>CM077010.1:39369904-40569904 GCA_039090855.1 Macrothele yani | reverse complement strand
TCGATTGGAAAAAACGTCATTTGTAGACTGATACTACTCATGTCGACAAACATTTTAGAAACATTTTCTTTTTAAAATAGTGCATGGTTTCTACGCCCCATGGCGTAGATGTATATCTTATTTTTGTCAAATATCTCGACTTTTAGGAGTCCGATTTAAAAAAAATTCCTACTTTGTTGGATAGTGTTTCTAGTGTGACATGTTTTTCCTATAAATTCAAAATTTTCAAGTAATTCATAGACTTTTCCCTAGGGGGCGTAAAGGTAAATTGTGTTTCCCTATATCTCTGCTTCTAAATCTCCGATTTGAAAAATTCTTTCTGCACCGGATACAGCTCCTGATGGCAAATCGTTTGCACATAATTTCTAATTTTTGTAAAAAAAAATGGTTTGGCCACCAGGGCGTAAATCTTAATTTCCACTTCTGATGTATTTGCAGCAAAATATGAGCTTCTAAAATCTCGATTGGAAAAAAAGTTGTTCATTGACCGATACTACTCATGTCGACAAACCTTTTAGGAACATTTTCTTCTTGAAATAATGTATGGTTTCTATGCCAGGGCGTAGATGTATATCTTATTTTTGTCAATATCTCTACTTCTAAGAGTACGATTTAAAAAATTCCTTCTTTGTTGGATAGTGTTTCCGATGCGAGAAATGCTTTTCCTATAAATTCTAAATTTTCAAGTAAATCATAGACTTTCCGCTGGGCGCACAAAGGTAAATTGTGTTTTCTGCTCCTAAAACTCCGATTTGAAAAATTCTTCCTGTATCGCATACAAGACCTGATGGAAAATATTTTTCACATAATTTCTAATGTTTGGTAAAGAATGGTTTGGCCACCAGGGGTCATAAGTGTTAATTTCTGCTTCTGAAGTATTTGTAGCAAAATCTGGGCTTCTGAAAACTCTGACTAAATTTTTTTCTTGAACCGATACCGCTCATATGGATAAACTTTTTGAGAATGCTTTCTTCCTAAAATAATGCATGGTTTTCCCACCAGGGGACGTAAAGTCACATCTTATTTTTAGTTGTAAATGAATTTATGGCACCTCTATTCATAATGTACTGTGGAATTAACTTTTTTACGGGTCTAATAGAGGTTATTATTCAAAAAGTTGGTTGTCAAATTTATAAACTAAAGCCTAGTTCGTCATCAGGACTACGTCACTGGAGTAGTTGCTGCCACTCAATTGGAAGAGTCCATCCGCAATTATCGTTAATTGTGGTACTTCTTCTTGCTATTTCGATCCCTTCTTCTAGTTTCCTCTTTACTAAGTTTGACTGGTGGGCGATTATTTTTACTGAGTCCCAATTTATGGAGTGTCCACTTGCTTCTATATGTCTGTCCAGCCCTGTTCTGTTACTAATGTTCCTAATAGCTGCTGGGTGATCTTTCATTCGGACTTTAATACTTCTTCCTGTTTCTCCTATATAGCTGAGTCCGCAGTTACAGTCGATGCAATATATTACTCCTTCTTGCAATTGGATGTCCACTTCTTTCTGCTTTAAAGCTGGTAGGAATTTCTTTAGTTTGTTATTTAGATCTGGAGCAAGCCTGATATTATATTTTGCTCCGATCCTCTTCAGTTTTTCAAAAAGTCCCTTGTGGTACGTAATTTTGCTGGTGAATTTGAAGTTGTTTATTTCCTGCTTCTTTTTTGGCACTTGTCTAAATATTTTCTCAACATATGGGGAGGGGTAATTGTTTTCTGCCAATATTTCTTTTAATTTTTCTTTGTGAAGATCTTTTTGAGTAGCTGAAGAGACCAGGACTTCAATTTTTTCCAAAAATTGTCTCACCATATTCAATTTAATATAATCAGGGTGGAATGAGCAGAAGTCTTAACATCTTCCCTGTGTTGGTGGGTTTTCTAAAAAGCTGAGTGAATATTCCCTCTCTCGAGGTCAAGGTTAAATCAAGGAAATTGATGCTATGGTCTTTTTCTAGCTCCAGGGTGTACTGCAAGGTATTTTCTAGTAAGTTAAATTCTGCCAGAATCTGAGAGGGTAGAGATTGGTCCATAGTATCTACTATTATTTTTGTCAATAACTCTGTTTCTAAGACCTCGTATGCTCACGATTCCGTTTACAGCAATATCTGAGGGATTAAAGATCCGATTGAAAAACTTCTTTCTTCCGTCAGATACTATTGTTTTCCATACCGGTTCCATTGACTTTGAATAGCTTTGATAAATTTAATTTGCGTCAGAACGGATTCAAGAGACGTGCTTATTACACCCGAAGATTCGGTGTCATCTTTCTTGTTAAACATTACATTCATTCAAGAGATGTGCTTATTACACCCGAAAATTCGGTGTAATCTTTCTTGTTAAACATTACATTCATTCTTTATTATTAGTCTTTCATTATACGTATAAACCTATGGTAGTTTGTATATGTAATCATTTCTAGAGCATACTTATTTTGCTAGTGCAGTATATAAATCATCAAATGCCATCATGCTGATAATATAAACTATTGTTTGTGAAAATTGCAACATCATGAAGGAATGATGGTAAGCACATGAAACTTACAGGATATGCAGAGCAGGGTAGGACATGCAAATGATTAGAAATGCAGAGTCATTGCGCATATCTTGGCCCAGTAAGCGCCAAGCGCCGCCTGAACAGTCGAGTGAGGGATATGAAGAGACGGCTGTTTAGGATACACACCAGTAGTGCATCACAGACAGCAAGTTGTGAAAGTGTCTCCCAGGATTCAATAATGCTTTGGCGATGACAAAGGGCGCAATATCACCATACGACAGTTTGAACAGGGATGAATGATTGGTCTGCGTGAAGGTGCATTTTTGTACCGTTGCATTGCGGCTAGGACGAGACATAACGCCATGATAGTGATGTGCGTGTGGCAGCAGTGGACTGAGGAGAACCAGGTGCATTGACAATCTCGCAGTGGACTGAGAAATGTGACGGCAC
The DNA here is from genome assembly GCA_039090855.1 of Macrothele yani. Lineage (NCBI taxonomy): Eukaryota > Metazoa > Arthropoda > Arachnida > Araneae > Macrothelidae > Macrothele > Macrothele yani. The sequence goes on along the minus strand of CM077010.1, from coordinate 40,566,966 downwards.
TGCGGATGGCAGACACTGCGTCCGCATGGCAGTGGCGAACCGGTCCGCATATTCTCAAGTGTTAGCACAACAGTGGAGCACTGAAACAGGTGTGGCATTGTCTGCCTCCACAGTTCGATGCATCTGTTGCATAGAGGACGGGCTGCATGCATCCCTTTGCGGCAGATTCCTTTGACCCTAAACCATGGACGCCTCAGACTGCAATGGGGTTTTCAATGCAGACAATGGCGTGCTAATTGACAACATGTCGTGTTTTCGGATGAGTCCCGATCCAGCTTGAACTACCATGATGGCCTCGTATGCATTAGACGGTATTGTGGTGAGCGCCTTCTTTTAGCATGCATTGTTGAGTGTCATACAGGCCGAACGCAAAGTGTGATGGTGTGGGGTGCCATTGGGTAACATTCGCGATCTCGGTTGTTATGACTTAAGGGCAATATCACCAGCGACCACTACATCAGTGAAGTTGTACAGGCAGAAGTCATACCCTTCCTTCGTAGCACTCCAGGCGCTATATTCCAGCAGGACAATGCCTGACCTCATGTTGCCAGGAATGTTCAAGCCCTCTTCGCAGCACAGCAGATACCGCTTCTTCGCTGGCCTGCACATTCACCAGACATGTCGCCTATTGAACATGTCTGGGATATGGTCACTTGGCAACTTGCCCATCAAAGTCCTCCAGTGGTCAGTACCAGTTATCTGTGGCCACGTATACACGCTGCCTGGCAAGCAATTACCCAAGACACCATCCAACGCCTTTTCGATTCAATGCCAACTCGTCTCGAAGCTCTTATTGCAGCTCGCAGAGGCTTTACAAGATACTGATTTTTGCAGGTAAAAATTGTATTGTTCCAAAAATTAAATCACTTATGTACAGTCATATCAGTAATGTTTGGTATAAATTTCATTCGAATCGCATGGTTCCTCCTTCTTGGTGTTGCAATTTTCACAAACAGTAGTGTATAAAAAAATATTGAAAAGAATCATCTGCCCATCCAATATATATATATATATATATATATATATATATATATATATATATATTGGGATGTAAGGTCAGGTGATGCGTAACATCACAGCCTCTCCTTGACAAATGTCAACCCCGCCTTCTCGTGGTGCATCCTGTTCCCACTAAAGGGGCTCTGACGACCGCAAATAGCGGTATAACTATACCATCGGGATCAGAGGAAATGCTATCCCACACTCACCAACCCGCTTGGCCAGCGTGGTGAGTTATGGCCAAACACCTCCAAAATGACTCTACAACTTAAATCTTGGCCCTCAGTCTCCGGCAGCTGGAATGTACCTGGCCAAGGCAGCGGCCAGTGCGACATGAAGGCAGAGGGTGCTAAGAATCCCCGGAGGACCGGACTAGGCTGCCATTTGATGCTGACCTTGGCTACCTACAACGGACGCTCCCTATCTTCTGATTCAAGGCTTCTTGAATTGGAAGAGGAACTACAAAGGATCAAGTGGGACATCGTCGGGCTAAGTGAGGTAAGGAGAAAAGGAGAAGATCTCATTGAACTGAAAAGTGGACATCTCTTCTATTATCGTGGGACAGATACTGGCAGAACTAGTGGTGTTGGATTTATAATAAACAAGAAACTGAAGGATAAAGTGGTAGAAGTTGAAAGTTCCTCTGACAGAGCTGCACGACTCGTTATCCAACTATCGAGAAGATACCAGGCTCAGATTATTCAAACTTATGCACCCACCACAAGTCATCCTGAAGAAGAAATTGAAGAATTTTATGAGGAAATTCGTCATCTAAATAATAAAGGTAAGCAGCACTTGAGGATAATTATGGGAGATTTCAATGCAAAAATAGGGCACCGGCAACAGAATGAAACTTCAGTAGGTAAATTCGGTCACGGCAACAGAAACCAGCGTGGAAATACTCTCGTTGAGTTTGCAGAGGCAGAAGGATTTTTCATCTTGAATTCCTTTTTCAAGAAAAAGCCACACAGGAAATGGACATGGAGACATCCAATTGGGACGACAAGTGAAATTGATTTTATTATGTGTAACAAAAAATTCGTCATCGAAGACTGCAGTGTGCTGAACAAGTTCAACACAGGTAGTGACCATAGATTGGTGAGATGTAAGATGCACCTCAACACTAAACTGGAACGTGGCAAGCTCATAAGACAAACAAAATGTATTGACATAACCAACCTTAAAAAACACCATAATACTTTCAAGTTGGAACTGAAGAACAGATTCTCTGCTTTAGAAGGCCTAACATCGGAAGAAGTGGATATTTCGGAAGTTAACAGAAAAGTAACCAAAGCTCTTATGGAAACAGCAACAAAATTAGCTGGGTCTAAGAACAAGTTGCATGTAAACAAATTATCAGGAAAAACCAAAATGTTGATGCAAAAAAGAAGAGAGATGAGGACAACTAAAGAAGATGTGACTTCCAAAGTGGAATATATAGAGCTATGCAAGACAGCACGAAAAAGTATCACTGAAGACGTAAGGAAATTCAACTGTGAGCTAGTGAGGAAAGCAATTGAAAACAACCAAAGCCTAAAGATAGCAAAGGGACATCTCAGTAAGGGAAGAAAACAGATTATGGCACTGAGAAAAGAAGATGGTTCTGTAACAAGAAATAGAGGCGAAATTTTGACAAGAGTGAAAGATTTCTACTCCAAATTATATGAAAGGGATGATACATGTACTCCAGACATCATGAAAGGTACCAGAGTTCTTCCAGTCCTCCCAGCAGAAGTTGCTCATGCAATCAAGAACATGAAGCGGGGGAAAGCTCCAGGAGAAGATGGAATTACTATAGACATCATACAAGAAGCAAGTGGAGAAATTGAAACAGTACTCGCCCAAATTTTCACTCGATGCCTTAATGAAGGGAAGATTCCTGAGGATTGGAACAATGCTACAATGATCCTGCTACATAAAAAAGGTGACATTCAGGATCTCAGGAACTACAGACCTATCAGCCTCCTATCAGTGGTTTATAAAATCTTCACTAAAGTTCTTTCACACCGCTTGAAGGTAACACTGGACATGGCTCAACCGAGAGAACAAGCTGGATTCAGGAGTGGCTACAGCACAATAGATCATATCCACGTACTGAGAGAACTAATTGAAAGAGCGAGGGAATATGAACTTCCATTGTGCATGGCTTTTATCGATTATGAAAAAGCCTTTGATTCGGTGAAACCATCAGCAGTTGCAATGGCTCTGAAATCCTGCGGTATTGAAGATGCATACATTAATATTATTAATAACATCTATGAAAATGCAAGTGCAAAGATTCGGCTGTTTGAAAATACAACACACATAAAAATTGGAAAGGGAGTGAGACAAGGTGACACCATATTTCTGAAGCTCTTTAATGCCACATTGGAAAATGTCTTTCAATCACTGGACTGGGAAAACAAAGGGATAAAGATTAATGGAGATTATCTAACCCACCTTCGTTTTGCTGATGACGTAGTCATTTTTGCAACTACCCCATCAGTGTTGCAGAGTATGATCCAGGAACTTGCTGACAAGAGTAAAGAAGTGGGATTAAAAATGAACTTTCAGAAGACAAAAGTGATGTTCAATGCTTTTACAAGAAATGAAGATTTATCGATTGATGGAGAAAAACTGGAGATAACAGATACGTATGTTTATCTTGGACAGCAGATATCAAGTGAGGGTCACATTGATGAAGAAATTAATCGGCGTACAAAACTTGCCTGGAGAGCTTTTGGAAGAAACAGCATAATTTTCAAGAGCAATATGCCATTATGTCTTAAAAGAAAAGTGTTTGATCAATGCATCCTTCCAGTGCTTACGTATGGTGCAGAGACGTGGACCTTAACTAAAAGAGACATACAAAGGCTGCAGACAACTCAAAGTAGCATGGAGAGGTGCATGCTTGGTATAACCAGGAGAGATAAGAAGAGGAACTCGTGGATCCGAAAAATGACGAGAGTGGAAGACATCATGATCAGAGTTAAATCCCTGAAATGGCAATGGGCTGGACATACTGCCAGAAGGACAGACCATAGATGGACAGCCGAAATTTTAGATTGGATTCCAAGGGACAGGAAAAGACCCAGAAGAAGACCACATGGGAGATGGGTGGATGAAATTCGTAAATATGCGGGAGTGACATGGAGGAGACTGGCACAAGACAGACCGTTGTGGAGGAAACTTGGGGAGACCTTCGTCCAGCAGTGGATTGATAATGGTTGACAATGATGATGATGATGATATATATATTTACAACAGGTAATCACATTGAATAACATATGTTCTATCACAAAATATAAAGTGAATTGTTCACTGTTGAGCAAAGAATAAAGTAAATTCGTTCAAAGTGCAAATTATGTGTTCTATCCATATACTGTGTGTGTTCTATCGTTTCAAACGGTTTAGTCTGGTTTTCAATTATTTGAGCAGTCACTATGTAGTCACCACAAAAAAAAAAAAAAAAAAAAAAATTGTCACTTTTCTCACTTTTTTTCTCCGAAAAAATCACTTTTCTCACTACTTTTTACAATGAAGTCTGCGCTGAGGTCTGAATAATGTTAAACATCTGTTTTAAAGTTCATTTTCATGTTTTCAAGTTTCTAACCTTTTTTAAACATTTTGGAGATTGTTTATTGGATGTTTTTAATACAGTGGCATTTCTTCATTTTTCAAGAATATTTTTTTGATGTCTTCATACAGTCTGCTGGCCAAATACATTTAGAATCACTAGAGTTGTTCTAGCAGGAATGAAAATGCTTCATGATTTTTGGAATTTCAAATTATTTTAACCAAGCTGCAATTTATTTTTTTCTTTTCATAATCATTTCACTTGCTGACTACATTCTTACTTTTCATATTTTTCTGATCATGTTCCGTGTTTCAGTTTGTAATATCTTTAGTAATAGTGAAAAAGAGTGACTGTATTTTTAAAGAATTTTTTCTAATGAAATACATGTTTCTTGTTTTTAACAGTCTTATCTTCAAAATCAATTAGTTAAAGCAATCAGTTTTTGCCACCCTTTCCCTTTTAAAAGCAGAACTAAATTTTAAAATTCATACTTAACCTGTTTGTGATAGAATCCGAGCAGTTTCCATGAACAGTAAAATTGTTTTTATATAATATGTAATACTGATTTTTTGTGTTTAATTCTGCTTAAAACTTTTTTTCCCATTCCCATTCTTCAGCCATTTCTTGCAGTATTAAAGGGCAGATTAAGCATTTTATCTTTTGTTTAAAATAGGGTTTGCAGGGACTCTGGAATCATGTAAAAATCTTGGAATTTGATTTCTCTTTTTTCCAAGCCTGGAGAGTCCTTGATTTTTCATATTTTTGTGAAACATCCTGGAATAGTCCTGGAATTTTTCTTGCAATGAAAAAAAAAAAAATTGAAATATTTGGATTGATTGTGTCACTTTGTTCCAGTAACAGAGCGAGCAATTTTTCATCAGTTTCAAGGGAAATCAAAGTTTTAAAACACTGTACTGCCCACACAGATTCGCAGAGAAAACTACTTGAGCGGTAACAAAAAATGGTGTGGGGGTATTCCGGTTTTGAACTTCTTTTCAAACTAAAGGGAAAATGCTTGTTTTTTTTTTCCGTTTTTTTCCATATAGCAAGAAGTGATTGACTAATGGGAAAACATATTTTTTTTTTTTTTTTTTTTTTCGTGGTAGAAGGCAAAATATGAATTTAGCCTTTTCATCATTGAATCATTGGAATATCTAATAGTAATTTATTGATTTTTATTATTTTTTTATAAATTATTGTATTCTGTTGTTTATAGTGATTCATGCGTCACAGCAAGTCTTCTGTTTTAATGGTTCAGTATGCAAATACATTTTTTGTTTTTATTTTTGCAACTCTGCCTGTTGGATGAACCATTATATGGTGATTGTAAAAAATTATGACAGAAAGTGGTGAATACAATTGGTGCACCAGGGAGGAAAAAACAAACATATCAGTTTACTTGCATGTACAAAGGCCATTCCATAAAAACTGAGAGTAATTTTTTTTGAGTTGGCAACAGTGTGAAGGGGAAAAATAACCACGCAGACGACTAACAGGATTAAAGTAGTATCTATGGCAACAGTTTTTAGCCATGGCAGACGATTCTGGCTTTGTTGTTGCGCAGTTGTTTAAAGCACGTCTTCATTTCGCCATACAGCTATGGAGGTGAGTGATTCAGAGTTAAGAAGTGAAATGCGTTGTGCGATAAAATTTTGCTATTGTTTGGGTAAAATGGCTCCAGAAACAGTTGATTTAATGAGAAAAGCTTACGAAGATAAATGTTTGGGTGAGTCAACGATTTTTAGATGGCACCATGATTTCAAAAAAGGGCGTTTGTTGGCAGAACGTTCTCCTAGGCCTGGTCGACTTGAAAGTGTTGTTACGGAGTGTATTGTTAACACTGTTAGGGCAGTCTTGCAAGAAGATCGACGAATGATGTGTGAAGACATAGCAGCACCAACTAATATTTCAAAAACGTTGTCACTCCGCATTCTACGCGACAAATTACTGCTGCATCATGTGTGTTCCAAATGGGTGCCTCATCACCTGACGAGAGAACAATTCTTAGCCAGAGCTCAGGTATATCATGAGTGGAAACAAATGATTGCAAAGGATTCAAACATTCTGAACACAGTAATAACTGCTAATGAAACATGGGTCCACTATTTTGACACCCTCATGAAGTGTGCAAACGAGTGTCTGGAAACGCACAGGCTCACCTCCTCTGAAAAAAAGGTCCACCAAACTAAATCAGCTGGGAAGGTGATGATGATAATTTTCTTTGATCATAAAGGTTAGTCTACCAGCATGCCATTCCTCCACAGATTACTGTCAATGCTGAGTATTACATTTCAGTCTTGAAGCATCTGCGATGACACATATCGATTAAGCAACCAGAACTGGTGGGCAAGTGGACCCTACACCATGATAATGCCCGCCGACATGTGGCTGCCTGTATTCAACAGTTTCTTACAAAATGCAGTATTGAAATCATGCCACAGCCTGCCTACAGTCCTGACCTTGCCTCGTGTGATTTCTGGTTGTTTCCCACAATGAAGGAGAAGGAAGTTCTGTGGCGTAACATTCAACAGAGATGTTGACGTTATTCAAGCTGTACAGGGCTATTACAAAGTGTTCTTCAGTGTGGCTTACATCTTTGATGAAGTGGCAAAATTTCCCTGAATAAAAATTGCTCACCATATAACTAATATGAAGCAATCTGGAACTTAGCACAATAATAATGATAATACAAAACAATTTTCCTATGGCATTGAAGATGTAACAAATGCGCAAGTACATACAACTTCAAAAGAGCTCTGAGACAAGTTTCACACAGCGGCTGCTCCATAAAAACTGAGAGTAAAATCACACAAAATGAAGAAACACGAGTACAGCAAAATATATATTATTCTTTCTCAAAGTATCTTCCCTCAGATGATATGCAACAGTCCCATTGTTCAGTTCACTTTTCAAAGCATGTGGCGAAGGCATTTTGTGGAAGCTGCTTTAGCGACCCCTGTACAGCTTGAATAACGTCAACATCTCTGTTGAATGTTACGCCACAGAACTTCCTTCTCCTTCATTGTGGGAAACAACCAGAAATCACACGAGGCAAGGTCAGGACTGTAGGCAGGCTGTGGCATGATTTCAATACTGCATTTTGTAAGAAACTGTTGAATACAGGCAGCCACATGTCGGCGGGCATTATCATGGTGTAGGGTCCACTTGCCCACCAGTTCTGGTTGCTTAATCGATATGTGTCATCGCAGATGCTTCAAGACTGAAATGTAATACTCAGCATTGACAGTAATCTGTGGAGGAATGGCATAGCAGAGACCATAAAACTGCCTAAGAATTCTGAATGCATAGCAAATTTCACTCCAGTTTGCAAAATATAAAACAAAACATTCTGATTCTTGTAAACATTTAAGCTCCTGGAATTTTTTAATGATATGTTGGAAGAGCCCTAGAATTTATTTTCTCTGAATGTGTATGAACCCTGTTCAAGCAAAATAATGTTCAAAAACACTTCTGCATGCACAATATGCAGAGAAAATGACTTTACAGGGAATAAAAGATGGCGACTGTGAGTTGAAGTTCTGATTTTGAACTTTTTTTTATGAGCAAAAATACTGGATCTTTTTGTCTGTCAGTATAACAAAAAGTGACCATGCAATGGGAAAAAATTTCTCATTGCATGAATGTTAATCATGTATTGAAAGAGTAAAAACATTGGTCCCTAAGTGTATTTGATGTAGTGAAAGTGAAACTGATTCTGGGGGGGGGGGTAAAAAAAGTGCTTCATAATGCAGTCATTTTGTATTTATTGTTTTAAAAAAATAACAAATAGGATGAAATTAACTTATGAGGTACTAATTTTTATCATTTCATTCTGTTATTCCTATAATATATCAAGATGTGTTGACAAGGTAAAGATTTTAATTATTGACAAATTAGTCTTTCTCTTTTGTGAAAACTTGGTGTACTGAAATGTTTTTTGGTATTGCAGATTTTGATATTTCTGGGTGAAGTTTGCCTTTGTGTAAATTGGACCATTGTTGCTGACATGCTTTTGGTAAGAATTTTAGTCATTAAGCTTTTAAAATAATATATTTATCTTTACTGTTTTTTCTTCAGAATTGGGCATTTGTTAGTTTTAAATTTAAATTGCAAGTCTCAGGAAAACCACGGTGTTTGAAGTTTCTAAGGATGGACAATATCCAATAATAATAACTGTTGGTATTAAACAAAGGTGAGATATGGTAACAGTGGTGAGGGAGAATTGTTGATGGGTTAGTAAGTTTTTTTTTTTTTTTAAATGTACATTTAATTGTGTATTTGGAAAGGGATGTAAGGTCAGGTGATGCGTAACATCACAGCTCTCCTTGACAAATGTCAACCCCGCCTTCTCATGGTGCATCCTGTTCCCACTAAAGGGGCTCTGACGACCGCCAATAGCTGTATAACTATACCATCGGGATTAGAGGAAATGCTATCCCACACTCACCAACCCGCTTGGCCAGCGTGGTGAGTTATGGCCAAACCCCTCCAAAATGACTCCACAACTTAAATCTTGGCCCTCAGTCTCCAGCAGCTGGAATGTACCTGGCCAAGGCAGCGGCCAGTGCGACATGAAGGCAGAGGGTGCTAAGAATCCCCGGAGGACCGAACTAGGCTGCCATCTGATGCTGACCTTAGCTACGTATAACGGACGCTCCCTATCTTCTGATTCAAGGCTTCTTGAATTGGAAGAGGAACTACAAAAGATCAAGTGGGACATCATCGGGCTAAGTGAGGTAAGGAGAAAAGGAGAAGATCTCATTGAACTGAAAAGTGGACATCTCTTCTACTTTCGTTGGACAGATACTGGCAGAACTAGTGGTGTTGGATTTATAATAAACAAGAAACTGAAGGATAAAGTTGTAGAAGTTGAAAGTTCCTCTGACAGAGCTGCACGACTCATTATCCAACTCTCGAGAAGATACCAGGCTCAGATTATTCAAACTTATGCACCCACCACAAGTCATCCTAAAGAAGAAATTGAAGAATTTTATGAGGAAATTTGTCATCTAAATAATAAAGGTAAGCAGCACTTGAAGATAATTATGGGAGATTTCAAAGCAAAAATAGGGCAACAGCAACAGAATGAAACTTCAGTAGGTAAATTTGGTCACGGCAACAGAAACCAGCGTGGAAATACTCTCGTTGAGTTTGCAGAGGCAGAAGGGTTTTTCATCTTGAACTCCTTTTTCAAGAAAAAGCCACACAGAAAATGGACATGGAGACATCCAAATGGGACGACAAGTGAAATTGATTTTATTATGTGTAACAAAAAAATTCGTCATAAAAGACTGCAGTGTGCTAAAAAACAAGTTCAACACAGGTAGTGACCATAGATTGGTGAGATGTAAGATGCACCTCAACACTAAACTTGAACGTGGCAAGCTCATAAGATAAACAAAATGTATTGACATAACCAACCTTAAAAAACACCATAATACCATTCAAGTTGGAATTGAAGAACAGATTCTCTGCTTTAGAAGGCTTAACATCGGAAGAAGTGGATATTTCTGAAGTTAACAGAAAAGTAACCAAAGCTCTTATGGAAACAGCAACAAAATTAGCTGGGTCTAAGAACAAGTTGCATGTGAACAAATTATCAGGAAAAACCAAAATGTTGATGCAAAAAGAAGAGAGATGAGGACAACTAAAGAAGATGTGACTTCCAAAGTGGAATACATAGAGCTATGCAAGACAGTACGAAAAAGTATCACTGAAGACGTAAGGAAATTCAACTGTGAACTAGTGAGGAAAGCAATTGAAAACAACCAAAGCCTAAAGATAGCAAAGGGACATCTCAGTAAGGGAAGAAAACAGATTATGGCACTGAGAAAAGAAGATGGTTCTGTAACAAGAAATAGAGGCAGAAATTTCGACAAGAGTGAAAGATTTCTACTCCAAGTTATATGAAAGGGATGATGCATGTACTCCAGACATCATGGAAGGTACCAGAGCTCTTCCAGTCCTCCCAGCAGAAGTTGCATATGCAATCAAGAACGTGAAGCGGGGAAAAGCTCCAGGAGAAGATGGAATTACTGTAGACATCATACAAGAAGCAAGTGAAGAAATCAAAACAGTACTCGCCCAAATTTTCACTCGATGCAATTTCTGTCTGTATTATCTTTTAATGTTCTGTAGGGTTGACCCACCCAAGTTGATTGCACCCCAAATGCTCACAACCCTTCACCAGCACTTTGTAAAATTTCGAACATCTCTTTTAAAGTTGAAAGGGTCTCTTCTATTTATATACCAGTCCATCAGTAGTAGAAGCACTTGCAGGGCATTTGGAACCCATCATAACCAGTAAGATGAAAGGGTGGAATAAACAGGATAAATGATATGTCTAGATCTGCACAGCACAATACTTATTGCTAGACTAAATGACCCTTCCTGTACATCATGACACCTCCAATGTGTCCCATCAAGGCCACACACATTTTGGTGAGAAAGTAGTAGGTGTCTTTTTGAGTGCCTGGTAATTAATAGATAAATAAATATTCTGATGTTAATTATGGAAAGTGTTCATGCCCGAAGATCAATATTATTAATAACATCTATGAAAATGCAAGTGCAAAGATTCAAACAGCCGAATCTTTGCACTTGCATTTTCATAGATGTTATTAATAATATTAATGTATGCATCTTCAATACCGCAGGATTTCTGAGCCATTGTAACTGCTGATGGTTTCACCGAATCAAAGGCTTTTTCATAATCGATAAAAGCCATGCACAATGGAAGTTCATATTCCCTCGCTCTTTCAATTAGTTCTCTCAGTACGTGGATATGATCTATTGTGCTGTAGCCACTCCTGAATCCAGCTTGTTCTCTCGGTTGAGCCATGTCCAGTGTTACCTTCAAACAGTGTGAAAGAACTTTAGTAAAGATTTTATAAAGCACTGATAGGAGGCTGATAGGTCTGTAGTTCCTGAGATCCTCAATGTCACCTTTGTTATGTAGCAGGATCATTGTAGCATTGTTCCAATCCTCAAGAATCTTCCCTTCATTAAGGCATCTAGTGAAAATTTGGGCGAGTACTGTTTCAATTTCTCCACTTGCTTCTTGTATGATGTCTACAGTAATTCCATCTTCTCCTGGAGCTTTTCCCCGCTTCATGTTCTTGATTGCATGTGCAACTTCTGCTGGGAGGACTGGAAGAACTCTGGTACTGGTACTTTTCATGATGTCTGGAGTACATGCATCACCCCTTTCATATAATTTGGAGTAGAAATCTTTCACTCTTGTCAAAATTTCGCCTCTATTTCTTGTTACAGAACCAACTTCTTTTCTCAGTGCCATAATCTGTTTTCTTCCCTTACTAAGATGTCCCTTTGCTATCTTTAGGCTTTGGTTGTTTTCAATTGCTTTCCTCACTAGTTCACAGTTGAATTTCCTTACATCTTCAGTGATACTTTTTCGTACTGTCTTGCATAGCTCTATATATTCCACTTTGGAAGTCAAATCTTCTTTAGTTGTCCTCATGTCTCTTCTTTTTTTGCATCAACATTTTGGTTTTTCCTGATAATTTGTTCACATGCAAATTGTTCTTAGACCCAGCTAATTTTGTTGCTGTTTCCATAAGAGCTTTTCTGGCCTTTTGTATGTATGTATAAGGGAAAACCCAAACTTATAGTTTTTGAGTGAGGAACTGTTACTACTAAATGCAAGATCAGTCTAAATGGTACAGAGATAGACCATTTAAATTAATTTGTATATTTAGGAAATTCATTTGACAGAGAAATCAAATTAGATGGTGAAATGGGGTGAGTGGATTCATCTTCGAGAGTCACAGCTGCTTTTGAGGGATTTCACAGGGATGATGGGCTCTCAAAAAAGTCTTAAACGACTGTGTATGAAAGTGTAATTATTTCTACTCTGATGTATATGGCAGTGAAAACTAGGTACTGCCGAGTAAACAGCAGTTGTCTGTACGCTGGAGAGATGCATTACTTATAGGGGTTGTGGCGGGATGCGTTCTAATCATGTGAGGAACAAAGATGTGTTGCAGATGGGAAACAAAGCAAAGTGTTGTTAGTGGAGACAAATATTCTTAGGTGGTTTGGCCATGTTGAATGAGTGGTGAGATGCTTACTAATAGAATTTACTTATTCAGTCCAAGGGACAAAAAGAATTTTCCCTTATAAGAGAAATTTATTATCAGTTTGAATTTCATACAAACTTCATGCATCCAGGATAACATACACTGCAACTCACTTCCATTCTCCGCCAGCAGGACTGTGTTATCAGCAAACTGCACACGTGGATATTGCCAAGCCATAAACCAGCGTTGTCTATTTTAGCATAACACATGCATGGACCCATAAATATATTAAACAGCCATGTGACGATGCACAAACGTGTCAGACTCCAGCACCAATAGAAAACCATTTTAATAAAACAACATTCACTTGTACGTTGTAGTAAATTGATAATAGCTTGAAAGTGATGAAAAACCTTACAATGAATTAGTCAAGATGAAGGAAGTTTATGTTGAACTGGCATGGTTTATATTCCATTATTATTTGTTTCTGTGTTTATTATTTTTTTTAATGTAGAAGTGTTTTTAATTTGATTTTTGATCATATTGAAGCTTTACTATTTCTTAATCCTTTCTGTTTTTAGTATGTAGTTATTCCTACCAGAAGATCAATAGCCGAGGCTGTCCAGATTCTTGTGTCTCATGCATTGGGAGATGCATCAAGTCCATATATTGTTGGAATAGTAAGATCAGTTCTTTGCTCTCAAATTTTAAATGAGGAAATTTTGTTTATTGATATCTCACAGGGTCTGATAAAAAATATATATATGTATATATATATATATATATATATATATATATATATATATATATATATATGAAAGAAAAAAAGTAGTCAACCCCCTGTGTTGTAGCACTAATATCCACTGAAATAGGCTCTTTCTCACTGCACACTCTTGTTTCACTAGCCTTTCCACTGGAAGTTATCTTTTGAAACAGCTGTAAGTTGCTTCGCCATATTACATTTTATTGTATCTGTGCCATTTTAATTTTTGGAAATGTTTATAAAAAAAAAGTTGCACGGAGTGAGATATTGCTACACTTGTGGAAATTGGTGCAGACATGGTCATGTGATGTTGCTGGCCACCTCCATAACACTTTTCTGGCCTTTTGTTTTGCACTGCAATGTGGATATGGCAAAGAACTTCTATATAATACTGTTTGTTTACTGTCTGGTCTTGCAGAGCATACCCATGATAAATAACTACATCACACACACACACACACACACACAAACTGCTGAGGTAACACTTTGGTTTTGCTTTGAACTTGGTGGGCTTTGGAATTGCATTTCACACTGGAGTAGCCCACTGATTATAAACAGGAAGTTGGTTTTCCCTTTGCTTGTCAGTGAACAGTTGCTAAACAAACTTTTCTTACATGTACCTCATACCCAGTCCATCATACAGTTGTCTTATTGTAATTCTTCAATCATCTTTTACTATTATATCCACTTTTTTTTTTTTTTTGTCGTTTTACTGTTTATGCATGTGGAAGGTAATCTCATGCGCTCATCACTTCCCACAGATAGTCCACAGCTTTTTGTAAACCAGAAAAACAACTCAAAAACTTGTGTATGGCTCGTAAAATCATTCTTGTAAACCTTTTTAATTATCTAACAAGTTTCCGAGTTCATTTTACCAATTTTTTGGCAATATTTGATGCAGACATGCTGTTCAGTTTTCTGGGTCATTGTGAATCATGCACACACAAATGAAACATGGCCATAATCTATGACTAAATTGCAACAGACTGATCATTGCCATTGGGCTGCAACATCACAGAAAGGGTAAGGCTACCCATATTTCAATCAAATTTTCCCATATCACAGTAATGAAATCAGTTTGGATCATTCGTCCAACAGGGGTCCGGGTTCGAATCCCGGTGAGGCATGGATGTTGTGTTTGTCTTACGGCACTGGCTCTCTCCCTTCCCTGGAGCCAGTTGCCCTAAATTAGGGACGGGCGACTGCTTATAGCCCATTGAGTTGCTCACGGTGGTCGTTAAACCTTCAACCAAAAAAAAAAGAAATCAGTTTGGATACTTTTTGATCAGACTTTATAAGTATTCTGATGTTTGAGTGTAGTTTCTGTATGCATGCTGTTAATAATAATCTTGGCATTTATGTGTAAATATACTCTAATATTTTAAATGCTAAAGAATTTTTGAAAATGGTTGCTATCATGTTGATAATTTTCTTCATAACGCACATGAAATACAGTAGGTGCAAATTAATAAGGCTGCCGCGATGGCCTCTGATCATTCGTCCGAATGGGGTCCGGGTTCGAATCCTGGTGAACCTAAAAAAATAAAACCAGAATGTCAACAGTTGGTACTGAATTCTCTGGTAATTACTGCATAACTTTTGAGGCAGGGAAGAGGAGAGAAAACCCCTTATGTTGTGTTTGTCTTACGGCACTAGCTCTCTCCCTTCCCTGGAACCAGTGACCCTAAATTAGGGACGGGCAACGGTTATAGCCCACTGAGTTGCTCACGGTGGTTGTTAAACCTCCAATCAAAAAAAAAAAAAAAAAATTAATAAGGTTTTGTTTTATTTAGTCACGGTTTTTACTGCATAACTTTTGTGTATAGTAGCAGTGAGGTAAAGAAAAGTCACCATTCTGAGATGGCATCAATTTTAACTGAATTACACGATAGGTTATGTACAATAAATGCGGAATTATTTGTCACATGTCAGCATGAAGTGCCAGTTAATGTAAGATTGATGAAGTTGTCCTCATATGTAAAAGTGAGGCAGGGGAGAGGAGAGAAAACCCCTTTATAAATTTTTATTTGTTGATCACCTGAAACTTCCTTCAATAAAATCATATCTGTCAGCTGTTGGATTGCCATTCAGATTAACATATTTTGCTCATGCCAAATGACTATAGCAATTTTGCATTACCAGAGAATTCAGTACCAACTGTTGACATTCTGGTTTTATTCAAGATGAAGTGGTGACAGGAAATGTTTCTTGAAGAGTGTGGTTTAAAGATACATTGTCCAGTGACATAGAGGTCCAATCCAAATTCTAATAATTTATGGAGGAGCTACATATGTGCAGCAGATAGCAATCCAGCGTTTCATTTTTGATGAGCGTTTGAAGATTTTCGAACCATTCATCAGTATGCTGATCCCTTCCTGTAAGCAGCGATCCTGCCATTCCTTATGATCACCAGTGACAGCATTCTGCAGCAAAAGCATACATACTGTGATGGATTGTTTGCAGGACACTGGTTTTTTTTCATCATAGCCATTATTTTCTTTAAAACTTTCATTTATCAAGTCATTGAGTCTTGCTAACTACTGCCATACAGAGATTACAACCCACTGGTAGATGTTGAATGAATGTATATTTTTGTATACCATCAGCTATTGCACCAAAAGACTGAGTGTATTTTTTGCATCTCAGACACTAATTGAGTAAAGGCTCTAGACATGTGTGCTTGCACTATGTCTTGAGCTAAGACAAGACTTTGACATGTGTGCTGTTTCTTGTGTCATTTCTCTTAAATGTCATGATCTAAGACTTTAATATTTCATTTTTTGTGTGATTCAGAATGAAATTGGCCGAGAGAAGCATAGTTTTAATTTTGAATTCATGCAGGTTTCTGATTTATCTTCTGCAACTGTGAAATATTTTCTTGAAATTGAAACAGTGCTGAGCATAGTAAATAGTGTTAGGGAAAACTTCCCTGTACAATTGCAGGGATCTGTTTAGAAAAAATCTGGGTCCATTTTTTCCCAACCTTTTACAGATTTCCAAGCATTAAAAATGGACCCTTCACAGAATTCCAAAAATCCGGATTGAGTTAATTGTACCTGTTGGGAACATAATCAGTTTATGCATGTGTGAACCATATTCTGGCCATAGTTGCATGAGCAGTTAGCTTTGCAGATCGCTGAGTGTTACTTAAAAACCTTGGGAAGTCTATGCAAGACTCAAAGAAAATTATTTATGGGTACATGGTTATGAGGGAATTGTCATGGGAATAGGCATAACACAATGTTGCATAATGTGAATTATATTAATTTGAGATTGGCCCTTGATGTAATTATCTGGGAGGTGGTGACCTGGGGCTAATTAGGTAAATAATTGTAAATGTCTGTGAATAAATTAAGAGATTAATTTTTGCAAATTGTGTAAATAATTAGTGTTAAAAAGGGGGAGAAATAAGTGTTAAGTGGAAAAGTTTTGCATCCCCTTCCTTGTTCTTAAATGCCCTTTGAAACTGCATAGAGACTGCGATGGGGATGCCAGCAAAAGAGGGCAGATGAGCAGAAATGAACCAATTAAACATGTACTGACCATTAATTGCATTGGGAATTTCTCTGGAGTTGCAGCCAGCAAAATAAATTCATCACAAAATACAGACAGAAAAGAAGCTATTATGATGAAGTTATGCTAATGAGGGTGAAAGGTAACACAGATCAGGACTCTCATGCTCTGTTCTAAATTGCAAGCACTCAACATTCTGACAAATACCAGAACTAGGAAGGTTTTGATGAAAAGTGAACATAGCAAAAAGCAAAGCAGTTGTGTTTGAACTTCAAGAAAGCAATGGGCCGATTTTATTTACTGACTGACATAAGTCTAGAGGATGTCAGTTTTAATAATCGGATACGTGATGCTCAAAAACAGAGCCCTTGTGGAAAGAGAGGAGTGAAACAAGTAACTTCTCCATGAAAGTTGGTAAATGAGATATGAAAAGAAACCCTGAATGGAAAACAGTTTGATGGAGAAGCTAGTTTGGGCTAGAGAGAGATCTGACCAAAGAAAGTCATCTACATCATTGCAGAAGCCATGCATACTCAACAGCCTTAGCAGAAAAAGATGAGGTTTAAGGGGAACGTCCCTTTGGTCTTGGAGTGGGAAGGCCTTGCCCATTGATGAGAAAAAGAGTGACTGGCAAGTCTTAAGGGAAGCATCCTCAAAAGTTTTCATGTTGTGAAACCAGTAGTGACTCAGCATGTGAGTGCATATACATGCTTGCTCAACAAGTCTACCACACATGCTGGTCTGGCAAGTGAGATGCAAGAAGTTTTAAATAGTTCGTGCTAGCAGTAGACTAATTGCAAGTAAATGTTGATTCTTTGTGGGCCTATTCATTATCTTTTAGAGGGTACATTAACTCTGGGCTCAGAGACTGAACATTTATGTGCTTAGTAGAACTTTGCCGGCTCCCTCATTATTGAGTGGTGAGGGTTCGATGGACGATATTGACAGACTGTACTGGAAACTAAATTTAAGAGCAGAGGAATGTTTGATACTCCTTCATTTCTTTTAAGTTTAGCAACAAGCGTCATTCTCATTATTTTCTGTTAATAGAATAAATTTTTGTATGTACTTTATTGAAATTCTTCTGTACCTGGCTCTTAGAATTTGTTTAATGCTGTGTCTTTGATGCTTTCATAGTTCATTAGCACACGTAGGGAAGTGTTCAATATAAGTCTCTGTGAAGGGAAAAATATCTGTCTCCTATGTAATTAATTGGAGTTTATCCTTGGAATGTCAAAAATTGGCAGTGGTGGTCAATATACCTGCTGTTTGTCGTGTATCAAATGGTGGTGTACCTGGTAGATTATGAAATTTGTAGCCATGATGTATGAGAAATGTCAGGTGCTACAATATTATAATGTTTTAAAGCCTAACGTGTGTGTGTAGGGTGGAGATGCTGATCTTTAAACATTTTCTGTATTATTAGGTTTTTATTTTATAGACATTGTGGGCATATTGTGTAATTATGGAAAATTGCCTTTAATATTTTTGTACAAAGAAGAAATTCTTCAATGTCAGATAGCTGAAATAATGATTTTCTTTTAGTGCAGAATTGTTAAAACCAGATAATTTGAATTTTTGTTGGTGTTCCAAGTGTTTGCACCAAGGAAACATGGAGAAAAAAAAAAAAAAGACCCTCACTTATTTAATCATGAACAATGTAAATTTAGTTATATTGGCCATAATTTGCAATGATTGCTAGAGTTCGTGGACACATTTTTTGAAATCACTTTTTACAAATATCTTGATTTTTCTTTCAATTTTAGTGTGCAGAAATGTAATTTTCATATATTTCCCTCATGTTTTCACACTGCAGTATTCTGGAAACTTATGGTCATATTTTTTCTCTCATAATTTAATATTTAGCATTTTTCTTCAATTTTTGAACACATTTTTTTCCTGACAAGCATAAGTTTTATAAAATGTTTAAAGTAAGGAAATTTTTGACTGATAACTTAGTCTCCAACAGCCTTGTGATGGCAATTGGTTGCCAGATCTGTAAAGTCCTATTTGTTATTTCATTTTTTAAATTTATCTCCATATTAATGGAATCAAAATTGCAGTTTTGGGGACTGAAAAAATTTTCTAACTTTTCCAATTATGAAAAAACCATTAGGAAGAACCACTCACTCACCATAAAGATCATGGTAGAGGAATTTTCCAATTATGTGATGAAAAACAATGAACAGGGCAATTCAATTGGTGTCCTCCAAAGTTAGAGATGCTCATGAAGTGCTAGAATTTCCTTTATGGACATCGTTTTTGTGCTCCAATAAATGGCTGAAAACTTGCTATTTTGTTTAGTACACATATTTTGAAACGTTCAGGCCTGCTGAGCAAAGGACTTCATCTTCTTTGAGTACTTTGTAAGGGTTCAAACTGCATCATTGCTAAGTTGAAGGGTCTGACTACCCTGATCTAATGCCAGAATGGCTTTCTTTTCCTGGGTGGGGAGTCACTCATCTGCCCATGTCAATCAAAATGAAAATCCTCCAAATACGTGGTGTCAGTGAATAAACAAAGACATTGCTCTTTCCACGTTTTTAGCAACACACAGCAACCGAATAACAATTTTTTCGGTTGCTGTGCGTTGCTAAAACGTGAAAAGAGCGTTGTCAAGTTGTTTATTCACTGATGCCACGTATTTGAAGGATTTTCACTTTGGATCTAGCCCTTTGGATTTAACTGCTGTAATTAATATATAGCCAGTGCCGTTAATGCCCACCAGATGGAGACGTCTCAGTTGCGGAGCCCATCTTATGGATTTATGATGTCAGAAACTGACAGGAAAACACACATAGTGCCGTGGATTGTTGGCCACTGTGGTGTAAGGCTAGATATCAAGAGATCTGGGGTTTGGGCCCACCAGCGGTGACCGAATAATAATTTTTCAGTTGCTGTGTGTTGCTAAAATGTGGAAAGAGCGATGTCTTTGTTTATTCCATGTCAATCAATTCTTTATTCTAACTTCAGTTGCAGTTAGTGGTGCCATTCAAACTATCCAGATCAACATAATTCACTCCCACCCTTCTGTTGTTCACTATAGATTATATACAAATAACCTATCGTGAACAATAGATAACAGGATCTACAACACACACACACACTTTCTTCCCTTCCCCTTATTTTCTCACCCTTATGCATATTTCTTTTTCAACAAGTAATTGCCACATTTTGGGTAGTGTTGTCAGATCCTGTTATATTGCAAAACTTTATGATTTTTTCAATAGTCACTGTCTGTAAGAATGACATAACCACTAGATGAAAGTAAAATAAGTGAGGTTCATCATACAATAGTGGCAGCACTGTTCTAATGGACTTGGCAGGAGGTGTCCAAAGTGCATTTGCATCAGCAGGAATCTGGTAGGATGATGCCTTTCTTCATAGTCCTGTTTCCTGGTGTTTTCTTTTAAACCTTCTAAACATGACGTTGTGCTTTCACCGTTTTTAAAATCTATTCCCCCATTCTCTTCGAATTATGCATTTCTTTTCGTGCCAAGTGTTGTGAGCAGACAAAACTGACTTATGTAGCACTGGCTTGAAGCCTAACTCAACACCAGAACCTTAATCAATAAGAAGAGAACAACAAAGGTAAACTTTCTCATTGCTACTAAAGTTATTTTAACTTCAATAAAATGTAACTTTTTACCTCAATTTTGTGTTTTAGCTTTTCATACTTGGGAGTGCAAATATGGAGAGCAAAATGTTATAAGAGTTAGTGCAAGGGTGCTTACAAGCAGTGGCACACTCAGTCGGCCCAGGGCCTTTCCTATGAGGTATAACTTGTTGTTCCGTCATTCTTTCTTTCTTATTGGCTGCTTATATTTTAATATATTTGTATACATTTATGAATAATTGGAAACATTCTTTTATTTGTTGGAGATATTTTTATTGCTTTCCAATATTTTGAGAGATGTTTTCTCCAGGGAATTTTTATTTGACTCTTCTAAATCTTCAATATTTTGGGCCACCCCTATAAAGAAATCCTGGGTGCACCACATCTTCCCAACTTTAGTATACCATCAAAACTGGTTTTTCTGGTGGTAGCAACTCAAACTAGACATTTTTTTTTTTTTTTTTTAATTTTCTCAGTGAATGTTCAAGATGACCCTCTTCGGGCACTCCCAAAGAAAAGTCACCACTAAAGCAGTTTGATACCCACATCTGGCATGTGTAGGCCATCTAGCTGCTTTGTTGAATCCACTGCTGTCAGTGCTTAACATTGACACCAATGAACTCACTTTTCACCTTCAGTAATAATGCAGTTCAAAAATGACATGGCAGATGCTGACTTACTGCACACTGTTATGTTATGGCAGATTATGTTTGACCTATGACCTGGACACAGTTCTTGTTGCCAGAAGACCACGGTGATGGATCAGTACATTTTAGATAGCCATTTCTTCCACGGTTAAGCTCGGATTTGCATTCATAATGTTCCTCAACATGTCTTCAAGCCTCTCATTGGCCAGCCTTGATGCCTCTTATCTGAAAGGCTACAGTCACCAGGTTAGAACTTGTTAAACCAGTTGTAGCAGCTTCTTTCTGACAAGTAGGCATCTCTTTCTCTTTAACTATTGGTAATGTTTCTCCAATTCTGTGCAGCATCCCCCCCCCCATTCAAGTCTTACAGCATGGCATTCAGTATATAGATTTTATGGGCTTTCATTTTAAATTTTGCATCTACCAATATTACTCCACATACATCTGTGTCACAATCATGGTGGGTACATTGACCTCTGTGCCAACTGGCAGTTACTGAAGAAAAGACTTATGCGAAGAACTGTGAAAGCTGTGTTTTTTTAATCATTTTGTTGCGATAGTAGTTTTTGACAAATTTTAATGACTGTTTTATGTTGCTATTACAAGATGCTTTATGTTACTGTCTGTGATGCTTAGTGGTACAACTTTGTTTTTCCAGATTTCTGATGCAATTTTGAATGACAGGTCATCGTACTACAGCAAATTCATCAGCCTTCAGTATGCAATGTACGTGCCTGCTTTCATTCTGATTCTTGGTGGGTTGTGTTTCTTCATGACAGCTTTGCATATTGAAAAAGATAAGATGAGATGCAGCTTAGTAACTCATGGTAAGCACATTTTTTTATACTGTTGTTTTCATAGCCATGCATTTCTGAGTTTTCAGTCAAGAGCCATGTCATATATCTACGAGTATCTGTAAGACTTTCCCTGCTTTGTCTTGCAACATTATGAAAACTTGTTGGCACTGGGCAGTATAAGTTACGGTCAGTTCTTGCTTCCAAGTGTGATGTTTTTATTTTAACAAAACATGAATATTATTTTTAATAAGAGTTGATTTTTTACTGTTGTAAAACTGCAGTATGAAATGTTCAAAAAGCCACCTGTTACCAGAGTAAAATCATACAGTTACAAATACTCAGTAGAATAAGCTCAAAAAAAAAAAAAAAAAAAAAAAAAAAAAAGAGTGCCAGTGCGTTAATGTAGTGATTGTTTCAGAACTGTTCTAATGTTTTGTGAATATTTCTGACATAAAAGCAATGGATATACACAAATTAATATTTGTGATAAGGAGAGAGATAATTGCTTACAGTAGATGACAATGATCTAGTCATTCTGGATCATAGGGAATTAGACAGCTGGATGTGTGCAAGCCTGCAAAAGTTGACCTTTGAAGCTTCAAAGAATGATTCGGGAATCGCCATATTCCCAATTTTATTCAAACTGCTGTACAAGAAGATTATAAAAAAAAATGCCCTTACTCCTTTTATTCTGGGCTAGTCAACTTATTTTTTTCAGACCTCTAGCTTTCCCCCTTCATTGTCTGTTGTCAGTGGAAAATCGTTTGTTTTGGCCATGTTGTTCCAACAAATATGTTTCAGGAATAAAATGTACACATACATATCACTAAGCTGTTCTCTGAAATTCAGAGGTTAGCTCCAAAAAGAAATACAAACTACCAGATATTTTTACTTACTGTTGTAGTATCAAACTTCTCCATTTACAGCGATCTTGACATACAACTGAGGCTTCACTGATATCCATTACATGCCATACACAGGATCTTTTATACTTCATACTCATAATCTTTTTCTCATGTAGGCACTCCTGAATCTGATCCACCCATATCTTCCTTGGCCTTCCTGCCACTTGGGCTAAAAATATTTTCTTAGTAAGCATCTCATCACTCATTCTTTCAACATGGCCAAACCACCAAAGCATATTGGTCTCCACCTTGCTAACAACATTTTGCTTCACATCATACGACTGCAACACATCTTCACACAATCAGACCATGTCTTGTCACAAACCCCTGTAAGTAACGCATTTCTCCAGCACACAAACGACTCCTATGCTTCT
Source organism: Macrothele yani (assembly GCA_039090855.1). Classification (NCBI taxonomy): domain Eukaryota; kingdom Metazoa; phylum Arthropoda; class Arachnida; order Araneae; family Macrothelidae; genus Macrothele; species Macrothele yani. The sequence goes on along the minus strand of CM077010.1, from coordinate 40,543,757 downwards.
TCTGCAGTACTCAGGTTTCACTGCCATACATCAGAGTAGGAACAATTACACTCTCATACACAGCCATGTGGGACTCTCTTGAGAACCCATCATTCCTGTGAAAACCTCCCAGAGCAGCTATGACTTTCAATGAAGAATTCACTTGCCTACTAATTTCACCATCCAATTTGTTCTCTGTGTCAAACATGCTTCCTAAATACACGAACTCACTCACTCACTCACCTGATCAATCACAGTGCCGTTTATACTTACATTACATTCAGTGCTACCAGTTCCTCTCTCAAACATTATAACTTTGGGTTTTCCCTTATTTATACTCAGTTTGAATTTCATGCAAACTTTGTACATCCGAGACAACATACTCTGCAAATCACTTCTGCTCTCTGCCAACAGGACAGTGTCATCAGCATACAGCAATTTGCACACCCACGGATATCACCAAGACATAAACCGCTATCAACTATTTTGGCATCACGCATGCACGCGTCCATAAATATATTAAACCGCCATGGTGACATTACACAACCTTGTCTAACTCCTGCATGAAGAGAAAACCATTTTGATAAAACACCATTCACTCGTACACAAGCTCTACTACCAGCATACATAGCTTTTACACTATTAAGTAGATTCCCAGTAACACCATATTCATTCAATACCTTCTACAAAAGTGTCCTATTTACTCGGTCATAAGCTTTCTCTAAATCTATAAAGGCAGCAAAAACTTTCTTACCAACAGCCAGATACTTTTCAATCATCGTGCGTAATTCAAAATCTGGTTAGTGCAGCCTTTACCAGGCATAAAATCACTCTGAACTTCCCACACTTTCTCTGATGTCAGACCCCGTACTTTTTCAATTACAACCTTACCAAACACTTTCCCTGGCACACTTAGTAGGCTAATACCATGATAGTTCTTGCATTGTGTTTCAGTTAACCAGTCAGTTACAGTCACCACCATATTTCAACCTCCCGGAGCCTTACCATTCTGAAGAGATTTTAGGGCTTTACACACTTCTCTTGAGATCCCTCCTGTGCGTCTGTCTCAGAATCATCTTTGCTTTCCTGATCTAATAACTTACAGAAATATTCACGCCATCTTTCACTTAACTCATTGGGCTCCCATATCATTTCCCTGATCTCATTCTTCACACAACTTACAACTTTGTTTCCCATATTTTTCCTGAGTCTCATGTACTTCCTATCTTTCCAAAAAGCCAGCTCATGCCTTTCCACCTTCTCCTTCCTATCTTTTGCCTTACTCTGGAGAACCAGCTTAGCAGCTTCACGCTTCTTACAGTGATATTCATCCACAGAAACTCTACCTTGCAACATCCCCAAATAGGCTTCCTTCTTTCTCTGTACTGCCTCTTCAATCTCACAATTCCACCATGCATCACCTCTATTGTTACCCACTATTGTGATGCCACAGACCTCTTTAGCAGCAGTGACAACACAATTCTTAAAACATTCCCAATTCTTTTCTACATCCCTCTCACCAGACTTCAGCTCCTTCAGTCGTTCTCCGAGTAATATATATACTGATTTCATTGTCCCGTTCCGCCAATCTGTCTTGGCTCCACGGGGACTTATTGAGCACCTTGGATGTTATTTTGACATGTTGCGACAATTATCCTGCCTTGAGACGCCGGTTCGGACCCTGGCCACCCCAATGGCCTAGAGACCAGCCCGTGGTGACCTGCTGGCAGGCGACCTAGTATACCTTGTCTGGGTTCCCGCTCTGTCTGGCGGGATAGGTCGTTTCTTACTTTATCGTTGACTGGAAGATTCCTTGCCCTCAAACTTTTTTTGGGGAATAATTTCCCTTTATTTTCTTTTTCAAAACATCTACACACATGTATGCACTGTCCTCATGCTTAGGACTTACAACATCAAGAGATAGCAGAATATTTACATTGGTGGTCTCTTCGTCTGCTTTCCCACAGACTTCTACCCTCATTCATCTTCCGAATCGCTTTCGGTGTGCACGTTCACCTCCTGCGTTTCGGTCCCCGTTTGATTGGGGAAGATGGTATGTTGCTGGAGGGTTAGCTTTCAACCAAGGCTATTATCCCCCTCCTGTTAACGGAAGATTGGATGAGCAGATCCAATCTTCGCGTTCTTTGCACACCTGGGATCAGTGTGTTTCTCCATTCGGCGAAGCCACTGCATTCAAGTACGCAGTGTTCTATGCTTGCCGTTCTCTTTCCACAGGGACAAGTGCAGTTCCTGATGGCAAATCTGCCCAGGTATTCAGGGCTGATGTCATGGCCACTGAGTACTTGATTCAGGAACTTATTTGTCTGTGCTCGTTTGGTCGAGACCTTCGGAAACACTCTGTGTGTCTTCCGCCCTGTCTCTCCCGTGTCCCATCTGACCTGCCATTCGGTCATGGTCCGACGTGCTAATGCTGCGCGAGTACACCTTCGAGGCGTTTTGCATTGCACGTCGACCGTCTCTTTCAGCGTGGCTGCCTTCGCCAGCGGATCTGCCCTTTCGTTTCCTAGGGTTCCGACATGACTTCGTACCCAGTGGAAACTAACTGCCCCATCTCCCTCTGCCCTCAAGAGGTTTTGATCCTCTGGACGATGGGGTTTCTTCCCCTGAATCTACTCAGAGCCTGCAGTGCTGCCTCACTGTCCGAGTAGAGTTTTATTCTTTCTTCACTACGCCTGGGGAGTGCCCAGGTGAGTGCTGTCTCTATCGCCAGAAGTTCTGCCTGGAAGACAGAAGCGTTCTGCGATAATTTCACGCTTCCTGCAGTGGCTTCGTTCCCATCCGAGAACGCACAGAAGCCTGCCCCACTTGTCCCTTCAACTTTGAGCCGTCCGTGAACAGCTCATGCCCAACTCCCGTGGGTTTCTCCTTGTCCCACGGTGGGCAAATTTCCTCGGCAGGGTGGATCTGCCAGTCCACGCTTTCCATCTCCATGTCGGAGGCTCGATGTGGCGCACCGAGAAGGTAGGCGTCCTCGCCTGACCTTAGGCAGTGCATTGCTGCCTCCTTTCCACTACTAGGTCTGCCGGCTCGCACCCCGCCAGCACTTGGAGTGCTAGGGTCGACGTTGTGCGAAAACAACCGGTTATCCCTAGTAGGGCCAACCTTTGGATTTGGTTTATCCCCTTCTTCATTCTGACTGTGGAAGTCCACCATGCTCCACTTGCATACGTCAGAATTCTTTCAATTCCTCTCTGATAGATGGCCTTCTTGGTTTTGCCCGTTAACCTCATGCCATTCAATCTATTGAGAATCACCGTGCACCTTGTTCTAAGGTGCCTCAGGTGTGGCAGCCCTGATAGACTCTGATCCAGGACCACACCCAAGTATTTCATTTCACGCACCGCCTTGATAGTGCACCCTTGGAATCTGCACTGGGGTGGTGTTTTCATTACTCCTCTCTTAGCTATTGCTAGCAGAGTGGTCTTCTCAGGAGCGAAGCACAGTTTGCTTTCTCTGCTCCAATTTTCTAGCACATCCAAGGCCCTATGTGCTTCTCTTTCGATCACGTGTCTCCCTGAGGCGGAGACCACGAGAACGAAATCGTCCGCATAGGCTTGAATCTCCACTGCGGGCCCCAGGTCTAGGTTCAGTGCTGAATCAGCAACTATATTCCACCAGAGCGGCCCGGAGTTGGATCCTTGCGGACACCCTCTATGGTACGAACGCGAGGATTGCCCATTCCCGCTTCGGGAACTCGACTCTTCTATCAGACAGGTAGCTGCTGATCAGTTTGAACAGGTTCCTTGGACAGCCAAGTTCTTTAAGTCTGGTTAAAACCATTGGCCACCAGACACTGTTGAATGCCCCCTCACGTCTAGTGAGATGAAGCAGGTATGGAGCCCCTCCGCTTTGTTCCTCTCTGCCCTCTCTCGGAGGCTGCGCAGTGCCTGCGTTGCGCAACGCCCCGGAAGGAAACCGAATTGGTTCCTGTTTAGCTTTCCCTGCTCCATGAGAAAGCCAAGCGCTCTGTTCGTTATGAGCTTGTCCAGCACCTTGCTCACGCCGAGAGGAGGCAGATGGGCCTATAGGCTGCGGGATCATTTTTGTTCTTTCCGGTCTTGTTGAAAAGAACTAGCACCGCTGTTTTCCACAAGTCTGGGAAGATTCCCCTCCCGAGGCATTCGTTTAGGAGCGCCACAAAATACCCGGGATTTGCATAGTAGATTTCTCTGACTATGCTGAGGTCGAACCCATCCTTGCCTGGTGCTTTGCCCGTATTTAGACTGGAGAGGGCATTCTCCACTTCGTCTCTTGTGAAGGGGGGTCCTCACCAGTGTCCGGCGGGATCCGACATTCTTCCCTTATTTGTTTTTGTTGAGGGAGTCCCCTTCTCCCTTGTCTCCTTGGAAGTGGTAATCCAAGAGACTTTCTACGGTACTATCAAGAGTCTTTGATAGGCTACCGTCTGCCCTTTCTACCGCTGCCAGTTTTAGCGGTTCGGTTATGGATCCCCTCGAGATCTTATAGGGGATCCTGAAAGGGTCAGCCGGAGTTTGAAACTCACACAGTTTTCTCCAGTAGGAGATTTTCGAGAGATTCAGTTCTCTCCTGTATGCTGAACGAGCCAGTCAGAATAACGCTGATGATCTTCAAGGAGCCTATCAACCTTTATTCTTTCTATCCTGGGTCTCTTCTTATTCCTTTTCCTTCACCCAACATTAGGTTTCACTCGTGACACTACCAAGTAATGATCAGAACCAACATCCGCACCTCTCATCACACAGGTGTCAACAACTAAGTGTTTCAGACGCTGATCCTAGACAACAAAATCTATCACACTCTTTTGACCAAGAGTACGATTTTCCCAAGTATATGTGTGTGGATATACTTGTGATTGAAAAATGTATTGGATACACACAAACCATTCTCAATGCAGATAGCCCAGGAAAATGTCGGGAATAATAAGGGAAAAGCTGAATTTTGGCCAGTTGTTAGAACACTATAAGAGATGTATTTTCCCAAAGGATCATTAAACTTACCCAGAACATTGTCAGAAATTGCATTCTGCACACCTACTCTAGCATTGAAGTCCCCTGCTATTATAACTTTTTCTTTAGCACCAAACTGGCTCAAAACAGCTTTTAGCTCATTCCCGAAATCTTCCTTCTTATCAGAAGGTTCAGAGTCACAAGGAGCATACACTACAACAATTACGATTCTCTGAAGTTTCACTTTCAAACGAATCCAGAGAATTCTCTCACTTGCGCAACTATAGTGAATCAAGTTGTTCTTCATCTTTTCACTTAAAATCACACCTACATCAGCCTGTCCTCTCACATTATCCAATACTCCAGACCACACACTCACTTCTTCTACCCCAATTTCCTTCTTTTTGGTTTCACTTACACACAGCACATCCAGTCTATACTTATTCATCTCCTCAATCACCTCATTCATCTTGCCATTTATACCTCTAGTATTCCATACACCAATCATACATTCACTCAGCCGAGATCTCTTTCTCATACACCGTTTAGAAAGTCCAGGTCGATTCCGTGGTGGATCGTTCTTCTCAAGTGTGGTAGGTCCACCATATCCCACACTTCGAGTCTGGACATTGATTTCTTTTTGTCTTTTTAATCAGGTAAGTACATTAGTGTGAGGGATTAGCCCACAGCTGAGGGTTCCAGTTGGTCATTCAACCTAAGGATTCTGGAACAAAAAATGTCTGGTAAAAAATTAAAGTAATACAGAGTACAGCAATACCAGTTCTATGCTTTCACATATCCTTATAAAGACAGAAATTTTTTTTTTAATGTTTGAACTCCATTTTTGAAAGGAGTGGCTTTTATCCATGCCAGAGTACATATTGTTATTCAACATGATGTGAATGGCAAGAAAAAAAAATTAATGTTTTTCATGATGGAAAGCCTATTGAAAATGTGTGCCATTATTATTTTACTAGACTTAGTAGTAGCATCTCATATTTTCATCTACATATAGTTTAATAGGATTTATTCAGTGTGAAAGTAAATTAGATGAATTCAATGTAAGTATGTTTATAAAATTCAATATTATTGTATAGTAATGATATCACTGTTTTTGTGCTGTGTTTAAATTGTAACTATGCACTGGTAGCAAAATGAAATGCAATTTGTGATCAACATTCAGTGATTGTTACTGGCTGCTTTAAAAACCATCAATCATTTCTGATGGACAAATCCGCCATACTAAACATTAGTACATGTTAACAAATTTTTTCCCTTTGCATTGAAGATGCTAATCATTCAGCCTTCACACCATTTCAACAAATTTGACTTCATGTTGAGAAGATGAATGTCTAATATTCTAAAATCTGCTTTAAATTGAATTTTCTTATCAAGTTTAGGACTGGAAAAAGAAATCATATGTAAGGTAATACAGCATGGAAGAAAATTGTGTATTATTTCCTTTATTGTTAGTGTTAAAAAAACCCAGCATATTTATATAACTTCAGGTAATGTCTTCTTTTGTGTCATTGAACTGATGGTTGAAGATATGTGGGGTAATTACTATTTTTAAATTATACAAGGGTTGTACCAAAAGTAATGTAAAAGTGGGCATAACTTTTTTATTGTCTGACAGAGGTCATTCAAATTGCACATGTTGGTAGAGTAACCCTTCCTCTTACACACTACAACATGGTTTCCATAATAAGCGATGCATTTGCACCATCGTTGAACCCAACTCTCGAATCCTCTTCGAAAAATTTGAGGTGTGGACTGCTGTACTCACTTCTTCACAGCCACTTTCACCTCATCTGTGTCATCAAGTTGTTGTCCCTGGAGACTGTCCTTCATTGGACTGAATAGGTGGAAGTCAGAGGGTGCCAGATCAGGGCAGTACAATGAATGGGGGACCACCGACCCCCATCCACTATACAAATTTGTTGATTGCCTGACGTTGCCAAAGATGTGTGTGGTCTCGCATTGTTATGAGAAATTTGGGTCCTTTTCAGATTCCTCCTCCTCCTAAGGTCTCTTCCTCCTTATGGCTTCTCTAAGATTCTTGAGTGTCTCAGTGTACTGTTTGCTGTTCACAGTCCAGAAAATTAAGGAGAATGACACCCCTGTCATCCCAAAAAACAATCACCACGACTTTCTGTGCTGATTGCTGGCTCTTGAACTTTTTAGTCCTTGGTGAAGAGGTGCAATGCGATTCCATGGATTGATTCTTCATTTCTGGATTCTAAAGATAAGCCCACATTTCATCCCCTGTCACCAGATCGGAGAAAAACGTGTCTTTCACAAAATTCGTGTCAGTGGTCGCAAATGCTGGTCTCCCACTGCGTGGTTTGTCTTCAATGCTGGTTTCCACTTCTTTAAACTTTTTCATCCATATGTGCACATTGTTCTTGTCAGAAATGCACAACTTTTCTAGGAAAGGGCCCCCCCCCCCCCCCAAAAGTCAACTTACCAAGGGCCGGCCATAATCAGTGCGATGGCGGGGACTGAATGCTGGTAGAATTATTTTTTTTTTATGTTTGGAGTGATGTTAGACATAGATACAATCAATACATTTTTTAAGTTCTTGTCTAATATGATTCCTCATTTTGCACTTGTTTAAGTTCATAATCAAGAAAGCCTGCTAGCATACATATGTACTTCTGGACAAAATCGAGTGTTGTCTTTTAGCATAGGAAATGTTTCTGGCAACTGCTTGTAAAAGTTTAGAAGATCAAGTTTCATAAATGAGGATTTCAGTTCGCCATTGCATTGCATGTCGATCAGTTGTAATTGTAAATCTTCAGGTGCCTCTTCTGGCTGAACTGAAAACAGATTTGAAAGCAGCTGCAGCTAAAGTTTATATTTTTTGAACTCATGAAACCTTTCATTATATGATGCAAGAAGTTTGCTAATTTATTCGGAATAATCCATCTTCATGTGTTGGTATTTTTCTTTCATAGCATTGAAGTGCGAGAAATGTGCAAAGTTATCTGATTGCATGCGAGACTTAAAAAGAGTTAGTTTAGTAATGAAAGCATTCACTGTATCAAATAGCTGTGAAACAAGTTGCATCTGTCCTTGCAATCACAAATTAAGTTGACTCAAATGGGCAGTTATGTCAGCAAGGAAAGCTAAGTCACACTGCCATCTTTGTCCCTGTAAATAAATGCCTTGTATTTTTATTATGCTTCTTGAGGAAAGTGACTATAGGCTCTAACCGTTCAACAAAACCTTTCAGAATTGCTGCTTTACTGAGCCACCAAAATTTAGTATACAGAGGAACATCAGAATATTCAGCTTCTATTTCTTCTAGAAATGATTTAAACAAACAATGATTCAGACCATGATGGCCGATGAAGTTCACTGTCAAGGAAACATCTTTTGTGAGAGCTTCAAATCCTAGTCTCTTCGCACAAAGTTGTTGTTGGTGAATTATACAATGATACCAAACTAACTGCTTCTGCCTATTCCAAAGGTGGCTTTTCAGCAAGGGCACCATGCCGTTTTCACGTCCAACCAATGGACGGTGCCTCATCCGTGGCAACACTGGATAAGTTTTTGAGATGAGTTCACATTTAATGCAAACAGTCAACAAAGCATTTAAAAATTTGGAACCTGTTGTTTGGTCATTAAGTGATTCAATTCCAAGGAATTCTTCAGTTACAGTGAAATCAGATGAAACTCTTCTGAAAAACACAATCATCTGCTCTGTTGATGATATGTCAGTCGACTCATCTACAGCCAATGAGAAGTAAGCAAATCTTGTGGCTCAATTATGAAGCTGACCAGTATTATCTAATGCAACTTGTGAAATCCTTCATTGTGTTTCAAACATGTCGTACGTTAAGACATGTTTTGAAACACTTTTGTCTTTTCAGAACACATCCTATCACTGGCGATGATGAGGCATTTTCTTATTAGATCTCCATCACTGAATGGTTTCCCACTCTTTGCTATTAAAGCAGAAATTTCTAGGCTACTTTCAACACCTGCATCCAGTTCTGCAGAAATTTTACATTGATTAATCGCCAGTCAAGGTCTGGCCGCCGCCTACAAAATATAGCCAGCACGCCACCATGGTGTTTTTTGCTTTGGTGCAGATCTCTAGTTGGAGATCATAACGTCATTTTGAACCACTTCCAAACTTTCGGTGGACCGGTTACGCAACGACCATGGGCCAAATGTGGCCTGCATCTCTGTTCTTGTCAATGGTGTCATCTTTGTAAACATTCTGTAGCCTTCTGTGGATGTTGGACAGCCTGCATTCTTCCTTAAAGCACTTGATGACAGCACGTTGTTTCTGCTTGGAATCCATTATTTCCCTGCAATGAAGACGGGTTACTATAGAGTAAGAGTTACTCTGCCAACATGTGCAATTTCAATGACCTCTTGTCAATTAATAAAAGAAGTTATGCCCAGTTTTGCATTACTTTTGGTACAACTCTCGTAACATTAAAGTTGTATTTATTGCATGGTTAAAATGTTCACTTTTGTCAGTGAGTCACTAGGTACTTCTTGACAAGTTTGAATATTTTGTTTAGAATCAAGATCATTTACTATCCCTTCACAAATTTTTCTCCTTTTTACTCAAAATCTCTTGAGTGTCCAAGATTCAGGACTAATGATATTTCCATTCTAGGATTCTTGTTCATGTTGATGCCATAACAGAAATTAAGGAAGAATATTCTTCACAGGTGCATTATTTTCAGTACTCAGATTGCAGTACTGAATTGGTTTTAGTTCACTCTTCACTTTCGTACATCTCCTCGGAAAACTTGAAAATAACATTGTCCTAGAGTGAGAATCAATCCTGTGTCTCACCTTGAGATGCAAGTTTGATTCATGGTGATGTAATTTTCAAGTTTTTTTTGAGGGAATGCTAGAAGGTGAAAAGTGGACTTAAACCAGTTCAGTGGAATTTTTCCATTCTTAAATTAGTGTGAAGTCCTTTAGTCATTCAATCTCTTCAGAATCTGCACATTTCTTTCTTCCAAGATCGTTCATTGTGTGACCTAAAAAAGTGCAATATTTCTTTTGAGGGATTCTATGATTTTTCTCAGGCTGTCATGCAGGGCTGGTGATCAGTTTCAACTGTATGTACTTCGTACATTGTTTTTTTACACATTTGTAGAACTGATGGTTCTGAACTGAAATCAGCAACTCCTGATATCCATGGCAAGGTTGTTAGCCCATAATACGAGGTAGGATCCAAAAGTTTGGGGACTTGGCGTATAGTTCCTTACCTTGAATACTTTAAAACATCGATGCACAACCACCTTCAAAATAATCCCCTTGGGCGATGATGCACTTTTGCCAGCACTTGTAAAGCTTCTGAAAGCATTGCTGAAAGCCATGTTTTGCAACCCCTCATAATACCTCCTGCATTGCTGTTTTTAGCTCATTTGTTGAGACAAAACGATGTGCCTGCAGATTTTGTTTCATCAGTGGAAAGAGGTAAAAATCACAGGGAACTAATTCAGGTGAATAGGTGGAATGTGGATGCACATTAGTACGACTTCTGGCGAGAAACTCTGTGACCAGTAGGTACCGATGTGCAGGCGCGTTGTCATGGAGTAGGTTATGTCCACTTTGCCACATCTCCAGCCGTTTATGATGGATTGACTCCCGTCAGCAATGTAAAATGTCCAATAATGTTTTTTTTTTTTTTTTTTTGATTGGAGGTTTAACGACCACCGTGAGCAACTCAATGGGCTATAAGCAGTCGCCCGTCCCTAATTTAGGGTCACTAGTTCCAGGGAAGAGAGAGAGCCAGTGCCGTAAGACAAACACAACATCCATGCCTCACCGGGATTCGAACCCGGACCCCTTACGGACGAATGATCAGAAGCCAGCGCCTTAAACCACTGCGCCACCGGGGCAGCGCCAATAATGTTCCTCGTTAACTGTTGTGCCCCTGGGAATAAATTCGGAATGAACAATGCCGCGAGAATAAAAAAACACCTCCAGCATGACTTTCCCTTTGATCGCGGTGAAGACGGTGATTTACATGTTGAGGAAGCATGCTTTGGCTGAATATCAAACAAGTAGCACCACGTTTCATCACCTGTGATGATGTTATCCAAAAATGTAGGATCGCTATCGGCTTTGTCAATTAATTCGCCCGATATCCGCATCTGTTCGTCCTTTTGTTCGGAGGGCAAAAGGCGAGGGACAACTTGCTGTCACAGGCGGTGCATGTCAAGATCCTCCATCAAAATGCGCTGGCATGTGGTCTCCGATAAGTTAGTTGCTCTAGCGATCTCGTCAATGGTCCTAACAAACTCATTGCACCACCATCGTGTTTTCCTCACTCCGTGCAGTCACAGGTTGACCACAGTGCTCATTATCTGCAATGAATTCTCGACCCACTTTGAAACGCCGTTATAAGTCGTGTACCTTTGATCTCACCATCTAAGAGTGACCGTACACCTTTGAAAGCATTTCTAAGGTTTCTGCAGCTATTTTACCCGAACACTGACAAAATTTAATGTTACAACGTTGCTCTTTAAAAGACACATTTCTCACATCGCAAAAGACAGATGACTAATCACAGCAGAAAACATCTGCGCGCGCGCGCGTTCCAATCACTTTTCATGGGCCAAACCATTCTGACTATAAAGGGGAGGGATGGCAGGATGTATTTCAGATGCCGTAACTTTAACTACAGGTTTGCATTCTCACGGGTAGGCGCTGTCCCCGAACTTTTGGATCTTACTCCGTAATTATTGGGATTGTAAAACTGAATGAGTAGCCCAGTTCAATTTGTCCGGTTGTTATGGTGATTTCTGTGGACACTGGTGTGAGAAGTGTGACCATCAAGACTTGTGTTGCACTTACAGAGTTTTCTTGTGCATCATAAGGGTCTTTCTTCCATATTTACCTGTAGGATTCAAAGAAAAACTACTGTTATGAATTATGACTAACTAGGCTATATATTACTTGGTAATACTAATATTATCTGGTGTCTGCCTGCCTGCACTGTCTAAAGATTATATGAATCTGGAGTAACTGTCAATTTCCTTTTTTTAAAGTTGAAACAATCTTTCTGTGCAGCTCTTACAACATTATGTCAGTACTGGTGCATGCATCTGTGGTGGCCATCACTTAATTCCTTATTTCAAAGACAAAGAAAGGGCATTGTGATCATGTGTCTTCATGTCTTCCTTCCCATTGCGTTGGTAATAAATGTTAGTCATTTTCCTCTTGACAGTTTACTTATTTGTGGATCGCTAGTACTTGCATTTTGTACATTGATGTTATGTTTCTTGGTTCTGGATGTCTTGTTTGTCTGTCTCTATGTATGACATTTTGCAACTTTTTTTTTTTTTTTGGTCTTGTAATTTTTCAGGTGTTGTCTTATGTAAAGGTTTTGCTGCCATCGAAAACGTGTGTGTGTGTGTGTTTAGTTATGCTTGTTTGTTGTGTTTCTTCACCTGTACATCATTATCTGTTGTGTATTTGTATGCTTTTCATCAAATCACTGTTGCCATTTCTCAGTCTTTCTTTGGTGAAATGGGCTGCTTTTCGTTATCTTGTACACTGTGCGCATTCCTTAAGCCAATCACAAGAACTAAGCATACAACTACTTTTGCGGAGAAATTTACCACACATTCTTTAAGCTTAGCAATCAACCATTTATTTGATCCTTACAGTATAACAACTGATCTTGACCAAATCATAGATGCATATCCCTCAAAGAAAAAAAAAAATCAGTTTCAGATAGTACAATGAAACTTCTGAATAACGATCACTGTTGTGACCATTGCTTGGAGGTGTCTGTTGTTGAGAGATTTCTCCTAAATTATTAACATTGAGTCTACTTTCAAAAGCAGAATAAGCATATGAAGCTTATGCACATGGAAGATGGATGCTGTGCTTTCTCCAAATGCTGAATAAAACTCAATAATAGTGTAGAGAACTTCAGGAAAGCAGCATCTGATGCCTGCTCCTAAACAACAGGCTAGGAGATTAGGGATAGGGTATGCTTATAGGAAAGAAAAATATTTGATAGTGCACAGTTAGATGGCTGCATTCCTGACATGGACCAAACCATGAGATACCATCAGCAGCAACCACTGCTGGAAGGTGATTGAAACATAAATGGGAGCTCACCTCACTTAGAACTCCTTTCTTTTCATTTAAGCACACCACGAGTGTGCCAGGGAAAGTGTTTGGTAAGGTCATTATTAAAAAAGTACAAGGCCTTACATCAGAGAAAGTGTGGGATGTTCAGAGTGATTTTATGCCTGGTAAAGTCTGCACTAATCAAATTTTTGCATTATGCATGATAATTGAAGTATCTGGCTGTTGGTAAGAAAATTTTTGCTGTCTTCATAGATTTAGAGAAAGATTATGACTGAGTGAATAGGACACTTTTGTGGAAGGTATTAAATGAATATGGTGTTACTGGGAATCTACTTAATAGTGTAAAAGCCATGTATGCTGGTAGTAAAACTTGTGTACGAGTGAATGGTGTTTTACCAAAATGGTTTTCTATTGGTGCAGGAGTCGGACAAGGTTGTGTAATGTCACCATGGCTGTTTAATATATTTATTAATGCGTGCATGTGCGATGCCAAAACAGATAATACTGGTTTATGTCTTGGTGATATCGGTGTGTGCAGATTTCTGTATGCTGATGACACTGTCCTGTTGGCAGAGAGCAAAAGTGAGTTGCAGAGTATGTTGTCCCGGATGCAAGAAGTTTGCTTGAAATTCAAACCGAGTATAAATAAGGAAAAAACCAAAGTTATGGTTTTTGAGCAAGAAACTGTTAGCACTGAATGTATTAGTCTAAATGTCACAGTGATTGACCAGGTGAATGAGTTGTGTATTTAGGAAGCAAATTTCACAGAGAGAACAAATTGGATGGTAAAATTAGTAGGTGAGTGAATTCTTCATTGAAAGTCATAACTGCTTTGGGAGGAGGTTTTCACAGGAATGATGGGTTCTCAAGAGAGTCCCACATGGCTGTGTATGAAAGTGTAATTGTTCCTACTCTGATGTATGGCAGAGAAACCTGGGCACTACAGAAGAAACACAGGAGTCGTTTGTGTGCTGGACAAATGCATTACTCACGTGGGGGTTTATAGCAAGACACGTTCTGATTGTGTGAGGAATGAAGATGTGTTGCAGTTATGTAATGTGCAGCAAGGTGGAGACACATATGCTTCGGTGGTTTGGCCATGTTGAAAGAATGAGTGATGAGATGCTTACTAAGAAATTTTTTAGCCCAACTGACAGGAAGGAAGTCTTGGTAGGATCAGATTCAGGTGTGTCTGCATGAGAAAAAGATTGAAGGTCTTGTGTATGTCGAGTGATGGATGTCAGTGAAGCCCGATTTGTGTGTAAAGATCGGTGTAAATGCAGAAGTTTGATATGGCAACAGTAAGTAAATAATCAGTTAAAAATTTATCTGGTAGTTTTTATTTTCTTTTGTGGAGCTGACATCTGAATCTCAGAGAACAGCTTAGTGATATACTATGTATGTACCTACTGCTACCCAATCCTACTTGCCCAAGGTACAGTTCCTTTAGAAGTATTCTTTAATGTCATTATCAAAATATTAAAAGAGCTATGTAAAATCCTATTGGACAAGATGTCTGTTAAATCTCCTTCAGGTCTTGCTGGAGTGTCCATGGCCACATTTAAGAAGCTCTTTTGTTAGGAGGTTATCTTATGGCAGCTGTTCTGTACCGAGTGAAATAACTTGAGGTTATCTCATGCTTAGAAATTATGTTACACACATGTATTATTTGTTAGATTATGCAGCCACATAACAGTCATGATATTTATATATATCATATCACTGAGCTGTTCTCTGAGATTCAGAGGTTAGCTCCACAAAAAAAAATACAAACTACCAGATAATTTTTACTTACTGTTGCCGTATCAGACTTCTCCATTTACAGCGATCTTGACATACAACTCAGGCATCACTCACATCCATCACACGTTGTACACAAGATCTTCTGTACTTCATACTCAATCTTTTTCTCATGCAGACACTCCTGAATCTGATCCTCCCATGACTTCCTTTGCCCTCCTCTACCTTTCCTTCCTGCCACTTGGGCTAAAAAGATTTTCTTAGTAAGCATCTCATCACTCATTCTTTCAACATGGCCAAACCACTGAAACATATTAGCCTTCACATTTTGCTTCAAATCTTCATTCCTAACACAATCAGAACATGTCTTGCCACAACCCTCCCCATATGTAACACATTATTTCCCCAGCACACAAACGACTCCTATGTTTCTTCTGTAGCACCCAGGTTTCACTGCCATACATCAGAGTGGAAACAATTACACTTTCATACACATCCATGTGGGACTCTCTTGATAACCCAGCATTCGTGTGAAAACCTCCCAAAGCAGCCATGACTTTCAATGAGGAATGCACTCTCCTACTAATTTCACCATCCAATTTGTTCTCTCTGTAAAATGTGCTTCCTAAATACACAAAACTCATTCACCTGGTCAATTACTGTGCCATATTGCCATTTATACTTCAGTACTACCAGTGCATCTCTCAAAAACCATAACTTTGGTTTTTTCCTTATTTATACTCAGTTTGAATTTCAAGCAAACTTCTTGCATCCGGGACAACATACTCTGCAACTCACTTGTGCTCTCTGCCAACAGGACAGTGTCATCAGCATACAGCAATCTGCACACACCAATATCACCAGTATTGTGTATTTTGGCATCATGCATGCATGCATCCATAAATATATTAAATGGCCATGGTGACATCACACAATCTTTTTCTCATGCAGACACTCCTGAATCAGATCCTTCCTGCCACTTGGGCTAAAAAAAAATCTTAGTAAGCATCTCATCACTCATTCTTTCAACATGGCCAAACCACCGAAGCATATTAGTCTCCACCTTGCTAACAACATTTTGCAACACATCTTCAGACCGTGTCTTGCCACAAACCCCCCGCAAGTGACATATTTCTCCAGCACACAAACGACTTCTATGTTTCTTCTGTAGTACCCAGGTTTCACTACCATACATCAGAGCAGGAACAATTGCACTTTCATACACAGCCATGCGGGACTCTCTAGAGAACCCATCATTCCTGTGAAAACCTCCCAGAGCAGCTATGACTTTCAATGAAGAATTCACTCGCCTACTAATTTCACCATTCAATTTGTTCTCTCTGTCCTAAATACACAAACTCACTCACCTGGTCAATAACAGTGCCATTTATACATCAGTGCTACCAGTTCCTCTCTCAAAGAGCATAACTTTGGTTTTTTCCCTTATTTATACTCGGTTTGAATTTCATGCAAACTTCGTACATCCGGGACAACATACTCTGCAAATCACTTTTGCTCTCTGCCAACAGGACAGTGTCGTCAGCATACAGCAATCTGCACACACGGATATCACCAAGACATAAACCAGTATTATCTGTTTTGGCATCACACATGCATGCATTAATAAATATATTTAAACAGCCATGGTGACATTACACAACCTTGTCAGACTCCTGCACCAATAGAAAACCATTTTGATAAAACACCATTCACTCGTACACAAGCTCTACTACCAGCATATATGGCTTTTACACTATTAAGTAGATTCCCAGTAACACCGTATTCATTCGATACCTTCTACAAAAGTGTCCTATTTGCTGGGTCGTAAGCTTTCTCTAAATCTATGAAGGCAGCAAAAACTTTTTTACCAACAGCCAGATACTTTTCAATCATCATGCGTAATGCAAAAATTTGGTTTGTGCAGCCTTTACCAGACATAAAACCACTCTGATGTAAGACCCCATACTTTTTAAATAACAACCTTACCAAACACTTTCCCTGGCACACTTAGTAGGCTAATACCACGATAGTTCTTGCATTCAGTCTGATCACCTTTTCCCTTATACAAGGGAACAATAATAGCATCCTTCCAATCCCGAGGGACCATTCCTCACTCCTAGCACAACTGGCAAATTTCAGTTAACCAGTCAATTACAGAGTCACCACCATATTTCAGAGAACCAGTCAATTACAGAGTCATTCTGAAGAGATTTTAGAGCTATACACACTTCTCTTGAGATCCCTCCCTGTGACATCATCTGCATCTATCTCAGAATCATCTTTTCTTTCCTAATCTAATAACTCACAGAAGTATTCACCCCATCTCTCACTGGGCTCCCCGATCTTATTGTTCACACAACTTTATTTACCCTATTTTTCCTGTGCCAGATGTAGCTGATTGCTAAAAGCACTCTCAAATAGAAAGAGAATATTGAACTTTGTTGCTATCTGTACAAGGATTTTGAATGTCATACTCTCTATGGACGATTATATTGATTACTGTAGTTCTCTTAGGTAACTGTTGGAAATGCTTTGTTTTTCTTACATAAGCAGAATGTACTCAACTTGGTGCTGTACATTCATGCATTGTGGTTTGAACATCCTAGTCTTTGTGATGGTGGGTTTTTCTTCAGCATCACAGCTCATATGAATGGGACTGCATTGTTATGGTCATGTCATTATCGTAAACATTTGTGCATTTGGTTATACCAACTAACAAAATGCTGGTAATTCAGAGGAAGTGAATTTTTCACATAGTAATAAATATGTGCAAAATGGTTATGTAATATAGATCACATTTTGTCCAAAGCATGCTTGTGCATTCTTCATTAATCATTTAAATGCTAACCTCTTAACATTTTTCATCGAAATGTCACCTTCATGACTATGTTATGCAACTGTGTTCCTGTTACATGGATGAGCTTATTCATTAAGTTTTTGATTTCTATCTGTGTTAATTAACAGTTTGCAATTACTAACTTGGGTGATAATTTTTTTTAGATCCTCTAATTTTAGTGATGTTTTGTGTTTTATGTGCTACTTTGTGAAATTAATTGAAATATATTAAACTTCCAAACTGAAAATTAGAATACAGAACTTTCCATCCATTCAGATGAACATTTGCATTTTCTAAATTCACTTCAATCGCATTTCTTCTTGTAATAGACATGATGTATTGTTAGAAATACATCTATTATCAATTCTGGAAGTACTATTTCTTCTTTTGTGCTTAAAAGAAATGCTTTAGCTGAAGGTTTAATTTGAAGCACAAATAAAACATCCTAAGGAAAACTTGTATATCATCATTTATGTATGCCATTGAAACTAAATTAAGAAGATCAAAATCTATGTAGAAAGTTTCAGTGCTAAACTTTATTAAATGCATCAACTTGGGTTGTCATATTTCAAATATGGGTAAGGTAAGCAGAAGTATCTGTCGATCAATTTAAATAAAGCCTTACCGTCATTAATGGGCTTGGCAAGCATTAGGTAAGACAGAAGATGCTCATTTATTGCCTAAGCAGATATCAGAATTTGAGGAACAGAATGGATAACTTTTTCCTTTTTATTTATTTATAATATGGTGAATGTAAGTTCTAACCTGTTGGAAATTTTTTTGTTAAGAACAACTAAAAAGGATGACAAAACAGGTGCTAGTTTTGTGCACGAATTTCATAGCAGTAGAGGTTTTTTACCTGGACTACAGGCTGTTTTACTTTCAAGAATCTGAAGCACATTACTGTGTACTCTATTCTGGCTGAATACAACTGGAGACATGGTGACGTATGCTTGTGCATGTGTGTGGATTTATCAGTATCATTTATGGTAGATTTTTCAGTAAACAAGGTGGCAAAGAGTTAAGTTTTTACTTTAAAAGAATTAATGGGGAGGTGGCAGTAGAGTAAAGGTTTTGTCCAGAAACCTTATCAAGAAACCAAACTCAATGGCCATCATTTGAACAGGATATGACATTCACTTTTTTTTTTTTTTCTTCTAGCAAATGCTGATCTTGATTCAGGCAGTGAGGTAGATATCCAGTTGTAAAATGTTTTGTTTTTGAGAGCCATTACATGGAAGAAGGTTTCATTGTACCAAGTTTGTTCTCTACCTTATTAGAAATATCATGGAAGAAAATAAAATCCTCCATTCTAGCAATAATTTGTCAGAAACATCTTGGATGTTGGTGGATGGAAAATAAAAAAATAAAGATTTTTGCTGGTCAGTGCCATTAGATTTGCAATTTCATATTTGATGGTGGCCAACAGAATATTATTTAGGCACCATGCATGGTGAAGAAGAGAAACAGAGAATCCATAGGTCAGAGGCGCTTATACTGGGCCAGAATCAGTTTTTGCTGTGTGCATTGCTTTTTTTTTTTTTTTTTTTTTAATGAAGTTGGTATGGAATTAACTATGAAAAAAAGCCATCTTTCAAAAATTTCCATGATTCATTTAGTATTGCGTATTTTAGTTTAAAGGTTTGGTTTTCCTCTTTCTGAGGATGTGAAACTTTTACGGAAAATAGCTTGAACAACAGAACATAAAACATGGCATGTAACAAATTACCAAAAAGTCTTGATAACGAGGAACAGTACACCAATTAAGTATTAAATAGTAACACTGTACTAGTGATCGGATTTATTGGTGTAGGAAGTAGACACATTAGCGTTTCCAAGTTTTCACACATCAACCAGATGGATGCAGGGGACCTTATGCTGATGCCGTAGTTCATCTAAAAAAAAATGCCCTGACGAAGATGAACTATGGCGTCGGCATAAGGTCTCCTGCATCTTTATAGACTATGCTAAAGGGAAGTAGTGAAAAACCACCTCTCCTGCGAAGCAGATGTTTATGCGACCCCCCCCTCCCTAGTATCCGGATGGCTCTAAATGATGCCACATTGGAATGACCAAGCGTTCATTTGGAATCAGTCAACGAACATAAAAGAGACACAAAATATGGTAAAGTAGCCATGGCACTATCCAGAGAAGTGAAATTCAAGTCCGCTACTCCTATGTGGGACGATACAAAGAAATTACCTACCTACTCTACCCATAAAGGTACAGCCATTCGGGAAACCTTGGAGATCATTACCAACAGCATTGATTGTGTCGCACTCTAGTTGCCACGAATTTGGAACCAATTCTTCAAGTAAAGCCTTCTGCCTACCAGGATACTGTGCATGCAACTGTGATGCGTCATATCTTTAAATTAACATAACGTTGTATCTATTGTTGTCAAGTCAAGTTTCCATGTTCAAATTGTTCAGTTGCAGTTTCTGTCTAACTTCCTTGAAAAAGCCATCTTGTTGATGTGCGAAAGCTTGGAAACGCTAATGTGTCCACTTAAATCGGATCACTAGTACAGTGTTTTACTATTTACTACCAAAAAGTCTGTTTATGAGTATGCTCCTTTTATGAAGCAATCTTGTAAGCAAATAATGTATTTTGTCAAATTTTTCTGCATATGATTATTACAACTCTGTGATTAAAAGTGAAATCAACCAAGCAGATCTGCAGTGAAAAAACAACAACTAGGTAATTAACTAATGACACCCATTCAAATTTATTAATAACAGTGAAGCAATTTCTTATCTCTCAATTTTACCAAATGTTTGCCCACTATTTTTTAAAACCATTGGTAGTCATATTAGTAGTCTTTTCATATCACTAAGCTGTTCTCCGAGATTCAGAGGTTAGCTCCACAAAGAAATACAAACTACCGAATAATTTTTACTTACTGTTGCCATATCAAACTTCTCCATTTACAGTGATCTTGACATATAACTCGGGCTTCACTGACATCCATCATACACAATCTTTTTCTCATGCAGACACTCCTGAATCTGATCTTCCTTGGCCTTCGTGCCACTTAGGCTAGAAAGATTTTCTTAGTAAGCTCCTTGTGTCTTTTTAATCAGGTAAGTACCCCAATGTAGGGGATTAGCCCACAGCTGACGATTCCAGTTGGTTATTCAACCTAACAGTTCTGGAACAAAACCCAGTGAGTTGAGGTCTTTTTGCCAATGTCACACAGAACTAGCTGGTACCTCTCCAAGATTCACAGAGGCCATTGTTGCCCACAGAGTGCCCCGAGGAGGCAAACCCATCTCTCACTAAGATGCTGCTGGTAATACATTTATATGTTTTAGTATTGAAAAAACAACTTTCATCTTCTGTGGAGGTTGTAATTTGACATTTTAAGCATGCCACTATTGAAAAATTCATATAAATAAAAGTAGAGCTGTTGTAGTATTTTCAAAATGGCTATTAGGTTTGATGCATATCACCTCCTTTTCTTAGGTCCAGAAAGAGGTTTAGTTTCTTTCATCATATTATGGAATATTTGCAATGCACTTTTTATTGGTTCATTTTTCTCTCTAGTGAAGTCATGAAAGATGATCTCAAAAAGTGTACCATAATGAAAAATATTTTGAGTTGAGCAGGCATTTTATTCTGATCAAAGCTGTAAGGAATTAAGCAATCTTGCTGTCGTTGTCTGCTTAAAACACAGCAGCTATTACCTATTTATCAGGATAGGTTGAGTTTTGTTGAATTATGAGCTTAGAAGGGGAAAAGAATTTTCCTTTCTAATTTGTTGACATCAGAAAATAAATGTTTCTGTGGTTGGCGTGATCATTTGAGGGTGAAATACTTTCTAGGAGAGTGCTGTTTCCTGTGTATAATAAATTCCCTCAGTTATGAAATGCAGCCCCCCTGAATCTATTTTGATATAAAAAGGTATGACTGTGTTGCATTGTACACCTAAAAGAATGTTTGCCATATATCTAAATAGTTCTAAATGCTGATATCACAATAGAACTTACTTACGTGGTACGATATACACTGAGTGGCCACTTTATGACCACCTGACAGTTTTAAGCAAGTGAGCTATGGCTGCACGCTGTTGTCGCCAGAGGGTGAGGCTATTATAAAAAGGGAAAGCTTAGTGCTTGCAACAGTAGTGGAAGTGATTTTTGGGTGACGAGATGGGTAAAAAAATGCGATTTGACAGACTTTCAACGTGGGATGATTGTAGGAGCTCGGAGCCATGGAGCAAGTATCACAGAAACTGTCGCATTTGTGAAATGTTCCAGAGCAGCTGTTGTTAAAGTATTTAAAGACTGGACTGTCAGCCAAAAAACTGGGTCTCTACGTGCAATGCGTGGTCGTCATCGGCTAGTGACTGCTCGGGTGGAATGGAGGGTGTTCAGACTGGTAACAGACAACAGTGCAGTAAATTACAGACCATCTTAATCAAGGATCCCCTCAAATGATCTCTGCATGCTCTGTTCACCATACACTGCATCGGATGGGATAAGGCAGCCGAAGGCCTGTTCGAACACCTTTGCTGTCTGCAGTTAACAAGAGAAAATGTCTCCAGTTCGCACAGGAGCACAAGGATTGGACAGTCAATAATTGGAAACAAATTATGTGGTTCGTTGAATCACGTTTTCAGTTGCACCCTGCCGATGGCAGAGTGAGAATTTGGCGGAAACAGCACGAAAGCATGGACCCCAAATGCATTGCTACAACCCTTCAAGCTGGTGGAGGCAACGTTATGTTTGGGGAATGTTTTCCTGGCATGCTTTGGGCCCTTTAATTTGTGTTGATCAGCGTCTGACTGGCGCATCATATCTAAACATCGTTGCGAACCAAGTGCATCCTGTCATGTGGTTGGTTTATCCCAATGGCGATGGCTACTTTCAACAAGATAATGCGTCCTGTCATAGTGCTCGTATTGTATGTACAGTATTGGTTTCAGGAATATGCCGGTGAGTTTACTTTGCTTAGGTGGCCCCCACAATCTCCAGATCTCAACCCCACTGAGAACTTGTAGGATGAAGTTGAACGAGCCATCAGACAGCTGGATCCACAACCCTGAAATCTCACACTCCTAGAAAGTGCTATTCATTAAGCATGGTCTCAGATTCCACAACCTATCAACATCTTGCGGAGTCCATGCCTCAAAGAATCGACCCAGTTTTAAAGGCAAAAGGTGGCCCAACGAAGTACTGAGGGGGTGGTCATAATAAAGTGGCCACTCAGTGTATTACTAGGAATATACAGGGTGCCCAGTAAAGTCCTTTCTCAGCCCCGTAACTTTTGAATGCCAACAGCTATAGCCATAAAAACGGTGTCTAGGTATAGTAAAGTGGCTATGCGCTATTCAGTGAGACCGCTTGCTGCGCTCCTAGCGGCAAAGTCAGGAGTTAGCGTGCCGATCTTGAAAACTATACGAGATATGGGAAAATAATCAATTACAAAGTTGTAGAGCAGCATCGATTTACCACGAAAAGACATCTTGCGTATGTGATTGCTAAGAATAGAATGTGTACAACGCTAGTTTGTTTGTTTGCAATGTCGAACATCGTTACGTCACGAAACGCGTCAGAAAGGAGATAATATCGCCTTCCGCAAAGAACTAGCCCGACTCGTGGCCCAGTGGTACTGCGCGCTCTTCGCATGCGATAGGACCTTCGTTCGATCCTCGTCGGGTCCACGCTATAGTCACTGTCTGTAAGAAACTAGTGGACTCGGTAGTGATCTTGACAATTCGTCTCGCATCAACTAACCAACTCAACTCAACCCACGATTGGTGTGCAAGTCGCATGCAATTTCTGTGATATGCAATAAGTATGGAACGTAATACCTTTTCGGCAGGTATAAAAGAGAGTTCCAGAGGTGTATGTCAAATCTCGCTGTCATGGAGAAATATTCCAATGATGAGTATTGCGAGATGTTGCTCCTATACTGTGAATGTGGTCGCAGTGCAAAAAAGGCAACAGCTATATCGTGAACGTTTTCCTGCAGGACTGCATCCGTCATGGAGGGCCATCCTCAATGCTGTTAATAGGTTAAGGGAGACGGGCTGCATGACCAACCAACCTCGATCCGGCAGACTAGCTGCTGTAGGCCGTCAAGTGCAACCAGAGGATGTCTTAGCATACGTCCTCAACAATCCTGAGAGTAGCACAAGAGAGGTTAGTGCCGAGTGTAGCCTCTCAAAAAGTTGCGTATGGCAAATCCTGTGGCGATCAGGTGCTCATCCATTCCATCCAACACCGTTGCAGGCACTACAGCCAGGGGATGCTGAGTGATGTTACGACTGGTGTAACTTTGTCATGAACAAATTAGAGGTCCAGTTAATGTTCCTTGCTGACATTATTTGGATAGATGAGCGTGCTTTAGGCATAATGGCATCTACAATATGCAGAACACCCATTACTGAGCGCTGAAAAATCCTGCATGTGGTCTACCAGTTTGTCATCAGGTGCGGTGGTCCATTAATGTTTGGTGCGCCATTTTCAAGGACAGCCTCATCGGACCTGTGTTTTACGAGGGTACGTTAACGGGAGCCCGATACTTGGAGCTTCTACAGTACGTATTACCCGATTTTTTGGACAACCTGCCATTGCCTCAACTGCAGAATGTTTGGTTCCAACATGACGGCACCCCTCTGCACCAGCCAGGAAACATAAGAAGGTTCCTGGTCGAGACATTCGAGCAACATATCATCGGCTATGGTGGTTGCATAGAGTGCCCTGCACGCTCACCGGACTCCACCCCATTGGACTTCTTGTGGGGCTACCTCAAAGAGCAGGTGTATCAGACAACGTTGCATGACTTTCGACGCTGTATAACTGATGCTTGTTCCAGCTTGTCTCCTGACATGCTGCAAAATGTGCAGCGCAAGATTCAATCTAGAGTCCAAATATGTATTGTGAGTGACGGAGAGCACATTGAGCACCGACAGTAAATGTGCCTAGTGACAACTAATTGCTCCTCTCAGGCGCGTTTTGTGACGTAAGTGTTCGACATCACGAACAAACAAACCAGCTTTGTACGCATTCTATTCTTAGCTTTCATGTGCGGAAGGTGTCTTCGTACTAAATCAATGCTGCTCTACAACTTTGTAATTGACTATTTTCCCGTATCTCGTACAGTTTTCGAGATCGGCACACTAACTCCTGACTTTGCCGCTAGCGAGCGCTGTTAGCTGTCTCATCGAATAGTGCATGGCCACTTTACTATACCTAGACACTGTTTTTATGACTATAGCTGTTGGCATTTTTTTTTTTTTTTTTTTTTTTTGATTGGAGGTTTAACGACCACTGTGAGCAACTCAATGGGCTATAAGCAGTCGCCCGTCCCTAATTTAGGGTCACTGGTTCCAGGGAAGGGAGAGAGCCAGTGCCGTAAGACAAACACAACATCCATGCCTGACCGGGATTCGAACCCGGACCCCTTACGGACGAATGATCAGAGGCCAACGCCTTAGACCACTGCGCCACCGGGGCGGCAACTGTTGGCATTCAAAAGTTACGGGGCTGAGAAAGGACTTTACTGGGCACCCTGTATATGATTCCAACTATCAGAGCTATTAACTGTGCTGATCGTATATACATAGGTAGTACAAAAATACATCTTTGTACAAGATTAAAAGAGCATATTCATAACTGGAAAATGAAAGACTAAAACTCCACTTATTCAATACTGCTTGGAAAATGAAGTACACCTGACTGGGAAAACATTAACATCATAGCTTTACATAAATCACATAGCCAGATTATTAATGCAGAGGAATTAGCTATTGAGAAGTTCAAGTATAAAAGTTGCAATAGTAATTCACCTATAGAAATCCCATATGCATGGAAACATCTTGAAAACGAAAAAAAAAAAAAAAAAAACAGAATGTGGAAAGCAAAAGATAAAACATGCTGAATTATAAAATTTTACGGAACTTTTGAGAATAGAAACTACAATAGAGGGTGCTGCTTTAAGGCACAGAAGAATCTAGAACAGCTACATACTGCACCACTGATGTTTTATGGGCGTGGCAATACTGAGCTTTCGAGGCTACTACGTTAGAACGCAACATCTCCATTGATAATGATATGATTAAATGTTGAAACTAGTATGGAAGATGCAGTTCATTGGATAAGGAATGGATTGGGCTTTTTAATCTTCAGTTCAACAAAAATTTTGTATGGTTGATTATCTGGTTGTTCGTTTCCATGGTTCTTTATATTTTAATTCAAAGCCATTCCTATACTTCATTGTTCGTAAGTTACAAGTCTTTTATTAAAACTGTTTTTATTCTTGAAGTCTACACAACATGCAAAATGATATCACAGGATCTACACTGGAAACACAGAGTTGTGACAATAGAATAGGCTAGTCCAAAAAAGAAAAAAAAAAAATAGCTACATTTTAACAATATTTTAGCCTAATCGTCCTTTCTACTGGCCACACTGTTATTATAGCGTGTAAAACAGCCCACACTACTGTATATAGTAAGTAGTATTAATTAATGTTTGCCATATGTCTCATTCATGCAAATCGAGGCTGTCTTTTGCATCTTTATTACATGAATGGCATCAGCATAAGAAAAATGCAAATGTGTTTTACATGAAGTGGAGTGATGCATTCAGACCCAAACCCAATCAGTGGCAACTTTTGGCACTTAAGGGACAACTGTCGTGGAATTATGGGCTGCAGTACAACTTGAACATTTCCAGCACCTTGGTAGAGTCCATGCCATGCATGATATGTTGCTGCTGTTGTGAGGGTGAGAGGTGGGTGTGTATAATACAGTATTCTATCTCTCTATGTATATTTCTGGTAACAGAAAGCTGCTTAAAAAATTGAAGCAGTGGAAAAATGAAAAACCTGTATATGCATAATGCTGCAGAAGAGGATTTATTAGAAAAGAATACTAAAATGAACACTAAGATTTGGAAAGCTAATCTTAGTGTTCATTTTAGGAGAGGCTCAGATATTTAAGCTGAATGAAGAACTCCAGTACAAATACAATACTCATTTCTCTAGTAGGTTGACAGAAATTCAGGGGACAGTGTGTGTGTTGTCCATAAGAAAGCCTCGTGTAGGACGGAATTTTTGCAGCTGCTTATTTTCCCCAAAACCACAGTGTTTTCTGGTTTTGTGTAAATTCCACAGCTCACCGAGTTTTTAATATCAAATGTGTGCTTGACAGGTGCAATTTCAGAATACAGCAAGGATACTTTTACACTCTCATTTATACTTAATAGGCCATCTTTTTGTGGTGTTAGTGTTATGTCAGGAGTAAGAGCATCCCAAAATAGAGTTTGGGTGATTTTCTGGCACATTGTAAGTGGAGACATAAGGCAAAGAATAGTATAAAATTTAAAAGAAAACACTTTTTTTTAATTTATGTTTACCTCATCATTAATAGATGACACACGACTGCTGCAAAAAATATAGCAAGCCTGAAGACTGCTGCAAAAAATATAGCAAGTGGAAGTCCATGTCTTTTTTTGCAAGTTGCAGTTAAAGCAATTAAAAAAAAACTTGAGGTGGTACAGCTTTTGGTTTTGTCAAGTTTAGACAAGCTTATTAACTTTGGAGGAATGAGTGTAATTCTACAGACACCTGTCAAAACTTTTTGAAGGACATATGTATTGTTAGTCATGGAGAATTGTTCCTAAAGTCTGTAAAGCTTACTATGTACAGTAGTTCTTTATTGAGTTTGGGGGTGGGGTGGGGGCACAACATTGTTATTAAAATGAATAGTACTAATAAAAGCTGAAAAACACAAGTTTCTTATTTTGTTGATAAAATACTGCATTTTCTTCCGAAACTTCCATTTTTTCTGTTTTTCATATATGCCTGGATATTCGATTAAATTCATTTATTGATCTTGCGGTTACATAATAAAATAATAATTTGGAACAGTTGCATATAAGCCAAAAAATTATAGCTGGGAAGACCAAGGAAAAGGCATTGCAGAGGCCTGACTTAGCTTTGATCTCCCTAAATATAAGCCAAGCCAAGCCCATTCACATAACAGCAAGGTCCAAAAAGAGGGGGAGGGTGACAGATCTAAAATACATGTTAACTAAGTTAGAAATCTAGTGTTATATTCAACAACAGAACAGTATACTAAGGTGAATAAAACATTTAGGTATTAAGAATGTGAGTTCTCCCCCCCCCCATACCTGATCCCCATCATTAAAGATTCCCCCTCCTCTGGTCATCCACAGAATCCCCGTCTGATCTCAAAAGCCTCTGTCGATAATCCTCTTTCATCCAAACTCCATCCTGCATTATTGAAAGAATATTAGTTACTAAGTAAGTAGTGTTTAAATTTTTTTTTTTTTTTAAACAAATTAAAGTTGTTGATAGATGTTAATTCTGCAGGCAATGTATTCCAAAACTGTGGACCAGAATAAGTGACACTTTGTTTAGTAGTTTGTGTTCTAGGTGTAATAGGTCTCAGCAGAGCACGATTTCGAATATTATATTGGTGCGTAGCGTTATTAATTTTTATAAACTCCTGTCCAAAGTTCATTTTAATTCGTATATACATAATTTTGTGTATGTTGAAGTTAAACAGTTGCTTAATTGTTAGGATATTATATTTGTTTGGATTAACTCTGGAATATCTAAACATATTTTGTCCTAGTAAATTGTTACCATTTAAGTTATGTTTAAGATCTATTAATCAAATGTATTTACTTTGGAGAATTTGTAATTGATTGATTGATGTTAGTAAGCATTATTTGACCCCAGTATAGTATATAATAATCAAGATGTAGATGGATTTTAGTGTTTTAACAGATAAGTTAGTATATGACTAATTATTCCTATATTTTTAGATATTTTTTTCGATAAAATTTCTATATGCAGATTCCATTTTAAGTCATGGAGAAGTTCTAATAGTTGTTCATCTGAACACCCATCGTATGTGTTGCAAAACTGTATAAGCTGAGCTGAAGACTAAAGAGAGGTGTCCTCTGCTGTATGGGAATTCCCAGAAACATTCTCTGCATCCATGTGTTAGACAGAGCTTAGTCTTAGGGCCATTTATGCATGAAAGTTAGTCATCCTAACCACTCTGGCTGGCCAATATCTTTAAAATAAATATTCAACTTTTCATTTGTTTCCCAATATTTTTATTGTACACAATGACAGTTACCTAAAACTTCACATCTGGATTTTTTTTTTAAATGTAAAACAGCATAAGGTAATTTTAATTGCAGTGCGATCAATTTCTCTTAAAAAAAAATTCAACCAAATTGAAAAGTGACTGCAGAGGTTTTACTAAATCATTTAGTTACATGAGTGATGGACTAATCTCTTCATTTTACTTCCTGGCTATGTTTTTTAAGATCAAAATTTGTGCTGATATTATAAAGGGATGATTCTCTTTCATTATTAAAGGCTGGTTAAGACTCCTGCACTTTTTGGCAACTTGAAAAAAACTAAATTAAGTGTAAGAAAAAAGGGCACATGATATATATATATATGTATATATATATATATATATATATATATATATATATGTGTGTGGAATGTTCTGCAGTATAAGAATTGAATCCCAAAGCTGTAATTACCAGTTTGCTACAGTTATTATTATAGTAGTAGCAGTAGTGTGATATGATAAAAAAAAAAATGGGTTGTTTATACCGGGCGATCCAAAAGTCTTGCACATTTTGAAATCGTAATAACTCAGAGTTTTGAGAGTAGGGCAACACGGTTTTCATAGAAATGTTCAGAATAACATCGGGTTTTTTATGAAATCACATAAATTTTTACTCATTTTACTTAACATTTTTCATTGCCAGATGTCACCATAGGTGAACAGATCTGGGATAATGGGTATAAAAGCAGCAGCTGGGAAGCAACCACAAGTCACAGCGGTCCGCGTCAGTATGCTGTCATTACCGGACAAAGCGCTCTTGGTGAAATTGTTCTATTGCAACACTGAATGTGCGAGTGCTATGTTGAGAGCCTATCGGTCACTGAAAGGTGATCGCAGTGGGAAAGGACCAATTAAAAGTGCTGCACTGCAGCAAATGGTGAAGAAATGAGAAGAAATGGGATCTTTGGCAGCACGCCTACAGAGCGGTAGACCACGAGCATTTGCTGCTGCAGCAGAGACAATTATGCAGGAAATGGATGTGATTGCAATGTCATCTGCACATGGAGACTCCAGTGCTAGCCATGTTTCTCGGCAAACAGGCATTCCATACGGAACTGTATGCCGAACACTACAACGGATTCTGCACAGATACCCGTACAAACTGCAACGGCATCACGAACTGCAAGCTGGCGATTACATGCAGCATCAGGAGTTCGCAGCATGTTTTTTTTTTTTGACAAATGGATGTCGAGAACTGGCTGATGAATGTTTTATGGACTGATGAGACACATTTTTCCCTAAACAGAGCGGTAAACACGCACAACTGCCGCATCTGGGCCACGGAACATCCCCGAGCAGTCGTTGAAGCGCCACTTCAGCAGCCGAAAGTGACAGTGTGGTTTGGACTGTGACGTCTTCCTTCATTAGCTGTCCATTTTTTTTTTTTTTAAGAGGTCTGCGGCACCTCCTTTGAAACCGTTTTAGTGACAGGTGCACGGTATGCGAACATGTTACGAACGTACGTTATCCCTAGCTTGCAAGAGTGGGATGCAGGGAATCTATGCACATTTATGCAGGATGGAGCACCACCCCACATCGCACATTTCATTAAGCAACTGCTGCAAGAGACGTTTGGCGCAAATTCTATGTTGAGCCAACACTTTCCAAAGGCCTAGCCTCCTCGGTCACCAGACCTGACAGCCTGCGATTTCTGGCTCCGGGTTTACCTAAAATCACAAAGTGTGCATATGTCGCCCCACTTCATTGGCCATGCTAAAAGATGCCATTCGACACCATATGGCAGCTATACACCACCGTACTTGCTCTTCAATGCCGTCCATGGTGTTTTCTCTCGTCTGCAGGCAGTGCTGGAACAGGACGGCCATCACATTGAACCCCTGGTACAATCAGGTGTCTATTTTTCGCGACACTTCCAACCCGTAGTTGCTGCGCCATTTGGCGATGAAAAGTAAAATGAGTAAAAAATTTTGTGATTTCATAAAAAAAAAAACCCCGACGTCATTCTGATTATTTCTACGCAAACCACGTTGCCCTACTCTCAAAACTCTGCGAGTTATTAAGTTTTCAAAATGTGCAAGACTTTTGGATCACCCGATATTTCTACACTTGCCCTCGTTGTAGCGTTATGTTCCCAGTAGACGAACTTGATACTTTAGAAATTATTATATGCAAATAAAATTACTCGCCTATATAAAGGGTAATCCAATAAAAGGATGAAGCACTTAAAACTAAAGCTTTACTTGTATACACAACACACACAATGCAGTAAAGCAATAAATGGAGTTTTGAAAGTATAACACTTAAAAATAAACATGGGGTATCACACGCACATAGAACACAACACATGCATCACTTACGAAAAACATTGCAGCAGAAGAGAAGAACGACACAAGGTGTGTAAAGACCTGCGAACAGAAGCAAGTCGATTTCCTCACCCCAGGCTTTTGCTAGGGCTCATCACATGACACAATATTAGCACTTAATGCAGAAATAATAAACAGCTTTTTCTCTGTGCATGAAAACAATGGAAACAGCTTATGACCTCTTTTTTCTAATAGTTATTTATTTCTGTTACTCTATAGAAAAAAGAAATCGTATACCTGCATTCAGTTTATATACTGGTTCTTTTGCATTGCACGTGCCTTGCATTTAATTTTTTTAAGCTTAGAACTAAGTGGAAATGAACTGAATATTAACTGTGCTTTAGATGTTTGTTGCTTTGCATTTGATATGTGTTTGTTACTGTTATGTGACTTGTGCCTGAGAAGTGTTGTCCTCTTTCATTTGTTGGTCTTCCATTCCCCAGGTTTTGTCCCTCCATTACCCTGTTACCCTGATGATGCGTCATTTCCTCAGCCAGTGCAGTTAGCTGCCGATGATGCAGTCTGGCCAGACGATTTGCGATGTCTTGTATGAACCACGATGTGGTATATGTTGTTCCACCCATTATCTCACCAAGTTATTCTTGGGACTAAATGCTTTTATTGTAAAACATAGCTTTTAAGAAAACACTTTATCAGTTATGATTCTGTTGTATATCTGTACATGTATAATTTTTCGTAATATATTTTTATGACTTACTTACCCAAGGATATGTATTATATAGTTCCTGTTACAAATGTGTACATTGGTATGTCAGTTTGGCATTTATTCTTAATGTAATATATATTCTTCAAAAATTGTGGTTTTAGAAATATGTTGTGTAATGTATATTTCAAAAATGCCTAATTATTTGTATTTATTTATTAGTTTTTAAATGACTTAAATTATTAATTTTTATTAGTAACCAGCCACAAAATTGTGGCATGATTTCTCTGTATAAGTGATATTGAAGTTGCAGTTTTGTTGCTCAGGAAAAATTGCTGCTTTTGTGGGTATTAAAAAGGGTTTTTGGACTAACCCTTTGCAGTTGTCGAGTTTTTGTGCCA
Organism: Macrothele yani; assembly: GCA_039090855.1. Classification (NCBI taxonomy): domain Eukaryota; kingdom Metazoa; phylum Arthropoda; class Arachnida; order Araneae; family Macrothelidae; genus Macrothele; species Macrothele yani. Next base: position 40,511,654 of record CM077010.1, on the reverse strand, counting down.
TTATACACCAGCTTGTCATGCATTTAAGTTGGGGCTGTTACTCTGGTGGATTAATAACTGGCCTTTGCGATTGTTAATAGTAGCACATTTTATTTTATTTTTGTTTTCCAGCTTTTAGTACTTCTTGTAGTTTTCTTTTGTAGAAATCTGGCTGATGAACTTTGATTTTTATAAAGTCCTAGTAAAATTTGCCTCCAGTGTTTTTTGTATGTCTATCCATCTCCGTTTTATATGAAACGTTTTTGACCTTCATGGTATTAGTTAGATGCACACAAGTAAAACAGTTTTGAATAGACACATTCAAAATATTGGATACAAATTCTGATTCACTCAAAACTGTAGTTTCTCATTTGCATATCTTCAAAGGGAAATTACATGAAAGACTGGAAAAGGAGACAATGCTGCATCTAGTGACCACAAATGTTGGTTGGTACAACAAGGGTGGTAACACATTTTAGTTGCAAGAAGAGCGTTGTATGGCTTGGACAAGCTTAAAAGCTTAGCCAAAGCACCTGAATTAATCTCTCTAAAAATTAAAACTTTTTTCTGAATAATTTGAGTAACAGAGGCCACCTTGATTGCTCCTATTAATTTTCATTTGGCAGCATTGTTCTGTAACTTAAGCTAAGCTAAACTGTGACAACTTGTTTACTTGGATGGCCCTCTGACTTGCCACCAAGAAAAAGGAAAGTTGCATCCTCCTTCCTACAGAATAATAGTAGTAATCGAAAGACTTGTAGTTAAGTGAGTCGTACCAACTTCCTGCTTTGTTAGTCTTCTTGTCGTGTTCTCAGTACGGTATAGCAGATTTGACACTTACATCATGAAGTGAGCTTAATTAACCAAAGCAGATCAGTAAAATTCTTCAGTATAAATTGATGTTAATCTTCAGGTGTATTCAAAAGCAATCTTAAATAACCTACATGCTTTGAATTAGGAAAAAAAAAATCAAAATCAAATAAATTTGTACAGGGTACAAAAAGAATGTGTGACTGACTGGTCATATTTTTCATTTATGCACCACGATCTTTGGAGAAATGGATCCAGCTCTTAGCGGTTCAGATAGGTCCCTTTCAGGACAAACTGATAATTAAAAATTTTAGATTTTACATGTATAACCATTTTCTGCTTATTTGTGTGGTTTACAGTTAGTGGGAGAAGCTAAGAGATAGGGGACTAAATTTTTCCATTTCAAAAGGGTACAAGTGTAGAAAGTTTTGATTTGCAACATGCTAGACATGGTGAATATTGAAGGAATATTTAATGCTTATGGAACTGCAAATAATAACAATTGTAATGAAAAGATGAGCTACAATGGTTGGCATAATCCAGAGAATTGTGAAGAAAAGTTGTAGGTCAAACTGAACATTAAAACATATGAAAAAAATGTAATTTCTGTTGACTAAAGCAAGTTATGATGAAGTGGTTGTCAGAAGAATGAAGGTAATGTAAATACAAGATGCAACTTTAGTTACATACTAAAGAGCTTTGGAGGCTGCTGGGTAGAAACTTCAAGATGCACTTAAAGCCAAGAACTTATAGAAAAGCAACATAACTTAAACTACAAAAAGATAAAGAAAGGTGATAGGAAACTAAGCAGATGCAAATAAAACGTTTGCATTGCTTTCATTAAAATTACAGGAGAACAATGTTCACACACACGTGTGTGAGTTGTGACTAGCAAAAATAAAAGGAGCTTTTCACTTTGCACCATAGTTTGGTGAAATTTTAGATTTAAAGAATTGTATGATAGGATAAATGACACATGTTGCTAAGAGATTTAACTCCCAATTAGTATGTAATTTGAAAGAAAATAGTGTTTTATAAAGGGGAAAAATTTTGATAGTGTTCTTCAGTGTATCATACAGTCTCACTAATCCTACCTTCTGTATACAGTTAATAAGTACCAGTGCATAAGTATATTTTTTGGCATAGGATCACTACATTCAGTCATAACCATGTGGTAGTCTCCTCAGAAAATTGGAAATTTAGGAGTTGTTTACATAACATCAGTTGCATGTACCATTGCTTTTATGCATGCAAGGAATTTACATAGATTAATCTGTGTAATGAGTGCCACTATGCTCGATTTTTTTTAGTTATACTGTGTAATAGCACTGCTTTGATGTTGGATTGAATTTTATGTCATTCATGAAAATCTGTTTCAAAAATGTAGATCATGACTATGCAGCAATTATTGTTCTAAAACTATAGTTGCTTTGCTGTTATTTCAAAATGTACTGATTTACAAGCATTATAAGAAACACCAAAGTTTTATGTAAAATATTTCATGCATTTCATTCATTTTGTGTTCAAAAATTCTTTTTTTTTTTTACAGAAGGGGTAACATTTTAAATAGCTTTAAATATTGGGAATAATGCAAAGATAATTTAAATTACTTAAAATTTTATAAATAAATGCTGGAAAAGGATCTGTTGAACTCTTGCTGCACTGTGTTTCCAAATACTTTGGAAGCTCTTTATTATTTAAAGACATTACTTTTAGCTTTTTTTTCATTACTTTTAGCATTTTTTTCTTTTCATGTTACACAGTAATTTTAGTTGCTTCATATATGTGTAAATGAACCATCCATACGTTACAAAAGTAATTTTTTTGAAAGTTATGAATGTTCAAGTGTTCTTTGAGTAATGTGTTTTCAACATTTCCCCTTCCTTTTTCTGTGGCACTGACTTCATTTTTAGTATTTTTATGTCCATGTTTTCAGTTACCCTTCAGTGAGTTCTTGTTCAATTGGTGTAATTCATGATCATCATTAGAAATTTTGTAATAAATAGCATTTAAGAGTTCCAGTTGTCAAACATCTCAAAACCATTTGATCAAGAAATTCTTTCCATCCAGTAACTTGTGTTCCTAATTTTTCAAATTACAGCTTGTAGTTCTTAATATCTCAGTAGTGTCAGAAACAGGATGAAAATAACATGCTTCAGATAAACTCTAAAAAAAGTAATTTATTAAAAAGATGTAACATTGAAAATTCTTGAAACTGTTCGTGTTGAAAGTTTAATGCATCATATATTGACAGACTACACAAGAAACTCTTGAGGTAAAGACAGATGAAATAGGCAGGCACCTTAGAATACAGGAATGCACATATTAAAAAAACATCTAAAGCAATATAACATTTTATTTAAAATAATTCTTCAGAGTTGTCCTTATTCTTTGGTAAGCAGGAGAGACTGCCTATACTCGGGGCAAAGCTATCCTGGCAATGAGGCCAAAGCTACGGTGACCTTTTCACTCCCAGTATTACTCCGCACTAATGGTGTGTAATTAACCTTCACTCGGAAAACTTCTCCCACAAGCCCTCAGGGCTGGCTGTCATCGTGATCCCATACCAAACCCCTCTATTTTAACCCCCTCCCCACCGCCGCGCGTTTTGCAGACCAGTAGACAAGCAGTTTATTTCTCCCTCTCTTATCTTTTTTTTTTTTTCTTTTGAGATGTTACAGAACGTGTAACGTTTCTTTCTTTCTTACTTTTAAAATGAAATTATCTTTGCTAAACACGGGAAGCAGTCTTAAGTGGCCTAATTTTGTTTTCACATATTTTTCCATTTTTTTTATATATTTCATATATTTATACTTATTGCTTGAAGATTACCAACTGCGGGATTTAATTAAAAGTAATTTTACCATGTCATCAGTTATGCGTAAAATTTCGTTCTTTCAAAAATTTTGCCTTGATTAGATTTTTTTTTATAACAGACATCCGTTAAATGTGTACGCATTTTTAACTACCCCGTGTTGCCATAAGTACTGGACAAGAGCCCGTCTCTGTGGTAAATGATATTTTAAGGTTCACTGTAAACTGCCACACATCTTTCAGCAACTTGGAAAATTGCCACACATTGGAAAATTGCCACATGTTTTTCATTGATGGGCCGGGCACAAATTGCTGTTCCTCCGAGGAACACTTTCAATGTGTGGCAGTTTTCCAAGTTTCCGAATTATGTGTGGCTGGGGAAGGAACTCTTTCATTTGTCTGAATTTTCATGCCGGTTCATGCGCGTTTAAGGCAACTGCGCACAAAAGTTCAAAAGGAAAAGATGGCCGTTTCTTGGCCTATATTGAGAACTGAATTGGGAACTCCAAACTAATTTCGAGAAAACGTTCTATGTAAGCCAAGCTAGAATTGCATTTTAATTTTAAGAAATAAATTGCCGATGGATCTGAGGTACTTCAGTACTAAATTCAACCTTCATTCTCGCAATGGTGCGACTTGAAACGCCAGTGAGTTCTGCCGTAAGAACTGTTAATTCATTTGATTTATTCGGCGAATGTTTTCCCATCAATTTAGTGAAAACATTCATAATGATCACCTTAGCAGAGCTTCGTAGTGGTTTCCCAGGTTTATGCGGCTGAAATACACTCGAGTGACCGGCAGATGCCATTCGAAAAAACCGAAAAGACAGAAGAGTGTTTTAAAACAACAATCAAGGAGAAACCAGGGGGAGAAACGCGAAATGCCCTCAGAAACACTTTTTCGCCCTCATCCTTCCACTAATGACCCCCCACCCCCCACAGCAATAAATATCCCCTGGGTTGACAGCTTAACTCTGACCCAAACAAGAATGCTGTGACAGAGAACCATCAGTGACGTCACCAAAGCACGAATATCTGTATTTTTTAGAAATGCCGCTGAAACTGAGATCTGAATTTTTTAAATGCACACACACACAACGTATTGAACATCTGTGTCATTTCTAAGTGCCAGTTGAAGCTGGAGTACGAGCTTTTAGACCGGAACTATTTTATGCAGTGGAAGTATACACTCTGTAGCCTTCCTTCCAATGACAGGTTAAGTTTGCCCCGAGTATAGTCCATAGGTAGAATGTATTATCCAATATGAGATGAAGGAAGGATGTTAGAGTTAAAATGTGGAGAAGATAAGAACCAGTGTTTAGATAAAAAAATTAGCTACATACATGTTGAAAACATGAATGCTTAAGATAAAGAGCTTTAAAAGTTTTTGCAAACATCCAGAGTTATTAAAAGCATGTTGTTGCTAATTGTAAAAAAATACAGATGCATTTCATCAGATAATACATTTATTTACTTTCAATATTTGTGAAGACATAGCTACTGTCTTCATTCACAGTTCCACAATTCTTGATGTATCTGCTACGTTGTAGTCATCCTCTACATTGCAGTCAAGATCTTCAGCACCATCTATCGCAAGAACTGATTTGAACACGTTGTCCTTTCTGTTTAAGTCACAGTTTTTAGTTGTATTTTTCTCCCTGTTCTACAAGGTTTTTCCTTTGCCTCAAAAGTTTTAAGTCTCACATAATGTGCTGATATAGTGTGCATTAAACTTTTGATGTGGTGAGCAGAATGTTCAAGATTTTAGATGTTATGTCCTTTTAATATACTTATGGAAGGAAACCACATATATTGGTGCTGAAATGATGTACAACTCTTTTCAGGTGAATTATTTTAAAAAAGAAGTGTTTTGAAGGTGCATGTGACATTACGTGTAAACTCAAGACAGTATTATTTTTGCTGTCCAACATTTTGTTGATGCATCTTTGCATGAGTAAGCTGTTTTGGGCATAACCTATCATTATATGGAGTCATATTATGGGATTTGATATCATACCTACCAGTTTGTGTGGTTTTCTTAAATTTAGATACCGTTTTCCAGATGTGTATAAATACTATCAATAAAGTTATAAATCTGTGTCATGTTTTATGTTGCATTAAATGGTTCTTTTTTCATTTATAAAATTCATGTGAAATGTTAATGATATAAGATACTTTTCATTTAAAAAAAAAATATATTATTATACACAAACCTCACTGGGTGGGAGAAAAGTACATTCATATCACTAAGCTATTCTGTGAGATTCAGAGGTTAGCTCCTCAAAGAAAGATAATCTACCAGATAAATGTTTAACTGATTATTTACTTATTGTTGCTGTATCAAACATCTCCCTTGGCACACTCTCCAATTTCACTGACATCCATCACACAACATACAAAAGACCTTCTGTACTATTCATAATCTTTTTCTCATGCAGACACTCTTGAATCTGTCCTTCAATGGTTTCCTTGACCTCTCTCTACTTTTCTTTCATGCCATTTGGGCTGTAATTTTTTTCTCAGTAAGCATCTCATCACTCATTCTTTCAACATGGCCAAACTACCTAAGAGTATTAGTCTTCACCCACCTTACTGGCAACATTTTGCCTCACATTACACAACTGTTTTGTGCATTTATGTTACCTGAATATGTTAAATAGTACAAGGTATCCAGCAGCACTAAACTTCCTTTAACAACATTTTCACTGACAACAGAGTCAGTAGGAGTTCAGTGTGTATTTTCAGTTGCAGTTCATAGCTTTTATATGTACTACATTTGCATATATTTCTTATGATGCAAGAGTGTATAATGCCCTGTATTGTTGACTATTGGAACTGATTTATACATCAGTTATAATTTTTTTTTTCAGAATTACTGAAATGTCAAAAATTTATGGGACACCCTGTATATAAGTTAAATGTTTTATTAGTGTAATTGAAGCATATTTACATTATTTGATGCTTATCTTCTACCTGTAAGAAAGAAAAAATGTAAGACTGTTCTTAAATTCCTTTTTTTTAAATTTCATTAAAAACACTCCTGTATCCTACTATTACCTACCATTTTTTTTTTTTTTTTTTTATATAGAAATGGTACCAGCTACGCTGCAAATCAGCTGGTAGTAGATAGCAATGGTGAATAAATTTGAAAGACTTAAATAGACGATGGCATTGCTCTGTCCACGTTATTTTATAAACAATGCATAGTAACTGAAAAATTGTTGTTCTGACACCGCTGGGACCGAGCGTAAATCGAATGCACTTGGTTAGTTATCGAGAGTGCTGGGGTTCAATCCCAGCAGTGTCGGATGAACAATTTTTCAGTTGCTATGCGTTGCTTATAAAATAACATGGACAGAGGATGTCGTTGTCTATTTATTTATTTAGTAGACAGCAAACTGCCAGTGAAAGGTAGAAATTTGATAATAGGAAAAAAAAAGTAGTCTTAGGAAGCACTTCTAGTGCAAAGGTGCCATTTTGTTTATTGTTAATATCTGTCCCCATCTTCAATTTAGTAGCATTTTTTTTCACTTTTCTTCTTTTAGTAGAACCTTGTTGTTTTGGATTCTATGCTAAAAGAAATTATCTACCAGAGATGTTTTTATTTTTGAGAAAGAGTCTGGGACATGTGCTTAAACATTCAAGAAATGTGAATTTGGGGATCAAAACACCTCTGTGCTTTCATTTTACTAGAAATAGTCCTGCAGAACTGCCCTCTCATGTTATCAAGCTGGCTCCTAGGGACCCCACAGATTTTTAAAAAGTGGGTACTTTGCGAGATATTCTGGGTATTTTTAAAAAATTAAAAGAATCAAGAGATAGTGCATATTTATACCTACATAAGCAAATGAAAAATACATGTAATGTACATTGTTTCACTCTTTAATTTATGCTCTTTGAAAGCAATCTTTTAAAAAAAAAAAATCAAGTACTGACAGAATTAAATTTTTTAATTTTCAACTAAATTTTATCATCCTGGAACGACACAAACGCAGTGCATTGTAAGTCAGCTCAGAACACGAGAGCAGTTTTTATTTTTCAAAACATAGGAACTGTGTGACAACTACTCTTTAACAGTTTTTTTTTTCGACTTTTAATGAACAATAATTGAAGTAGATATACAACTTTTAGTACAGTATAATCATCCACAGTGCTCTCATGAAATGTAAGTTTGTTTGATTTTCAAATTTTAAATTTCAACTGTTGCAATATTGATTAAAAGAGCTGAAAGGTTTAATAAATTAATCAGGACATTTGTATATTTACATAATCTTATATTGTATACTTACATAATCTTGAGGGACTGCATTGCTGGCTGTTTCGTTCTTTCCCTAATCTCCTCGCGAATATGACTTTTGCCAAATGGCATATTAAAAAAATCCGAAAAGAAATGTGGGTCCCAAAGGACACGTGGGATTTGTAATTATGGGTCCAATTTTTTGTTTTTGGGTAATTTACGCACCTCAGCAGGTCAGTGGTAGCTCTGGTTCTGTGTAGCATATCTCTGTGCTTGAGGAAAGGAAGGTCTTAGCGCAAGGATATGTAAAGGCTTTATTGTTTTCAGTATAACAGAGAAGCAAAGTTCATCCTAACCATCAAAAATTTATGGCAAATTAAATGTCTGGTTTGTGTTCCAATTATTTGCATTTGGCTGTTATTGCAAACAGCACATTTAAACTTTGGCATCTAGAACAAATTTAAATAATTTATGATTATGCAGCTACATGCTACTAAAAAACCAAATTTGCTAGTGGGAAGTTTTAGCACTAGTAAGGGCTATTTGGAAAAGTGAAATAATGATTTCAAATCTTTTCGCCCATCATTTTGAGATGCATCTTTTGACTAACCATGGTTCATTTTACATTTTTAAACATTGAACCACTGTTTTTCCTCTCACCCCACTTACGCTTAATTTTAGATTTTCCTGTCACCCCACTTATGTTTAATTTTAGAAAATGTGCCTTTTTTGGCCACTGTTTTTGGACAAGCCTTAGAGATTAATTACAGAACAAGCTCAGGTGATGGAATACCTGAAATAGAACTGGAGAACAAGATACAGTAAGGAAGGCTGCTTTGTTATTCTTTGCTCAGAACCAAATGAATTTCCACTGTATTACAGAAAAAAAAAAAAATAGGGTTGTTTCACTTTAACTGCATAAAACTGCTTTCTGTTTTGTTGGGGGATTATTTTTATTTTCAGCAGTATTATTTGAACAAAAGTTCCAATATTGGGAATTCTGGAATTTCCAGTGATCTGTTATTTTCCATCATTTGCTGAAGTAGGTAAAAAGTGCTTGTAAGAAAAAAAAAATTATATACAATTTCTTAACCCTTTAACTGGCTGGAACGAATTAACTCTGGGTTAACAGAGTGGACTGAACTCAACTGGAACAAGTATACTCACTATCTATGAAGTGGGCTGAACGCGACGAATGAATTCATTCAGGGTACGTTTAGTGGTCCCAAAGCTGTTTTTATGAGTTACCTTCAAGACTAGAGCATCCAAAAAAAAGTTGCTTCGCCCTTAAATATATGTTATTCAGACATCGTTCAGGCGTACGATTGACACCAATCCCTTCTGACAAATTAATTGATAAAGGGCTATGGCAATGGAGACAAGTTTAAGGAAGGTGAGAGAAGATATTTGAGTAACTGTTTCTTTCCCCAGTTGTATGATGTTCGTGTCAGGAAGACTAGCTCTTCCCTATCATGTTTTAGGTCATGGGACAGAGAATATAGGACTAGAAGGGAGGCCTTATCACCTGCGACAGGTTTATTTTCACTGCTGCTAAGATGAGAGGGGGAAAAGATAAATTACTTTGCCACAGCTTTTGTAAAACCCGGTCACTACATTAACATTTCTGTTTGGAGGGAGCAGAAGTTTTGTGCACTGCTTAGTTCAAGTACTGTACATCAGCCGCTTAGAGTGTTAATAAGTCAGTTTTAGACAAATTTAGATCTTAAATTAACTGTATATGGCATTATGTATCTTTATTGTTTTTAGCTGTGTATCATCATCATCATTGTCAACCATTATCAATCCACTGCTGGACGACAGTCCCTCCAAGTTTCCTCCACAACGGTCTGTCTTGTGCCAGTCTCCTCCATGTTACTACTCCTACATATTTTCGAATTTCATCCACCCATCTCCCATGCGGTCTTCTTCTAGGTCTTTTCCTGTCCCTTGGGATCCAATCTAAAATTTCGGCTGTCCATCGATGGTCTGTCCTTCTGGCAGCATGTCCAGCCCATTGCCATTTCAGGGATTTAACTCTGATCATGATGTCTTCCACTCTTGTCATTTTTTGATCCACAAGTTCCTCTTCTTATCTCTCCTGGTTACACCAAGCATGCACCTCTCCATGCTGTTTTGAGTTGTCTGCAGCCTTTGTATGTCTCTTTTAGCTAAGGTCCACGTCTCTGCACCATACGTAAGCTCTGGAAGGACGCATTGATCAAACACTTCTTTTAAGACATAATGGCATATTGCTCTTGAAAATTATGCTGTTTCTTCCAAAAGCTCTTCGGGCAAGTTTTATACGCCGATTAATTTCTTCATCAATGTGGCCCTCACTTGATATCTGCTGTCCAAGATAAACGTACGTATCTGTTATCTCCAGCTTTTCTCCATCAATCGACAAATCTTTATTTCTTGTATACTTAACATTGTTCATGAATAATAGAATAAAGCTTGGCAACTCATGCCATACGAGTTTAAGATGTATTGCAATGGCATAAATACATTCAATATTTGCCAAGCTTTCGCAGTCCGCTTGGAGGTATTGCCTGGGCTCGATTCTCAGAGCTTAGAAGGTTCACATGCAACACTGAAACGAACAAAGCTTAGTATCATTGCTAGATATCATAAATGTATAGGTAATGTAAAATAACTTATGGGAGGATTATTTGTACACATACCTTTCACATGTAAATTAGGTGTATGTAAGTGTTGTGTTTTTGTCGTTTCTACATGGTGGTGTATCATTTTAAACAAATGTAAAAGAAGATAACCACTGTTATATACTATTAAATATAATTATCCAGAACTCCATACACCGTGTAGAAATGACAAAAATTCTTTATTCTCCAAGCACTTAGTGCCAACAGGTCTTTTTTTAAGGCATAAGATTGAGACAGTAACAGAATAAACCATTGGTGCTGAAAGCTTGGTGAGAATTTTAGTCCTTTCTAAATGGTACACTAAGTTCTGGATCATTATATTTAATAGTATTTCATATAAAATTTATAATTTCATTTAATTATATTTATTTTATGCCCTCTTACATTTTGCATTTCACTGTACTGGAAATTTTTGTCACCTTTACATACAAGTGTTGTATTAAGGGAAAAAATTAGTAGTTATTATAGAAGAATTATTCAGGTTATGTGCTGTACTTTGGTCTGTTGTAAGAGTACACAAATAATATTTTTATGAGGAAAGATTAGTTTATGGGAAATGTGTTTTCACACCACCAGAACTTGTACTTTCAGTCTCATTATGTGTGTAACATTCCCCCTCGCCCCAGCCAGTACCACAGAAGAACATCACTAATTAGCAATCAGTCAGAATTAACTCCTCATTCCCCTTGAACACTTTTACGAAAACTCCTTTAAAATGCCTTTAGAATTTGCTGAATTGCAAGCCCATGTTTACCAAGAATGTACCATTATGCAAATTTTGCATTTAGGATTTTTACCTGACATGAAGCAATTACATGGTTTTATTTGAGTTTTAAAGTATTTGCATACTTTCTTTGTTCTGTTTTTCATGTATATTTGTTTTTTAAAGGGAATATACAACCAGATAAATCATTAATAATTTTGTAGTATTGTTCCTTAATTTCATTTATTAAATATGAACATGGTATTAGATTAACCAGATTTGTTCTTGACTTATGAATTCTTATGCTCTTCTTGTCCCGTTTGCAGTTACAACTTTGTGAGATTTGATCCTATGCTGCCTTCATATTCTGAGCATGGCCTTTCTTATATCCTTCTTGTAGCCTTTATAGGCGATTAGGTATTTAAGACTTCTATAGCTGAAATCCAATCCCCTCCTTTGTTCTGCTGTACATATCCAGTTCTTGTCGGAAACTTTGCTGGAGACTCGGAATTTCGAACAGGTCCAGCATTTGTCCGAATTCTAACGAAAAGTTTGTTAATTTAGCCATATTTATTTCATTAGCATTCTGGCAAGTGCACTTATTTGAAATTCTGAGTCTCCAGCGAAGTTTCCAACAAGAACTGGATTTGTACAGCAGAACAAAGGAGGGTATTGGATTTCACCTATAGAAGTCTTAAATACCTTATCACCTGTAAGGCTACAAAAGAAGGATATAACAAAGAAAGGAGGGGATTAGATTTTAGCTATACAAGTCTTAAATGCTTAATCACCTATAAAGGCTACAAGAAGGATATAACAAAGGACATGCTCAGAATACGAAGTCAGCATAGGATCAGATCTAACGTCGTAACTGCAAACGGGACAACAAGAACATAAGAATTCATAAGTCAAGAACAAATCTGGTTAATCTAATACTATGTTCATATTTAATAAATAAAATTAAGGAACAATAATACTACAAAATTATTAATAATTTATCTGGTTGTACATTTCCTTTAGAAAACAAATATACATGAAGAATAGAACAAAGAAAGTAATTGAATACTTCAAAATTCAAAGAATATACCATATTTTTTGGCTGATAAGTTGATATGGAGTATATAAGTTGAATGCGCCAAATTTCTCGATTTCCTCGTCTTCATTCATAGACAAGTCGATCTTGAGTGTAAGACAAGGCTAGGATAAATAAAGATAGTGTTCCGAAATTCTGTAACCATGTTTTTAATTTTTCAGTAAGTATTAAACGGAAGAGGAAGTGAAGGAACTTTCACATGTTTCTTTTCAGGAAAGAGTTAACTATTGTAGGCTTGTTGTTTCTTATGAATTGACACTAACATTTTCCTTCCCTCTGATCAACCAGTAGGGAAGCCACCATCCAAAGGTGAAAAAAACAAGTAACACAAGTGTACCAAATCAGAGTGCAGCACAAGATATTGTTCGCTGCTTTTGCACAGTTTGATTGAAGTCAGAAACCAAAAGTGCTTTTGATTTTAATGAGAAATATGAAATAAATTGATCACCTTATGGAAGTAGTGGGCTAACCCACATTTTGTAAAATCGCAACATGCTTGTGGAATAGCCCACTGTTGTAGTTGCTGGGGATATACATTCAGGGATACCCCTACTCCAATAGATGCCCAAGATAAGGTGACCAGATTTTCAAGAACGAAATAGAGAACAAAATTACACATTGTCCTCAGTTGCAATGCAAAATTGAGGACAATTTAATTTCAAAGTGAGGACATAATTGAGGACAACTTCTGACACATTATGGTAAAGCCAAAGATTAGCAAAGAATGTTATGATCTGTACCGTAATTGTCCAGTTTCGTGGGAAAACATACGATGAATCTGAAGGATGATTTTCATGTGAAATAAGTATGAAATAGCAATAAAAACTATCGTGCAGAATATTACTTCCGATAAATTTTAAATGTTACTCGTAGGGGGCAGCACATGCAAACAAAGCTACATTTTGATTTTGTACTGAAACTTCGCTGCGATTCTATACAAGAAAAAATATCTGAACCCAGAAAATTGCTATATACTAAGCAGACAGAAATCATTCTGTACCTGTATGTCCAAGTTCAATGATTTTACTTGAGAAAACAGTTAAATAAAAATAAAAAATGTACTGAATAAAAATAAAAATGTACTGAACAAAAGTCGTAGAACTTTCAATGGAATCTACCAAATACAACCAAATTTAGCATCAATCACTTATTTAACTGCAAGAAAGTGTATGGCCGCCCCAGTGGCGGTGCGGTCTAAGCGCTGGCTTATGACCATTCATCTGTGAAGGGTCCGGGTTCGAATTCTGGTGAGGCTTGGATGTTGTGTTTGTCTTACGGCACTGGCTCTCTCCCTTCCCTGGAACTAGGGACCCTACATTTGGGACATGGTGACTGCTTGTAGCCGATTGAGTTGCTTATGTTGGTCGTTATACTCCCAAACAAGAAAAAAAAAAAGAGTGGATGCTGAAAAAGATGAGATTCTTTTTATTCCCCATCCTATAAATACTGGTTTATGTCTTAATGACATCTGTGTGTGCAGATTGCTGTATGCTGATGACACTGTCCTGTTGGCAGAGAGCAAAAGTGAGTTGCAGAGTATGTTGTCTCGGATGTACGAAGTTTGCATGAAATTCAAACTGAGTATAAATAAAGGAAAAACCAAAGTTTTGGTTTTTGAGAGAGGAACTGGTAGCACTGAATGTAATGTAAGTATAAATAGCACTGTGGTTGACCAGGTGAGTGAGTTTGTGTGTTTAGGAAGCATGTTTGACTGAGAGAACAAATTGGATGGTGAAATTAGTAGGCAAGTGAATTCTTCATTGAAAGTCGTGGCTGCTTTGGGAGATTTTCACAGGAATGATGGGTTCTCAAGAGGGTACCACATGGCTGTGTACGAGAGTGCACTTGTTCCTACTCGGATGTATGGCAGTGGAACCTGGTTACTACAGAAGAAACATAGGAGTCGTTTGCGTGCTGGAGAAATGCGTTACTTACGGGAGGGTTTATGGCAAGACACGTTCTGATCATGTGAGGAATGAAGATGTGTTGCAGTTGTGCAATGTGAAGCGAAATGTTGTTAGCAAGGTGGAGACTAATAATGCTTCCGTGGTTTGACCACATTGAAAGAATGAATGATGAGGTGCTTACCAAGAAAATATTTTTAGACCAAGTGGCAGGAAGGAAAGGTCATTGGAGGATTAGATTCAGGAGTGTTTGCATGAGAAAAAGATTATGAGTATGAAGTATAGAGATCTTGTGTATGACGTGATGGATATCATATGAGTGAAGCCCGATTTGTATGTCAAGATTGCTGTAAATGGAGAAGGGTGATACGGCAACAGTAAGTAAAAATTATCTGGTAGTTCGTATTTCTTTGTGGAGTAACCTCTGAATCTCGGAGAACAGCTTAGGGATATGTATAAATATTTTAGTTAAATCCAGTTAAAACAGAAACGAAACAGCACCACGATTATATCTAGGTAACTTTGTTCGACTATTACCACAGTAACAACTCTGTTACTATATAAAGTTCTGTTCAACACGTTATTGTCTCCAAGTCGTAGGGAAACTCTCCGAGTGGCCACGGGATTGCAATTGATAATTGAGAACTCTGTTGTTAGTTATTAATCTTATTCAATAGACCATTGTTTACCTTGTTTCGGGTTGTTGACCATTATTATTCTGTATTGTTCAGTTGAACGAAATATAGCTTCACTGAACAACAGAATAATAATGGTCAACAGCCCGAAACAAGGTAAGCAATTGTCTATTGAATAAGATTAATAAATAACAAAGTTCTCGATTATCAATTGCAATCCTGTGGCCACTGCGAGAGTTTCCCTATGACTTGGAGACAATAACGTGTTAAACAGAACTTTATATTGTAACAGAATTGTTACTGTGGTAAATAATCATAATGACCAAGTAAACCTTGCAAATCTCAATTGTTGTGATTTGAATATTTGCTAATGTATTTCATATTTTGTTCAACGCTGGTGGTGATGATGCTCGCTTCTCTGAGCATCCCCAAAGTTTTTTTTTTTTTTTTTTTTTTTTAATTGCCGCTATTTCACTTTTTGGGGGAAATTTCAAAAATTGAGGACAAACAAAAAAATAAGAAGTTGAGGACTTTTGATGTCCTCAGTCAGGTTTTAGGGAATTGAGTGTAGTTTCAAAGCATTGAAATTGACGACTATCCCCAGAAAATCATAGGAGTCGTTTTTGTGATAGGAGTCGGAGTCGTTTAATTATAGGAGTCGTTTTAACCTAGCAATACAGTAGGTTAACCCAACCTCTAAGACAAATAGAGGTTGATAACTTATCCATTTCCACCATTATCACATGATCTACATCTACTGCATTATTGGTTGGCCCATTGTTGCAGTAAGGTCTTCAATTGAGATAAGCATAATAAATCAAAGCATTCATTGATGTTAATTCAGTTGAAAGGTACAATTCAGAAATTGACAAAGCAAAAAAAGTATGCTTTCACTATCAGCTGGTCATTGCGGTTCTTCTAGTGCATGCATCTCTGGCTGTCAACACGATTGTCACCAGCCAATTAACTGCATGGTAGCAATGTCTTTCAGAGGTAAGGTGCATTCATTGTAGTTCAGGCAGCTTTGCAAAACCAGAAATCAATGTCGCCCGCAGGCAATTTCAATATTTCTGTTGAAGTGTAGTTTCAGTAGTTTTTTTTTTTTTTTTATTATTGGAGGTTTAACGACCACCATTAAAATCTTGAATAGAATTCAAGATTTTATTAACAGCTTCAAATTTGTTGAGCGTATTTTAATATTTATGTAATTCTATAAAATAAACAATTTTATGTTCAGTTTGTTCACCAAAGATAATATTTTGACATGAATGTTAATGGCATGTCTATAATACAAAATATTGTACATTTTCATTTAATAATATTTGTGTTTGACATGTTATCCAGGTGTACACTTCAAAATCATAATTTTACCCTTTTAAAACTCTAAAAACGTTTTTCATATTGATTGTGCTACACTTATATCCTTTAAGAAAAAAACTGTAGATTTGACAAAACATTAAACTACTTGTTTTAAATGTAACTCTTTAAATGTTTAAAATTGTCACTCTCAGTTCTTTTTTTTTTTTTTTTTTTTGATTGGGTTGGTTTAACGACCACCGTGAGCAACTCAATGGGCTATAACCAGTCGCCCGTCCCTAATTTAGGGTCACTGGTTCCAGGGAAGGGAGAGAGCCAGTGCCGTAAGACAAACACAACATCCATGCCTGACCGGGATTCGAACCCGGACCCCTTACGGACGAATGATCAGAGGCCAGCGCCTTAGACCACTGCGCCACCGGGGTGGCTCAGTAGCTTTTAAACAAGTTCTTAGTGAACGGAATATTACATGTTGTACGTTTTACGTTTTTTGGAATGGTTTTTTATGAACACTGCATTTCGGGTACTCAGATCACGACCGAAATTTAGGTACAATATATATATATTTTTTTCTCCTTGAGAAATTTCAGCAGCTGGTCAATAAATGAATCGATGTGGCGTTATAAATCAAGGCCCGAACTTCTGAAGAAAAAGTCATCTTGTATATGCCAAAAAGATATGGTAATTGCAAGTTGAAATTATTGTAAATGAGCATTCTGATGACACGGTTCATCGTAGAACTAAAAAAAGGGCATCATACACTTTCAGCATTAGAGTAACACTGAAGTGCCAGAAAAACTGGTACACCAGTCTTATACTTGGTAGGTCCCCCACGGGAGCGCAGGACTGCAGAAATACGACGGGGCATGGACTCCACTAGTTTCTGGAAATATGCTGTAGGCAATGCACACCATACTTCCTGCAGAGCGTTCCACAATTCGGGTGTATTCTGAGTTCTCGGATTCTTGTGTTCGATAGCGCGTTGCATGGCATCCCAAATGTGTTTTATCACGTTCAGATCTGGGGACTTGGGTGGGAATGACACCTCCAAACTCAGATGAATGCTCCTCTAACCATAATGTGGCTTCCCGACACTTGTGTGGAGGTGCATTGCCCTGTTGGAACAGGCCGAACCCATCAGCATGAATGCAGGACATGAGCGGGTGTACCTCGTCAGAAAGGATGTGCACATAGCGTTGGCCGGTCACTGACATTTGTAGATGTACCACGGGTCCCAGTGAAGTTCAGCTAAACACACCCCATACCATTACGGACCCCCACCAGCCGTTACAGTTCCCTGCTGACAGGCGGGATCCATGGCTTCATGGGGTTTGCGCCACACAAGAATCCTTCCATCTGCCCAATACAGTTGGAAACGCGACTCGTCAGACCAGGCTACTTGTTTCCAGTCATCAAGAGTCCAGTGGCGGTGTTGACGTGCCCAAGCGAGGCCCATCAAGGGGACTCGAGTTGGGCGTCGGCTCCCAAAGCCCATATCATGCAGGGTATGTTGCACAGTCCGGACGCTGCTGCTTGTTGAAGCTCCGGCATTGAATTCCGATTATACCTGCGAGAGTGTTGCACGCCTATCGCGTGAAACGATTCTTGACAGGCGACGATGGTCCCGTTCACCCAATGTCTTTTTACGCCCACACTGGTATCGTAGGTTGGAGGTTTTGCCGGAATTCTTGTAGTCGTGGTACACCCTTGCAATGGTCGTCCGTGAAAATCCGAACTTCGTTTCTACCTCCGAAATACTATGGCCCATCTCACGAGCGCCAACTATGACACCGCGTTGAAAATCGCTTAAATCGTTATTACTCGTCATTCTCGTGCCGAAAACAGCTCTGACAGCTGGCAAGGATGTCTATCGCTTTATATACGCACTGGCGCATAGATGACGTTGCTATGTATTTTGCATAAGCTCCGTCTGTACGAGTTTTTCTGGCACTTCAGTGTACATCGACTTTACAAAAACAAAACTACAAGCAGCATTAATTCACCAGAAAAATTCACTGCGGATATTAAGTTATTATTATTATTATTATTATTATTATTATTATATGTGTATACTGTTATCAGTAAGTACTAGTTGAATTTGAGAAAATATTCTTCCTACTTCAGCATTTCAAATTTCTAAGGCACATGCAATGTTTAAAAGTTTCTGTATTGGTGGGAATATTCTACTCAGAATTCCTTATTGATTTTGACAGAATTGAACATGTTTTTAGAACTGGCAAATGACTACTCTAAATATCAGTTTGAGGTAGAAACATTGATTTGCATGCATTCCACTGTAATAGTGAATCATCTTCATCTAGGTTGAAATACTCAGCCAGCTCCATTACTTCAGCAATGCCATAAAGGCCTAGAGTCGCTTCTGACCCTACTTTTCTAAGATATGAAGATTTGCAGTAATAATAGAGGGGTTTTCAAACCGTCTAGAAATGGTTTCATGCATAAATCATCAATAAATGCATGCACATTTCTTTCAAATGGACTGTTAGGTGTAGTGTGGTTATTTTAGGCTTGAGGGCACAGGCAGGGTGGGATTTTTTTAATTAAAGGGAAGGCAGGGCTCGGCACCCTTCTAAAAACATCTAGAATGAAGCCTGCAATATATTATGCTGCGGAATGCAAATTATTTTTATGTATTAATATTCCTTGATGAGGTGATTATATTGTGAAGTTACGAAACCATGGTCTTTTGTGTCCTAAATGCAGGGTGTCCGAGAATTATTGGACACATTACAAAATTATATAAAGCAAAACTTTAAACAGAAAGAAACTTACTGTACTAACTCACATGTTAATAAATTTCGATGCGAGATCCCTTGGTTGCTCGTAGTACGTCCAAGCGATACTCGATATCATGCCATGTATTGGAAAGCATCTGAGGAGTTATGGAAATAATAGCGGCTGTGATACGCTGCTTCAGTTCCTGCAAATCAGTACAAGACGTCTGATAGACACGATCCTTCACATAACCCCACATGAAATAATCCAATGGAGTTAGATCTGGAGAGCGAGGAGGCCACGGAATGGGACCACCACGCCCAATCCATCTGTTGGGGAAATGCTCATTTAGGCACTTACGTACACAGGTTGACCAATGCGGAGGCGCGTCTTGTTGGAAAACTACGTCAGTCTTTTTTGATCTGGGGTACAGCGAAATTTTCTAGCATATCCAAGTAAATGTCACCTTTTATGTTTGTTTTTTTTTTCGCAGAAGAAGAAAGGGCCAATCACTTCTCTCTTTGATAGGGCGCACCACACAAAATTTTCGAGAATCACGTTCCAGTTCAATAGCAGCATGAGGTGGTTCACTGCCCCATATCCTACAGTTGTGACGATTCACAATACATGATACACGAAATGTGGATTCATCACTAAAAATTACAGTACCGAGAGTTTTCGCCGTTTTCCACTCGATTCAGCATATCCACAGCGAAATCGTATCGCAGAGTGTGATCATTTACATGCATCTTTTGCACTATTTGAATTTTATAAGCATGAAACTTTAATTTCTTGTGCAAGACATCGTGAACTGTCGATTTCGGAATGCACAGTTCTCTGCTTGCTTTACGAACGGATTTCCTGGGGCTTCGTCGGAAACTTTCATTAACTTGATCAACCGTCTCACCGCTGACGCTAGGCCTACCGGCTCCTCCACGATGTTCCACATTGCCAGTTTTTTTAAACTGTTTCATTCACCGCTTAATTGAATTCGTTGACTGAGGATTACAACCATACTCTAAACGGTACAGTCTTAACTTTAATGACAGACTTTAATTCCGCAAGCCATAACACTCACACATCACCTGTACGCATGACATGACTACTGATTGCGCATTTCTCATACATTCCTCATCAGGCCACACCTAGCGCCATCTATCGGATTCTGGGAATAACAATTCTGCAAAACAGAAATATAGAAACCGTGTTAGTAATACGTGACATAGAAAAACAGACAATGCTCAGTTTTTTTTTTACATAATTTTGTAATGTGTCCAATAATTCTCTGACACCCTGTACATAGTTACATAAAAATGAATCCATCTCACATGGTTATGGGAAACTATATAATATGTTCTGTCATCATGAGATATAAATAAACACTTGTGCATATTGCTTTGATTCTCAGCTACGAACTGTGTTTTTTGCTGTGTCATAGCTTAACTTCATGCAAACATGTATTATTCATTTCTGAACCATTCAAGAAACAATTGTTATCAAAAAGCTCTATTTTGTCTTTGCCAAATTGTAAGTTATTTTTTCCTGGAAAGCTAGTAAGTGTAACCTCATTTTCGGGGGGGGGACAAAATATTTACATTTTTTAAATCCAGAATACTGTATATATACGTTTATTCAAGCAGTTATAACTTCAATGTTTTCCTTCATTTGGTACCAAAAGTCTTGTCTTATAAACAGTTTCCCCTTCTATCTCATATAAAAATAATTACATGTGACTTATATCAGTTATGCACATTTCCTAAAGTTTCAGAAGTGACATTGTATTGCAATTGTGTTATTAATGATCCTTGTGTTCTGAGTGTCTTAATATTAAATATGACAGTGCATTTGGTAATTAAACCTTCAGAAGAGGTTTAAATTACCAAGCGCCCATTTTCACATTGCTTCATTTCATTAAACTATTATTCCTAGCCTGAGGGTTCTTGCAGTAGGAATTTTGGCTGTTATTGTGATTTTATTTTATTATGATGCTGCTTTTACAACAGCTTTTGATTAGTTACACGAAAAAAAAATATCCAAAATTCAGTTAGGGCAAAAGCATTTCAGTGTAATAGCTTGTGGTATTCCTTAGCTCTGCTCTTAAAAGTTAAACTTGTTCTCAGAGTTATTGAAGTAATTTTCCATGTGTATCACATCCTAATTCATTAACTCGAATTTGTTTGTTTATTTTCTCCATCATAAAATTATTGAACAATGTTATAAGTTGTAACATTTAGTTATTACTATTTAAAACTATGTTTCTTTTTGATCAATTTTTTTCATTATAAAAACTTCCTATTTATCAAAAGTGAACAATTTGCTTCTAAATGAACAAGTGAAAGTTTTAAACATAATTAATTTAATTCCAAGCAAAAAATTTAGAGAAAATAGTATTGTGATTGAAATAAAATCTCTTAGTTCCTAAATGTGTTATGCCTCCTCCAGAACATACGCACACCTTCAAACATTTAAAATAAAGTATATTCTGGTGAGTGATATATCTGTTTAATTAACACACCAAGCAAATGGCAATTTCCTTGGCAGATTTTAAATCTATATTGTCAGATTCTAAATCTACAGTACCGAATATTTTGGTAGGCACGTAGTACTTCTCTTTTATTGAAAATGTATGATGTAATATCTATTGGGACAGTAACTTTTCAAAATGTGGTTCAAGATGTGTTGTTATTCTTCGGTTGTGATTCATTCTCTTTGATGCCATAAAAACAACCTAAAGCAGTACAGGGTGTTTTTTCATAAATGGCTACCCTGATTACGGTATGCTTTAATTTTTAATAAGTCTTACATCCATTTTTGTTTTATAGGTGATCTCGTACACACTTCTGCACTCGTGTATTATATCTAACGCATCCTTCACTAGGAGCAATGTAGCAGCTGTGCTGTTAAGATGGCATCTGCGACATTGAGGGCACAGTCTGTTGTGTGGCTGGTAGAAGCGAAATCTGTGTGTGTTCGGTGAAGTTCAGAACGAAGTACGGAAAAGAGCCGACTGATGTGAAGTCAATTAAATCATGGTTAAATAAATTCTTCGAAACAAGAACAGAGATAAAGAAAAGGAGCATTGGTAGATCATTTTCTGGTGAGACAGTGGGAACAGACAAGCTTCACACCAACTACTGATACCAATGTCTACCGTGCACAAGGTGTTGCACAATTGTTAGCAATTACATGCCTACAAGTTAAAAAATTTTAAGTACTGCAACCTGACCACATCTAAAATATAAAATATTTGCTAATGAACGACATTTTAAATGGAGGGGCGTGGAGATTTTTTTTTTTTTTTTTTATGGGGAGTGTCTCTTGAAATTTGGAGTGTGTGTGTATTTGTAAATCCCTGGTAACCAGGTAATCCATTATACTTAATTAATTTTGATTCTGTTGTATTGTGTTGAATCGAATATTTTGCATACATTTAAAATTATATGCGCCTTTAAAAAAATACAGTTAAAAGTGTAAAATAAATGTGGATTTAAAGATGTGGTTAAGTACGTAATTAAATTCGAATCAATTTTGACTGACTGGATACCTCGATTTTTTTTTTTTTTTTTTTTTTTTTTTGGTCTCCCTTGGGATAAAATTTATTGAGAATCGGCTGTATAATCACCATAAAATGAGCGGGTTTATACTACTTTATAAGAGCTTTCATTTTTCAAATTACAGTTTGCTGTGATCTTAATAATTTTTCGTTCAAAGTAATAGTTTGGTGATAGTATCCACTCTCTCCCCCTCATTTTTTTTTTTTTCAGGCTTTCGAACTTTGTCTCGCAATCACGCGCGATTTCAGCGTGACGTTAGGTGGAAAGATCCTGCACTTAGAACTCTGAAAATTGTACGAAGGAATGGACTTTCTTACACTGTCAGTCACTGTTTAACGTGGCTGAAATCGACAAGCCTTGACCCCTGTGGAGTGATGCACTAATTAAGAAAAAAAAATGTTCTAAGATTAAAAGCTGGCGTGAAACCTCAAAAAACATTCTTTCATTGGATTGGAGATTTCCACATTTGCTTTTGTTATGGCGAGGGACAAATTTAAGGGGTATGACCTGAAAATTTTCGAGATTTTTTTTGTCCATATAGTAGTGTAGCAGTCTAACATACACTGAAGAGCAATTGAATTAGAGACAGCTGGCGTTATGCAAATGTGGCGCTGTGGGCGGCCCTGTAAACGGAAACGACATGACGTATGCAGCGATCGGACAATATGAGGAGTGATGCGACGGGAATCAGTAAGAGTCGGACGCAGTATGGGTAAGACGAAGTATCTAAGCGCATTTGATCGTCGGCAAATTGTCGGGGCCCAACAAAAGTGGCATTCCATCTCGGAAATCGTGCAGGCACTGGGATTTTCACGAGCCACTGTGTCACGGGTGCACCGTGAGTACATCAAATCCGGTAAAACCATCCCTGCAAGGGCCAACTGCCGTGGACAACAGCGTGTGGATGAGCGGGATCATTGTCGGCTAGCTCGCATTGTAACAGCAGATAGACGGGCCACAGTGCAAGAAATCACTCGGCAACTTAACGCTGGTGCACAAAAACGTGAAATCAGCCACACCATCTAGGACCATCTCCTCACTATGGGGTGCAGAAGCCATCGTCCCACGAGGGTATCGCTGCTGACCGCACATCACAGGGTGCAAAGATTGGCATGGGCGCGGGAACATCGCCACCGGACCCTAGACATGTGGAAAAATGTTGCCTGGACTGATGAGTCGAGATTCACGTTGGTACATGCGGATGGCAGCATACGAGTACGGTGCAAACCACATGAAGTGATGGATCCTTCTTGCCAGCAGGGTACTCTTCAAGCTGGTGGAGGTGGCATTCTCGTCTGGGGACTGTTTACGTGGACTGAAATGGGACCCCTGGTACGTGTGACATCGTCCCTCACAGGTCAACGTTACCGTGATATCCTGGACGACCATTTGCTCCCGTTTGTGCGTCTTCAATATCCCACTGGGAACCTCATCCTGCAACAAGACAATGTACCGTGCCATCGCTTCCGAATTGTATCGGAATGGTTGGATGAACACTCCACCGACGTAACCTCGCTTCCTTGGCCAGCTAGGTTACTTGACCTCAATCCCATCGAGCACATCTGGGATGCCATCGAGAGAGATGCTCGAGGTTCTGACCCCCTGCATCAAATCTTCGTGAACTGTGAGAGCTTGTTCAGGGGTCGTAGATCCGTATGGCTTCCCAACGCTTCCGATGTCTTGTAGAGTCCATGCCGAGACGAATCACCGCCGTCATCAGGGCGAAAGGTGGTTCTACACGTTACTAGATAGGTATATCTAATTCAATTGCTTTTCAGTGTACAGTGTTATACCTTGAGTGATCACTGAATTATGACCATCTACCTAATACTTCGTAGGTTTTACTTTCGCCCTCAGTACAGCAGCTATCCGACATGGCATCGATTCAGTTACATGCCGTAAGCAGTTGGCAGGTACGGTCAACCAAGCTGCGTGTAATGCGACCTTCAATGCAAATATGGAGGTGATTGATATATTCAGACGCCTGATATCCGGGGAGACGCCTGATACGCGGTTCCGTAGTGATCCGACGTGGCATCGCCGAGCCACAGGCAGGCCCGTTGCCAGACAAGCAAGTTGGGAGGGGCGGCTGATGATTGAGATCGGGCAAAAAGATGTGAAAGTGGTCGGGCACAATACTATTGTGTGAGTCGCTAGGAAGGGCAAAGGAAACGCAGGTCGGGCTCAGCCCGGCCTGGCCACAAGTCCAATGTTGTGCAGGAATGGTTTGAGGAACACAGTTCAGACTTCAGTATATCGATTGGACTCATAACTCTCCGGATGTCAATAGCAGAGATTGATATCTTGCACTTAGACCTTCGTACAATAATTCCCCGAATATCAATCTCTATGAGATTGATATCCGGGGAGTTATGAGTCCAATCGATATACTGAAGTTTGAGCTGTGTTCCTCAAACCATTCCTGCACAACATTGGACTTGTGGTTCTGCGCATAGTCATCTTGGAAGACACCGTCGTCATTCGGGAAAAATGCAACATTGCTAGGTGTACAGAGTCAGTAAGCAATTCATGATAGTGGACACCAGTCATGCGTTGTTCCACATGCACCAAGGGTCCAAGTTCCGGCCAGGTAGACATTCACCACACCATACAACCTCCTCCACCGGCTTGCAATGTGGAGACCATGCAGGATGGATCTAGTGCCTCATGTTGTGTGTCAAATACGTGCACGACAATCCACGGAGTGGAGTAAACAAGTTGATAAAATCATGCAATGCATTGATTATGATATGCTTTCCAACATACCAGGAATCTACTCAAGTTATGAGGATTACGGCTGTGGAATAAATTTCGCTCCTGTGTCCTGACCTTTGACCCCATTTCGATGATATTCAACAGAACCGGTTCAGTATACCTCCGGAACAACACGATAAAGTTTTGTCGCAATTGAAGCATTTTTAATCAAGTTATGACGCATAAGGGCAGTGGAATGGATCCCGCTCCTATGTTCTGACCTTTGACCGAATTCCATTTTCAATAGGGTTCGTCCCCAGGTTGTCCTCTACCGCATATTAAAATTTCATCGAAATCGAACCATTTTTACATGAGTTATCGTGCGGACGTCGGACGGACAAAGCTGGGGCATATACGCTTCTTCAACCTACGGCTGGAAAGCGTAAACAAGTTAGTAACATCACACAATGCATTGATTATGATAAGCTTTCCAACATACCAGAAATTATTTCACAAGTTATGGGAATAATGGCTGTGGAATAAATCTGGGTCCTGTGCCTTGAACTTTGACCCTATTCCTGCGATTTTCAACAGAACCGGTTCAGTATACCTCCAAAATAACATACTGAAGTCGCAATAGAGGCACTTTTAGTCAAGTTATGAGGATAATGGCTGTTGAATAAATTTCGCTCCTTTGCCCTGACCTTTGCCCCCATATCAATGATATTCAACAGAACCGGTTCAGTATACTTCCGGAACATGATAAAAGTTTTATCGAAATCGAAGCATTTTTACATGAGTTATCGTGCGGACGTCGGACGGACAAAGCTGGGGCATATACGCTTCTTCAACCTACGGCTGGAAAGCGTAAACAAGTTAGTAACATCACACAATGCATTGATTATGATAAGCTTTCCAACATACCAGAAATTATTTCACAAGTTATGAGAATAATGGCTGTGGAATAAATCTGGGTCCTGTGCCTTGAACTTTGACCCTATTCCTGCGATTTTCAACAGAACCGGTTCAGTATACCTCCAAAATAACATACTGAAGTCGCAATAGAGGCACTTTTAGTCAAGTTATGAGGATAATGGCTGTTGAATAAATTTCGCTCCTTTGCCCTGACCTTTGCCCCCATATCAATGATATTCAACAGAACCGGTTCAGTATACTTCCGGAACATGATAAAAGTTTTATCGCAATCGAAGCATTTTTACGTAAGTTATGATGCATGAGGGTAATGGAATGGATCCCACTCCTATGTCCTGACTTTTGATCCCATTTCGTCCATTTTTAATGGGGTAATAGGGTTCGTGGCCAGGTGGTCCTCTACCACAATAGGGTTCATGGCTGGGTAGTCCCCTACCACATACTAAAATTTAATCGAAATCGAACCATTTTTACGCAAGTTATGAGGCATAAGGGCAATGAAATGGATCCCGCTCCTATGTCCTGACCTTTGACACCATTTCGTCCATTTTCAATAACTTTCATCCCCAGGTTGTCCCCTACCACATACTAAAATTTCATCGAAATCGAACCATTTTTACGTGAGTTATCGTGCGGATAGACAGACAGACAAAGCTGAAGCATATACGCTTCTTCAACCTACGGTTGGAAAGCGTAAAAGACGCGACTCGTTATACCCGCACACTTTTTTCCTGTCATCCTACGCCCAACTTGCGTGATCTTTGCACCAGGCAAGTCTTCCGCAGCGATGAATCGTGGTTAGGGGATGTCGTCGTCGAGGTTGTTCTATCAGACAGTCAACTACTGAACAGTGCTACGTCTGTTGACCTGTACGAGTCGTCGGTCCCGGCGCTCACCTCTCACGTCAACCTTTCTTTGTCCTATGCAGTTTTGCCCCCCGGTCGTGGTTCGACCATTTTCACGTCCGTCTTGGTACACTTTTAACTACGGCACCTCGCGAGCAACCCACCAGTTCAGCCGCCTGGGAAATCGAGGCACCCGATTTCAGAGCTCCATAATCTGCCCTTTCTCAAAGTCCGATAAATTCTTCCGTTTACCTATCACGCTCCGAATTTTACTACCTACTGCTCACTTTGTATATGCTACGTCGGTCGACTAATCGCGCCCTGTCGGAAATTACGTGATCAATGGGCCGCAGCCACTTTTTTACGCTTTCCAACCGTAGGTTGAAGAAGCGTATATGCTCCAGCTTTGTCCGTCCGTCTGTCGGCACGATAACTCGCGTAAAAATGGTTCGATTTCGATGACATTTTATTATGAGGTAGGGGACCACTGGGGACGAACCCTATTGTAAACGTACGAAATGGGGTCAAACGTCACGACATAGGAGCGAGATCCATTCCATTGCCCTCATGCGTCACAACTTGCGTAAATATAATTTTTTTAATGTGGTAGGGACCACCTGGGAAGAAACCATATTCAAAATGGGTGAAGTGGGGTCAAAGGTCAGTACATAGGATCGGGATCCATTCCATAGCTTATCCCATATTATCAAAGAAGCACCTTGTATGCATGTAAATTTTATTTTGAAAACGGCTCTAAGGATTTTGATGAAAGTCGTTAACCTACCGTTTTCTGGTACTAGAGATAGATTTAGCTTGATCTTGACTTAAGGAAAATTCATTTAGTGGGTTAAATAACCACCCCGAATTGTCACGTTTTTGGTGTCACGGCGTCGCCCCATTAATGTTACCCATGCGTAGAAATTTTATGACGTCACAATCTCGCGTTTTAGATGTTGGCGCGCGGTCACGCCATCTGTCTCATTACGTCACGCGTTGTGTGTATCCTATTAAAGTTTTATGACGTCACACTCTTGCGAGCAGATGTCGCGCTTCCCATCTGCCTCATTACGTCACGCGTTGTGTGCGTATGTCCGGCCGCACGATAACTCGCGTAAAAATCGTTCGATTTCGATGAAATTTTAGTATGTGGTAGGGGAACGCCTGAGAAGGAACCCTAATAAAAGTGAACGAAATGAGGTCAAAGGTCAGGACATAGGAGTGGAATCACTTCCATCGCCATTATGCGTCCTAACTTACGTAAAAATGCTTCGATTTGGATGAAATGTTAGTATGTTGTAGGGGTCTGCCTGGGGACGAATCCTATTGGAAATGGGGTCAAAGGTTAGGACACAGAAGCGGGATCTATTCCATAGCCCTTATGCATCATAACTTAGGTAAAAATGTTTCGATTGTGACAAAACTTTATCATGTTATTTCGGAGGTATACCGTACCGGTTCTGTTGAATATAATCGAAATGGGATCAAAGGTCAGGGCACAGGACCGAGATTTATTCCACAGCCATTATCCTCATAACTTGAGTAATGATTTCTGGTATGTTGGAAAGCGTATTATAATAATCAATGCATTGCATGATTTTACTACCTTGTTATAGGAGTGGCCACAACTGAGTGATCACTCAGTGTATATGTAAACGCATAAATAGGTTCAATACATTCAAAATGGAGACAATTTTGAGCGTAGTCCTTAATTTTTTTACAGTTTAAACACATTGACAGTGACTGATGCGAACAGGCCGCGTCATTCATATAGGAATGACGGACTGGGAACGGACACTGGACAAGTAACGGAATGACCGGACTAGGTCATTGATGTATGCCGTGGCGGTCATTTATGAAAGACAGCAAAATAATTTATAACAGTGCTCAATGTTCAAACTATGAACCCAAAATTTTTTCCATGGTTAAAATAGCCAAATTACGGAAAAATCACAAGTTGGCCTTGGAGGTTACGTTTTTTCATATCATTTGGTACACAATGCGTTAAATGAAGTGTAGTAGAGCGAAAAAACGTTCAGTCTTGGCCAATGCCACCCAGCTTTCATCTATAACGGAGCATAAAACAAAGGAAAATTCTCTCTAGAACTGAATACCTTTTTGTTCCATTGGATTATAATATTGTAACATTAAACCGCTGGAATAATTTCCTCGAATCGAAGGATTTTCTTTTAAATTTCGCAGCATATAAACAAAAGTATGGTAATAACTAATGCTGGTATCCTTCATATGGACGCGGCATAAAAATAAATTGCTTAAATAACAAATTCATCGCTTTTTGTGTGTGTGCATCGCAGAATTTTTTGCACTGAGGCGCGTATTTGTGATTGAAAAACTAAAAAAGAAAAAATTCAATTTTCACCTAAGGTTACTTCTGTGCGATCGTTGCTTGCTTAGGATCCGGTCCCTCGGACAATTTATACACCACACACCGCTTTCATGACCGAATTGAGAATCTGAGGTAATAATAGGCTAAAAAAGTAGAGGGGATTCAATGAGCAGTAAAAGTAAGGGCCTCTGACTCACGCACAAGGTATAGGAAATCAAGATAATTTACCGGAAAATATAATCTGCTAAAATTGATGTTCGTTGGGAGGGGAAGCGTGTGGTAGAAGTAAGGAAAGAACAAAGAAGAATGTGATGTCAGGGTTCAAAACGAAACAAAAAATGTCTATGAAAAACACAATATTGTGACTATTCGTAGCATGGGAATAAGTGGTTGTGAGCACGCCAGGAAGTATTTCCGTGAGAAAATAAATCGCGCAAAAATGTTAATAGAAATAACACATCCAAAATTCCTCTGAGAAGGATTATTTGCCCATTCTTTCTCTTCCGAGAAGAATTTTGATAGCAAAACCGTAAATGTGCTTGAATATTTTGAAACAGATTTTTTTTTTTTATGATGTCCGATAGGAAGCATGCTGAAAAATTTTTTTGTCAAGTTAAGTTTAACGCTGCTCAATGAACAACTGAACCGGCGTTCTTTTTGATCAACCATTTGCGATTCGCTGTTGGTTAGAAGTCTATCCAAGTCTCTTCTACAGTTATCTGCATTGAACTTTTTTTTTTTTTTTTTTTATCATATCCTCACCTGGAAAAACAGGTGACAAACTACACGACCTGTCTTTGACGTTTTAGCTTGTCTTTCCTACAATCATACGTGGCGCAAAATTGCAGGGAACCCCTGCTAAAAATTATTTATTGCTTCGTCCAAGTGGTGTGCCCAGAAATTTTTTTCGGGGGAAGGGAGGAGGGGTTACGAATTTTTTTTTTTTTTTTGTATATGAAACTAAATGTGTTATGATTGCATTTTTAAAATTTATGCAACATCCACTCAAAAACATTCAAATATTGCTGAAAATTATTATTAATATTCTTATTACCTATACTTTTATCACCACACTTAAAAATTGGTACTTAGAAATAAGCCAAAATGTACTCATTTTTGAGTACATTCTGGGCTTATAAATAGCTCCGAGTACTTGTGTCTCATTTTTGGAAAAAGACACGTACTCATTTTTGAGTACATACAGGGAATCAATTGTGAGTATACTGCTATTTCTAATTTAAAATATATGGACTCATTTTTGAGTACATATATTTCAAATATATGTACTCAAAAAATTCATATATTTCAAATATAAGTGCTTTTACTTCATTCAGTTTCTGTGCCCTTTCTGGCAGGACTAAAAACTGAAAGAAGTTAGAGAATGGCTAAAAATAGGGCTATAAACTGAAAGAAGTTAGAGAGAATCTAGCGATTCTGACAGAATAGTTTGTAAATGAGAGAGAGCACACTAGATAGCGCCACCGTACAAGCGTACGATTTTATACATAGAAGGCAGAGAGAAGGCTTAGGAACTTTAACCGGGAATTCCTACCCGGGGTCGTCTCTTAACGTACTCGTCCGATGCTCGGCGGATATTCAGTGATTGTTAGAAATTCACACCACCACGGAGAGCTCCCGGGTTCAAGCCTATTAGGCTAGGTTTGAACAAATTAAACATTCAAAAATTTTATTTTACATGTTCAAAAAATTACATAGTGTCTTCTATTACATGGCGTCTTCTTTCCAAAGCCCCAAAAAGATTAAGTGCGACGTACGTCACAACCGTATTATAAACTATACAGACACTGCGTACGTATACTAGATATACAGGGTGCATAGGAAAGTCCTTTTAGCCTGGAATAACTTGCGAACGAAGATAGGTACAGTTATGCAAGTAAGATATAGTATAGTAAAGCGACTACGCCCGATCGAATGCAACCGATAGCAGCGCCCCTAGTGACGAAATGCGGAAGTTAGCCATTGCAAATCGAAAACGAAAAGTGAGAGAAAAATTTCCAATTTCAAAGTTGTAGAGCATCAATTAATCAGTACAAAACGACATTTGTTTCACACGGATAAGATAAAGTGTCGCCTGAATACCCTACAATGTCCGAAATCGATGCGTGACTATTCGAATCTGCGTATTCACATTTCGCAAATGTAGCCGTATGCAAATGCAGATTGTGACGTTGTACCGTACCTACGATATAAAAACCAGTAAGCAAGATATACCACGTTGGTTTTGTTTTGATGCGATTCTTGGTATTTTAATCAAAACTCCTTGGTTTTCAGCGTGCTTTAGAATAATCTGAAGTAAATCATGGAACTCAAATTTGGCATTGCCTCGTCGCCACAAAAACTCTTAGTATATTCATGTATTGGCGTTTCATTGCAATGGGACATTCTGGTCCTTGGCTCCTTGCCGCTTCATCGTCGTCGAGGAAAAATTCGTTCAATTGCTGCTATGAGACATAAAAACAATTTCAAATACTAACTAAACTTTGCCTTTTAAAACCGCGTTTTCGAAAAATCGCAAGGTTTTAAAAAAAATTGAGGGGTTAACTCCCTTGGGCACGACTCCGGTTTGGGTTTCGTCCCCTAACTTTGCACACTTTCTGTTAACTCGAATAAATTGTGACAACTTTTATTCACACATACGCAATGCGTGCAAGTGCATTAAATACGCTGAAGAGACAAAGTATTGTGACCAGCTCGTCTTTTTTACGCTTTCCAACCATAGGTTGAAGAAGTGTATATGCTCCAGCTTTGTCCGTCTGCCTGTCTGTCCGCACGATAACTCGCGTAAAAATGGTTCGATTTCGATGAAATTTTAGACCACCTGGGGACGAACCCTATTGAAAATGGGTGAAGTGGGGACAAAGGTCAGGACATAGGAGCGGGATGTATTCCATTGCCCTTATGCGTCATAACTTGCATAAATATGGTTCGATTACAATGAAATTTTAGTATGTGGTAGGGGATCACCTTGAGACGAACCCTGTTGAAAACGGGTGTAGTGGGGCCAAAGGTCAGGACATAGGAGCGGGATACATTCCATACCATCTTATTAAAGGAGCAATTCTTGTATATATGTAAATTTTATTTTGAAAACGGCTCTAAGGATTTTGATGAAAGTGGTTAACCTACCGTTTTCTGGTACTAGAAATCGATTTAGCTTGATCTCGACTTTGGGAAAATTCGTTTAGTGGGTTAAATAACCTAACCGAGTTACCACGTTTTTAGTGTCATGGCGTCGTCTTATTAATGTTTCCCATTCTTAGAAATCTTATGACGTCACACTCATACGTCACGCGTTGTTTGTGGATCCTATTAAAGTTTTATGACGTCACACTCTCGCAACCTCTGCCTCATTACATCACGCGCTGTGTGTGTGTATATATATTACGCATTACTTTTATATCATCGAAATGGGGTCAAAGGAGCGAGATTTATACTACAGATATTATTCTCACAACTTGAGTAATGATTTCTGGTATGTTGGAAAGAGTATCATAATCAATGCATTGCATGATTTTACTACCTTATTGCAAATTGCAGCAACTGCAGGTAAATGACGGCGCGTGTGAAGGACATGAAACGGCATAAATAACACCTGATATTGAGCTTTGTTAAGTAGTGTTGTTCTTCAGATGGAAAAGGAAGCGGACTTCAGCGAGGTTAACAAAGGCCAAATTATAATTGTCAGAGTACTTTCGTCAAGGCAAGACATGTAGAGTGCTCACAGTCAGCCGTAGTTAGTACCTTCAGAAGGTGGTCGGAGAGGGAAAATTACGAACCGCAGGCAAGGTGTGGACCAACCACAGCTTATTGATGATGCTATAGGTGAGCGAAAGCTATACCGTGTGGTACGACCAACAAAAGAAATACTGTGGCGCAACTCGCTGGTAACTTGAATGATGGTTACGGGAATAATGTGTCACAACACACAGTACATTGAACCCTGCTGAAAATGGGGTTGCGTAGCCGCAGGAAGCTCCGAATGCACATGGTAACCTCAGTTCACCGTCGAAAGCGCCTACAATGGGCACGCGAGCTTCCAAACTACAACCTTGAATGATTAAAAGAAGATCGTCTGGTCCGATGAATCTAGTTTCCTTTGTGGACAACCGGGTACATGTGCGTCGTTTATCTAGGGAAGTGTTTACACCAGGATGCACCATGGGACGACAACAAGCTTGTGGAGAAAGTGTAATGCTTTGGACAATGTTCTGATGGGAAATCCTGGTTCCAGTCATTCATGTGCAGGGAACTATGACGTCTACCACCTACCTAAACATCATTGCAGACCAGGTACATACTTTCATGGCAACGGTATTCACCTCTAATAGTATCTACTTTCACAGGATAATGTGCCGTGCCACTCTCCAGACTGTTCGAGAATGTTCGCGGAACATGAAGAACACTTCCAAGTATTGACCTGGCCTACAAATTCTCCAGGCATCAATCCACTCGTGTATCTAGGGGTTTGTTTTGGATAAAAAATTAAATTCCGATCTGCGTAGCTCAACTACGTAACTTACAAGAGTTCAACAATATGTTGGTAACGTGTTGGCACCAGATACCACAAGGCACCTTTAGAAATCTTGTAAAGTCTCTGCCTCGCCAGGTAAAAGCTGCTTTGGCGGCACGTGAAGGACCAGGATCGTATTAGGCAGGTGGTCATAATGTTTTGGCTCTTCAGTGTATGTTGTTATATAAACTATATCGTACATATCATCAGCAGTGCATAAAAAATCTAGGAGCAGGGAGAAGTGACGCCGACGAAAAGAATAAAAAGAGTAATGGCTAACTTTGACAGACCGATTGCTGAATGGAAATTTTGCTACTTAGCAGCTCACCTGACTTCTCGGTTCCGAAAACCGATAGAAGATCATTGTTCCTACACAACTTAGAAACAATAGGCATTGGGATGGCGTACCAGTTTGCTGTCAAACCATTAATTAAGAGCAGATGTGTCGACAAAATCTAGAGAGAGGAGAGAGTTGTTAAGTGTTTTTTTAGGGGGGGGATTTTTACGATTACCGTGACCAACTCGATGGGCTACATGCAATCGTATGTCCCTAACAGGGCCACTGGCTCCAGGGAAGGGAGAACGCTCGTGCTGTAAGGCAAACCCAACACCCATGCCTCACCGGGATTCGAACCCAGACCCATCTTGGACAAATTGTCAGAAGATAGCGCTTAGACCGCTGCGCCACTGGGCCCGGCAAAGAAGAAGTAAGTTCCCTGTGCTATGAAAATATAAAAAAGTTAGTGAGAGATCCTGCTTTTAGTGAACGGGATTTTTCTTTGGAATACAACTTTTAGTGTTACGGAATGATAAAGCATTTCTTTGAAATTGCAACGAATGTTAAGGATAATATCATTTACAGGATTCTTGAGGCCCCTTGTATGCCGAGGGGCGCTACGCCATTTGGGTTCAGGGCTTTACCATATTCCAGTAAGTATTTATTGTTTTAAACCCTTGCATGTGTAACGATCAGCGATCTGAACGGGCATTAATTATGATATTAGGTAACAAGAAAAGTATCTGCCGTTTTTGAGGGAGCAAAAGAAACACCTTGCAATGATTGAATTTGCGGAGAGATCGCGTTCTGCTCGCTGTAGATCGTTAACTGAAATTCCAAGATGCCCTGCGCATAGGAATCAGATGAGTAAGCAGTTTGGTAGTGGAAAGACGTCCCAGTTACAATGGCGGTATCAGTGCAGATTATTCGTGGGTGTTTATTTAAACTCGGTTCATCTGCTACAGAAACGACTCGTTCCATTTGCTCAGCATTCGGGGCAGATGCTGTGAAGGAACGCACGACTCGTAATTGGTTTCGAAAGATCAGAGACTGATATTAATCAAGACAAGTCTCAGAGTGGTCGCCCTGTCAGTCTTGACAGTTGCAATTGAGCAGGACAGTAGCCAAACATGCCAAGAAATATCCCAGTCATTTGGTGTTAGTGAAGAAACCGTCCGAAGACATCTGCATGCAATAGGTAAGGCATACAAAATTGGCTAAGAGGCCTTTCCCCACGAATTGTCTGCAGTGAACAAACAGCAACGTGTCTCAGCTTGTCTTTGCATAAAGTTGTGATATGTGTATGGTGGCACAGCACGTGGTGTTGTTCATTATGAACTCTTGCAACGCGGCCAAACGATCACCGCTGTACTGTACTGTACTGTACTGTGAACAACTGAAACGTGTGCATGAGTACCGGAAAAAGAAGGAAGCAGCACTGGTCAACAGAAAGGGAGTTCTGCTCCTTCAAGATAACGCCTGTGCCCACTCCGCTTCATTGACCAGAAGCACTATCAAAGGACTTGGGTGGGAGCTTTTATGTCATCCAGCTTACTCAGCAGATCTCTCTCCTCCAGACTATCACTTGTTTCTTTCACTCAACAATCATTTGCGTGAGCACGACTTCTCCAACTTTGATGAGTTGCACGCTGCCATCCAAAATTTTTCTCTTCCCATGACCCGTAATTTTATCGCAGGGGTTAAGTATAAGTTGTTGACAGAATGTCGTTAATGCCCATGGTAATTATTTTGATGAATAAATTGCTTTTCTATTACGTATGTGTTATAATTTGTCTCAGTCTCCGAAAACAGCAAATACTTTTGTATTTCCCTGATACAAAGTTAGCCTAACCCAAACTTTATTTAAGCCAGGCAAGGTTTGGGCTATTTTGGACTTACAAATTTATGCCCGAGCCCTTCAATTTCAAGTACAATCAGCGTTCCCATTAGAAAGAAAGATAGGGTTGGTGGTGATGGAAGAGACTGTTACATCTCTGTTAGAAAAAAAAAAAAAAAAGAAAAAAGAACTGAATGAAAGTCTCTTAAAATATTTATACTGTGACTGCTGCTTATAGAACTCATATTTGTAACTGCTCCTTTACAAGCGGCTGAGTCTTAAAAACGGCGAATTCTTTTTAAGCCCTCGGGCATTTATATTTAATTTTCTACAGCATACCTAAGTTTGCTTGTCTGACAAATTAAAAGCTTTCCTTAATATTTTAGATGCCATAAAATATATTCTTGATCTGCCATAAACAAAAATGTTTATAAGTAGTGTAAAAGCATAAGGGTCGCCCCGGTGGCGCAGTGGTCTAAGCGATGGCCTCTGTTTATTCGTCCGAAAGGGGTCCGGGTTCGAATCCCGTGAGGCATAGTGACAGAAACCCTTCCCTGGAATCAGTGACCCTACATTAGGGACGGGCGACTGCTTATAGCCCATTGAGTTGCTCACGGTGGTCATTAAACCTCCAATCCCCCCCCCCCCCAAGCATAAGGTGCGTAACGTACCACGTGACATATGACGTACTACTGAGGTGACGCAGGAGTTAAATTGATAACAGATTAGCGATATGCCTGCTGGCGTAGTTCAGTTCGGGGAACAGCCGCTGCTGAGTAAAAAGATATGGTTTAGATTTTAGAATCTCGCCACCGTCAAAAGGTTATCTGTCATAGGGGATCTTATGCTATTAGCAATTTCCCAAGTGCTTTAGATTCCATATCCCCTAACTAATCAGTTTCTGAAGAGAGACTCTTTCGTTCCCTATAAGGTTGGTATATAATTTACCGCTAGTCTCTTTAAAGTAAGATAAGAAGGAATGGAAGTCACCCAAGGCTGCATAGTCGGGTTTTTCTGGGCAGTAAAGATTTCTGCACAGGAGAAAACCATCTCCAAAAGAAATTCAAAACTCTCTTGAGAAACCTCACTGAATGTGATGAAAAGCGCATAGCCAGCCGAAAATTCGAAATGCCGCAAATGTGTGCAAGCAGAAAAGACATATCTTAAAATCAGATGTTCTACACTGTAAAAAAATAAGTGGTGTGAATTCCCGGAAAATTTCTGAAAATAACGTGCAGCAAAGTTGCCGGTAGGTGTCAGTCTTTTTCAAAAATTTCCGTTTTTAAAAGTGCTCGTTTATTTTAATTTCCGTATTTTCACACATTTTCTGAAAGATTAGTCAGAAAATTCCGTTTATTTCAGAAAAAAATCCATTTCAGGTTTTTCCGTAATTAAACAAACTCCGCAAAATCGATGACTGTATTTTTCAGCCCTTACCCCAGATAATCCTTCCGCTGCATTGAACCCCCGTCGTTTGGGTTGGTAACGTAAGCCTTTAACTGAGCCACAAACGCTCGGAAATCCGAATCACGTACATCGTAAAACAAATTGAGCGACGATGAATTTTTTTTTTTTTTTTGTTATTAATGCGAGTGATTTAGTCATTTTATTTTCTGTTGGAGCTTATTTATTTTTCTGAATAGGTCTGTAATATTTTTCTTTCTCTATGAGGACTTTTCACAAATTAGGCATTTTTCATCTTGATTTTTCGAAGTAACAAAATGCTTTGCAACTTGATTTTTTCAACTGACAATTACTTTGTTATATTTAAAAAAAGGTGAAATGTCTTTTTTGTAGTATTATTTCACAAAAATAAGCCTAAATATAAAATTTACTCTTGATAGCTATAGAGCTTTTGTCTTAAGTTGTCCAAAGACTGATGCAGAGGCATTCTATAATCATCATGTACAATAAGTTAAGTACTAGGGTTCTTACAGTAACACAATATATAATAAATAGCTGATGCACAAAATAGGGAAGAGGGAAAAAATATCCTGTGCCACAATAAACAAAATTCATGCTATATGCTATCCACAATATCCGATCTCGCCGCCGGACTTAAAAACCAGATCCTTCGACAGAAGATTGAAATTTAAAAGTTAATCAAACCTCAAGTATTCTCGCGAATTGCTCCTATTATCGGAAATTTCTCGTCATATGGATAGGGAAAATGAGAGAACGGAGTTTTTTCCGTTGATATACGAAAGGAATTGCTGGATGGTTTCTGAAAACTCCGAATTTTCTGTTAACTAAAACAGTAATTTACCGTCAATATAAGAAAGAAACTGCGGAAAGGTTTCTGAAAATTTGGAATTTCCCGTGGTACTAAAGATCCGTGAAATTCAGGTTTCTTTCCGTCATATCACGGAAAATGAACTATTTTTCGTTAACTCACGAAAGAAATGACGGCAAGTGGCTCTCGTGAATTTCAGAATTTTTTTTTTTTACAGTGTATGCTGAGCTTTTTACAGGGGGGGGGGGGCGACCACCGTGAGCAACTCAATGGGCTAACCTAAATTAGGGCCACTGACTCCAGGGAAGGAAGGGAAAGCCGTAAGACAAACAACATCCATTCCTCATCGGGATTCGAACCTGGACCCATGTCGGACGAATGGTCGTAAGCTAGAGCTCAGACCAGTGCGCCACGGGTGCGGCATGTTGAGCCTCATAGTCGACGAAAGAGACTCTAAACCCAATATTTCTACCTGTAAATTTTTTTTCTGAATTTTTTCTTTCGAAAACCTGATTTGAAACATTTGTTTTCGTTTCGGAAAGACTTAAACACGAAAATTATACCCGAGAATTCGGTGTCACCTTTCTTGTTTTCATTTTGTTTTTAGCTTGACCATTAGCTCCATAAATGAGAAGTACTCGTATAGTAAATTGAATTAAATGCGAACATTTACAAAGTGTGATCAAAGAAGTATCCAGACTTGATTTAAAAAAAAAAAAAAAAAAGAAGGGACGAGACTTACCGAGATTTGGAACTAAATCGCCTTCCAAGTAGTCCCCTTCCGAAGCCACAAACTGAACCCAGCGCGGTTTCCCTGCTCGAATCAATTTTTGAAGTCATCTTCTGAAATTGAGAGCAGCTGTTTCGTCACATTCTGTTGTATCTCTTTAATGTCTTGAAATCTTTTTCCCTTTCAGGTGGTGTTTGATTTTTGGGAAGAGAAAAAAGTAGCTGGGAGCGAGGTCTGGCGATTGGAGTGGCTGTCGGACCTGTGCAATGCAGTGCTTAGCAAGAAACTGTTGCACAAGTTGCAAGTCATGGAGAGGCGTGTTGCTACAGTGGAGTTGCCATTTGCCTTACTCGTGCAGTGCTGGCCTTTTGCGACAAACTGCGTCCCTCAAATGCTGCGAAACTTGGCAGTAGCACTCCTTGTTGATTGTCTGGCCTGATTGAGCGTATGCATGACGCACAATTCCCTCACGATTGAAAAAAATCAGCCAACATCGTCTTGACATTGCTGCGATTCTGTCGTGCTTTTCTTTCCTTTTTTTTTTTTTTTTTTTATTGAAGGTTTAACGACCACCATGAGCAACACAAGTGCTTTTCTGGGTCTGGGAGAGCTTGGGGTCTTCCACTGTGAAGACTGGGCCTTAATTTTGGGATTATACTCATAAACCCACAATTCATTACCAGTTATGATAGTTTTTAAAAAGTTTTCGTCGGTTTTGACGCACTCAAGCAGGTCACTAGCAGCTGAAACACGGGCCTGCTTTTGCTCACCTGAGAGCGATTTTGACACAAATTTAGCTGAGACGCGTCTCGTTCTCAAATCATCCGTAAGAATCGACTGAACCGAACCAACACTAATATTGAAGTCTTCAGATAACTCACGAATGATGAGACGATGATTTTCCCCCTCACAGCTGTGTGCACAAGTTCGACATTGTTTTCACTTTTGTTGGTTGCGGGCTTCCCAGAGCGGTCATCACTCATTTTTTTTGTTTTTTTTTTGTTTGGAGGTTTAACGACCACCGTGAGCAACTTAATGGGATATAAGCAGTCGCCCGTCCCTAATTTAGGGTCACTGGTTCCAGGGAAGGGAGAGAGCCAGTGCCGTAAGACAAACACAGCATCCATGCGTCGCCGGGATTCGAACCCGGACACTTCTCGGACGAACAGTCAGTAGCCATCACTTAGACCACTGCGCCACGGCCCCAACATTTTCACGAACATCTTTAAAAAAGTTAATAAAAAAGTTAATACCACTCAAACTTGTGCACGATTCATACAATCCTCCCCGCCCCTGCATGGAGCTGAAACACGGGCCTGTTTTGCTCACCTGTCATGTGTCTTTGCAAGTTTTGCCAAGTTTTTGATGAAATGTAATGCAAATGCGTTGATAAATTTTTTTTTCCGACACGACAGATGCGACGAACAACTTCACATACATAAGAAGTGTCATTACAGTAAACAAAAAAACGGAAGAGAAAGGAATACATGAGAAGCACATTCGGAGTGGATTCCAAAGTCAACCTGTGCCAAACAGCTTCCTGCTGTGTTGCGCGATTCCGAATTTGTGTGTGCAACCAGTCTGGGTACTTTTTGATTACGGCTCGTATTTTTTTCCTGTGTCGATTAAAGTTGGCCACATTTGTCTGGAGATATATCTGGAATGTCATCACTTTAGAGCAT
The DNA here is from genome assembly GCA_039090855.1 of Macrothele yani. Lineage (NCBI taxonomy): Eukaryota > Metazoa > Arthropoda > Arachnida > Araneae > Macrothelidae > Macrothele > Macrothele yani. Next base: position 40,471,104 of record CM077010.1, on the reverse strand, counting down.
AATTTCTCTATATAGCTAACACTTGTAAAAATAAAAAATAAATAAATAAAGATATTGACAATGATAAGAGACAAGAGAGCTTTTGTGTTTAGCAAAATATTTCCTGGTCATAAAATTGTAATAAGAACAGCTAAGAAAAGTATCCTTAAGAGTGCGTTCAAACACTTCAGAAATATTGAAACGCTGTCGAATATCGTCAGGTTAGTCAACGGTGCTCTATATAAGCAAAGCCCAAGGTAGTCGTCCTTGATGCACGATATCAAATAAAAGATGACCATAATCTAGATTAACTCGTGAACCATGAAAATGTTGTTCAAAAAGATCGCGATCCTGTCATGATTGGTAATAGATGTGGAGTGTATAGGATCCCTCTGGTTAGCCAAGACGAGGCTAAACCTAACATGGTTTATATATGCGCTACAAGATGCTCTCTCGATGCAAGAATTCGTGAACACAAATACGACTTAAAATCCAGCCGTATGACTACATCTTTGGATCAATTGGTTAATGAGGGTATGTATGTACCTTGCTGGGATGATTCTTCTATCCTGATGTCACCCAGTACTATTTTCTAATGTTGTTCACTGCTGAGAGCCTTGCTATCTTTTCCATGGATAGACTTGATGTAACGACAGTTCTCCACAATATATTTCCAATCAATGGAAACATTTCATGACTAAAAGACTTCAATCATCCTCTACTGGGACCTTACTAGTGTCGAGGCCTGAGGGCATAAATTTTAATACTTAATCACATTGTATAATCTATTACCGTTTGATATTTGCCAGATTACACTTGTTACTGTATTTCCACTATATTATTATATCTTAGCTGTTCTCTTATTTTATGCTCTTCCTTTCCTTGTTTAGGTTCAGTTTGCGTTTATTCTCGGCATGCATTCTTTCAACACTTCATTATTTGCTTTCTCTTCTTATACGTAGTGCAATAAAAAAAGTTCCGACACTAGGTACGTAGCGCGCCAACAGATGGCAGTAAGCGGTTGCGCGGGCAGCGACCTTCATGAGTCATTGTGCCGAGTGGCGTCGTTCTGTGAACATCGGGGAATGTGCTACACGATATTTGGTAACCACGTGCAGAACACAGCTGCGATTTCGGTATGGACTGCAAACTAGTGCAGCGAGCGAACATCAAGTTCTGCGTCAAACTTGGCAAATCGGGAACGGAGACGCACGAAATGTTGCGGCAGGTTTATGACAATAAAGCAGTGAGTCGTGCGAGGGGTTTTGAGTGGCACTCGCGCTTCAAAAGCGGCAGAACGACACTGGAAGACGACGAGAGGTCAGGGCGACCGTCCACGAGCAAAACACCCGAAAATGTTGAAAAAAATTAGGAAACTGGTACATGAGAATCGTAGGAAAACCATTCAGGACACTGATACCATCGTCAATGTGCCGTACGGAACAGTGCAAGAAATTCTGACGTCGGTTTTGAACATGCATTGCATTGCTTCGAAGTTTGTGCCAAAGATTCTGAACCCCGAACAGAAGACGCTCCGTGTCGAACTCGGTCAAGATCTTAGTCAGCAGGTGGTGAATGAATCAACGTTTCCGTCGTGGGTCATCACTGGGGACGAGACTTGGGTCTGCGGTTAAGACCGCGAGACCAAACAACAGTCGTCGCAGTGGAAGAGCCCGGCATCTCCACGACCGAAGAAGGCCCGACAGGTCCGGAGCGCAACCAAAAGCATGCTCATCGTGTTCTTCGACATTCGTGAGGTTGTGCACCGTGAATTCGTCCCCCAGGGCCATACCGTCACCGCCCTTTTTTACTGCGATGTTCTGCGGCGTCTTAGGGAGGACTTTCGCTGTAAACGACCTGAAATGTGGTGCAGGGGTGATTTCCTGCTCCATCACGACAATGCAGCAGCTCACAGAGCATTAGCAACACGCCAGTTTTGAAGCCGCAACAGCATGACTACCCTTCCTCACCCGCCGGATTTGGCCCCCTGCGGCCCTTTTTTCTGTTTTCCAAGATGAAGCTCGTTTTGAAACCATGAACGAGATCCAGCGCGGATCGCAGACGATGCTTGTCACGATTCGCGAACAAGACTTCCAGGGAACGTTCCAACAGTGGCAAAAACGCTGGCAGTGGTATATCGCTGCCAAAGGAAACTACTTTGAGGGAGATCATAGCCAGACTTAACATAAGTAGGCCTACTTTTTGTACACTGGCGTGCAAAACTTAAGGACGAGACGGTTTTTGAATGTAACGTCGTGCAGAAGTGCTCCACATCGACTCAAATCCTGTCATAAGATTCCCAAGATGTAATATGGGACAAGCGAGCAAAATCGTCCAAACAAGGAATCCAAATGGTACAAAGGCACTTTATTGAAAAAATATCTTCGAGCACAACTGGACAGAAGACAAACGTCCATGTAACAGGCGGCTGCAAAGAAAAATCCAGTCTTTAGTAAGGGATATGATCACCCCTGACTGCGTTGCAGGATTTACAACGTCTGTCCATGCTGAGGACGAGGTTGTCAAAGAGCTGTTGAGGCATCGCGGCCCATTCCTCTTGTGGCGCCAATCGCAGCTGCAGAATCGTTGCTGGCGGCTGGTGACGTGCTGCCAAGCGTCTCCCGAGAAGGTCCCACACGTGTTCGATTGGATATAGGTCCGGGGACCTTGCGGGCCAATCCATGCGTTGAATATCTTCACTCTCCAACAGCTCTGCGACAGCCACTGTACGATGAGGCCTAGCGTTGTCGCCCATGAAGAGTAACTCAGGACCCACATCACCTCTGAACAGACGCACGTGAGGGAGGAGAACCACGGTACAATAGCGGACACCAGTGACTGAACCTCCTTGGAAGATGTGGAGGTCAGTACGGCTACCAAGCATGATACCGCGCCAAACGAGAACTCCGCCCCCTCCAAACCGGCCCCTTTCGATGATGTTGGAGGTGTGATTACGTGTTCCATGCTCTCCCGAGATGTGTATACGTCCAGAATCGCTCGTCAGACTAAATCAGCTCTCATCCGTAAAGAGAACTCGACCCCATTGCTGATGTGTCCAGTTCTTGTGTTCCTGGCACCACAGAAACCGCCGTTTCCGATGAGCAGGCGTTAATGGCACACAGCGTACTGGTCGTCGTGCAAAAAGGCCAACTTTGTGCAGCCTCCTGACCACGGTAAAACGCGATAACGGACGTCCAGTTGTCTGTTGCATGTGCCTTGCGATTTCTGCCGCTGTCTGCCGTCTGTCTCTTCTCGCCTGTAGGACAATATACCGGTCGTTTGCCGCCGTGGTTGCTCGTGGACGACCACTGCTAAACTCTCGGACAGCTGTTCCTGTCGTTTGAAATGTTCTCCAAGCTCGTGAAACGATGCTGTGAGCAATCCTGAACTCCTCGGCCACACTAGTCACACTTCGATCGTCTTCCAACTTCCAAATGACGCGACCTCGGGTAAAGTCATCCAGATGTCGTCTACTGGATTGCCTGTTGGCCATATCACACGGTGGCAGCAACTCGACGTCGTTCAAACCGATGTACACCATGCAATAGCTTTCACCGAATTGCTGAGCGTTCACCGCCCGTGTTCTTTATACCTTTACACTCACCCTCCTACGTCATGCTACATATATGCGCATGCCCTACCGTACCGGACCCTAGTCTATCTCCTGAGTGGTCTTTCGGTCCGTTCTGCCTGCTCGTTCCGTTGTTATGCTAATTTCTCCTCTTCGTCCTTAATTTTTGCACACCAGTGTATATCGGCATCGTCTCGGATTTTTTGATCGGACCGCGTATTAGAATTATTTCACTACTTTACTTTTATATATATATTTTTCATCTTTTATCTACTTTTACGTCTACTATGTCGTGTATGGCACCCTCTCCCCTCTTACTTAACCCTACTTTTCAGGTTACTAATCTTTTTGCGTCTCAACCTTTTTTGCGCACCCACAGTATCGCAGTCAATGTATATCGTCTCTCTATATATGGCTCCATCTTTTAAACGAATGTTAATACATCTGAGGACGGCTCCAAGGTAGACCAGAAAGATCTTACGTGTTTTATCTGTTTTTAATAAATCTAGTTTTAACTAGTGTAGTACATTAACATATTGGCTGCCACACTAGAAAAACAAATTTTCCCCTTTGGGTCATCGTGTTTTGTTACGAAAGTAGAATAAAATCTTCGAAAACAAAAGGATACCGTCCAATATAATTGTAACAATAAGAACATTAACAAGTAAGATTTTCACAAACCAACGCCGGTTTTGCCCAGAGGATCACCCATCACGTGACATGTATGTTACAGCATGGCATCTTGCCTACTCACCACGCGTCGCCTGAGGTAAAAAGACGTGGGAGTTATACACTATCTACCAACAAGTAATTGGACATCCCTGCAATCGACGATATCTGCGGTCCTGATACACGTCACGGCCACCGCCGTTAAATATCGTGTGGGAAACAACAACGCAATCAGTCGCATGCAAGATGCCACGCAGTTCGGAGCTCTCCGATTTCGAGAAAGGTGTAATCGTCGGGTATCGCAGAAATGGCCGATCCATACGTGACATATCCAGCGAGTTGAAGTACCCAAAATCGACAGTGGCCTACGTGATTGAAGTGGAAGATGAGAGGTGACTGTCGGAATGTGCCCCGATCCGGCAGACCCACAAAACTGGGAGTTAAAGACCGACGGGTGCTGGCCAGAGAAATTCGAAAGAACCGCATCAAATCGATGGGCCACATCCGCGAGGAGTTTCAACAGGCATCCGGGAGTGTTCTTTCGATGAATACCATCCGTAAGGAAGCCCATCTGCTCGGTTATCATGGACGTGCTGCCGCCCACAAGCCTTTGATCACCAAGTCCAATAGCGCTGCTCGGCTAACGTGGTGCAAAGAACGTCGACGTGGACCGTTGAACAGTGGAAACAGGTTCTCTGGAGCGACGAATCAAGGTTCACCCTCTACCGTTCGGATGGCAGGGTCTGGGTTTGGCGTCTGCCTGGAGAACGCCTCCTGCCGGAATGTATTGTGCCAACTGTGAAGTTCGGCGGCGGTGGAATTATGCTATGGGGGTGTTTCTCCTGGTATGGTACGGGACCCTTGGTCGCAATTCCTGGTAGACTCAACGCCGAGACCTACTGCACCATTTTGGATGACCATGCGCTTCCTACGTTGTGGCAGTTTTACGGGGTGGACCCATGTTACTTTCAGGATGACAATGCCACCTGTCATGTTGCGACGTCCACCATGGCTTGGTATGGTGACAGTGGGGTTAATCGAATGGACTGGCTTGCGCAGAACCCGGACCTTAACCCTATCCAGCACCTCTGGGACTAGTTGGAGCGTCGACTTAAGGGGTAATTATCTAGAGAGAAAAAATCGGTAATTAACTATAATTTGCTTCATTTCAGCATTTCAGGCGTCTTAATGTGCCAGTTAAACTTACTGAATGAAATTTAAATTAGACTTAAATACTTTGAAAAATGCATGGGTAATTCGATTAAAAATTTCTGGAACCCACAATAATTTTTCAAGTCGGCGCCTGTGCTCCCCATGAGGGTATCACAGAAACCCTCAGTATTAAATTTCGTCTTTATAGCTATAATACATAGTTTGTGAATTAACGGGACAGCACACCACACATACAACCATAAAAATAGACCAATAATGTTCGGGGAGGCCAAAATGGTATTTCTGTTGAAATCTTGGAGTTCATTTGTTTTTGCGATTACAATACTTTTTTATGCATTAGTGGGAGGGAGAGTAAAATGCGCGACAAAGTGAGGGTGTGTGTGGGGGGGGGCTCCAAAACTGATGCTGTACGCAAGGCCCCGGTAACTCTAAAGCCGCCACTGACTCATCAAGAAAACTTGGTAAACACTTAAAAATTTGGTGCATTATTTTCATTGTTGTCTGCGTTGCAGGGGTTTCAATCGAAAATCCAAAGGGGGTGTTTTTGTTAGAAGCAAAAATATTTACCATCTACTTCTACAGAAAAGACGAAGTTCTTTTAGTAATAAACGGTTATAGTATTAAGACACAGGGGAAAAAATGCTTTTAACATCGCTGTGCTGTTCTAACGAATCAGAGTGCAATTGTAATTGTTACCTGTTATATGTAGCATCGTTGTTAAGACTGATATTACAATGCTTTTATGTTGACAGTGTTTTCAATCTCATTTGTATTGATCAGAATTTTTGTTCTGTTGCGATAATAAAGACTGATTTGTTTCACAGCTAGTGATGCCATACAGAACAAGCCCTCTTCTGACACTTTCACGCCTCATGCAAAAACGGAAGGAATGAGTTCCGCTGAGAGTCCGGAAATGAACGATTCAAATCAGTGGGAGCTGAAAAGCTCTGAACAGATGACGTCATTGTGATGCCCGATGAAGATCACCACCCTGTGCAATTGTTGATACTGCGTCTGCGCATTATGACAGTCCGCTGCTTTTGAGATCCCATGACATGTGAAGAAATTCGCCCGTGGCGTGTGGGCAATGGAATGTTGAACTTTTGTAACCAAATCCTTGTTTTCTAATTTTATGCTCGGAATAAAGAATATTTTTGTTACAACTTAGAAGTGTCACGCTTTTGAAATGAAGTATGCATTTTATTAAGGATTACATGCAATTGCATATTTTAGCCACTTTTGACGTTAATACGTATAATACATAAAACATTCGTTAAAATGAATATTTCAAGCAAAACGTTTTTACGGTTTGTTTGTTCTTGTAATGTACGCTTACTTACACTTTTATTAGGGCCGTAGCTACCGGAAGGGCAGGGAGGGCGGCTGCCCTCCCAGAATGGTCGTTCCAATTCATACTCTGGGAAGAGGGTGTAAAAATGGGTGTAGGAGAAGAAGTGGCCACCCGGAGAGCCAGCCACAAAAATTTTAAGGGGCCGTTTAAAAAAATGCGTTTTCGAACGCTTCGTGGCCACGTCTTCAGAGGTTGGTTAATTATCTGAATCAAAAAATTTCCGTAATTTTGTATTTTCTAAATTGCGATATTTAATGTAATTCTTTGTAAAAAGTGTTTATAATCTACAATTCAACAAAAAAATTTCGCGGTTTAAAACATACAGCTCAACGAATTCTCGGCGGGCATATGCAAACGCAGTAAACCTATCAAGGGGGGGGCTTAATACCAAAAACTTAAAATATAAAGGATTCCTGGTCCGATCGGAAGATTTTCGGAGTTTACAAACACAACTCAACAAAACGCAGGAAACCTGTTTGGTGTGTATGTGGCGAAGGGGGGGGGCTTAATACCAAAAATATAAAGAATTTCTGGTTTAATTGGGAGATTTTCAGCATTCATAAACTACAACTGAACAAAACTTCTGCGCATGTGCTACCATAGGAAACCTGTCTTTGGAAGCCCAGGAGGGGGGGGGGGGCTTAACGCCAAAAATATAGAATATAAGGAATTTGGAGAGCTGTCATTTGTAAACGCTGAAAATCTCTCAATCGGAGCAGAAATTCTCTACATTTTATATTATCTTCGGCATTAACCCCCCCCCCCATAAAGACTAGAACCGCTGAAGGGGTGCAGTAGGTGGCACATGACAGACTAGATCCGATGAAGGGTGCAACAGATGGTACATGACAGACTAGATCCGATGAAGGGTGCAACAGATGGTACATGACAGACTAGATCCGATGAAGGGTGCAACAGATGGTACATGACAGACTAGATCCGATGAAGGGTGCAACAGATGGTACATGACAGACTAGATCCGATGAAGGGTGCAACAGATGGTACATGACAGACTAGATCCGATGAAGGGTGCAACAGATGGTACATGACAGACTAAATCCGATGAAGGGGTGCAGCAGGTGGTACATGACAAATTAGTAGATCCGATGAAGGGATGCAGCTTTTGGTACATGACAGACTAGATCCGATGAAGGGTGCAACAGATGGTACATGACAGACTAGATCCGATGAAGGGTGCAACAGATGGTACATGACAGACTAGATCCGATGAAGGGTGCAACAGATGGTACATGACAGACTAGATCCGATGAAGGGTGCAATAGATGGTACATGACAGACTAGATCCGATGAAGGGTGCAACAGATGGTACATGACAGACTAGATCCGATGAAGGGTGCAACAGATGGTACATGACAGACTAGATCCGATGAAGGGTGCAACAGATGGTACATGACAGACTAGATCCGATGAAGGGTGCAACAGATGGTACATGACAGACTAGATCCGATGAAGGGTGCAACAGATGGTACATGCAGACTAGATCCGATGAAGGGTGCAACAGATGGTACATGACAGACTAGATCCGATGAAGGGTGCAACAGATGGTACATGACAGACTAGATCCGATGAAGGGTGCAACAGATGGTACATGACAGACTAGATCCGATGAAGGGTGCAACAGATGGTACATGCAGACTAGATCCGATGAAGGGTGCAACAGATGGTACATGACAGACTAGATCCGATGAAGGGTGCAACAGATGGTACATGACAGACTAGATCCGATGAAGGGTGCAACAGATGGTACATGACAGACTAGATCCGATGAAGGGTGCAACAGATGGTACATGACAGACTAGATCCGATGAAGGGTGCAACAGATGGTACATGACAGACTAAATCCGATGAAGGGGTGCAGCAGGTGGTACATGACAAATTAGTAGATCCGATGAAGGGATGCAGCTTTTGGTACATGACAGACTAGATCCGATGAAGGGATGCAGCTTTTGGTACATGACAGACTAGATCCGATGAAGGGTGCAACAGATGGTACACGACAGACTAGATCCGATGAAGGGTGCAACAGATGGTACATGACAGACTAGATCCGATGAAGGGTGCAACAGATGGTACATGACAGACTAGATCCGATGAAGGGTGCAACAGATGGTACATGACAGACTAGATCCGATGAAGGGTGCAACAGATGGTACATGACAGACTAGATCCGATGAAGGGTGCAACAGATGGTACATGACAGGCTAGATCCGATGAAGGGTGCAACAGATGGTACATGACAGACTAGATCCGATGAAGGGTGCAACAGATGGTACATGACAGACTAGATCCGATGATGGGTGCAACAGATGGTACATGACAGACTAGATCCGATGAAGGGTGCAACAGATGGTACATGACAGACTAGATCCGATGAAGGGGTGCAGCAGGTGGTACATGACAGACTAGATCCGATGAAGGGTGCAACAGATGGTACATGACAGACTAGATCCGATGAAGGGTGCAACAGATGGAACATGACAGACTAGATCCGATGAAGGTTGCAACAGATGGTACATGACAGACTAGATCCGATGAAGGGGTGCAGCAGGTGGTACATGACAAATTAGTAGATCCGATGAAGGGATGCAGCTTTTGGTACATGACAGACTAGATCCGATGAAGGGATGCAGCTTTTGGTACATGACAGACTAGATCCGATGAAGGGTGCAACAGATGGAACATGACAGACTAGATCCGATGAAGGGTGCAACAGATGGTACATGACAGACTAGATCCGATGAAGGGTGCAACAGATGGTACATGACAGACTAGATCCGATGAAGGATGCAACAGATGGTACATGACAGACTAGATCCGATGAAGGGTGCAACAGATGGTACATGCAGACTAGATCCGATGAAGGGTGCAACAGATGGTACATGACAGACTAAATCCGATGAAGGGATGCAGCTTTTGGTACATGACAGACTAGATCCGATGAAGGGATGCAGCTTTTGGTACATGACAGACTAGATCCGATGAAGGGTGCAACAGATGGTACATGACAGACTAGATCCGATGAAGGGTGCAACAGATGGTACATGACAGACTAGATCCGATGAAGGGTGCAACAGATGGTACATGACAGACTAGATCCGATGAAGGGTGCAACAGATGGTACATGACAGACTAGATCCGATGAAGGGTGCAACAGATGGTACATGACAGACTAGATCCGATGAAGGGTGCAACAGGTGGTACATGACAAATTAGTAGATCCGATGAAGGGATGCAGCTTTTGGTACATGACAGACTAGATCCGATGAAGGGATGCAGCTTTTGGTACATGACAGACTAGATCCGATGAAGGGATGCAGCTTTTGGTACATGACAGACTAGATCGGATGAAGGGAGCAGCAGCAGGTGGTACATGAGTGTCTGCACACGCGACCGAAAAATTTTTTCTAAAGGAATCTATGCACTATGTAAGCACTAGAGGACTTGTATTGCACAAAATGGATATTACATTGAGAAATGATACAGGTGTGTGCCCCTTTTGTTCAATAAATTGTGAGAAATTAATTATTTAATATTTTCAGTTGACTCTCGCTTGCAATGTTTATACATCGCCTGACATAGATAATGCCGCACCATGAAGGAATGCTCGAAAACAGGCCAAACTGCACACACAGATAGCCAAGTAAGGTCCTGAACAAATGATTTAATTGTCACTTACAGACTGCGCTCCGGTGGCCGAATATACAGGATGATCATTAAGGAGTGTGGCCCCCCATTACGGGTGATACAGCGTTGAATCCGACGAGAAATCGAGGCAATGTGAGTCCGAATAAAGTCCTAGGCTATCGTGAACCATGTGGTGTTGATCCGAGTCCACAGTTCTTCATTTTGCGGGCGTGGGAGCGTACTCAACCGACATCCAATCGTGTCCCACAGATGCTCGATGGGCAAGAGGTCGGGGGATCGTACTGGCCACGGAAGCATGTGCACACCATGTAAAGCCTTCAGGCTGTTTCCAGCGGTATGCGGTGGGGCGTTATCCTGTTGGAAAACGGCGTTTGAGATGACCTGTAGATACGGTAGTACCACGGGCCGCAGCACCTCGTCAGCATAGTGGCTGTAATGCGTACCAGCGGTGAGCGGCTTTTGGCGCTGATAGCACTCAACACTATGATTTCACGTAGCCGGGCCGTGTGACGCTTCACAATTGCGGACTCCGCCCATTGCCCACGTCGTTTCCAGACTCTCACACGGCGATCAGCCGTGGTGAGACAGAACCGTGATTCGTCGCTGAACACCCACACTGTTTCATTCGGCACCCCACACGGCAACCGGTTACGACGATGGCTTGGTGTTAAGGGTAGCCTTCGCAACGGATGGCTGGACAGCAGGCCAGACGCAGTCAATTAGCACGACACTGTCCGCGTCCATATCGGAGTATCCAAGCCTCCCCATACACTCCACAAAATGTCGCCTGTGGGTCCACAATGGCATGACGTCGGATGTGACAAACGGTGCACTCTGACGTCCGTCTCCATGTTCCGTGTTCCCCCTAAGACGTTACACAGATCCTTCCTGGGATCACTGTCTCCAAATGCGACCGACGGTTGTAGCATCACGTTGAGTTTCTTCAGCAATACTATGGAAGTACCATCCGGCGGTACGAAGGCCTACGATGACCTCTCGTGAACACATCCGTTTGACGAAATCGCGTACGACGGCGTCTTAACGGCATTGGCACTCCTTGTTCGTTCTCCAGACAGGGTTACAGCAAAACCACTCACTTCTCGCGGCAGTGACGACTGATGGGCTCACAAGCTGGTTGTCCGCTTATATACCGCGCGCCGTTCGCGCGATTGGCCTGCAGATGCAATCATTTGCATAACTTGTACGTGTGCACCCGCCCTGCAATTCGCATGGAGCGGCATTCACGTCTTTGTGGTGTGGCATTTTTTTTTTTTTTCTGTCAGTCAGTGTATAACAATTTTTTTTTTTTGTAATAGTCCCTAATGTTTTTCTAAGAGTTCAACTGTTAGATTTCGTCATTTTTCATCCAAAACCATTTTCATTGTATAAAATGTTCTCTCTTGCATACGATATTGTTTTCACAAATCGCACAAAATACAATTTTTGCATCAGTAGTTAAATCCTTTTCGCGGTCGAAAATCCATGCTTCAATTAAGGTGGCTCCACCTAAAATCTCTGCCTTATGTTGCCAATGGTAAAACTGCTTTACATATTTTCTTTACAATTAATGCCCAAGGATGAAAATTTGCACATCGATAAAACAAACTAAGTTACAGCATGGGATGCTTAATACTTGCTAAAACATAACCATAATTATATTAAAAATCAATCATTTTTCTTTGAGTAATGTTCAGACCTGTTAATAGATGGCGCGACCTGTACATTGATGACGTCATTAGACAAACAAATGTTGGATTGCTTGTTTATGGTTATGTTTTAGCAAGTATTAAGTATCCCATGCTATAACTTAAAGTTAGGTTTATCGATGTTCAAATTTTTTTTTTTTTTGGATTGGATATTTAATGACCACCGTGAGCAACTCAATGCGCTATAAGCAGTTGCCCGTCCCTAATTTCGGGTCACTGGTTCCAGGGAAGGGAGAGAGCCAGTGTCGTAAGACAAACACAACATTCATGTCTCACCGGGATTCGAACCCGGACCCCGTTCGGACGAATGATCAGAGGCCATCGCTTAGACCACTGCGCCACCGGGGCGGCGTGCAAATTTTCATTCTTGGGAATACATTAATGCGAAGAAAATATGTAAGTGAGTTTTACCATTGGAACCATATGGCAGAGATTTTAGGTAGAATCACTTTAAAATTTCATTACATGATTTAATTTTAAGCATTTTGGTTTCGGACCCTCGTTATCAAAACTGCGTTTAACGAAACTCTCAAGTATTCAAAAATCAAACGTAATGTCGCATGCTGTTTGTGTCCTAACCTACGCACGAATTTCGCCTTAGCGTTTGTGACAGCTGGAAGGAAATTTCAGCCATTCAACAAGGAGAGTCAGACATTGAATCACGCAGACCTTTGCATTTAAGACCAGTAGAGGACATTTGTGATGTCACATTTCTTGCTACCACATGTGGGGAAAGGTAGCAGTTTATTTTTCATTCACTGGATCAAATTTGATCGATCGCAAATTCGTCCTGGTGGCGCACTGGTCTAAGCTCTGGCTTCTAAACGTTCGTCCGAGATGTGTCCGGGTTCGAATCTCGAGAAGGCATGGATTTTGTGTTTCTTAGTCTGGCTCTCTCCCTACCCTGGAACCAGTGGTCCTAAATTACGGAAGTGAAACTGCTTATAGCTCGTAGAGTGGCTCACAGTGGTCGTTAAATTCCCCGACAATAACAACAACAACAAAAACTTTTACTAGCTTAGAAGTTTGAATTATTACTTTCTTTTCCAAGGAAATTAAAACCCATTTTTTTAGAGTAAACGTCAATCGTAGGAATTTTTTCTTCTATGGGGAGGACGAGACTTAAAATTACGCCCCTTCGCGTTCCACTCAAATAATAGTGTGTTTTTTTTTTGTTGTTTTTTCCTTTCTCACACACCGCTGTTATAGGAAAGTATTATGATCGTTCAAAAATCGCACTCCAGGTTTTTGATTTAATTTTATTAAAAAAGTGTTAAAATTAAGCAAATACCCAAAAACCACAAATGGTAGATACCAGTGGCGTAACCATGTTTCAACATCTCGGGGGACCCCCTCTCCTACACACACGCAGGAGCAAAGCAGTTGCTGAGGCGCGATCTAACGGGCACGACCTAGGCGCCCCTGTTGGCGAACTGTGGAACTTAGCGAACACAACTGTAAAGCTATGATAAGTAGGGCAGAAATGTGAAATACAAAGTTGTAGAACTGACTTTGCTTATTAGGAATCGATATCGCTGTTTTGCTAAGTACACATTATGCACGTGTTTGCATTCTACGAAAAATTACAATCCTATATTATTAAATTTAGTTAGTTTACATCATGAAAAAGTGTGCATTATACCATTATATTCCCGAAAAATTTGGGGGGATCCTTTACATTGGGGTCAACGACTCTGAACATCTGGAAGGGTCCTGACTCCCCCAGTGGTTACGCCTATGGTAGATACCAAGTAAAGCGTAAACATTACGTGAACGCCGACAACACAACACTACACAGAAATGCAGAACAAAAAATAAGCCAGCGCATTCTGATCAGGAGATTTTCAGCGTTTACAAGCACAACTCAGCAAATTTTCTCAGCGCATTAGGAAGGGGTCGGAGCCGGGAGAGGAGGGGGGGGGGGTTTGTCTAGGGGCCCCAATACAAAATTCTCATAAAAAGTCCCATTTTTTAGTTTTATGCTAGCGTTCACCACCGACAGGCTGCTCCATCAGGCAGAAATATAATACTATGTAAATAGAGAGTTCTAGATATTCAAAATTCAAAACGATAAACAAAAGGATGATTAATGCCAATGTTTTTGCTCCCAATGAAGAAACCAAAAATATTGTTTACCAAAAAGCAATAACCTAAACGAATTAAAATTAATTTACTGGAAAAATACAGGAATATATTTTTCATTTATAAAATTTCACCCGCTGAACTTGGCGATTCCACGAATATTTACCCGGGAAATACCGGGTACCCCTGCTAGTTATTAAATAAACAAGATACTCATGTGAAATTTACCTCATTTTTCAACATAGTTTCCTAAAAACTGCGCGCATTTTGCACACAAAGCTACGAAGGTTTCTTTGAAAGTGTATTGAATCCACTAGGAAATGACAGAAGCAGTAAGTTGCAAAATTTTCTGCCAAAACAACTTTCAGTGTTGGAAACAACCCACAATCATTAGAGACAAGGTCGAGCGAGTATAGAGTATGTAAAAATAACCATAGCTTAGTTTTATTTTATTTATTATTATTAATATTTTTTTTTTGAAGAACAAGCAAACTTGCACATTTGCAGATTGGGGTGGAGTACCGTCTTGCTGAAATGAAACATGCTTCATTCCCCATGGACATTTCTCTCAGCCCCGGAATTTTTTCATACGAGTTTCTTGTCACCGTAATGTCTTTGGGGAACATAGCATGTAAGGATTTTTCCATCACTAGCGCAGAAAACAGCAGCAGCAATTTTTTCCTTCATTTACGGTAGTAACGCAAGGGAATGAGAAAGCATCTTTCCAATTGGCGGACCTGCCCCTTGGACCCGAGCCTCATCTGTTGAAGCATCTCCAAAGATAGAACCATTCATTTAAGCATCTCCAGAGGTCAGTGTTTAGCAAAAGTGCACAAGAACGTTTTTTTTTACTCACGAGAATAAAATATTGAAGCCACCTGGTTGAAATCTTGGTAACTCTGAGATATTCATTAGGAACTATACGTTCAGACAGAACAGAAATGCCTACGTCATTGCAACTTCATCCACTGTTTAATTCCTACGTGCAAAAACATTCATTTAACCAGGGGAATGTCATCCTCGGAGCGACGGGTTCCGGATCTTGGTTTATGTGTTTCTTTTACTTAAGCCTCCAGTCCTTCAGGAATCTTGGGCACCCGGTCACACACTTTTTCCCACATTGATAAGATCTTCGGAAGTCACTTCCGACGTTTCCCGATCAATTTCAGTTGAAGTTGATAGATCATAGAAAAAACTAGAAATTACAGCGAAGGTTGCCATTTTCAGTATCTCAAAAAAAAAAAAAAATCGTGCACTGTTTGGGTATTGCAATCGAAGTGAGAAACTGCCATCTTTTGAGAAGACTCAAAGGACTGAAACGTTTTAGAAGCAGTCGTAGTTATATCTGTTAATTGTTGGGTGAGAAAAAAATATGGGGACCTTATTACTTGAACCTGCATGATACATGATCTATGATTCAGTAGCTACGCCGTACGTATGTTGCTAACTCGAAAACGCGTGTGCGGATTTCAACATTTTTTTTTTCCACATGATCTCCAGATGTGTATCTTTATCTTTTGTTATAGGTATAATACGTATTAAGAATAGGTTTCGACGGTGCTGAGCCTAATTCTTCGCTTCAGTTAGCGTGAATTCTTTGTCACTGGCCTTCACACGTGTGTAGCGTATACTGTAACTTAACTCATGTGTTTGGTTCCGGTTATCTTATGTACAATTTGGTTCATTCTCTTTAAGTATTTTCTAATCTTGACGCTACATTTTCTCTTTTGGGGAATATTGGTTTAGCAACCTGACGCTAGGTCAAGAGTTTGTGACGTATGTGATCGAGAAGAGTGATAAAACTGCTGTTTACGATTTTATCAGAGAGAAGTGCAGAGACCTCAGAGAGGTTTGTTACCGAAAGATTGGTTACGAGAGATATTGTTTAAGCTTGATTCAATCGCCTAAATGCTTCGTTAATTTTAAAATCTCAAATTCTCGTCGAGTCATGAGATTTGACTATTACTTTGTGTTATGAGCATTTGCTTATTTAGCTATTGAAGCAACCAGTGATTGATTAAAAGCTGAAATTCTATTCTGTGATGATGTGCTGACTGATGAATAACTACCAAGGATCAATGAATATCGATTGACCTCGTAAGAAGACTCACTTTCACCTGGACGTAATTTCTATTCAATGCCAAATAAACTTTGTTGTTTAAGCTATCCGGAGCACTACATAAGCTCTACGGCAAGTTTTCAGTAAGAAGTGTCTACATTGTTAGGATTTTGGTGCAGCATAAAGCAAATAATGTATACAACCATTTAAACTCTACACATAGTGCCATTAAGATGCGTAGTCAATAGGATAGAGAACGTTTCTTGGGTGGGTTGGAATGAAAGCGTATTCATTTGGTTCAGTAGCATAACTTACCCAAAATGGTTACCAGGGGACAAAAATTACGTCCTAATAGAGCTTTATTTTGAGGTCAGTTATATAAAAAAAAAAAAAAAACTCCTTCAGTTAAGTTCCTACGCAGGCGAGAACGCTACAGGTGAGCTTCAGCCGACCCAACTTTTACCTGAACCTCCCCCCAAATAAAAAATATATTTAAGCTGTTAGAACACATAGCTGGTGCAACCGCCAAAGATTTTAGGGAATACATACATACATACATACATACATACATACACACACACACACACACACACACAGAAGAGCAATTGAATTAGAGACAGCTGGCGTTATGCAAATGTGGCGCTGTGGGCGGCCCTGTAAACGGAAACGACATGACGTATGCAGCGTTCCGACAATATAAGGGGTGATGCGACGGGAATCAGTAAGAGTCGGACGCAGTATGGGTAAGACGAAGAATCTAAGCGCAGTGGTTAGTGGGCAAATTGTCGGGACCCAACGAATGGGTCACTCCATCTCGAAAGTCGTGCAGGCACTGGGATTTTCACGAGCCACTGTGTCACGGGTGCACCGTGAGTACATCGAATCCGGTAAAACCATCCCTGCAAGGGCCAACTGCCGTGGACAACAGCGTGTGGATGAGTGGGGTCATCGTCGGCTAGCTCGTATTGTAACAGCGTAGAGACGGGCCACAGTGCAAGAAATCACTCGGCAATTCAACGCTGGAGCGAAAAAACGTGTAACAGCCACACCATCCAGAACCATCTCCTCGCTATGGGGTACAGAAGCCATCGTACCACGAGGGCACCGCTGCTGACCGCACATCACAGGATGCAAAGATTAGCATGGGCGCGGGAACATCGCCACTGGATCCTAGACATGTGTAAAAATGTTGCCTGGACTGATGAGTGGAAATTCACGTTGGTACATGCGGATGGCAGGATACGAGTACGGCGCAAACCACATGAAGCGATGGATCCTTCTTGACAGCAGGGTACTCTTCAAGCTGGTGGGGGTGGCATTCTTGTCTGGGGACTGTTTACGTGGACTGAAATGGTACCCCTGGTACGTGTGAGACAATGCACCGTGCCATCGCTCCTGAATTGTATCCGAATGCTTGGATGAACACTTTAACGACGTGACCTAGCTTCCTAGGTCACCTGACCTCAATCCCATCGAGCATATCTGGGATGCCATCGGGAGAGATGCTAGAGGCTCTGACCCCCTCCATCAGATCTTCGTGAACTGTGGGAGCTTGTTCAGGAGTCGTGGATCCGTATGGCTTCCCATCGCATACGGTGTCTTGTCGAGTCCATGCCGAGAAGAATCGCCGCCGTCATCAGGGCGGAAGGTGGCGCTACACGTTGCTAGACAGGTATCTCTAATTCAATTGCTCTTCAGTGTACATATATACAACATTCTTTGTCATGTTATATACTAAAATTCATAAACAGCCATAAAATTCAAATTCAACTAAAATTATTCATAAACAGCCACTTTTTTTGCTGTCATAAGACAGCAAAAAAAAAAACAAACAAACAAAAAACGACTTAAGTTAGCTAAAATTGTGAAGAAACAGTAACTTGCCATAAAGATTTGTATCCACGGTTCCCATACTATTGAATACATACGCTGAATAAATACTAGGAACAGTATGCACCTGAAATTGTTTTTGACTAGAGATAACAACATTTTCAGCGTCGGTTAAAATCCGCATGAACGGATTTTTTTGCCAAAATTTCTGCTATCACTTCAAAATTTATCCCCCCCCTCCCCAATCATGCTTAGCCCACCCAGTTCTAAGCGGCTGACATCGTCGCTGTTCCTACTGTGGGAGAAATGCACATATACAACAGAACACGTTAAAAGTATGAAATTATAGACCTGTAAGTATCCTGTGTCTTCAGTTTTTCTCTTTTATTGTGAGCAAAATACACGTTTGAAGCAGCTCAAGCGGTGATCAGTAATAATTCCTTACGAGGGA
This sequence comes from Macrothele yani, assembly GCA_039090855.1. Lineage (NCBI taxonomy): Eukaryota > Metazoa > Arthropoda > Arachnida > Araneae > Macrothelidae > Macrothele > Macrothele yani. Next base: position 40,452,567 of record CM077010.1, on the reverse strand, counting down.
ATATTGCATTCCGGATCTTATTTTTAACAAGATCTATATTCGATTTTTATAACTGAAATATTTGAAACAGGATATCGGAATCTGGAAGTTCTCAATTCTGTATTAAAATAACTTGATTAAGGAATCCTAGAAATGCAAGAATTTATGCTAACTAGAAATTGGAGCATGCAAGTACCTACACCGCATATTGTTGAAAACAGAAAAGGTTTTACTAAGAAAATTAGAAGCTTAAAAAAAATAACAATGAAGTGTGTTCACTACAGCTGATTCAGAGAAAGAAGATTCTCCTTGAAACTGCAAGCCATGATTGCATATTTAAGATTTTTTTATATAGCGTTTGAAAAGTAGACATATTTCTCGAGGTGTGTGTATCTGGTTGATATTCGCAACCACATGAGCAGGATGAAAAAAAAATCTCGAAGATAGAGACACGGGCGAGAAAGCTAATTCAGAGTGACGCAGCATGTCAGATCCTCATTTCAACTGAACTGGGTATCTCACTTTTTATTTATTTACTTATTTTTCTTTTTATGCAGCGTGTCGTCTGCCTAACATTTAAGAATGGCTTCTTAACGAACTGCTCGAGGGTCGACAGAATCAGGAATGCCGTCTCATTCGAAAATTGGATTGTCAATTTACAAGCGCCTCAATCATCAAAGGTATTGAAAGCTCAGACTTCCAAACACGGACAGGAAAATTCGCAGATGATAGTTGTAGTGATTTCTTCACTGTCGTCTTATTTTTCTTTTAACTTGACTTGCGCAATAAACAATGCTACGTGCTTGCAGGTTTATTTCAACTTCTCTCCGAAATTTTCAACCACAGATGTTACTCATGTAGCACAAATTGGTTGTTTCAACGTTCAGAAATGGTACGGGTTGGTTGCAAAAACGTTAAAAAGAATACGTTAAAAATTCACCAGGATGTCTGGTTGATAAACGGTCATAACAGCCATTCGAAAAACCCATTTTTGACTTTTATGAAAAGCTGTTTTCTAACGTATTTAAAAGTAACTCCGAAAGGTAGATTTTTTGTTTAAAGAGGAGTTGATATAGCGTTTTCATTGTACCTTACGTCTTCTGCATTCATATAGTATTTAACAAAGAAAAATTCCTGCAATTAAAGTGATCATTGCATGCGTTTGTATATGGCAGATCATCAATAAGTCCCTCGGTATACTACATACTATATTTTAAATAAGTAAATACTTATTTTGAAAAAATTCAAGCCTCTTCTTCAGTCTTTACAACAAGACGAAGTTTTCAAGTTGCGGGAGCCAAAACAATTTACAATTGTCGTTTCGTCCTAGAGAGAAATAATTATCAGGTCATCCCATAAGTAATGTCCTTCTCCCACCGTTTAACAAGTTTTTGAATCCCAGACTTGTAGAATTCCAAGGGTTTCGATTTAAACAATTCAGACACGGTTCGGTGCACCTCCTCGACATTTCGAAGTGTTTTTCCAACAAGATGGTGTTGGAGGCTGCGAAACAGATGGTAATCGGATGGCGCGAGGTCAGGGGAATATGCCCGATGGAGAAGTTTTTTCCATCCAAACTCCTGCTACTTCGCACTAGTCATTTTTACCATGTGTGGTTTTGCGTTATCCTTGTGAATAACTACGCCTTTACGATTAAGAAGTGCTAGACGTTTGTCCAAATGGTTAACGGGTTTGTCAAAATGGTTAACTTTACGATTAAGGAGTGCTGGACGTTTGTTCAAATGGTTAACATCCACTTCAAGCTCCATGGTGAATTTTATCGTATTATGTAGACTATTTATTGTATGCATGAAATTTCATGCATTACTGCGCTACATATGGGTTAATTTTTGTCCTTGCGTCTGTTCAATGTCTGATAAAACGTTGTAAATTAAACAGCAAATTCTTTTTCGTTTCTTTATTTGCATGGGGCGCCACTCCAGTATGGAATAATATTAGAAGAATTGCCCCTTACACGAACTTTAAAGAGACTGCCATCAGGGAAACAGTCGAAATCCTCTCCAGCAAAGTAGCATCCAATGACATGATCTCTCAAAATAGTATAACTATACTAAAAATCCGAAAATTATTGGAGTAGAATAGAAACTGAGGCAGGATATACTACGAACCAGATGCATAACTTTATCGAGAAAGCCAGAACCAGCAGTGCTAATAAAATTTCTATGCCGCAACTTCGCTACCTGGGCTCTATTCCCTACATACCAAATATTTCCTATGAACTCAAAAACGCGCTCAAGAGGATGAACTTCGGTGTCGGCATAAGGTCTCCGGCATCTTTATACACGATGCTTAAGAGAAATATTGACAAGCCCCCTCTTCTCAATGAAGCAGGTGTTTATGCCATCCCACTAAAATGCCCGGACGGCTCCAGGCGATACTACATCGGAACGACCAAACGTTCGTTTGGAATTAGAATCAGCGAACATAAAAGGGATACAAGAGACGGGAAAATAACCACTGCCCTATCAAGAGAAGTCAAGTTAAAGTCCGCCGATCCTATATGGAGTAATGTAAAGAAATTAGCTTCATACTCCACACCCAAATCCACCGCCATTCGCGAAACCTTGGAAATCTTGACCAGCTGCGAGGCTTGCAATGATAGCGTTTCTCTGGAGTTGCCACGTATTTGGAATCAGTTCTTCAAATAATGCTGAGTTCTCTACCATTGTACCGCGTGCCCAACCAACGTGAAATCGTTTCTTCGAAATATCACGTTTGCTCCTAATCATTTATTGTCTAGTCAAGTCACTGCGTTCAAAGTGTTGAAACGTTGTATTATCCAGTTAGCTGTCTACCTTCCTTGAGAAAGCCATCTGGTTGATGTGCGAAAGCTTGGAAACTTTTATTTCCATTCTACGCCAAGAATTTTCGGATTTTTAGTATAGTTATACTATTTTGAGTGTAATTTGATGTACAGTTCCTACTTTTTGGACATGATCTCTACTGAACTACCAATGGTTTAGCATGCGTTATTAAAAGGCGGGAACACGTCGCAGCGCGCCGTGTAATTAAGTGCTAAAACATTTCATGAAATATACTCGTGATGTCCCAGTTATTTTCAAAAATCATCTTTGTTCCTTATGTATTCCCACATCTTTGTTCCTTATGTATTCCCATTCCCTGCATTTTCGTGTCTACCATTGCCTTGAAAAAGCCATCCCAGTGGAGTGCGAAAGCTTGGCGAATCTTCGTGTTGATTACACTACAAAAAAAAAAAAAAACTGATTTAATACGCTATATGCGTTTCTTGAGTATTTACATTTGGTGTATTAAAAATAACGTTAGCAAAAACTGAAATTCAACATATAACAAGTTGTATATAATTCAAGACTACACACTTGTGATGTTCATTTAGAATAAATTATCAACGTTTTTTCACAATTAAATGTTTTATTAACATAGACTATAGTTTCGCAGAGCGTCTGGCTCGGCATCATCAGGACGAATGGAGCGTAAACATTCAAATCATTGTGACATCAGAGTTCTGACGGTCACTGTTTTGGTGAGTTGTTTCCACGCACTTGAAAGAAATGGCGTAGACGTCATGTCAATGACAAGTCGTGAAGAATTCCGGTATACGTGGAAAGCTTCTAATACATTAAGCTTGTTAGTGGAATCAGGTTTATCAATAAGAATAGCGTTTCCAAACAAAAATTTATGGTTATTTTCGTGACAATGTTGGGCTATTGATGACTTCTTCAGTTCACAGTTCCGTACGTAAGTCTTGTGTTCCTTCACACGGAAACTTAAAGCCCTGCGGGTCTGTCCCATATATGAAAGTCCACATTCACAAGGTATCTGATAAATTCCCCAGGAATTTATGTCTTGGACGTAGTCTTTTGATCCGTAAAAATTCATCTTGTTTATGGGTTTGAAAATCACTTTGAAATTAAAACTTTTGAGAATTTTTGAAATTCTGAAGCAAATCTGAGGAGCAAATGGGATAACCGCCCAATTCGTTCGCACTGGGAGGCTCTACTGGCGTGAGCGAGCAGACGGGCTTTAAGTTTCCGTGTGAAGGAACACAAGACTTACGTACGGAACTGTGAACTGAAGAAGTCATCAATAGCCCAACATTGTCACGAAAATAACCATAAATTTTTGTTTGGAAACGCTATTCTTATTGATAAAACCTGATTCGACTAACAAGCTTAATGTATTAGAAGCTTTCCACATATACCGGAATTCTTCACGACTTGTCAATGACATGACGTCTACGCCATTTCTTTCAAGCGCGTGGAAACAACTCACCAAAAACCGTGACCGTCAGAACTCTGATGATGTTACAATGATTTGAATGTTTACGCTCCATTCGTCCTGATGATGCCGAGCCAGACGCTCTGCGAAACTATAGTCGATGTTAATAAAACATTTAATTGTGAAAAAACGTTGATAATTTATTCTAAATATAACAAGTTGCTTAATTCAAAAATTCTGACTGTAGCGCCATCAAAATTATAGGTGAAACAGCCTCAAAATTGCTGCGAAGGGACTTTTTTGACTCTTACAGATGCGTTTGAAAACATGTGTAAAACAGTCAGTTAGGTTATGTCATGCAAATGAAGGACGACAGTTTCAATACTTTAAAGTAAGTGAGTAAATTATACGTTCCTATAATACATTTGTTTGATTTCCATACAATCTAAGGTACCCACTGTGGAGAGACTTTTTGAACGCCTTTGTGTGTGTGTGTGTACAAACACACACATGGATCGTGTATCTAGATTCATCAGTCCACGATACGGAATTATCATCAAACCACGTCATAACAGTCTTTGCTTTATGGCTGGTTGCATTATATCCTGCTGGTAGCAACAAGACTCGATTCCATAGTATTGCCACAGAGTTGGTAGGGCATAATTGTCCAGAATATCGTGGTAGACATGCTGGTTAATAGGGTTGTACACGATAACCAATGGGCCGGGACCATACCACGAAAAACACCCCCACACGAGTACACTGCCAGCTCCAAACTTGACCGTAGGAACAGTACCTTGTGTAAATAGCGTTCCGCCGGCTGCCGCCATACCCACACACGGCCATGAAACTGATGGATCGTGTATCTGGATTCATCAGTCCATAGAACCCGTTTGCACTGATCTACGGTCCAGTATAACTGTTCTTTACACCCTTCTAAAAAACGAGTAGCACTCCGAGTGGAGATGAAAGGCTTATGAGCAGCCGCACCACCACAGTAACCCATGGAATACAGTTCTCTGCGAATGGTACGTGTACATACCGAGGTTCCAGCATTTTTACTGACCTGTACACTGAGGTCTGGGGCAGTAGTACTCCGACGATTAGCTGTAACGACTCTCCTGAGGCTTTGACGCCCTCTATCACTGATTTTCTTCAGTCTGTCGGTACGTATTGCTGCTTCTAAAGCAGCAATACGTACCGACAGACGTATCTTTCACTTATTCAGTACATCCAAAACAGTTGACTTGGGTATGTTTAAACGCCTATCGGTTTCTCTTATGGACAACCCACTAATATAACACCCAACAATATTTCCTTTCTCAAAGTCAGTTCTCTCCCGCCGCGACATTTTCACTCAACATCACAGTGCAATATGATCGAGGTCAGTTGCAGGCTTGTTTTTATACTGTTTGCAGCCGTACCGTGCATCTTTAACAACGCAGCGGATCCGTTCATTTGCTTTTCAAGGGGGGTGACCGGCGAATTTTGTCAATATAGTGTATGCTAGCTAAGGACTTCATTTATTTGCTCTCAAAATGTTGACCTGTTACCCAACTCTGGTGGAGACGACGAAAAGACACTCTACAGGGGGCCTGCTAGGTCTCCGGACCTGACCTCCTTCGACTTTCTTATGGGGGGTATGTTAAGGATAATGTGCATGTGCCAACATTGCCCACAATGCTAGATGAACTCAAAGTTTGCATTTATGGCGCTCAACAGTCGTTGACAACAGACATGCTTAATCACGTATGACCGGAATTTGATTATCGCCTCGACGTTGTTCGCGTGACCAACGGAAGTCACATAGAACATATATATGGTATGAAAACAAAATTTGGACAGTTATTTTCTTTATCCTGTATGTACATTTAATCGCTGTATATTTAGAAACACTTAAAATACAGTCATTTGAAATCGGATGAATCATTTTGAATTACCCTGTATTTAGTTCTATTCGCGGAGCGAGCAAGTCCAAAATAATTAATATACCGGCTAACTTCCTTGAGATGGATAACGCACCGTACTTCGTGTTCCTGTATCTACAAAAGAAGATTGCTTTTAAGAACAATTCATTCGGAAGTACTTCCGTTCTTTAGTAAATAAATCGTTCGGGATAGGCCCTGGACATTTTTGGACGCTGGGAAAAGAGCATTTCGTCGTGGGTTCGGACATGCTGTCATTGCTTGAGGTGAGAGTTTTGGGTTAGTCGTTTAAGACAACGGGAGAAGGAGTTTTTGAAGAAGGAAGAAGCTGTCGTTTTTTGCGCAGCAGTTTTCTGACCGAGAGAGAGAGGAATTTGACGAGATTTGAAGAAGGAGGATCTTGAGAAGGGGCGATGGTCTTATCGCGTACGGAAAGTCAGAGGAAGCAGGCAGTTAACGGACCATGGGCTTGAGGCAAGCCGAGAACTAGCTCTACAGTCACCGGTGACACGGATTTATCGCGAATTAAACAAATTCACCGAAATAAAGGATTTCATCTCAGACACCAAATTGCTTTTATTCAACGATCACTTATATCATACGATGCTTTTTGAACCATGCAACTTCTGATTTAACGAAATAACGGTACACGAGACTACTTATCCAATATCCCAGCAAAGGCTGCTGGGATATTGGATACGTAGTCTCCGAAATCCCAGCAACCTCTGCAATTTGTTCGATCGTCTGTTGTCTGTTAGCGCGTACGATGGCCGCAACCTTCGTTTACCTCTGCGAGCTGTCACTTGTAGCCCGCGGCGTTTGTCGTCTTAGAACTATCTGCCTTCTCTGAAGTGTCGATGCCAATCGAATGTGACAAGGACAGGGTGTTTTCGCCGTAAACTTGCTTCAGCATCTCCCAAATTCCTGTTGAACTTTTACACAAACGAACGCAAAACTTAATGCTAACGCGCTCCTCTAAAAAAAAAAAAAAAACACTGCTGAAGTTACTCGCAATACCCGGATGTACCGCAGCGAGCGCGTGACGTAGCGGATGAAACCGATTTCCTTGTGGAGGGGGATAGTGTCGTAACTTAATCCAATAATCACCGTGGGTATGCGATATACGCACTTTGCCGTACAGGCGCATTTCGAGAATTTGCGGGGGGGGGATTAAAGGTTTAACGACCACCGTGAGCATCTGACTGGGCTATAAGCAGTCGCCCGTCCCTAATTTAGGGTCACCGGATCCAGGGAAGGGAGAGAGCCAGTGCCGTAAGACAAACATCCATGCCTCACGGGATTCGAACCCGGACCCCTTTCGGACGAATGATCAGAGGATATCGCTTAGACCAGTGCGCCACCTGGGCGGCCGATTGAAGGTTTAACGACCACCGTGAGCAACTGAATGGGCTATATAAGCAGTCGCCCGTCCCTAATTTAGGGTCACTGGTTCCACGGAAGGAAACCAGTGCCGTAACACAAACACAACATCCATGCCTCACCGGGATTTGAATCCGGACCCCTTTCCGGACAAATGATCAGAAGCCAACGCTTAGACAACTGCGCCACCGGGGGCGGCCGGGAACTTTTGGATTCTAACCTGGGCGCGCGCGCGTGTGTTTGTGTGTGTGTGTGTGTGTGTGTGTGTGTGTGTGTGTGATTAATAGTTAAAAAAAATAAAGAAATAAAGCAGTGTGATTTTGAGATATTAGCGTTAGTATGTATATTTTTATTACCACCGCCCCCGTCGGAAAGGAGAATCCCTAACAGCGGTCATCCAGGCCAGCCCCCAGATACGGCCCTCACTACATATAACTAAACGTGTAGTGCATTAATAAGACTTAATTCCCAAGTTATAGTACGACGGTGCGAGAAAATTAAGCTTTAAGTACTAACAAAAACTTCCTAATTGCTTTTAATTTGTAAAGTTATTGATCTGCCCAAGAGCCACGTATTTTATCCTTTTCTTTTGTTAGTTATGTACTCCACGCTTCTTTTGTTCTCCAAAGAACTGACGATAAAACTCATTTTTTACGCTTTCCGACCGTAAGTTGAAGAAGCGCATATGCTCAAGCTTTGTCCGTCCGCACGATAACTGGCGTAAAAATGCTTCGATTTCGATGAAATTTTAGTATGTGGTAGGGGACCACCTGGGGACTAACCCTATTGAAAATAGGACAAATGGGGTCAAAGGTCACGACGTAGGAGCGGGATCCATTCCATTGCACTTATACGTCATAACTTGCGTAAATATGGTTCGATTTCAATGAAATTTTACAATGTGGTAGGGGACCACCTGGAGACGAACCCTATTCAAAATGGGTGAATTGCGGTCAAAGGTCAGGACATTAGAGCGGGATGCATTCCATTGCCTTGATGCGCCATAACGTGCGTAAAAATGGTTCGATTTCGATGAAATTTCAGTATGTGGTAGGGGACCACCTGGGGACGAACCCTATTGAAAATGGACGAAATGTGGTCAAAGGTCAGGACATAGGATTGCGATCCATTCCATCGCCCTTATTCCATATTATTAAGGTGGACGTCAAGTAAATTTGCTTCCTATACTTCCAATGGAAAAACTTTTGTACACATTTCCTTCACAATTAATGCATTCCCAAGGATGAAAATTTGAACATCGATTAAAATTACTTTATATTATAACTTGGAATACTTAATATTTTCTAAAACATAACCATAATTATACTAAAAACCAATAACTTTTCCTTTGGTGGTGTTGAAACCAGAAAAAGAATGGCGCGATCTGTACTTTGATGACGTCAGTAGACAAATGTTGGATTGCATAATTATGGTTATGTTTTAGAAAATATTAGGTATTCCAAGTTTTAAATGAAGCTATTTTAATCGATGTTCAAATTTTCATCCTTGGGAACGCATTAATTGGGAAGGAAAAAGATGGTGCGACCTGTATTTTCATGACGTCAGCAGTCAAACAAATGTGCGGATCCTATTAAAGTTTTATGACGTCACACTTTTGCTAGCAGATGGCCGCGATTCCCATCTGCCTCATTACGTCACGCGTTGTGTGAGTATGTTCGTCTGCACGATAACTCGCGTAAAAATCGTTCGATTTCGATGAAATTTTAGTATGTGGAAGGGAATCACCTGAGAAGGAACCCTATTGAAAGTGAACGAAATGGGGTCAAAGGTGAGGACATATTAGCGGCATCTATTCCACTGTTCTTATGCGTCATAACTAACGTAAAAAAAATTCGATTTCGATTAAATATTAGTATGTTGTAGGGGATCACCTGGGGACAAACCCTATTGAAAATTGGGGATATGAGGGTCAAAGGTCAGGACATAGGAGCGAAATCACTTCCATCGCCATTATGCATCATAACTTACGTAAAAATGTTTCGATTTGGATGAAATGTTAGTATGTTGTAGGGGCCTGCCCCTGGGGACGAATCCTATTGAAAATGGGCGAAATGGGTCAAAGATTAGGACAAAGAAGCAGGGTCTATTCCATAGCCCTTATGCATCATAACTTACGTAAAATTGCTTCGATTGCGACAAAACTTTATCATGTTATTTCGGAGGTATACTGAACCAGTTCTGTTGAATATCATTGAAATGGGATCAAAGGTCAGGGCACAGGAGTGAGATTTATTCCACAGCCATTTTATGATTTCTAGTATGTTGGAAAGCGTATCATAATCAATGCATTGCACGATTTTACTAACTTGTTATTTGAACGTTTCGTCAGATGCTGGAAATTTTGTTGTGAAAAGCACGGAAATTTAAACATACCAAAATTATATCTCTAGTAGCTTGAAAGCTAAGACACTTTCTACCTTTAATGTGATCAAGTAGTAAGAAAAAGACTGGAGTTTCGCGATGAAATGTTCTTTGCTATGAATGCGGGTTAATTAGTGACTTTATTTTTTGTAGGAGCTTATTATGTTTATAATAATTGCATTTTCTCATTAGGAGCACTTACCACAAATTACATTGTTTTTTTTTCAAAGCAACAAGATGTTTTGGAACTAGAGCTTTTTTTTTGTAACTGACGATGACTTTCAGTTATCTTTAAGAAAAGATGAAATATACTACTCCATAGTGATTTCACAAAATCCCTAAATAGTGTAAAATTTACTCTTAATGGGTATAACTTGTGTTAAGAGATGATACGCATATCTGCATAAGGTTTCAAGTTTCGTACGGATGATTGTTGTATGATGTCTGGCACATGCAGTAGACATTATGCAATCACCCGTATGAGACTTCAAAGTACTCAGTTTCTTAAGGTAACACAATATACACACACCGGCCATTGAAATAGAAACCTTTATGCAGATATACGTAAACGTCACTTTCGCAGCCTAATATGTAAAATACATGGCCGTGTGCGTTACCACGTCATCCGGGCAACAATTTAAGACAACTGCTCGTCAGCAGTGTTGATCACAATGGCAACAAGGAAAGTGACACAGAACTTTCGGGTGTAATGAGCACATCTTTTGAATCCGTTCTGACGCGAATTAAATTTAAAAAAGCTATTCAAAGTCAACGGAACCGGTGTGAAAAACAGTAGTACCTGACCAAAGAAAAGTTTTTCAGTCGAGTTTTTAAACCCCACAAATATTGTTGTAAACGGATTCGTGAAATTACGCCCTCTAGTTGCAGACTTGTGCGTTAAGATAAATTTGTAATTATATGAGAAACATTTCGCAGCGGAAACGCTCTCCAATAAAGAATTTTTCAAATCGGACTCTTAGAAGCAGAAATATTGACAAATATAAGATATGTAACCAGAAAGCAAACAATTATAAAGAATCTGTGCAAAACATGTTCGATAACTTTAACAATTTGGGTACTAATATGAGCATAAAGGTACACTTTCTTCATTGCCACTTAGATTTCCGTGAGGAACAAGAGAGGTTCCATCAGGATATCAAGGTGAGGGAGGAAAGGTATCAAGGCAGATGGGACAGACACATGATGGCAAACTACTGCTGGAACCTCCAACGTGATTGTACTGATGACCCACATAAGAGAAAATCGTACAAAGAGCGTTTTTCTACGCGTTCTTTGTGAATATCTGAATCATCTTTTGTGTGTGTGTGTGTGTGTGTCATTGTATTGATGACAATGCCATTAGGTATTTCATATGTTTACTTCTGCGTAATTTGAGACAGTTTCAATTTGATTTGTGGGAAGGTTACGCCTCACCATTACATTTCTCGCATATCTTATGTTTCTCAGTGGGGCCTCCATCATCTCAAAAAGTAGAGCCAATCTAGCAAAATCGATACTATATTCGAAATCAGCGCCACAAAGTCAGCCTAAAACCGCTGAAATATTGTCGGCAATAAAAGCACTGTTGACTAGTGTTACCTGAGCATTGTTGCCGATCAAGTCCATCCAGTGATGTTGACTTTTTATCCTGCAGATGACGGCTGTTTCATGGACGAGAATGCTATTGTCCATCGCGCAAGATGTGTTCAGCAAGCATGACAGCCACTTCCACCATCTCTTCTGGCAAGCAGAAAGCCCGGATCTGAATCCCATTGAGAATCTATGGAACATTTCAGAAAAACAGATCCGGGAGCAAAGTCCTCTTCAGTCACATCTGAGCCAGTTGAAGGACTATCTGGTGTACACATAGATGCAAACCTTGTGGAATCTATGCCAAACCGCATTCGCGTTGCAAAACGGGCTAATGGAACTGAATAAAAGTTTCTAATGCAGTGCCCGGTATGTGTACAATCACGGGTACACCATGCGATATGCTAATCACAATATCCGGTCTCGCTACAGAACTGCAAAATCAGGGCCGCCAACAGACAATTGAAATTTAATCAAACCTCAAGCATTCTCTCGAACTGCTCTTACTGAGTGAAATTTTCAGTCATGTAAAAAGTGAGAACAGAATTATTCCGTTCTCACTTTTTACATTTACAGGATTTCACTTTTTACAGGATTTTCCGTTAAAGTCTCTTAGAAACACAACTTCCCGTTATTATCAGCATAAAGGTTTACAGGAGAATTTCTGTCAATTCACGTATGAAAAAATCTGAAATTTAGATTTCCCCCGTCATTTCGCGGAAAAGGTTGAATAATAAATTTGCTTTCTTAATTCACGAAAGGAAGCACGAAAAATGGCTCTTGAATTTCAGAATTTTTTTTTTTTTCGGTGTGGTTTTAAGCATATTTTTAGTTCGGCAGAAATCGTTTCTAAGCAGATTTCAGTATGGTATATATCAGTAAAAAATAAAAAAAGGTTATCACATTTATTTCAGAAAAAAAAAGACATCTGAAAGTCGTATATTTTGTAAAACTATACATTAAAATACGGCAAATTATGGAAAGAAAATGCATCGGAACAACTGAAGAATTTTGCGAAATTTGCTCAAATTTAATCAAATTTCTTTCAAGAATCTAAAGAAGCTTCGCATTCTTCGCACAGACTGAGCGAAATCATCATAAACAATAGAATTTCCTTTATCTGAACGTTTGTCCAACTTCGGTCGAGCAATGGAAAGGACGCTTGCCTGTTTTATTGTTACCGTGGCTACAGAGCTGCAAGGAATGCTGGGACGATACCTGGATGTCTTATGTCATCAGATGTCTAATCTGAAACATCTATCTAATCTGATCCCAAACTAAATTTAATTGCCTTTGTCTGAACGTTTGTCTCACTTTGGTGGGCTAGTGGAAAGAGCACTTGCCTGGCTGCAAGGAATGTTGGGGCGACACCTGAATGTCTCTCGTCATCAAATATCTAATCTAAAACATCTATCTAATCTAACCTAAAACAATATTTTCTTCGCATGAACGTTTGACCCACTTTTGTGGCGCAGTGGAAAGAGCGCTTGCCTGTTTTATTTTTACCATGGTTACCAAACTACCTGCTGCAAGGAATGCTGGGAAGACACCTGGATGTCTTACGTCATCAGATGTCCAATCTAAAACATCTATCTAATCTAACCTAAAACAATATATAGTTTCCTTTGCATGAACGTTTCTCCTACTTTGCTGACGCAGTGGGAAGTGCGCTTTGCCTGTTTTGATTGCCGAATTCCTGCTTCAAACAACATACTTTTTAGCGCGTCTTTTGTAAAAAAAGATCGTCGTTATGTTATCAGTTTGTCCGTCCATCTGTGGACGTGCTTATGTTATCGGTTTGTTTGTCCGTCCGTCCATCTGTGGACGTGCTTATGTTATCGGTTTGTTTGTCCGTCCGTCCATCTGTGGACGTGCTTATGTTATCGGTTTGTTTGTCCGCCGTCTGTGGACACCATATATCTGCAAGTATTTGTCCGATTTGAATTTTTTTTTTTTTTTTTTTTGCATTGGGAAGTTTGAAATATGCGAATGATAATCCTTCATTTCGTTGTTGTTGTTTTTTTTTTCACGATGTACAATTTCGCCGCTAGAGGGCGTGAGTACAGATGATATCGAATTCAAAATACATTTTATTCCTTATGTTTCTAAACAACAAATTGAAAATTGCTTTACCTTTCGGTTCCATTTATGTCGAAGAGTATTTTAGATATAGTCACTTTTTCAAGTTATGCATAGATTTTCCGCTAGCGGGCGTAAAAGTAAATTGTGTTTTCCCCGATATACTTACTTCCAAACCTCAGATTTGCAAAATTCTTTCTGCAGCGGATACAGCTCCCGATTGGAAATCTTCTGCATATAATTTCTGATTTTTGGTAAAGAATGGTTTGGCCACCAGGAGGCGTAAGTGTTAATTTGCCGCTTCTGATGTATTTGCAGCAAAGTCTGAGCTCCTGAAAACTCGACTGAAAATATTCTTTCCTGGACCGATACCGCTCACTTCGGAAAACCTTTTGAGAGTACTTTCTTCTTAAAATAATGCATGGTTTTCCCGCCAGGGGCGCAGATGCATATCTTATATTTGTCAATATCTCTGCTTCTAAGAGTCCGGTTTGAAAAATTCTTTCTTTATTGGAGAGCGTTTCCGCTGAGAAATGTTTCTCATATAATTTCAAATTTCTCTTAACGCACAAGTCTGCAACCAAAAGGCGTAAGCTCACGATTCTGTTTGCAGCAACATCTGCGGGATTAAAAACCCAATTTTTTTATTTTTTGATTGGAGGTTTAACGACCACCGTGAGCAACTCAATGGGCTATAAGCAGTCGCCCGTCCCTAATTTAGAGTCACTGGTTCCAGGGAAGGGAGAGAGCCAGTGCCGTAAGACAAACACAACATCCATGCCTGACCGGGATTCGAACCCGGACCCCTTACGGACGAATGATCAGAGGCCAGCGCCTTAGACCACTGCGCCACCGGGGCGGCTAAAAACCCAATTCAAAACAACTGTCAGATACTAATGTTTTCCATTCCGGTTCAATTGACTTTGAATAGCTTTGGCAAATTTAATTCGCGTCAGGACGGATTCAAAAAACGTGGTAATTACACCAGAAAATTGGGTGTATTTTTTTTCTAATTATTGTAATGTTCATGAAACATATTTTCACATCTACTTCACTTTGGCGAAACGTTGTTTCCGATGATGTATCAGCATAATGAGCTACAAAATTTTTCTCAAATTTAAAATTTACTCGATATATCTGATTTCCCCATTCATTGACGAACTTTCATCCAGTCTTCAAAATAAATAGCTACTTCCTCTGCTTTTTGTTTTTAAAGAAATGTATATAAGTTATTTTTGTCTCGAGGAAACGAAAATATCTTCAATTTCTCTCAATCTATCTGTAGGTAAATGTTAAACGAATACACTTCAATTTCTGCTGAACTCGAACTTTTAGTCAGTGTAATATTTCAGTTAAGTAGGGTTTGATTTTTGTTGTTGTTTAAATGAGTATTTTTAGTAAACAGAAAAAGCATGGCCACTGGAACCTGATAGATTCAATATATGCTAAAAATTCAGGGAAGCAAAAATAGAAGCCAATAGCAAAAAGCTTCCACATCGATTGAAATGTTCCTTAAGAAAAGGAAAAAATGTCATTTCCTTCCGTTAACTTTATATGCCTGCTAAACAGAAAACGAAGGAGCAAAAATATAGTATCAATTTACCATTTGCATCTGATAATGTGGCTCACACGACTTCCGGTAACCATCGCTCTGGCACGTGGCACCAACGTTCATTTACTTATGTAATCGCAATCAACATTGCTATGCATAAAAATAACTTTTTTAAACGAAAAATCACACGAGAGACTCAACAAAACAACAAGAGAGACGGAATATATGCATCTGTTGCAGTGAGATGTTGTACCAATGTAACGTTATAGGAAGTACAGAGAACTCCGATTAATATGATAACAAGGGAAATAAAATTCAGCAGTTAAAGTGGTTCCACTTTAAAACTCTGCCATATGTTTCCAATGGTAAAAACTTCTGTAGACAGTTTCTTCGCGAATAATGTAGTCCCATGGATGAAAATTTGCGCTTTGGTAAAAATAACTTCAAATTATAGCACGGCATACTTAATATTTGATAAAACTTAACTATAATTATATTAAAATTAATAATTTTTCCTTGGGTAATTTTGAGACCTGCTAATAGATGGCGCCACCTATGCATTGATGACGTCAATAGATAAATGTTTGATGGTTTATATCAGAACTAATTAAAAGCCCGTCAGTAAAGACAGGGGGAGGGGGATAAGATTGGGATTTTTCATTAACCAATTATTCTTTTAGTTTGTGATATCCAAATGTAAAAAGTATTGTTTCATGAACATTATAACAATAAAAACTGAAGTATATTAGCTGAGGCAGGGATACAACAATTTAAACAGACAAGCGCTGTTTTCCACTTCCGCTGAAACGTTCAGACAAAGGAAATTATATTGTTTGTGTGATTAGAAATCGGCAGTACCTACTTGTTGACATTTTCTGCTAAATTATAGTCCGAACATTTAATCCAAGTGGCTTAAGTCATTCTAAACACTTCAGACTATCGCATGGATAGACTCAAATTGATTACATTCCGCATATTAATAAAATTGAGAAAAAAAACCCAGCAGTACTGTGGGTACTGCCGATTTCTAATTCGAAATAACTAAGTCATCAAACATTTGTTTGTCCACTGATGTCATCAGTGGACAGGTCGCGCCGTCTATTAGCGGGTCTCAAAATTACCTACGGAAATATTATTGATTTTTAATATAATTATAGTTAAGTTTTATCAAATACTAAGTATTCCATGCGCGATAACTTAAAGTTATTCTTTACCTATATACAAATTTTCATCCTTGGGAATAAATTGAGAAAAAAGCTATATGCAGGAGTTCTGACCGTTGGAAACTTAGGGCAGAGTTTTGAAGTGGAACTTCCTCAAAGTAATGTATCAATATACACCAATGCGCTGTTACATTCTGACCACCTACCTAATAAGCTGTAGGACCCACTTTAGCCCGCAAAACAAAGGCTATTCGAAAAGTCATCGATTCGATGAGGTGGTGAGAGTTATCCTGGGGTATCTGGTACCATAATGTCAACAGCAGGTTCTCCAGTTCCCGCACATTTCGGGGTGGGGGTGATTTAGGGCAAACCCGTTTTTCCAAGTCGAATCACAAATGTTCGATTGGGTTCATGTCAGGTGAATTTGGAGGCCAGGGCATTAACAGAAAGTCACCAGCATGTTCCTCGAACCACTCCTTGACGATTCTGGCTGTGGTAATCCTGTTGGTAATGGCCATCACCAGCAGAGAACACAGTTGCCACGAATGGGTACACTTGATCCGCAGCGATGTTCAGATACCTGACAGCTGTCAGGGATTGTGTTATTGGGATAACGGGAGCCTAAAGTGTCACAAGAAAACATCGCCCACAGCATAACACCGCCGCCTCCGCGCTGTTTCCGCCCAACAGTGCATCCAGGTGCCATAGCCTCCGTTGGTGACGTAACCGCGCTCTGCCGCCTACGTGATGCACTAGGAATCTTGGTCGTCAGACCAGGCCACGGTCCAATCTCGATGACCTTGGACCCATTTCATGCGTTGTTGGCGATGACGTGAGTGAGTATGGGGTCTCCGTCTACGTAGGCCCATGCGCAGAAGGCTGCGATGAACTGTGTGCTGTGACACATTGCCCTGATCACTGTTGTAGCTGCAGGTGATTTATCGCACTGTTGCCCTGCGGTCGCTGTGCAGAATGCGCAACAGTCGGCTTTCCTCTAGCATCGCTGGAGCTGCGGACAACGGTTCGTCTTTTGGCCATCTGTGCACCACTTTTGATACGTACTCAATATAGCAGTACGTGAAAAACCCACAAGCAGCACAGTTTCCGAGGCGCCGCGCCGAGCCATCACCATTTTTGTCCCGTATCAAACTCCGATAAATCGGCAGATTTTTCCATTCTGACTCCGAATACTCTACTAACCGAAAGCCGGTCCTAGGGATGTATATATACTGCTCTGTGAACTTCATCTGCGCCACTGTTCGGTCTCCAGGTGGCTCATCAGAGTATTGGGTTGTGTAAAATAGTCTTTGCATTTGAGACAGAAACGGAAGACAAAATTTTTTATATACCATTGCCACTTTATTTAGCAATGAAGGTAACAATTTTCTCCAGTACCTCTCGCAACCTATCGGATTGCTTGAGGATTTTACACTACTGTTTGTGAAGATTGCAACACGGAGAAACAATCGCGCTGTTCAAATAAAATTAATATCACAGATTCCCCATGTTACAGAAGATAACCGATTCCATTTGTAGATCTATACAAGATTGTTTTGCTTCAAAACTCAGCATCTCGTGAAGTCATCTCAAGCAACAATAACAACTTCTACATGACATTGAACGGAAGAGGTTTTTGATATCGTCCTCGGGAATAGCCTGGAAGCTTCTATGCGACACCAGAGTTCATTTGTGGTGAGCGGTGGAGGCGCTTGACGGGCCATTCGCTTACCTACCATGTCGCAGATACACTATATTGACAAAAGTCACCGGACACCACTTCAAAAGCAAATGAACGGATCCTCTGCGTGTTAAGATGCGCGGTAGAGCTGCAAACGGTATAAAAACAAGCCTGCAGCTGACCGCGATCATACTGCACTGTAAGGTTGAGTGAAAATGTCGCGGCGGGAGAGAACTGACTTTGAGAAATGAAAGACTGTTGGGTGTTATATTAGTCGGTTGTCCATAAGAGAAACAGGGAGGCGTTTAAACATACCAAAGTCAAGTGTTTTGGATGTACTGAATAAGTGGAAGACACATGGCGTGCCTGAAGCAGCAAAACGTACCGCCAGACCAAAGAAAATTAGTGATAGAGGACGTCGAAGCCTCAAGAGAGTCGTTACAGCTAATCGACAGAGTACTACACAAGACCTCAGTTTACAGGTGAGTAAAAATACTGGAACTTCGGTATCTACATGTACCATTCGCAGAAAACTCCATTGCATGGTTTTCCGTGGTCGTGCTGCTGCTCATAAGCCTTTCATCTCCACTCGGAATGCTACTCGTCGTTTAGCATGGCATAAAGAACATTTATCGTGGACCGTAGATCAATAGAAACGGGTCCTATGGACTGATGAATCTACGTGTGGGTGTGGCGGCAGCCGGGGAACGTTATTTACCACAGTGTACTGTTCCTACGGTCAAGGGAGTGTTTTTCGTGGTATGGTCCCGGCCCATTGTTTATCGTGGACAAACCTGTTAACCAGCACGTCTGCCTCGATATTCTGGACAATTATGTCCTACCAACTCTGCGACAATACTGTGGAACGGAGCCTTGTTGGTACCAGGAGGATAATTCACCGAGCCATAAAGCAAGGACTGTTACGGTGAGGTTTGACGATAATTCCGTATCGCGTGTGGGCTGTCCAGCTCAGAGCCCTGATCGTAATCCCATTGAGCAACTATGGGATGAATTAGAGCGCCGCATAAGAAGTTTGGAACCAAGACCTACTACTAAGTAACAGTTAGCGGCATCATTTCATTATGTACTGAATGGAAGCGCATACCTATCGCTGTGTTCCGAAACCTTGTCGAAACATATCTCGAAGCGTCAGTGCATGCATTAAAGCCAAAGGCGGACCGACACCGCACTAATATATGTCAATAAATACTATGTTGTGCTTCTCTTCTAGGTGTCCAGTGACTTGTCAATATAGTGTACGTTCACTCGGGAACATATCCGGCGAATGTGCAAGCCAGGAAAGAAGCGGTATCTGTCATGCATGGAAGAGGTCTTCGCATTCGAGGCCACATGTGTGGCTGAGCACTGTTCTGCTGGAATACAGCGCAGGGACAACTCTCAAGGTAGGGCATCACATCTTCCTCTAACTAGTCCACGATGTATCGATGGTTGTTGAGGGTTCCCTCAATTCGTATCAGATGAGATCACGGAATTGAACCCAATAGCGCCCCAAGCCATGCACGCTACAAAGTAGCTTTCATCTCGAAGTCTTCGAACACGTATGAAATCCCCATGGTGCATCAAGCTGAATCCTGGCTCGTCAGAAAGCACGACCTGTTGAAAATCAGCGCGCCAATGTCTGTGTTCGAGATCCCATTGGAGCCCGAGGCGTCTGTGGTTGAGGAACAAATTAATGCACTGAAATGGACTGCTAGCGAACAGTACTGTTGTTAAGCAGACGACGTCGAACTGTGCTGGCGGACATCGTGGATGTCACTGTGCGATCGGTCACTGCCATGTGATAGAGGTGTGCCATCCCGTGCAGTTGTGCGATTTTGAGGGTCCATTTCCCCGATTTCTGTGCTTCCGAACCTCATCTGTCCACTGACTCCGTGTTCGCATCACTCTATTGGAGTTCCGTTCCGTACGAGTGTCAATTTCGCGGTAGGAAAATCCATCTTCTCTCATCTCAACAACCCTCCCTCACTCACTCAAAGTCCGTTAGGTGTTCATAATGCAAAAGTCTTCGGCGCTGAGACATAAGGAGACCCTAGAAACACCCTTTCGACTCAATGTCAGCTCTTCACTAATTGCAACATCTCATTTGAGCGTGCTGTTTGTGCCAAAGACCGGACAGTTCAGAGGGCGCTGCTCCGAAACCGCATGTGCATTTTCACTGAAAGTTTAATAATTTGGATGTCCCAACCTGCTATACATATGCTTTAAGTTTCATGCTAATACCAGCAGCCCATTCATTGTGTTGTAATTTTCACAAACTACAGTGTATCTGAAGAACTTTGCAGGTTTTTTACGCTTTCCAACCGTAGGTTGAAGAAGCGTATATGCTCCAGCTTTGTCCGTCTGTCTGCAAGATGCCTCGCGTGAAAATAGTTCGATTTCGATGAAATTTTAGTATGTGGTAGGGAACCACATGGGGACGAACCCTATTGAAAATGGGCGAAGTGGGGTCAAAGGTCAGGTCACAGAAGCGGGGTTCATTCCCTTGCGTCATAACGTGCGTAAAAATATTTCGATTTCGATGAAATTTTAGTATGTGGTCAGGGACCACCTGGGGACGAACCCCATTGAAAATGGGCAAAATGGGGTCAAAGGGCAGCACATAGGAGCGGGATCCATTTCATCGCCCTTATGCGTCATAACTTACGTAAGAATGCTTCGCTTGAGACAAAACTTTACCATGTTTCGGAAGTATACTTTACCGGTTCTGTTGAATATCATCGAAATGGGGTCAAAGGTCAGGTCATAGGAGCGAGATTTATTCTAGAGCCATTATATCCTCATAACATGAGTAATAACTTGAGTAATGATTTCTAGTATGTTGGAAAGCGTATCATAATCAATGCATTGCACGCACCGTGTAACAATTCTTCACGGCCCACCAGGTGTCACTGCTGCCGTGGCCAGCATGTTCTCCCGATATGTCGCCCATCGAACACGTCTGGTCGCTGATCGGCAACCGAGAGGCCCGGCAAGCACCACCCGCGGCTACGCCTGATGAACTGTGGTAACGTGTGGAAGCAGCCTGGACAGACATACCCCAAGCCCACATCGTCTTTCGTCCGATGCCGCGGCGTGTAGCGGCCGTTATTGCCAGCCATGGGGGCCACACGAACTATTGATGTCTGCGTGTTCCGCAGGTCGCACGGGCCTGTAAGCTCAATCGTTTCATCTTTGTATCGGTTATGTGTCCAGTAAATCTGGCTTTGGTATCTCGTTTCCTTCTTGATGTTGCATTTTGTGTGGCCAGCAGTGTATAACGGATGGGTTTAGCTCCCCCTCAATCCATCATTCCTAGCGACGCCACTGCCTTAATTCCTAAGCTCATCATTTTATAAAATTTCACCTTTTTATTTTTAAAAGTGTTTCTTTTTCGGATAAAGTAGCCAATTGCTCAGATGTATTAGTGCCAAAATCAAAATAAGTGACTGCTGTTCAATTTCTGCGACTTGTGCTTCACGTTTAAAAAGCTTCAGGTAAAGAGCGATTTTAAGACCTCGAGCAACAACAATTTACGTCGGGTATCATATAATTAATAGCAACATAAAACGCTTCGTGAGATCTCGAAACATTCGATGTTCATTGTAATCGTGTAAGTTGCAATACAGTGATGACAACCCAGCATGAGACTCGTCCCAAATAGCTATCTATCGACTCGAATCTGCCAAAAGGTCTTTTGTTTCCACTTATTACTTCCGTCTTTAAGCCTCAAGAATTTTTCTTTTTATGTGTTTCTTTTTTTTTTTTTTTTTTTCTTTCCTTTCGGCTTGTCGGCAGGGCAAGCTGAAATACATAGCAGGTAATAATTCCGCTTCTGCTGAGCGGCTAACTTGAATGATTGGGTGTGGTCGCTTGTTGTCCCTACAGGCCACGTATCGACCCTGATCATCATTTTTCTTTGCTCGGCTCCTTACCACACAGCACCCATGTATGTAATAATAGCTGCCTGTTCGCATGCGTGTTAGCACGTCCCCTTAATCGGGATCCAGTGATCTCGTTATCAAAGTTAACAGATTGTTGCCAAATGAGATTTTTTTTTTTTTTTCAGCTTTCGTATGAAACACGACTTGCTCTTGAAGTACGATTTTAACGAGTGGAATTTTTTTCTTCTTCGTACTACTGGAAATGTTCTACTTCAAGCCTCCCTTCTTCGCCCTCCCTCTGCGCACCTTATGTCGAACGCATTTGGAATAGAGACAGATTTGGAATTACGATCTTAGTTGAAAGAAATGTTCGAGATTTCTACAACGATAAAAAAAAAGGCGCTTTTAACCATCATTCTGTGCTTTTTGAGGAAGTTAAAATTTACGAAAAACTTAAAAAATTACTACTGAAAAGTTTTTTCATTTGTTTGGGAGGTTTAACGATCACCGTGAGCAACTAGATGGTCTGCAAACAGTCGCCCGTCCCTAGTTTAGGGTCACTGGTTCCAGGAAAGGAAGAGAGCCAGTGCAATGCTCAATGGAAACGATATAATGTGAACAGTAACTCTGTCCTACAATGTTGCAGACAGGGTGTGAAAGAGTGATCAGCAGAGAAGCAGGTGCGAAGCTTTTTTTTGCCTGTCTCTTTGCTCCACACAATCGCACTGAAAACAAACGCAAAGGAAGTATAATTTTACGATATGCTATTGGTGAATCTAGCTTCGGCGCCGTATCATTGGTTGGTGGAAATCTTTCTTGCTTTAAGAAAGAAACACTATTTTTACAAGAAAAATCATTTTTCACTCATCTGACGCCAGTATCGAGCACAAAATTCCACAGTACGCATTTTTCTTTTCAAAAATAAAACGGAAATAAAACCGGGTCGAAATCGGGCCAGGAACACCTTAACCCGACCCCGTTTGTCCGGCAAGAAATTGTCTACCCGTTGACCCGTTTCCATCTCTGATTACTACTGTACTGGTAACAAAGTTTATACACAAACACGTCATCAAAAACGACTTTTATTAATGATTAGGGAGTTCGTTATAGTAAAAATTATTCACTATAATAAAAATCAGAATATATAAATTTCATCTTAAACGTTATACACTGGAGAGCAATTAAATTAGAGATACCTGTCTAGTAACGTGTAGCACCACCTTTCCCCCTGATGACGACGGCGATTCGTCTCGGCATGGACTTGACACGACACCGGAAGCATTGGGAAGCCATATGGATCCACGACTCCTGAACAAGCTCCCACAGTTCACGAAGATTTGATAGAGGGGGTCACAGCCTCGAACATCTCTCTCGATGGCATCCTAGATGTGCTTGATGGGATTGAGGTCAGGTGGCCTAGCTGGCCAAGGAAGCGAGGTCACGTCGGTGGAGTGTTCAACCATTCGGATACAATTCGGGAGCGATGGCACGGTGCATTGTCTTGTTGCAGGATGAGGTCCCCAGTGCGATGTTGAAGACGCACAAACGGGAGCAAATGGTCGTCCAGGATATCCCGGTAACGCTGACCTGTGGGGACGATGTCACACGTACCAGAGGTCCCATTTCAGTTCACGTAAACAGTCCCCAGATGAGAATGCCACCCCTACCAGCTTGAAGAGTTCCCTGCTAACAAGAAGGATCCATCGCTTCATGTGGTTTGCGCCGTACTCGTATCCAGCCATCCGCGTGTACCAACGTGAATCTCGACTCATCAGTCCAGGCAACATTTTCCCACATGTCTGGGGTCCAGTGGCGATGTTCCCGCGCCCATGCTAATCTTTGCACCCTGTGATGTGCGGTCAGCAGCGGTACCCTCGTGGGACGATGGCTTATGTACCACCCCATAGCGAGGAGATGGTTCGGGATGGTGTGGCTGCTTACACGTTTTTGTGCACCAGCGTTAAATTGCCAAGTGATTTCTTGCACTGTGGCCAGTCTATCTGCAGTTACAATGTGAGCTAGCCAACGATGACCCCGCTCATCCACACGCTGTTGTCCACAGTAGTTGGACCTTGCAAGGAATGGTTTACCGGATTCGATGTACTCACGATGCACCCGTGACACAGTGGCTCGTGAAAATCCCAGTGCCTGCACGACTTCCGAGATGGAGTGACTCATTCGTCGGTCCCCGACAATTTTCCCACGATCCAACGCGCTTAGATCCTTCGTCTTACCCATACTGCGTCCGACTCTTACTGATTCCCGTCGCATCACTCTTCATATTGTCGGATCGCTGCATACGCCATGTCGTTTCTGTTTACAGGGCTGCCCACAGCGCCACATTTGCATAACGCCAGCTGTCTCTAATTCATTTGCTCTTCAGTGTACTTAGGTATAGAATATATAAATTTCATCTTTACTCTTCCATACTTAGGTATAATAGTCTTCCGGCAGCGTGTGATAGAGGTCTGCATAGGTTTTCTTTGGAAAGCACAACCTGGTTCATATTTTCCAGTTTACTCCCGGCCCATTGCAGACCTTCATCCCCTGCTCTCTACCATTTTTCGCAAATAACGCAATGCTTCCTCTGGAGAAACAAAGCTGCTGTACTAAACTGAGCTGGTTTAGTAGTCAAGGTAATGTAACACAGAGATACGTGCCATTTCTTATAGGATTTCCTTCCACGGATGAGATTTTTAGACCTGTCTACGTACTTCTGTTACACATGCAAACGCATTTACTTTTCCATACTTAGGTATAAACAACGCAGCCTCGATCCACAAAAATCTCCAGCAGCGTCAGAACCGCGGGGGTGGACTGCCCCCTCTGTCATTTGCACACAGGGGTGGGAACATCACATCCCCCCTCACTTTTCTCCCATTTTTTTAATGTAGAAATCGGATTAACATTGAATTTTCTTTTTTCTCTCCATTTCCTTCTTGATAAAACAAAATACAGTCAACTTTGGGTATAATGAACTCTGTTATAGTGAAAATTCGGCTGTAGTGAACCTAAATCATTGGTCCCGATCCGCAACATCGGAAATGCACATTAAAATTTTCGTTTGTAATAAACACTCAACACGGTTACAGTGAACTTAAAAACTAAAACTTCAAAGAAAATAATGCACTTGTAACATGAAATTGTACCTTACTTCAAAACAAACCTTCTGGTAAAAACTTGAAAGAATATGTTGAGAAAAATACTGCAGGGCTACTAATCCTTAAGTGCATTGAAGAACAAAGGTAGGATTAAAAACCTCAGCAACACCAAGTTGGTGTTCCTACCTGCCAACATAAGGTCCGTCCTCCAATCCATGGGGCAAGTTGTGTTTCGCAGCTTTAAAACCAGAAGGGAAGTAACGCTTCATTTAATCCAAGCCATGGAATCAAAGCAGAACACATCAATAAAAGTCCTAAATGCTGTGCGTTTTGGAAACAAAGATTGAGGAGTGCGTCCATTGTCACTATACAGAACTATTTTTGGAGGTCTGGTTTGTCTGCTGGACGTGTGGCATTCGAAGAAGAGAATGATTTGCCTCTTAAGAACCTGCTTCAACATATCGGTGCGAATTCCACTGAAGCTGGAGATTTTACAGATGCTGACTGTGGAGTTCTAACGAACGAAATCCCGTCGGATGAAACTACGTATTATCGAGACTGTGAAAGGCGGTTCCAGCACGGAAGAAAACGAAGATGACGAGGACGATAATGAAAAACGTTTTTCAACAGTGAAAAAGATGTTGGAAGGTGTCAGGACTGTGCTAAAGTTTCTAGAATATATGGAAAATGTAGAATCGAGTGTAGCAACAGCACAGACTTTAGAAAAGGAGAGAGAAAATATTTATTAAAACTGTTAGCAGCAAGCAGCGGCACATAAGACTATTTTCATGTTAATTAAGGTAATGTAAAATTAACTTAGTTTACTTTGTTTAATGAATATACACTACTTATATTCATTAAATTAAGTAAACGAAATTAATTTTACATTAGAAATTAATTTACGTGCAGTGTGCTGAACAAGTTCAACACAGTTAGTGACCATAGAATGGTAAGATGCATCTCAATGCTAAACTCGAGCGTGGCAACCTCATAAAACAAACAAAATGTACTGACATGACCAACTTTAAAAAACATCATAATACCTTCAAATTGGAACTGAGGAACATATTTCCTGCTTTAGAAGGTCTAACGTCGGAAGAAGTGGACATCTCTGAAGTTAACAGAAAACTAACCAAGGCACTTACGGAAACACCAACAAAAATAGCTGGTACTAAGAACAAGTTGCATATGAACAAATTATCAGAAAAAACCAAAATTCTGATGCAAAACAGGAGAGAGATGACGACGACTAAAGGAGATGTGACTTCCAAAGTGGAATATATAGAGCTATACAAGACAGTATGAAAAAGTATCACTGAAGACGTAAGGAAATGCAACTGAGAACTAGTGAGGAAAGCAACTGAAAACATTCAAAGCCTAAAGAGAGCAAAGGGACATCTGAGTAAGGGAAGAAAACAGATTATTATTATTATTATTTTTAATTGAAGGTTTAACGACCACCGTGAACTCAATGGACTATGAGCAGTCGCCCGTCCCTAATTTAGGGTCACTGGTTCCAGGGAAGGGAGAGAGCCAGTGCCGTAAGACAAACACAACATCCATGCCTCACCGGAATTCGAACCCGGACCCTTTTCGGACGAATGATCAGAGGCCATCGCTTAGACCACTACGCCACCGGGGCGGCAGAAAACAGATTATGGCTCTGAGAAAAGAAGACGGTTCTGTAACAAGAAATAGAGGCGAAATTTGGACAACAGTGAAAGATTTCTACTCAAAACTATATGAAAGGGATGATACATGTACTCCAGACATTATGAAAGGTACCAGTACCGGAGTTCTTCCAGTCCTCTCAACAGAAGTTGCACATGCAATCAAGAACATGAAACCGGGAAAAGTTCCAGGAGAAGATGGAATTACTGTAGACATCATACAAGAAGCAATTGGAGAAATCGAAACAGTACTCGCCCAAGTTTTCACTCGGTGCCTTAATGAAGGGAAGATTCCTGAGGATTGGAACAACGCTACAATGATCCTGCTACATAAAAAAGGTGACATTGAGAATCTCAGGAACTACAGACCTATCAGCCTCCTATCAGTGGTTTATAAAATCTTCACTAAAGTTCTTTCACACCGCTTGAAGGTGACACTGGACATGGCTCAACCGAGAGAACAAGCTGGATTCAGGAGTGGCTACAGCACTATAGATCATATCCACGTACTGAGAGAACTAATTGAAAGAGCGAGGGAATATGAACTTCCGTTATGCATAGCTTTTATCGATTATGAAAAAGCCTTTGATTCGGTGAAACCATCAGCAGTTACAATGGCTCTGAAATCCTGCGGTATTGAAGATGCATACATTATTATTATTTATAACATCTATGAAAATGCAAAGATTCGGCTATTTGATAATACAGCACCCATAAAAATTGGAAAGGGAGTGAGACAAGGCGACACGATATCTCCCAAACTCTTTAATGCCACTTTGGAAAACGTCTTTCAATCACTGAACTGGGAAAACAAAGGGATAAAGATTAATGGAGATTATCTAACTCACCTTCATTTCGCTGATGACGTAGTCATTTTTGCAACTACCCCATCAGAGCTGCAGAGTATGATACAATAACGTGCTGACAAGAGTAAAGAAGTGGGATTAAAAATGAACTTTCAGATAACAAAAGTGATGTATAATGTTTTTACAAAAAATTAAAAAATTATCGATTCATGGGGAAAAGCAGGAGATAACCAATACCTACATTTATCGTAGACAGCAGATATCAAATGAGGGTCACATTGATGATGAAATTAATCGGCGTATAAAGCTTGCCTGGAGAGCTTTTGGAAGAAACAGTATAATTTTCAAGAGCAATATGCCATTATGTCTTAAAACAAAAGTGATCAATGCGTCCTTCCAGTGCTTACGTATGGTGCAGAGACTTGGACCTTAACTAAAAGAAGACATACAAAGACTGCAGACAACTCAAAGCAGCATGGAGAGGTGCATGCTTGGTGTAACCAGGAGAGATAAGAAGAGGAACACGTGGATCCGAAAAATGACAAGGGTGGAAGACATCATGATCAGAGTAAAATCCCTGAAATGGCAATGGGCTGGACATACTGCCAGAAGGACAGACTATCGATGGACAGCCGAAATTTTAGACTGGATTCCAAGGGACAGGAAAAGACCCAGAAGAAGACCACATGGGAGATGGGTGGATGAAATTCGAAAGTATGCGCGAGTAACATGGAGGAGACTGGCACAAGACAGACAGTTGTGGAAGAAACTTGGGGAGACCTTCGTCCAGCAGTGGATTGATAATGGTTGACGATGATAATGATGACACTACGTACATAAAAATATTATTTTTTAGATACGTATGTACATATTTTATTTTCTTGCTCACCATTTCACTGAATTCAGGTTAAGGGAAGACACTTCGGTTTTAGTGAACCTCGGACATAGTGAACGAAATATGCGAGTCCGCAGAGGTTCGCTATAAACGGAGTTGACTGTATTTGTTTTGTACTTAATCATTAATCCCCTATAACTCCGAATTCCTGAGACGCGAGTTAAACTCACTTCGGGTGTCCAATATGCGAACAAAAAGTTCCATGAAGCACCAGCCATATTAAAAGAGATTTCCTGAAAATTGCGTATTTATAAAAAGAGCAGGTTCATTTTTATTTCATTTGAGTATAATAAAATCAGTCTTTCTTTAAGAAAGGAAATGAATGAAGAAGGAAGGAATGAGATATTTTTATTCTTATATAATTTGATGTATAACGTAAGGGTGCGGTTCTTATGGAATCCATACCAACGTGCAGGTCTTTTTTTTTTTGATTGGAGGTTTAACGACCACCGTGAGCAACTCAATGGGCTACAAGCAGTCGCCCGTCCCTAATTTAAGGCCACTGGTTCCAGGGAAGGGAGAGGGCCAGTGCCGTAAGACAAACACAACACCCCTGCCTCACCGGGATTCGAACCCCTTTCGGACGAATGATCAGAGGCCATTTTTTTTTTTTTTTTTTGATTGGAGGTTTAACGACCACCGTGAGCAACTCAATGGGCTATAAGCAGTCGCCCGTCCCTAATTTAGGGTCACTGGTTCTAGGGAAGGGAGAGAGCCAGTGCCGTAAGACAAACACAACATCCATGCCTCACCGGGATTCGAACCCGGACCCCTTACGGACGAATGATCAGAGGCCATCGCTTAGACCACTGCGCCACCGGGGCGGCTCAGAGGCCATTGCTTAGACCACTGCGCCACCGGGGCGGCGTGCAGATCTTCAAATCAATACAGTTCAGCAACGTTCATAAGATCAGTAAAACGTTTTACACCGAAAAAACAGTCTAATATAGATATAAAATTCTAGGTTTATGTCAATTTAGATTTTATCGATATAATCGTTTCACCTGTAGCATATTCAAATGACGTCCCGTTTTACAAAATCCCCCCCCAAACAAAATTATGATTATAAAAAATGCATATCCCGATATCTTGCCCCAGTTGTCGAAAAATAATTTCGACGCCCCTGGTAAACAAATACTTTGTGCTTCCTCATCTCCGTTCAGCGAATCGCGCCAGAAGCGCTGCTAAATATTTAGTTTCGTGAACTTGAAAATTTTCTTTACGTAAAATTTTTTCGGAAAAGAGTCATTTGTTTGTCTGGGTACATAAACATCCCTCGGGAACGACAGTGAAAAGTTATAGAGCCGCGGGTGGCCTAGTGGTCAACGTTCGTGACTGCCACGGATAAGACCTCAGGTTTGATCCGAGGCAGGTATGAACGCTCGAACTACTGAATATCTGCTGTGCGTCGGATGGGCACGTTCAGCCGTTGGACCCCGGGTAGTTCCCCCTCCCCCGGTAATAAATAAGGGCGTCTTCCTCCCCCTTTCTACCTCGCTTCCGTGTCACTTTCTTATCGGGGACACTAGCCCAAGTCTCCTAGCTTCCTATTTCTAAGGGTTGTTTAAGACCTGGTGTCCAGAGCTGAGTTCGGGCCCAATTTTAAGAGCCCGAGCCTGAATTTTATATTGCAAGGTAGAGCCCGGGCCCGAAAGAGCCTGAAAACTATGATTAATCTGTTTAGGCATTTAAAAAACAAATCTCTTCCAGACTGCCACTCTTTTCTTTTTAACCGATCTCTTTCTCACCTCTGGAGTGGGAAAGGGATGTCTATCTATTTGTATAGTATCTTTGACCATTCATTTCTTCCCGAAATATTTGGGGGGGGGGGCAACAGAAAAAATTGGGAGACAACACAATCTACGTCGTGCGTTGCTCAATAGAATTAGCAGGGAGCTGCTCCCCGTTGAGGTAGAGGGCAAATTTTTTCAGCTTGCCATCTACTATCTGTAGTTGTAAAAAAAAAAAAAATCTTCGCAGAAATTCAGTATTTCATGGCCTACGGTATTTGTTACCCAGCCAGAAATGAATAGCCTGCAGAGTTCCCACTCTCCATCTGGAAACAGTCGTCGAAGAATTCTGTTTAACAACTAGAATGTGTTGAAAGTCCCGTGTGCTAAATCATACAAAATCATATTAAAAAAAAAAAAAAATCTATCCCTCTTTCAGAGCCAGAGTCCGATTTCCAGTAAGTATTATGCAGCCCGAGCCCAGTTCGGGCTTCACTTCGGACTTGGCCCGTCTCAAGACTACTGGGGTCAGACACTCGCTTCCTAAAATCCTTTACATAACTGAGAAAAACGTTTTGTTAATTCAGGAAAAAAATTGTTGAATCAACCAAATCATTTTATCGATATGCAGTTATAAATGTATTTTGCTGAAAATTATTGTTGATTTAACAAAATTTGTTATGACAAAACGTTTTGTTCATTTAACAAAATGCCTAGGTCGATTTTTGTGAATTTGTTTGATCCAACAATATGTATTGTTATCATGATAAAACACGTTTTGTTGCTGCAACCAGAGATTGTTATCGTGACACAGTAATTTCTTGCTCCAACAAAATTTAGAGTTGTGTATCTCGGCCACTTTGTCCCTAAATTTTTTTTCCGATGGCAACACTTTGCTGGTGCAGTAATTTTAGGCGGTGCCCTTAGACCCCGGGTGTCCACCATTTTTTCCGCGCCAATAATTTTTCCCACCGTATATATTTTCTAGTGGTGTTTAAATGGATTTGGACGGTGTTATGTCACGAGGAAATTTTTTCACAGACAACGAAAAATCTCACACCGAGCGGATTCCAACCTGAGACCTACAGTTTAGGAACCAGGCGTGCTAACCACTTGGCTGTACCTGTTCTTACGAGTAAATTCTTATCTGCGGATTCAGCATTGAAGGTGGGTTTCTTACCTTCTGGTATGTTCACGGACGATTTATATTTGACATAACGATGTATTGACACTATTTTGGTGCGTGTGCAACATGTTTCTAAATCAGATTTCTTTTTAAATGTTTTCCTTAGTTTTTTGATGAAACAACTGGTATTTTTGGTTAGACAAAAAAAAATAGTAATATTTTTCTTAACGTTCTAATGTTCCAGGGTACTATCCCCATGCAATCTTTGGTTGCCGCACGAATTTTGAAACACCCTGTATATATAGCCTATACATGAAATACATAATTTACAACTCTTATTATCTCATGCGCAAATTTTTATTCACGATCAGGAACCGATCGCAAATAAAAATTCGCAGTCAGCCATAATTCAAAACGAAATCTTAAGCGCAAAACAAGATTCTTCTGGTCAGTGGTAGTGCCCGTATGGAGTGGCTAGGAATCACGTGCGCTTTGGCGTCAGGTCGATGCCACCTCCATATAGCTGAATTAACAAAATATAAGCCAACGAAATAATTTTGTATTGCCAACAAAACAATTCCGGTGGAGTTTGGCTAAAGCAACAAAATAAATCGACAAAACAGCTCAACAAAACTATTTTGTTATTTCAAACTTTTTTCTCAGTGTATGATCTGAGAGTTAGGAGTTGTACCACATCCAGAGACCCTGGGCTAATGTTAAATCCTCAGTAATCATCGCAGTTTATATACACTGGCGGAAAGTGAAGTAAGTTAGTAAAATCATGCAATGCATTGATTTATAATACGCTTTCCAACATTACAGAAATCATTACTCAAGTTATCACTCAAGTTATGAGAATAATGTCTGTGGAATAAATCTCGGTCCTGTGCCCTGACCTTTGATCCCATTTCGATTATATTCAACAGAACGGGCTTGTTATACCTCCGAAATAACATGATAGAGTTTTGTCGCAATCGAAGCATTTTTACGTAAGTTATGATGCATGAGGGCTATGGAATAGATCCCGCTCCTGTGTCCTAACCTTTGACCCCGTTTCGCCCATTTTAAATAGGGTTTATCGCCAGGTGGTCTCCTACCACATACTAAACTTTCATTGAAATCGAACCTTTTTTACGTTAGTTATGGCGCATAATAGCAGTGGAATGGATCCCTCTCCTATGTACTGACCTTTGACCCCATTTCGTTCATTTTAAATAGGGTTCCTTTCCAGGTGATCCCCTACCAGATACTAAAATTTCATCTAAATCGAACCATATTTACACAAGTTATGACGCATAAGAGCAATGGAATGCATCCCGCTCCTATGTCCTGACCTTTGAATCTACTTCACCCATTTTGAATATGGTTTCTTCCCAGGTGGACCCCTACCACATTTTTTTACGGTTGTTACGCGAGTTATCGTGCTGACGGACATACGCACACAGCGCGTGACGTAATGAGGCAGATGGGAATCGCGACCATCTGCCCGCCGCAAAATTGTGACGTCATAAATCTTTAATAGGATCCACACACAACGCGTGACGTAAAGAGACAGATGGCGTGACCACGCGCCAACATTCTCAAACGGAGTTGTGACGTCATAAGATTTCTAAGCATTGGTAACATTAGTGGAACAACGACATCACTAAAAACGTTACAATTCGGGGTGGTTATTTAACCCACTAAACGAATTCTTCTAAAGTCGAGATCAAGCTAAATCGATTTCTAGTACCAGAAAACGGTAGGTTAACGACTTTCATCAAAATTCTTAGAGCCGTTTTCAAAATAAAATGTACATACATACATACAAGAATTGCTGCTTTAAGATGGACGTCAAGTAACTTTGCTTCCTATACTGCCAATGGAAAAACTTTTGTACACATTTTCTTCACAATTAATGCATTCCCAAGGATGAAAATTTGAACATCGATTAAAATATCTTCATTTTATAACTTGCAATACTTAATATTTTCTAAAACATAACCATAATTATGCAATTCAACATTTGTTTGTCTACTGACGTCATGAAAATACAGGTCGCGCCATCTTTTTTCTGGACAATTAATGCGTTCACAAGGATGAAAATTTGAACATCGATTAAAATAGCTTCATTTATAACTTGGAATACTTATTTTCTAAACCATAACCGTAATTATGCAATCCAACATTTTTTTGTCCACTGATGTCATCAAAGTACAGGTCGCGCTATCTTTTCTCTGGTTTCAACACCACCAAAGGAAAAGTTATTGATTTTTAATATAATTATGGTTATGTTTTAGAAAATATTAAGTTTTCCAAGTTATAATTTGAAGTTATTTTAATCGATATTCAAATTTTCATCCTTGGGAACACATTAATTGTGAAGGAAATGTGTACAAAAGTTTCCATTGGAAGTATAGGAAACAAAATTACTTGACGTCCACCTTAATAATATGGGATAAGGACAATGGAATGGATCGCAATCTTATGTTCTGACCTTTGACCACATTTCGTCCATTTTCAATAGGGTTCGTCCCCAGGTGGTCCCCTACTACATACTGAAATTTCATCGAAATCGAACCATTTTTACGCACGTTATGACGCATAAGGGCAATGGAATGCATTCCGATCTTACGTCCTGACCATTGACCCCATTTCACCCATTTTGAATAGGGCTCGTCCCCAGGCGGTCTCCTACCACATAATAAACTTTCATTGAAATCGAACCATATTTACGCAAGTTATGACGCATAAGGGTAATGGAATGATGCTGCTCCTACGTCGTGACCTTTGACCCCATTTGTCCCATTTTCAAAAGGGTTCGTCCCCGGGTGGACCCCTACCACATACTAAAATTTCATCGAAATCGACCCATTTTTACGCCAGTTATCGTGCGGGCGGACGGACAAAGCTGGAGCATATACGCTTCTTCAACCTATGCTTGGAAAGCGTAAAACAGAACACCAAGAAGGAGACGTCTGATACCAACGAAATTTATACAGCATAATAACGGAATACAGAGGATAACGTGATCAAAACATTATCGCAAAATACAGCTGTATTTGCTGGTATACTGAAAAATAACATTTCCATGTAACATGGTTAGTACGAGGTTGAACTGCGCCACACTGTGCAATTCTGGCATGGAGTCTGTCGTTCAGATGTTGGATGTAAGTTTGGGGTATTGAGTTCCAAGCATCCTCAACCTGGACGCGTAAATCGGGGATGGTCGTGGCTGTCCGTGGAGACCGGATAAGTCGTTGTCCCATAAAATCCCACACGTGCTCAATGGGGGACAAACCCTGTGAACGTGCAGGCCATGGAAGTTGTCTCATACCCTGAAGTGCATGTTGCGTTGTACGTGCCTGCGTGGGCGTGCGTTATCTTGCTGGAAAACACCACGATGGACCGACCTTACAAATGGCACAACAACGGGCTGAATGATGTTGTTGATGTAGGAGGTGCTGTTTAACGTACCCGGTACAAACACTAGTTGTGTACGGGAGTGATAGCTGATCGCTCCCCACACAGGAGACCAGGTGCAGGCCCTGTGTGTCGCTGGCGGATGCAAGAAGGATGGAGACGCTACCATGTACGTCTGCGAACACGCATACGGCCATCGGAGGCTCCCAAGCAGAATCTGCTTTCATCGCTGAACACCACAGATCGCCATTGCGTTCTCCAAGGCACACGTTGGCGACACCACTGCAGTCGTTCCTGACGGTGGGCTGGAGTCAGAGGTATACATGCCAGAGGCACACGTGCACGTAGTCCTGCATCCAGTAGACAGTTGCGGATTGTTCGCGCAGTCTCCTCAGGTGCAACGGCAGCTCGGATTTGCTTCGCAGTGGATGTTCTGCTTGACAACGCCGCTCTTCTTATGCGTCGATCGGTCAGCTCATCAGTCAGTCTGTGACTCCCGGTTCCACGTCTTCTCGTGTGGGAATGTTCCTCGGACCATCTACGCCACCATCGTACCACCACCGATACTTCCCGTCCAATTCACTCCACCATACGACCACCCGGCCTCGCGGAATCCGACTAGACGACCTCGCTCAAAGTCAGATAACTTCTGAAATCGTACACGTCTTC
Source organism: Macrothele yani (assembly GCA_039090855.1). Lineage (NCBI taxonomy): Eukaryota > Metazoa > Arthropoda > Arachnida > Araneae > Macrothelidae > Macrothele > Macrothele yani. The sequence goes on along the minus strand of CM077010.1, from coordinate 40,417,341 downwards.
CATGTCCAGGCATTGCAGCTTTTTTAGGGTCTTCGCACGCGTCCGTACGCCGACGACTGATTACATTCACTTCGCCGTACTTCTTAAATACCACCGACGATAATTTGGATATTATGCCGTGCTGTGGCGTAGGCGCTCACCGGTTGGTCCCGAAATTAACATCACACCTACGTAAACTCGACCCAATTAACATATGTAAATTTCATGATCGTCCGCCAATTCCTTCTTGGTGTTCTTTTTTCACTTTCCGCCAGTGTAAAATCTTTATAGCAGTCGAGTTGACAGCTGCCGCAGTTCTAGGTATAAGTGATTAGAACTGTTTCCTTTCCAAACATGAATTAAAAAAATCCTATAAAGTCATCGTGTGAATTTAATAGGAGTCATCGTGTGACTTTTTTAAACTTTAAGTAACTGCATTGTGCGTAAAAATTATGCGTAGAGTAGTTTTTCAAATTCCAACCGCTGCCCTGGTCACAGTGTTAAAGAAAATCATGAAATTTGATTAAGACATTTAACCCTTCAACGACCATGATCCTAAAATATTTTGTCGCTCAAAATACCAAAACGCCCGAAAATGTCTGCTTCCCGTTTCCGATTTTCATTCCCCCTCTCTTTTGCAATAACAAAAGAACGATCAGTGCGGGACCACCACTCGAAACTTCCGATATGTAGGCTTGACATACACTGACCTTTGGACGTCTCCCTGGTACAATCAGTGCCTTAAGCACATAGGAGGGAGTGGTAACAACTAGAAACCCTTGTTTACTTTACCCTTTTTTTGTTCTTTCTTTTAAAAAATATGGTCTCAATCTGTTTATTTGGATTGAGCAAAATGAAAGAATTTTTACAACAAATTTCCCGCCATCAACTCCGCTTTTGGGACGATGCAAAATATCACCAACAAAGCAAGAGTTTTGCTGAGCGATGTCAGAAAGCTGAATGATATAGACCCGGGACAGTCCAACTCCCAGTTCACTTCTTTGTTTAGCAACAACAATGACGACTAAAGGTGACTTCTCCTAATCCCTCAGACGCCCTGCAAATTGAAAGAGCATGGATATAGGAAATCCTACTGATACTATCCGGGCGACTCGGGCGCTTCTTGTTATTTGCATGTAAGGGTGCGTTTTTTTTGTTTGGAGGTTTAACGACCACCTTGAGCAACTCAATGGGCTATAAGCAGTCGCCCGTCCCTAATTTAGGGTCACTGGTTCCAGGGAAGGGAGAGAACCAGTGCCGTAAGACAAACAACATCCATGCCTCACCGGGATTCGAACCCGGACCCCTTTTGGATGAATGATCAGAGGCCATCGCTTAGACAACTGCGCCACCGGGGCGGCCAAGGGCGCGTTGGGCGCTATGGTCGCGAAAGGGTTAAAAAAATAACTGAGCCATTCCAGACACTCATCTTACAACCCGGCTTTTTGTTTTCAGCTGTGATCAAGCAACACATTCAGTGGCAGATGCATTTCTATGTCTTTCGTTTTACGCAGCGATCTCAGTCATCTGACTGGGTGTTGGTAAAGTTGCTCTCAAGAAAGTTGCATCAAGACAGCTGAAACACAACGTTTAAATTAGTATAACTATGCTAGTAATCCGAATTTCTTGGCGTAGAATACAAAATCAAAGTTTCTAAGCTTTCTCCAACATCACCCCAAGGCCTACTATTGTACATGGCCACGATATGAGGACGCCATATTTTTCATATGGCCTCACGGAAAGGAAACTTCCCCGCTTTTCCTTGATAAAGTCAAGTATATACACCCTACGATCAATTTCAATATGGAGCTTGAACGAAATGGTACTTTACCTTATCTGGATGTCGTGGTGAACAAATCACCTGACCACAGCCTTCGCACAGAAGTCCGTTATATACCTACCACCGTCTTCAACCCGATGCTACACAATTCATTCTGTCCTGATTCTCACAAGACAGTTTTATTCCGTTCTGGAATTAGAAGAGCCTTCGCTTTCTCCTCCGATGTTCAATCTAGTCAATGTGAACTAAAAAACATAACTGAATTGGCCACTGAAGCAGGATACCACTCGAACCAGATACAAAATGTTATCGAAAAATCCAGATCCAGCCGTGTTAACCTTCATACCTCAACTATGCTACCCGGGCTCCGTTCCCTACATACCAAATGTTTCCTATCAACTCAAGAACGCGCTCAGTAGGATAATCTGCTTAAAAGAAATATTAATAAGTCCCCTATTCTCAATGAGGTAGGTGTTTATGCCATTCTACTACAATATCCGGACGTCTCCAAGAGGTATTACATTGGAATGATCAAGCGATCATTTAGAAATTAGACTCAACGAACATAAAAGAGACAAGAGACGAAAAAATAAACACTACCTTGTTCAGAGAGGTCGAATTCAATTCCGCTGATCCTATGTGGGATGATATCAAGAAATTAACTTCCTACTCTACGTCTAAAATCTACTGCCATTCGCGAAACAGAGATCATAACCAACAGTGAAGCTTGCAATGATAACGTCTCTTTAGAATTCCCACGAGTTTGGAACCAGTTTGTCAAATAATGCTTCGTTTTCTCACAAGATACCGCGTGCCCAGCAAATATGACGCCTCTTTCCTGCGAATGAATAATTGCATTCGCATCTATTCATTTATTGTCTAGTCAAGTCACAGCGTTCAAATTGTTTAAGTGTTCTATTATCCAGTTTGCTGTCTACATTCCTTGAAAAGGCCGTCTGGTTGATGTGCGAAAGCTTGGAAACTTTGATTTTCTATTCTACGCCAAGAAATTCGGATTACTATTGTAGTATAGTTATACTACATGGTCGAGTCACATTATTGTGACCACCAGCTAATATCCAGAGTAACCGCCGTGGGCAGTGCGGACAGCAGCTAGTCGGGATGGGAGTGACTCAATAAGATGTTGGAAGGCGTTTACAGGTATGTGGAGCCATGCTGACTGCAGTGCATCTGACAGCTGCTGAAGGATGCGTGGTGAAGGATCCATAGAGCGAACAACACGATCGAGGTGGTCCCACAGATGCTCAATTGGGTTTATGTCTGGGGAATTAGGGGGCCAGGGAAGTACTTTGAAGTCTTCATCGTGCTCTTCCAACCACTCTCGGGCATTTCTAGCTGTGTGACACGTCGCATTGTCGTTCTGGAAGATCCCATCCGACCCAAGGAAGACAATCAGCATGTATGGGTGTACGGGGTCTGCAAGGATGGATTCATAACGATTTCGGTCCATAGTGCCTTCCACCGGTATGAGTAGACCCAGAGAATGCCACTAAAACCCAGACTATAACGCTGCCCCCACCAGATTGTGTTCTGCCAGCAATGGTTGAAGACTTTGTTCTCCGATGTTTCTCGCCCTATACGCCAACGTCCATCCGTTCGATGAAACAGAAAACGTGACTCATTGTGAATCATTGGAGAAGGCAATCCTTTGCCAATCAGCGGGAGTCCAATTCCGATACTGTCCTCCAAATATAAGCCTTTTCTGCTGATGCACCTTCGTTGGCATAGGTGCAGTGACCATCCGTCCGCATCGGAGCCCCATACGCAGCAGGGTTCGCTGAACTGTAGTTTTAGACACACTTCCGGTAGCCCCCTGGTTCATTCGGCCAGTGAGTTGCTCCACTGTAGCATGTCCATCGGCCCTCACGCACCTTCGAAGCCGACGTTCATCTCTCACTTCAATGGCACGTGGTGCTTCGCAGTTTTCACGTCGCTTATTCGCGATGGTGCCATTTTCTCCAATCACGAATAATTTAAACCACAGCAGCACGCGAGCAGTTTACAAACTGCTCTGTTTTAGAAATACTGCCATCCCTGGCCCGTAAGCCGATAATCATCCCTCTTTGCAAATCTGACAAATCCCTCCTTTTATCCACGACAGCAACGTGTGATACGTTTTCAGAATGCCTACAAGCACACCTTACATACCCTCCAAGCCAGCTCACGACACGTGCCTTCTTTCTTTGGCTACGCGCTGTTGACATCAAAATTAGGTGGTCACAATAATGTGACCCGACTGTGTAATTTGAATATAGTTGATGTACGGTTCCTATTTATTAATTACAAAATGTTTAGCTGCTCTTATTAAACTTATGGGATGGAAATAAATATGAAAGCGTTTTCATGGTATTGTAGAATTTTTCTGCTCAGAATCGCACATTGAACCCGCCCGCACAAGTCAACGTAATTTGATTTAATTCATGCAGTTTTCTCTCTCTGTGCATATGTTTGATTTGAGCAAAAATATGAAAATGTCATTAATGACGAAGATTTCACACTCTGTTTCAAGCTGTAACTGCTTCACTAATCTTCTCGGTTTTTCTGCTTCAAATATTTCCCATCGAATTCACTGGATAATGCTAAAGAGAAAGAAGAGAAGAATGCTCTGGTTTTTAACTTCAGCAAGTATCTTCACTTCCACCTTGTATAGTATCAGTAAGCTTTATATTCTACCTTTTTTCTACCAAAAAATTAATTGAGCTTAATTAAACTTTATGGGCATAATGATCCGAATAAAATGGAACTTCCTTGGAAAAAAAAATGCCCAATTAAAAACTAAAATGAAAAAAGAAAAATCTAAAGCACATTCACTAGTAAAGGTGTAGTGTTTTTAGCTTCCCTGTGGAATTACAAAAAAAAAAAAAAAAAAATGCTGTAAACAAAGCGTTAAGAATGCGAAGTTAATGGGCGTAGAGTAAAAGGAGGAAGAGCCGAGACAGAATGTCGCAGTCTGCGCATATTTATTGCGAGAGGAACAGGCTCTGTTTTATGAAGAAAAATGCACTGTGCTCCAATGGGATGTCACAGCCTATTAGCCCCGACTTCAGCGGACTCTAAAGGGGGAAAAAAAATGCGATATCTGTTTCGGCTAGGAACTCCGGGACTTCACTCGCGCTTCTAAACAGGCAATCTTTCCACTGTGTCCCTCCTGTTCCTTTATATTATGGATGTATAATTCAAGGTGGGAGCGGGATTATCCCCATTTCCCGGTTCCCGCTGGGAAGGGAGCTTTTATGCTTCACCCGCCCTGGTAAGTTACAGCCTATCGCCTGTTGGTCTTCCATTCTTCCTCTTGCTCTTATTCTTCACGTTGTTACGACTACTTGTCGATGGTTTACTACTCAGAAAGACCCAAATCTTTCGAGTTTCATGACTGGGCACAAGATCCCAGAGGTAAAATTTAGAGAGAGAGAGGGGCACCAGAATTTATCTGTTCACGAATACTTCCGGAGTGTTATGCGTTTCTTCAAAATCTGGAGCTACCTTGAATTGGACTTCATATGCGGATCGAGACATTTAAGAGACGAGGTCTGGGATTGAATCGTATGTTTATTCCAAGATCACAGAGACGAGAAAATGCTATCAGGTATTTTGTAAAAGAAAAAACAAACTAGCAAGGTATAAATAAATTCGAAAAGAAAAATGAATAAAAACAGCCATCATGCGGGTTGCACTAAATATTGCATAGGCCAATTATGCAGTCCCAATTGCCTGTTATTTTTGCTTGCCCGGGCATAAATATACACCATTCTAGCAATTCTGAAAGTTTTATTTTTGATTGGAGGTTTAACGACCACTGTGAGCAACTCAATGGGCTATAAGCAGTCGCCCGTCCCTAATTTAGGGTCACTGGCTCCAGGGAAGAGAAAGAGCCAGTGCCGCCAGACAAACAACATCCATGCCTCACCGGGATTCGAACCCGGATCCCATTCGGACGAATGATCAGAGGCCATTGCTTAGACCACTGCGCCACACCGGGGCGGCATCTGAAAGTTTAACGCATTCATTTTAAGTAGTGACTAAATTAATCAAAGTTTCTCTAAAAAAAAAAACTCAGTTTTTAATGTTTGATTTGTGTGGGTTTTGCCAGAGATCAAAAATTAAAAACCTCGTATTTTCAGTTTTAATATTATCTGCACTGAGGCAAAGGTGTGACTTCCCGGTGGCGTAGCGGTCTCAGTGCTGGTTTCTGACGATTCGTCCGGGACGGGTTCGAAACCTGGTGAAGCATGGACGTTGTGTTGTTTACGGCACTGGTTCTCTGTTTCCCTTCTTTCCCTGGAATTAGGGACAGACGACTGCTTATAGCCCTCAGAGTTGCTCACGGTTGTCGTTAACCCTCCAAAAATGAAAAACAAGCCAGGTTTCATATAATTCACGAGTGGCGTGTTTGTCTTTCGGCGCTAGAGCAGTGTTCCCTTCCTGGAACCAATGATCTCAAATTAGAGACGAGCGGAAACTTACAGCCGGGGAAGTTAAAGCCCTGCAAGAAATGTGCATTTTTTCCAGAGGCCTTACGACCACCACGAGCAGCTCTAAGGGCTAAAAAGCAGTCACCCGTCCCTAATTTAGAGTCACTGTTTAACGGAAGGGAAAGAGCCGGAACGGTTAGGTAAGTGCACCACAGATGCCTCCTTTACGGCTTGAACCCGGGCTTTTTTGGGCAAGTTGTCAGAAGACAGCGCTTCCGACCACTTGGGCATCGGGATGGCAGTACCTTTATCCGGTGATGGATCCCTTTGTCCGTGTTCATTTCGTCCACGGCTCACTTGGTCCAATCCATTTCGTCCACGGCTCACTTGGTCCGCTGTTCATTTTGTCTACGTGAACTTGGTCCATTTCATTTCGTGCACCGTAACACTTGTCCGCTGTTTTGTCCACGTTCACTTTGTGCACCGTTAATTTCGTCCGCTGCTCACTTTGTCCATTTCACTTTGTCCGCTGTTCATTTGGTCCATGGTTCATTTTGTCCACGGTTCACGTGGTCCAGTTCATTTTGTCCACGGTTCACGTGGTTCAGTTCATTTTGTCCACGGTTCACGTGGTCCAGTTCATTTTGTCCACGGTTCACGTGGTCCAGTTCATTTTGTCCACGGTTCACGTGGTCCAGTTCATTTTGTCCACGGTTCACGTGGTCCAGTTCATTTGTCCACGTTCACGTGGTCCAGTTCATTTTGTCCACGTTCACGTGGTCCAGTTCATTTTGTCCACGTTCACGTGGTCCAGTTCATTTTGTCCACGTTCACGTGGTCCAGTTCATTTTGCCCACGTTCACGTGGTCCAGTTCATTTTGCCCACGTTCACGTGGTCCAGTTCATTTCATCCATCGTTCACTTTGTCCGCTGTTCATTTTGTCCACGTTCACGTGGTCCAGTTCATTTCGTCCATCGTTCACTTTGTCCGCTGTTCATTTCGTCCATCGTTCACTTTGTCCGCTGTTCATTTCGTCCATCGTTCACTTTGTCCGCTGTTCATTTCGTCCATCGTTCACTTTGTCCGCTGTTCATTTCGTCCATCGTTCACTTTGTCCTCTGTTCATTTCGTCCTCAGAATGGATGGAAGTCCGTGAAAAAACATTAAAAGATTTTTTGTAAAACTTTGATTTATGTCACAGTGATTTACATAGTACCCCACGAAAAAGTTAAAGCTCTTTAGAATTCAGTTTCTCATTTTACTTTAAATAACATTTAAAATCGTTATATTTTAATCAAAAAACTTAAACAATAAAAAATCGCATGTAAGCAATATCCGCCGACTTCCTTTTTTTCTGCCTGGTAACAAAAACTTCATCAAACCTGGAAATTTCCCAGATTTATTCAGAGGACAAAATGATGGGGACAAAGTGAACGGCGGACGAAACGAACAGTGGACGAAATAAACTGGACCAAGTGAACCTGGACGAAATGAACAGGAACAAAGTATAACGAAGTAAATTTCTCAGTCATTTTTGTCCACACCGGGGCTCGAACCAGTGTCCCCTCATTCCGGAATAAGTCGCTCTACCAATTGAGCTACGCGGACATTCGTTATCGTTGCTATCTGCCTTTATGTCGTGTGCGCCCTGCTGGGCAGGCTCGTCACATCTCCGATTATAACGAAGTAAATCGGCAGGGTCATCCGGAAAGTTCGGGCGTCATAATGGCGCCCGAACTATCCGGATGACCCTGCCGTTCAAGATCTCGCAATTGTGTGATGTTCTTTCCACACCGCGAGATAGGAAAAATAAGAGAATTCCTTCTCCAGCTCTTCGAAAAATGAATGTGTGTGACGTTGCATTCCACACACCAGATTGACTGGGAGTTCTCAGGTGCACGTTCTACAGCGGATGGCTGCCTGCGATAATTCATGGTCACTGCTGACCCGTGGGCCATTCCCCCGGCCCTCTTCCGGGGAGGGGGAGATGTGACGTGCCTGCCCAGCAGGGCGCACACGACATAAAGGCAGATAGCAGCGATAACGAACGTCCGCGTAGCTCAATTGGTAGAGCGACTTTTTCCGGAATGAAGGGACACGAGTTCGAGCCCCGGCGTGGATAAAAATGACGGAGAAATTTACTTAGTTATAAAAGTGATAAGGAACTCCTTCATCCGAACTCCTATAAACGCGATACTGTACTGCAGACTGCTTCATTTCGTGGGCTCCAGGTACAACTTCGATTAGTTTAACAGTTCAGGTGCTTCTGCTACTGGTGCACACGATAAAATTTTGTGATTATTTCATGCATTTAACATTCCAATATTTCTTTTTTCGTAAAACGTGCATCCCCGCAGGATTATTTGCGTTAACCTTACTGACTTCTACAAATTGTTCTAGTATATTATTGGAATAAAGTACTTCAATACTTAACCTTCTGTTGGTTTGCTTTCCCGGGGCCGCGAATGGCCTAGTGTTCAAACGTTCGTGACTGCCACGGAGAGGACCTCAGGTTCGAACGCTCGAACCACTAAATATCACAGCCGTGTATCGAATGGGCACGTTAAGCCGTCGGGCCCCGGGTACTGGCCCCCCAGTTATAAATAGTGGCGTCTTCCTCTCCCTTTCTACCTCGTTTCCGTGCCACTTTCCTATCGGGCCTTCTAGCCCAAATCTCCTAGCTTCCTATTCCTAAGGGTAGTTGAAGTTCTGGGGTCAGACACTCCCTTCCTAAAATCCTCTACATATGGTCTGGTTTGCTTTCCCACTCCGTCTGAGTTAAATCCTTCGTTCCTTTTCTGTTTCGAAATGTTTTAGCTGTGACGTCATACGTTTGCACTTGTCTCTAATTACCTAAAACGTCTGACTGACGTTACGGCTTTTTTTTTTTTTTGATTGGAGGTTTAACGACCACCGTGAGCAACTCAATGGGCTATAAGCAGTCGCCCGTCCCTAATTTAGGGTCACTGGTTCCAGAGAAGGGAGAGAGCCAGTGCCGTAAGACAAACACAACATCCATGCCTCACCGGGATTCGAACCCAGACCCCTTACGGACGAATGATCAGAGGCCATCGCTTAGACGTTACGGCTTAAAGTCCAAACCACGACTGTGGCTTCATACCGCATAGCGTCTTGCGCAATTGAGTTGTTGCTAGTCGGTAAAGCGTCTGTTTAAAACTGCTGCAGAAAGTCGATATTGCGCAACAGTATTCTCAGCTGAGCTTTTTCCTCAGTGAAACTAATGATCAAAACTGTTGTAGAGTCCGAACTACAAATGATGTGTCGTATCTCGTGACGTTATAAGTAACTGATATATTGCGACTTCAACATGTGACTGAGAATGTAACAGGCATTCTTATGTTATTACGTGTATTAACAGAAAATAATGTACAAAAGTGATACCATATAGGAGCATTTAAACATGGCTGGAGGAACAAGCGCAGTTTTTGACAAAAGAGAATTTAAATTTATAGAATGATCAACATATTTCGCAGTCAAGTTAAACCAAAGCATCTAAGATTTCTTCTCCACAGTGGGACAAAGCAACGCCATGCGCTTTTTCGGCTACAGTATATATTAATCGTACCTCCAGTAAGAATTTTGTATCATAAAAGTTTGAAAACTTTTGGTCACGGTGAACTAGGTCAGATTCGAAGCAAATTCCTCGAATGAGTTATGTATTTTCTGATCAATAAAACATGCGATCGCGCCACCTAGCGAGAAAATTATATTCCAAAAGTGGTTTCATAAATGGAAAATCTTGAAAGCTTTTGCCTTTATTACACCAGATCCAGATAGTGGCGTAGCTCAAACTCAGGCCCCAGAAAAAATTATTTAGGGCCCCTATCCCCCAACAAAATTAGTTACGCACAATTTCGATGATTTCGAATAGATCGTTACAACCTTTAATCACACATAGGTGTTAATGTATAAAAAATACATATATTAAAAATACACGGTGTGGCAGAAAAACGGGCGTTTTTGATTTCTTCGCGAAAGTTTACTTAATGATGTTGGCAACACATGATAGTCATTCGTTTCACCAAACGACGCCATTTGCAGAGACATCAATCGGTGAACTGAACCTCAACGTGCTGTAGCTATTATTAAAGCCAGAGTTGGAAACGGGGTCATATATATATGTATACATCCCAATAACTGCTTGATATTTAATAACTGAAATCTCTAATGATGTTGGCAACATATTGATCGTCATTCGTTTCACCAAACGACGCCTTTTGCAGAGACATCAATCGGTGGACTGAACCTCAACGTGCTGTAGCTATTAAAGCCAGAGTTGGAAACGAATCAAAAATTTTGGACCCGGACGTCTCATAACTGGACCCGACCCGACTCGATCCGGATCCGTAACTGAACCGAACAAATCTGCTTTGAACTATAAATTCGAAACTCAATTATATATATATATATATATATATATATATATATATATATATATATATATATATATTCATCCGAATAACTGCTTGATATTTAATAACTGAAATGTTTTCTTAATAATAAAATTTGGTTACTTGCTAAATTTTAGTGCCACTATTTTACGTAATGTATTTTTTTAAATGTATTTACATTGTTCACTCTTTCCACGCTTTGATGGAGGTGCGCATGCTTTCATATGGTCAGTTAGATTTTTGGTTCCGTAATCTCTTATTACTCCGTCGATATCTTTCTTTGTAATCATACACTTTCATCTTTTGAACAACAAGCAAGACCAAACAACACAGAATTATTCGCCGCTTCCTTAATGAGACGAAACAATTTCCAGCATTCACTCTTTCCCTTGTGGTTTTGAACAAGCACGTATTTGTTAGCATCGACGCCTTTCTCAACCTCCTTAATATTAAATCCATCCACATTAAAAAATAAGGGGTTAATTTCGACATGACACGTCATGAGAACGGGATGTTAGCACATCAATCAAAAACCTCTGAATGCTCAATGTAGAAGATGCGATGTGAGAAGTAACTCTTAGTCATACAGTGAACTTCGCACGGAGAGAGTGAATCAGCTGAGAAGCAGGCGAATGGCGTTTTCCTCTACCTTGCCCTGGACAATCGAACTGTAAAAGAACGCAAAGGAAGTATCTTTTTACGATATGGTGTCTGTATGTTTGACGTCGGTCGATGGAAATCTTATTTGCTTTAAGAATGAGACAATACTTTTGCATGGCCAATCATTATTCACCCCGTGGGCACCACTATCGACTACAGAATTTCACAACGCGCATTTTTTCTTTGGAATGTATTTTTCTCTTTTCAAAAATAAAACTGAAATAAAACCGGGTCAGAAACACCTTGACCCGTTGGACCCGCAAGAAATTGTTGACCCGTGACCATCTCTGGTTAAGGCATTTTACAAAAATGGTGACTGTACTGCCTGCCGCTGCTACACGAGAATATCAACGTTATTTTAATCTCGGGAGGCATTATTCTATTCCATCAGAACATGCCATCAGGTTATAGGTGAAGACTTTTCAAGCTACGGGAAATGCATTGAAGCAAAAACCTACAGGTAGACCTAGAGTATTCCAACACGAGAAAGAATACAGGAAGTGCAAAATGTTGTAACCCTAAGTCTAAATCTTTCTGTGAGGCGAATTTCTTCAGGAGTGGGGATCTCAATTCGTAGTGTCCGTAGAATCTTACGAGGCGAGTTAAAGTTACAACCCTACAAGATAGAGGTTGTGTAGCAGTTAAATGAAAATTATTACGAACACCGAATGGCTCTGTGTGTTGAGCTTTTGGGTAAAATGAAGGCAATGAAGCTTTGAGTTTATTGTGAAAGAGTGACGAGGCCCACTTTCATCTCAGTGGTTTTGTGAACAAACAAAACTTTCGCTAATGGTGAGAGGATCAGGGCTGTAGTGGAGAATATACGGCGGTATACGCCGTATACCCTCTGCTTTTTTTTTTTTTTTTTTTTTTTTTTTTGACAATAGCTTATACCTTCAATGTCGATATTATCAACAGAACTTGAATTTCGAACAACATCGCTTCCAAGAGCTGAACATCTAAAAAAAGAACAGTAAGAATTGTAGAGAGCTTTGGAGAAAATCCCAGGGAAAAAAACTCATTTAGCATTAGCAGCGAACCAGGAATTATTCAAAAATATCCCATTGATTCCTATAGGAACAAAATTGTATCTATTAACCAAACCAGTTTATTCAAAGCACGGTTGATAGGATGAAATCAAGCCTTTGTTCAGATTCAAACAATGAAAATGTACAACTTCTTTAAGATATTTCTTCATTAGAGCAAATAAATATTGAAACAGACGACGTGCGCTATGGAGAACTAGAAACAAGGCTAATCTGTAGACGTTTTAATGTTGATGAAATGCAAGCTATTCAGAGACAGAGAATATACTGAAAGCTTCCAAGTTGTACCAGAAAACTTAAAACCCCTCTTAAGAACGATTTCAACTCTGCCTTGTTTGACAGCTGAAAGCGAACGAGGACTCAGTTTAACGAACAACATTATAACAGATCTCAGAGCATTCATCTCCAATGTATCTAACCTGATGTTCATAAATTCAAATGAACCGCCCATTGAACTATTTGATACAAAAAAAATATGTAAGATCTTAGTTGATGAATCATCGTTTAGCAACTGATCAAATGTTTCTTCTAGAGAAGAACAGGGCTGTCAGAACTTATCTCGTCAGGCCTTTTTTTTTTTTTTTGATTGGAGGTTTAACGACCACCGTGAGCAACTCAATGGGCTATAAGCAGTCGCCCGTCCCTAATTTTGAGTCACTGGTTCCAGGTAAGGGAGAGAGCCAGTGCTGTAAGACAAACACAACATCCATGCCTCACCGAGATTCGAACCCGGATCCCTTTCGGACGAATGATCAGAGGCCATTGCTTAGACCACTGCGCCACCTGGGCGGCTCAGGCTTTATGGAATATATTTCAATAAAAATTAAAACAATCTTCTGCATGCTCTTCAACATGTCATAATTGACAGGAGAGGAAACGTTACTTTATTCATATCAGTAAGTGAGCTCATATATATATATATATATATATATAGTCATAATTGTTAAAAAGACCCTCGTGGGGGTACCGTGCCTTTTTTTTTATCTATGTTGTACCTCTGTTTTTTTAGGATTTCCACATAGTATACCCTCTGCTTATTTTACGACTGCAGCACTGTAGAGGATAATCCCCGTCAACTGCATCAACGGCCGTTACACAGTGAGCGAGTTACAGTGTGGTGCGCGGTCTTTTCAATGGGAATAATCGGCCCTTACTTTTCGAGGATGAGCAACAACGGTAACATCTCACAGGTATGACGTCATGCTAGACACATTCGTCGCACCGCAACTTGCAACCTTTCTTTCAGTCATTTTGGTTTCAGCAAGACGGTGCTACGTCTCACTGTGCGAGAATTTCCATGGAAGCCGTACACCGACTTTTCGGAAACCGCCTCATATCCCGGAATGGTGACATATCGTAGACCCCCCAGGTCACCAGACTTGGGAGTTTGTGATTACTTCCTGTGGGGGTACCTTAAAACTAAGGTGTATACAAGGCGCCCACACACCATTACTGAGCTGAAACACAACATCCGTATAGAAATCACAAACATTCCTATTGAGATGTTGGAACTAAACATTCCTATTGATTTTGGAACTATGGACGATTTCCACCGCAGAATGTCAGAGTGTAGACGTCAAAATGGTCGTCACCTGCTGGACATAATATTCAAAACATGAACGTTGCTGTGCATATTTCACAAATGGCAATGTGCCAGGGTGAAAAGGATGTGTTTGTCATTTTTTTCTCATAAAACGACGTATCAGTTTTGTTGCATTTAAAAACGCCAGTTTTTCTGCCACACTCTGTACAAAGTATACACTAGGACAAGCCGCCAATGGTAACCGATAACTCGGGTACAGTTGACAAATTTTGAGCGAAGCTACGGCAAAATCCAAGCTCATCAAGGCGTCTATTATTACAAATTCTAAAAAACGAACGGGTAAAATGACTTCCAGAACAAAAGTAAAATGACTTCCAGAACAAAAGGACTTTATGACTTCCAGAACAAAAGTACGAAACATTCTAAAAAAGAAATGCCTAAAATTTATCATGAACTACTTTCCTTCACGCCTTCACGTTGGTTGTGATCAGGTTGCATATCAACAAAGCGGAAAGACAAACTCAGATCGGGAACCACTTTGTACCGCGAAACACAGACCTCCTTTTATTGTTATAGATTAAGTATAAGTGTTGAGCTAACAGACGGAGTCTTTCCATTTCTTCGTTTTTCAATTCAAACGATTTTTTTAAATTAATGTTAGTGTGCCGACTTTCGTAAAACGGTTCAAGTAAAAGGCAATCTAGTTTTAATTGAAATTCCTCAATGACACGGAATTTCGGGAATCGGAAGTCGTCAAAACCTGACCATGGACGATGTCCAATCGCATGCCAAAAATCACGGTGATCGTATGTGTCATCTCGTACCTATGCCAGAACAACTAATTGTCCCGAGTCTCGTATATAGTGGATTTTTCAATTATTATTAAAATTGGTCAGTTTTTTTAATGGTTGAAGTGTTATTCAGTTTGCAGTTAGCTGCCTACCTTGCTTGGAAAAAGCCATCTGGTTAATGTGCGACAGCTTGGAAATTTTTATTTCTATTCTACGCCAGAAAATTCGAATTACTAGTATTGTTATACTATTTTGAGTGCAGTTGATGCATAGTTCCTTATTATTATTTAGGAATAACTAGCAAAATGTTTTGGGTTTTTGTGAACCGAAATAATTTCAATATAACGCTAGAAAACGTTTTTATTTTGCAGCGCTACTTTGAAAATCAGAAGATATCTTTTCTGAGAATAAATATGCTCTTTTTTTATTCGATAAGTAAGTTGTACTGAATTTTGAGGTATTTGGAGATTTTATGGAATGCAACACTGGAAAAAATATTGAATCATACTTGGGTTTATTGGTCGCGTATTGGAGATATATTTGTTAAGTTTAGGGGCTTCAAGTGGATGACCATAACGGGTAAAAAAAAAAAAAGGAAAGAAAGAAGAGGATCTGAGAAAGCAAACACTGCTGAGGATTTCTAGACCAACTTGAAGTTCTTAAATTTCATATGATTTTTAAATCATATTACGAGAATTCGACCATTTAAATCTGTTTCTTCAGCAGAATTTTTTTTTCAGTTTGAATAAAACCTTTCCGGCATTTTTTTTAACGCGCGTGGTTGAATACTGAACAAATTTATTTTGGAACTAAATTTTTAACTTATTACTTTTTTTAGATATGTGGTCACAATATGAGTTAGATATTTTGCTGAATAACTGCTTTCTTTTTCGGATTTCAATTCACTCCTTAGATAAGCGAAATCTACAGGTTTTATTTAGGTAAGGTTTTTCTACGGAAGTCATATCACATGTTACTGATCTTCAAATACCATTTTTCAATACTTTCAATAATCTTAAGGTACCGAAAGTCATTATAGGGTGCACACGGGAGATTTTCATACTTTAGTTGCAATACCAATACAGTACTGCCGGTAGATTACATTTCAGTGGTGCTAGGTCACTGAACATTGGAGGTGGGGTTTTGCTCACTTCGCATGTATTGTGGAGATAAAAACTATTGAAAAGTTGTGTATAATATTACAGGCATATCTGCTCCTTGCAAACTATGAACAGGAACGATTATCTCATTGTTCGACTGCTCATTTAACATAGAGGACTAAAATAAAGGTAAAATGTTATTCTGTTAAGATAAACCTTGAAAGGAGATATCACACTTCATAAAGATAAAACTGAGGTTTGTAGATTCCATGTATTCCCTAGTGGTGTCTATAAGAACAGAGAACTTGATACCAGTTCCTGGTAATAAAAACTGACAGTTGATGCAGCTGAAAAATGTTATGAATATTTTCCACCGTGGAAAAAAGTGTGGGAATTGGGAAAACATTTATGAATCGTGAACTTGTTTAGTTTATTGTATGTATTTATATAAGAAATATAAAAAAAAAACTTTCTACGAAATACTTTACAGAGAAAAACACCTTATTATAAAGTAAAATTCTTGAAGGAAATGCTTAAGCAAAACTTTATACATAGCGAATTTCTTCCTCTCTTTAAAATTCTAAACGATTTAGCGGCTTTGGAACGCCATCGAAAAAATAAAAGTGACTACACGTTTCGTCAAAACACTTTGAAGAAAATGAGGATTAACCCAATGAAGATGAAACAGAAATCTAAACTGTTATTCTGATGTTTCTCCAATAAATGTAATTGAATGTTTAGAGGGAATTGGATACTATTTACAGAGCCGAGGAGGACCTTATACTGAAGAAATTAGCTATCTAAATGTTATGAATACTGTTATGATTAAAGACGCCATGGAAAAACGAAAACAGACTGTACTTACGTCGTACTTAAAAACTCAATAGGTATGTTTTAACTGTTTTATAGTCTGCCGTATGTAAACATACTTTGCATCAAAACGGAGTTAAATAAATTTCTTTAATCACATTACTTTAACTTTAAAAATATATAATGCCAATATGTACGTATATTATTCTTGAAGCATATGACAGCATTTTATTTAGATGTATAAAATATGTATATTTATAATAGAGATAATTCTTAATATAGGGGATGAAAAAATACATCATGCACATACATACATATAATATATACAGTACGTAATTTCATATTTATTAATTAATTAAAGCTTATATGTGTCTTATTACTACTTTAGCAAAAACTTTCCTTTACAAATACATTACCTTTGCTCGTTTCTATGGGCACTATTTTGCAATTAGAGTTGCAATCTCACGCGCAATGAAAATTTTTGTAGTGCGTACTATTTTTAACGAAAATACGTTACGAATTTTTTTCCTCCCCTTGAATTTCGTTATAACGAGTTTCAACTGTATTATTCATTTAATTGTTATGTACATTTACATAAGTATACTCTGGTGGCACAACAACATTAACGTCATCCCAGATGGTGGTATTTTGTACAGCATATGCCAACTGGTTCGGACCTTCGGCATCCCATCAAACGGACCAAATGCAGCTGGCAGTCGTGGCTCGCAGTCAGAGTTACAATCGAATAGCCCCGAGAGAACCTTCAACAATGTGAAACCGCTGTCGCGATTATTCTCGACGAAGGCCGTGGTTATTCTTTATTTGGACTGATTTTCAAATGCCACTTTTCAATAAACTTCACATTTCTTTCTTTCCTCGACTTCATTAGCACGTCTTTTGTAAAAAAAAAAAAAATATCGTGCTTATGTTACCGGTTTGTCCATCCGTCCGCCCGCCTGTAGACACCATATCTCTGCAACTAATAGTCCGATTTGAAAAATTCTTTTTGCATTAGGAAACTTGAAATGTGCGAATGATCCTTTATTTCGCTTTTTTTTTACGATGCACAATTTCTCCACCAGAGGGCGTAAATGCAGATATCGAATTCAAAATACATTTCATCCCATATATTTGCTTCTAAGCATCCGAAATCAAAAAATCTTTTGCCTTTAGATTCCATTCATGTCGAAAATATATTTTCGGTATAGTCACTTTTTCAAGTTACGCATAGATTCTCCGCTAGGGGGCGTAAAAGTGAATTGCGTTTTCCCGATATCACTGCTTCTAAAACTCCGATTTGAAAAATATTTCCGCAGCGGACATAGCTCCTGATGGGAAATATTTTGCTTATGAATTCTGATTTTTGGTGTAAATGGTTTGGCCACAAGGGGGCGTAAGTGTTAATTTCTGCGTCTGGTGTATTTGCAGCAAAATCTGAGCTCCTGAAAACTGGATTGAAAAAATTATTTCGTGAACCGATACCGCTCACATCGAAAAACCTTTTTAAAAATACTTTCTTAAAATAATGCATGGTTTTTTCGCCGGGGGGGGGGGGGGGGGTAATCGCATATTTTATTTTTTGTCGATCTCTACTTCTAAGAGTCCGGTTTGAAAAATTCTTTCTTTGTTGGAGAGAGTTTCCGCTGCGAAATGTTTCTCATATAATTTCGAATTTTTCTTAGTGCACAAGTCTGCCACCAGAGGGCGTAAGTTCACGTTTTCGTTTACAGCAATATCTGCAGGACTAAAAACCCTATTTAAAAACTTTTCTTCGGGCAGATACTACTAACTATGCTAACTGAATGTTGTTTCCCCCAAATTAGTGCACAATTTCGCCGCTAGGGGCGCAAATGCTTAATCAGTTTTTCTCAATATCACTGCTCTTACATGTGCGATTTAAAAAATTTCTTTCAACACCGGATGCCATTTCCCTTGTAGAACACATTAGGCTAGTATGTGAGGAATTTTGTAGTTCACAGTTCTGTCGTTAGGTGGTGTTTGTGCACTTCAGTTTGCAGCTGTATTGCCGCTTCTAAACACTGTTGAGGATTTTTTTCTGTATGACATTCGCTACAACAGAGATGTGGAGTATTATCCTGTATAAATAAACGCAAAGCTTTTCAAGCTAGCTGCGTAAAGGTAGGAACCTTTTTTTTTTTTTTTTCCGCTATCTCTGCTCCCGGGAGATGTATTTTAAAAGTTCTTTTCTCTTAGAATAGCTTTTTTCACGAAGAATAATTTTCGCCTGTATTAAATTTTTCCGTTATGCAAAGTTTTTCCGCTAGCAGACGTAGACTTATATCATGTTTCTTTCTATATTTCTCCTTTTAACTGCTCGATTTGAAAATATCTGTCTCTGGTACTGTCTTTGTACTATGTGAAACTTTTTGTTCGCCATTTGCTAATCTTCGCAACATGCTTTTTAGCCGCTGGTGGAACTAAGTAGATGCTTCTATTTCTGGATGTTTTATCGATTGTTGGAACCGGTTGATAGTTTTCGAAACCGGTTCTATTCACTTTGAATAACTTTGATACATTTAATTCGCTTCCCAAACGATTCAAAAGACGTGCTTATTACATCCGAAAATTCAGTGCCATCTTTCTTGTTTCTGAATGTGATCAACTAACATCACCTGAACATTTGAGGAAGAAATGCAAATTTTAAGCTACCATTTTTTACGAACTGGCGAAACATTATCAGCAAATTCTTTTAAAGACAACTGACAGAGTATGACGCAAAAAAAAAAACAAAAAAAACACTGCCCTAAAAATGAGCGCAAAAGTTTCGATTCCAATTTTAATAAGATTTCAAGCAATTTTATTTGCGCATTCTCTAGAGCGAGCGCCCCCCTCCTGCCCTGCCCAGGTTACGCCTTCGAGTACAAGATGTTCTTTAATCACGATTTGTTTAAAGTTGAATTGGCGGCGCAAGAAAAAAAAAAGCGCTACAAATTGCTCTTATATTTTATTTTAGTATTTAAAAAATATCAACGTATTTTTTTCGCATTGCAAAAGCAGTAAATACTACGAAAATCAAATTTCTTCTCGACAGCTATATGATTTTCTATAAAAATCCTGATTCTAGATTAAGTGAAATCTTCACAATAAGAATCTGAGACAAGTGTTTCAATATGCAAAACATGAATTAACAGCCTTTTTTATTTGTTTTTAGATCCTGGATACATCTGAAACGAATGTTGGATATTGATGATCTAGAAAGGGGGGGGGGGGTTCTATTCTACTACGCCAATAGACGTTGGAACCACAAAGTTACGTCCCAGAGATTTATCAGTTTTTAAATACGTGTATGTGAGCCGTGAAATGCAAAACCGAAAGTAAACAACATACCCTTCTATGATGGAATCGAAGTTCAACTTTAGCTGTACCAAGAAGGAATTCAGCAATGTTGTCTTGATTCTCCCAAAGTTGTAACATACCGGGATACTTATAATAAAATCAAAGAACCTTGTGTTTTTTATTCGAATTTCAAAAGTTAACGTATGATCGCAAAAAACGCATAACTGAATTACGTGTAGCCGAATTGAAAAAGCGAGTAAACTAATAACGGAACTAACTCAGAATTCCGTATACGTATAACTACAGAACGTATACCCGAGGTTCCACAGTGTGTTGCCAAACATTTCTGTTCCTGCTGTGACAATTATTTCTAGATAAAAATGCTCCAAAAATGAATATTTAAGCAACGGTTATTTAGCAGTGTCAATTTATTTTGCCTTCATTCATGTATAATGCTATAATGTAATCCCACTTTTTTCAACCAACAAATAAAACATGTTACCTCGTATGTCCACATAAGAATATTTAGAAACAGCAATTTTCAATATAGGGTTTTGAGACATATTTTAAAACAGATGTGTTTAAATAACTCTCGAAGCTAGCTACTTGCATGTAGCACTAATTTTAGTTTTATTTCGTATTTATACAGGCGCAAAAAGGGGGAGAGGGCGCCGTTGCGCATGCGCGTAGTCAGGGTAACGACTCAGCATCGTGAAGTTGCTTCTCGCACGGAGTTGACAGAAGTTCCCAGTTCTTAAGGACTGCGGGAGCCGCTGCGCCGATCATGAGGAGGTTCCGAGTCAGCGGATTATAACATGGCCATTCATGTTATGGTCATGGATATAAAACGGCTCCAGGATCCGGAAGCCAAGTTTCTATAGAACAGGCAGGAGTGAATTTATACAGGTATGAATTTCATTTTCCTTTGCTATTATTATTAACT
The DNA here is from genome assembly GCA_039090855.1 of Macrothele yani. NCBI lineage: Eukaryota > Metazoa > Arthropoda > Arachnida > Araneae > Macrothelidae > Macrothele > Macrothele yani. The sequence continues at coordinate 40,396,546 of CM077010.1, read as the reverse complement.
TCAATTTCCTTGAAAATAGCATTCTAAAAATTAGGAAAATAATGAATTCGAAGTTATTTCAAATTTTAGCCGGCGCATAATTACAATCTGAGAAAAAAATACATTAACAAAAATTAATTATAAACATTTTTTTTATTAATTTTTATGGATTTTTAGATAGAGAAGTTATGGCAATATAGATTATTAGGATTTATGTATAAAAGAATAAAAGAGAATAGGTATCAACATTTAATTTAGCAGAACACTGTGGGTCACGATATCAAACAAGAGACAGAAATGCATTTTTATTACCAATGCCAAACACTTTAACCGAACAAAGATTTATTGATTACCGGGGATCCATGTTCTGGAATAACCTACCTTGTCAACTAACACATATTAATAATTACAATTATTTTCAAAAGCAACTAAAAAATATTTGCTAACAATATAAAATTTAATAGTAAAATTTATTAATCAGACCACATATGCGTAAATTTCATATGTGCAGGACGTTTGGCTTGGCTGCGTTCTTTAGGGGAATTGGGATTCACTCAGGATATATATATATATATATAGCCTTTTACTCAATTTCCTGTTCTGTGGTTACCTTGTACATAGGTATCCATATTATATATGTTGTTTTTGTCTTAATATTATGTTATAAAATTTATTTTGAAATGTAACATGGTCAAATGCAACCCCATAACGAAAAATAAATGAAATGAAAATTCTGCGCTCAAAAGTGAATTGCTGAAAAGAAGTTAAATAACTTCAATGGAACTCGGGATATTTTGTTACTCTTAAAAATGCCAAATTAAAATTCAGTTGTAGTAAATTAAAAAAGAATGAAGCTTTACTGGGACAATGTTTTAAAAAAAAAAGTTATAATAAGCACAAATTCCATTAAAAACATTTTATTTTTTTTTCACATTTTATTTTGCGCTGAAAAAATATTCTTGTCAAAATGACAGTAGATTTTCTAAATTAAATAGAAACAAACTAATGGATTATAAGGTTTCAAAAGCAGCTATTCTCATGGTAGGACTTATTTTTTTCCTACTAAATGTTTTTAATTTATGCTACAATAACTAATGCCACCGCTTTCTATTTACTAAATTTCCCATTACTGTACACATGTACAGCTCACTGGTTGCAATTTCCATTAGAATATTTTCGTATGCAAATTATTTTTTGAAAAGGAACAATTATTGAAAATAATTTTTATGTGCCCTCAAAAATAACAAAGTTAAATGAAAACTGCGCGATAATTTTCAAAGTACTTAATTATTTTAGAGAACAAGTTGTATTCAATAAAATGTAAAAATGCATGTGCAATTAGACCCTTCTTATGCCGAATTTTTTTTACTTTGCGCAAGTAATGTGTAGTTTTACTTTTTAGAATGGCATACTATGTCACAGAATTTACCATCACCTTTGTTTTCTTGAAAACTTCAGAAAAATAGAGAAACAGGATATGATATTTATCTTTGGCACTTACATGAATTGCATGACCTAATAAATTTCGCTAAATAAATCAAGAATTCAAAAATTTCCAACAGCTATTTTCGTTAGGAATTTTTTTTATACGAATTTTACCAATGGGTGTTTGCACACAATGTATTCAGTGCAGCATAAATTCATTAAGTGAAGGTATTGAAGACAGCAGAATGTACACTGTAAAAAAAAATTCTGAAATTCACGAGCCACTTTCCGTCATTTCTTTCGTGAATTCACGAAGAATATTTCTGATACAATCTTTTCCGTGAAATGACAGAAATAAATCTAAATTTCAGGGATTTTCCGTACGCCAGGAACATTCTGGATTTTTAGAAATCTTTCCGCAGTTTCTTTCTTATACTGACGGTAAATTACCCGTTTTCAAAAGGTGTTAACGGAAAATTTTGAATTTTCAAAAACCTTTCCGCAACTGCTTTTTTTATATTAACGGAAAAATTCCGTTATCACTTTTTCCGTATCCACATGACGAAAACTTTGCTGTAATAGGAGATTCACGGGAATACTTGAGGTTTGATTAACTGTTAAATTTCATTAGTCTGTCGAAGAATTTGATTTTGAAGTTCTTTCGAGATCAGATATTGTGGATAGTATTATCGCATGAATTTTGGTTAATGTGGCACAGGATATTTCTTCTCCTCTTCCCCATTTTGTGCGCCAGCTATTATATATTGTGCTGCCGTAAGAAACCAGGTACTTAATTTATTGTACAGGTTATTGTACGATGTCTATATCAGTCTGTAGTTTTTAAGACAAAAGCTATAAAGAGTAAATTTCATATGCAGAAGTTTTTTGAAATAATATTATAAAACAGTACATCGCACATTCTCTTAAAGGTAATTGAAAGTTATCGTGATTTGAAAAAAAGATCTCATACTCCAAATCATTCTGTTGCTTCGAAAAACCACGAAAGAAATAACGTAATTTGTAATAAGACCTCGTACAGAAAAAAATATTAGAAACGTATTAAAAAAATAAACTCCGTTTGGAAATAAAATGACTAAATCCCTCGCATTACTGAAAAAAAAAAAAACTTCGCGTAATTAAGTTTTACCTTGAACGTGACCCTGGTTCCTGTGGCATTCTGGCTCAATGGTCAAGATGGACGTCTAGTGATTTTGCTTCCATATACTTCCAATGGGAAACCTTCTGTACACATTTTCTTCATAATTAATGCGTTCCCATGGCTGAAAATTTGAACATCGATTAAAATAACTTCTTATCATAACTTGGAATGCTTAATATTTTCTAAAACAACCATAATTAAGCAATCCAACTTTTGTCCACTGACGTCATCAATTTACAGATCATGCCATCTTTTTTCTGGTCTTAACACCACCAAAGAAAAAGTTATTGATTTTTAATATAATTATGGTTATATTTTAGAAAATATTAAGTATTCCAAGTTACAATATGAAGTTATTTTAATCGATGTTCAAATTTTCATCCTTGGGAACGCATCAATTGTGAAAAAAATGTGTACAGAAGTTTGCCCATTGGAAGTATAGGAAGCAAAATCACTAGACGTCCACCTTAAGACGTACGGCTTCAATCTGAAAGAGCCGGGCTCAGTCGTGACCTCAATCCTTACTACCAGCACAAAAGGATTCCCTCTCGCAAGGATGAAACATTCAGCGTGTTGGATTTTGCGAAATTTCTGCCTAAATATGGAAAAACTTGAAACGTACTTTTCTGAAATAAACAGAATTACTGACTACGGAATATCTAAAAACACGGAAGTTAAAAAAAAAGAAGGGGGGGGGCACTTTTAAAATTAGAAATTCCGTCAAAAGTCTGACAGTTACCATCAACTTTGCTGAACGTTATTTCAAGAAATTTTAAGTTAATTCACACCACTCATGTTTTTACAGTTCTACCTGAAACTTTATAATTTCATGAATATACACTGCTGGCCACCCAAAATGCAACACCAAGAAGGATGCATCCGATTGGCCTGAAATTCGCAGCATGCGTCGCCCGCGAGAGGACATACAAACGATTAGCATTGCAGGGCATATGCAAATCATGTGCGCCCGCACGCCACCGACAAGCTCTATAAGAATGGTGCACAGAAGGCTGGGTGTAAGTAGTGGAAGTGTGTTGTGTTGCCGGACCTGTGCGGGAGAAAGCTTCCTGATGCCTCGTCGCAGAATACAGCAGTCATACCAGCACGTTTTGGAGTTCGACAGAGAATGAATAGTGGCTTATCGGGGACGAATAGTGGCGATAGCGGTTTATCGTACCCGAGACATCGGCGCCTGTGTGGGATGACATCCAGCCACTGTCGGCGAGAATGGATTCGGTGGGTGCAGGAGGGACGGACGGACCGACGTGAGCAATTGCCGCAGACGCGGCACACCACCAAACGAGAGGACCGGCATGTTGTGCGGCGGGCATTGACGGCTCGCACCGCCACATCACGAACCTTAGCGCAGGAATTAGGGTGTGTTGCGCAACTACCTGTGTCAGCACGTACCGTTCGACGTCGTCTGCAGGAGCGGGGACTTGTCGCACGGCGCCCATTGCTCCGATTACCATTGACGTTACTCCACCGGCGAGTGCGGCGATAGTGGGCCGTTGAACGCCGGACCTGGACTAGGGAATGGCACTGCATTGTCTTCTCTAACGAATCCCGCTTCTGCCAGCAACACAAGGATAGTCGGATCCGCTTGTGGCGGCACCGCGGCGAGAGACTGTATGAAGATTGCATTATGCATCGCCATACCGGTCCGTCGCCTGGCGTTATGGTTTGGGGCGCAATTGGATATGACACCCGCACCCCTCTGGTACGCATCGCCGGTACACTCAACAGCCACCGCTACAACTCTGACGTTTTGGAGCCTGTAGTCCTCCCTTACCTGCAAGACCTGCCAGCGGCCACGTTTCAACAGGACAATGCGCGCCCGCACGTGGCACGCATCGTGCAACAATTCTTCACGGCCCACCAGGTGTCACTACTGCCGTGGCCCGCCTGTTCTCCCGATATGTCGCCCATCGATCAAGTCTGGTCGCCGATCGGCAACCGAGTGGTCCGGCAAGCACCACCTGCGGCTACGCCTGATGAACTGTGGCAATGTGTGGAAGCTGCCTGGACCGACATACCCAAGCCCACATCCAAAGCCTCTTTCGTTCGATGCCGCGGCGTGTAGCGGCCGTTATTGCCAGCCATTGGGGCCACACGAACTATGGATGTCTGCGTGTTCCACAAGTCACACGGGCATGTAAGCTCAATCTTTGTATCTGTCCAATAAATTTGGCTTTACTATCTCGTGTCCTTCTTGGTGTTGCATTTTGGGTGGCCAGCAGTGTATTTGAAACTACCAAAAGGTACATATATCTCACTCTTGTACTTTATTCTTTGCGTAATTTATGTTTTTCAATAATCATGTACGCCTAAGTAAGAGCTATTTTTGTTGTTAGCGGGTTCATCACCATGAGCAATTCTAACAGCGAGAAATTATATGAATAAATGCACTTGAAAAACAGATACGAACTTGTCACAGCAAATGAAAGAATGAAGCAAGACTCCGGCATTTCTGTTGGTCTGGAATGAATTTTGACCAATCAGAAAGTCAGTGGGCTTTCGAGAAATTCGGATAGCAATCTTTAGAAAATATGGCTTCCGGATCTTCTAGGTCTTACAGCAATTTGGTTTACTGTGCCTTAGAAAAAGAAGGTGTTATGTAAGGATATCTAAAGACTGAAATTCTGATATACGCAGAAGTAGCAATTTATTAAACCTTCCTACTAATAGGTTGGTGTGCTGCCATTGACTTCATAAAAGGCCCAATTGTGACATGCATAGGTGTTGACATCGTTCCACAGTTATGATTAATCAAGCGGATGTGATGGTATCCGTCAAGTGCCGAATGTTCGCCGAAGAAGGATCTCTATTACGAAACGCTCTACTAAACATATCACACAGGTGTCCACAATTGGTAAAGATCTGGGGACTGTGGGGCTCATTTTAGCACTCTGAAGTCACGGTCGTGCTCCTGGAATCACGGTGTGACGATCTGAACCATGTAACGTGGTACATTATCTTACTAGAATATCCATCAGAAAACACCATGACATGTACGGGTGTGCCTAGTCCGTGATGATATTAAGATACTTCGTGGCATCGAAATACTGTTCCAGAGTTATATAGAAACCCAACCCAATGCCCGCCATGAAAACAGACCCCACACTATCACACTACCTCCACCAGTTTGCAGAGTTAACGCTAAGCAGGTGGGATCCATTGATTCGTGCTGCTGACGCCATATTCAGGCCCGTGCATTGACTGAAAACATTGTTCATTAGACAAGGTGACGTTTTCCAGTCCTCAAGGGTTCAGTTTTTGGTGTTTTCGTGCCCACTGCAGACGCATTTATGGAATTTCAACAAAGACGAGTGGTAGGCTTACACGAATGGGAAGTCTACTGTTACAGTCTATTCGCGTCAATGTACGGCAGGATGTGAATTCTGGAATTTCTCTGTTGATACCGCTGTTGTACTGCGCGGTTACTTGGCGCAATGGAGCTCGTCAGTTACCTCGTACAATCCTCGCCAGTCAATGTGTGGCGGACTGTGTATGCTGAAATTCTCTCTATACCGCAGTTTTACTGCGCGGTTACTGGACGCAATGGAGGTCTTCTGTTACATTGTACAATCCTCTTCAGCCTGTGTATTCTGAAATTTTCTCGATACGGCTGTTGTACTGCGCGGTTTCTTGACGCAATAGAGATTGTCTGTTACCTCGTACGATCCTCTTCAGTCAATGTGGGGGCGGACTGTGTATGTTGAAATTCTCCTCTCGATACCGCTGTTGCACTGCGCGGTTGCTTGACGCAATGAAGCTTGTCTGTTACCTCGTACAATCCTCTCGAGCTAATGCGTGGCGGACTGTGTATGCTGAAATTCTTTTTTTGGGGGGGGGATTGGAGGTTTAACTACCACCGTGAGCAACTCAATGGGCTATAAGCAGTCGCCCATCCCTAATTTAGGCCCACTGGTTCCAGGGAAGGGAGAGAGCCAGTGCCGTAAGACAAACACAACATACATGCCTCACCGGGATTCGAACCCGGACCCCTGTCGGACGAACTGATCAGAGGCCATTGCTTAGACTACTGTCACACCGGGGCTGCCTGCAGAAATTCTCTTGATACCGCTGTTGTACTGCGCGTTTACTTGACGCAATGGGGTTCGTCTGTTACCTCGTACAATCCTCTCCAGCCAATGTGTGGCGGACTGTGTATGCTGAAATTCTCCTCTCGATACCGCTGTTGTATTGTGCAGTTACTTGACGCAAAGCAGCTTCTCTTACATCGTATAGTCCTCTCCAGCCGCCGTTGTCTTGGAACATTGAGCTTTCATTTCCATCCGCAGAGATGACTCTTGACTACTTCTTTTATTGTTTGTGCACTATTCATTGTATACCCTCGATACAGTTGTTCTTGCATAGCCGAGGAGGGTTGCCGTTTTTCAGATGCTTACACCTGCCCGTCTATAGCCAGACCACTATCATGGCTATTTCACAGTCGCTTAGATTACGACTTTTTCCCATATTACTGCTACCTAAGCTTCGCACACATCTCAATACTTTGGAGTGCGCTCTTTATAAAGCCATATCAGCATCACAGTTTAGTACGTAAGTGAGGATGGAACATGTCTGATTGCAATTGGGTGTTCACAATAATTTGTTACTTCAGTTGTTGTCTGTGCATAAGTATTCACATTTGAATGATGCTGCTCCGGGAAGTTTAAGAAAAATTTCGTTGATTTTTTCTTTCTTCGATACCTTATGTCATTTAAAGCTAGTAACTTTCTTTTTCAAAATAAATGCAATTTTCTCAAAATCACGAACAAATACACTTTGAACAAATACTTAAATAAGTAATTTTAACCTCAAAGACGCAAAAATGGGTAACTCTGGATCGCATAATGCCAATGGCGTACGATTTAGGGCACCCTAGTAAGCAGCTGTCTGAAATTTAAATCACTCGTTCCTATTTCATAGTCAGAGGAGAAACCGGGCATTTCTGCACCACGGGGCAGACTGCAAATATTGCGTCCCGCAATCTGTCTTTTTATCTTATACAGATATGATGAATATATGCATTACTAAAGCAAAATTAACGTCATACCCCAATGCTATTTTTATGTAGGTGGCACAATCAGACAGACTATTTGCGCAACTGCTTCCGAGTTCGTACCTTCGATCAAACGGACCAAATGCGGTTGGCAGTCGTGGCTCGCAGCCACACTAATAGTCGAATAGTCCACAGAGAATCTCAGCAATGTGAATGGCATCCTCATCTTATCCATCCAACTAAAGAAAAACATCCTTATTAATCCAACTAAAGGAAAACGACAACCTTATTCATCCAACTAAAGCAAAACGACATCCTTATTAATCCAACTAAAGGGAAACGACATCCTTATTTAATCCAACTAAACAAAAACGCCCTTATTCATCTAACTAAAGAAAAACAACCTGATTCATCTAACTAAAGGAAAACTACATCTTTCTCATCCAAATAAAGAAAAACCACAACCTTATTCATCCAACTAAAGAAAACGATAACCTTATTCATCCAACTAAGGAAAACGACAACCTTATTCATCCAACTAAAGATAAAAGACATATTTATTCATTCAACTAAAGGGAAAGAACATCCTTATTAATCCAACTAAAGAAAAACGTCCTTATTCATTTAACTAAAGAAAAATAACCTGATTCATCTAACTAAAGATAAACAACAACCTGATTCATCTAACTAAAGGAAAACTACATCTTTCTCATCCAAATAAAGAAAAACCACAACCTTATTCATCCAACTAAGGAAAACGACAGCCTTGTTCATCCAACTAAAGGGAAACGACAACCTTATTCATCCAACTAAAGAAAAACGACATCCTTATTCATCCAACTAAAGGGAAACGACATCCTTATTCATCCAACTAAAGGGAAACGACATCCTTATTCATCTAACTAAAGAAAAACAACCTGATTCATCTGACTAAAGGAAAACATCTTTCTCATTCAAATAAAAAAACCACAACATTATTCATCGAACTAAGAAAAGCGACAGCCTTGTTCATCCAACTAAAAAGGGAAACGACAACCTTATTCATCCAACTAAAGAAAAACGACATCCGTATTCATCCAACAAAAGAAAAACGTCATCCTTATTCATCCAACTGAAGGGAAACTACATCCTTATTCATTTAATTAATGAAAAACCACTGGCCCATTCTTGTCGACAATGGCTGTGGTTCTTCTTCAGTTGGACGGACTATAAGAACAGCGCTTACATTTTTGAATGTGAGCAACTAACATTCCTTGAACATTGAGGAAGAAATTCGAAATTTAACTATACCAGAAACTGGTGTAAAAGTTTCATTTAGACTGAAAACAGTGACTATTCCGCTCTCTTGAGCTCCGCCTCTACCCTTGGTCATAATTATGTCATATTATTAAATCCTTATGAAAGTTTTACACAGGGGAATTACACATTAAATGAAGTCCTAGTAAATTGTTTCAGTCTCCGCCAACTTCTTGTGTCGAATACTGGGCACCGATTCCATCCGAAATTTGAATGCTGTATTTGTTTTTCGTTCGGATTCTTCATGTTCCTAGGGACCAGAAACTTCAAATTAAGGACGGATGACTTCTATTCAAAATTTAAGAGTGATTAAATCAAGGAAAGGGGGGGGAGGTGCCGATAACGTCTTCATTAAATGTTTCTGCAAGGTCACTTTCTTAAAGAAAAGTAAACACAAGGTTGTAAAACAAATTCAATATTTGGACCATGAAAAAAATCTAGCATCTCCCTTTTATTCATTTTTGAATTCTTACGTCTTGATGATAACTTTAACATGTTTCAAATATTGAGAGAATACAGCATTCAAAAGTTATGTTATCACTTTTCAAACATCAAGATATTTAAATCCAGCTGCATCAGTCACTTGCACTTCTGTTGTACAGATCTGCAGACTAATTTGGTAGTTTGGAAGGGCGTAGTGACCTTATGAGCGCACTTCACTGTATTTCATACACCAAAAGAAAAAAGGAGATTCGTCGTCGTATTTTGCTAAAATTGTGCTTAAAAACAAGTTTAACTTAAAGAGGCCTGTTGAGGGACTCGGCCACGGTTGAATAAATTGTCTATCTGTCATCTAGGAAAGATTTTATCTCAAAATTCTTGGGAGGATTTTATCTCCTCTTATCTATTACAGATTAGGCAGCCTGATGTCCCTTATCGAATCAGCTTCCGTGCAAATTAATGTTATTTTACACCCAGAAACGTGCCTCCTGTGTGATGATGAAGTGCCAATCGTTTGAACTAGTGTTAACGAGACCATTATTCATTTAATTGCTCCTGTCAATAAACGCAAACTATCGGTTCGCTTCTTTCTTCGAACAGAAGCTAATAGATAACGATAAAGATGCGCAGACACACACACACACCGTACGTCTTTTGGCTGAAGACGGACAGTACGTAAGCTTACCAATGTGGGAATATTTCTCTGAGCATGATTTACTGTTCCAAAATAATTTATCTGTTAGACAGTTCCATTTCGCTTCATCTATACTCAGGAAGAATTAAGAAGACAAAATGGTTTTTCTACCGTTTAATCCACTCCTAGAATTTATTGTGCAAACTATCAATAATACGTATTTCGGAAAGTTCACGACCTGTGCTGAGATTTATAAGTCAGACAGCTCAGTCTCGTTTCATCTGCTCTGAAAGAATAAAAAAATCTATCAAGCACAAATTTTTTTTTCTTTAATAATCCATTTCTAGAATTTGGTTCACAAAATGCAATTAAGAATATTCTGGAAAGATCTGCTGAAATACAATGAAGAGCAAATTAATTAGAGATACCTGTCTAGTAACGTGTAGCACCACCTTTCGCCCTGATGACTGCGGCGATTCGTCTCGGCATGGACTCGAGAAGACACCGGAAGCGTTGGGAAGCCACACGAATCCACGACCCCTGAACAAGCTCCTACAGTTCACGAAGGTTTGATGGAGGGGGGTCAGAACCTCGAACATCTCTCATGATGGCATCCCAGATGTGCTCGATGGGATTGAGGTTAGGTGACCTAGCTAGTCAAGGAAGCGAGGTCACGTCGGTGGAGTGTTTATCCAACCATTCGGATATAATTCGGGAGTGAGGACACGGTCCCCAGTGGGATGTTGAAGACGCACAATCTGTAGAAAATGGTCGTCCAGGATATCCCGGTAACGTTGACCTGTGAGGGACGATGTCACACTTACCAGGGTCCCATTTCAGTCCACGTAAACAGTCCCCAGACGAGAATGCCACCTGCACCAGCTTGAAGAGTACCCTGCTGGCAAGAAAGATCCATCGCTTCATGTGGTTTGCGACGTACTCGTATCCTGCCATCCGCATGTACCAAATGGTCAGAAGCCAACGCTTAGACCACTGCCGCACCGGTTGTACAGTGGTCTAAGCGTTGGCTTCTGACCATTCGGCCGAGATGGGTCCGGGTCTAAATCCCGATGAACCATGGATGTTGTGTTTGTCTTACGACACTGGCTCTCTCCCTTCCCCGGAGTCAGCGGCCCTAAATTAGGGACGGGCAACTGCTTATAGCCAAGTGAGTTGCTCACGGTGGTAGTTACACCTCCAATCGAAAAAGAAAAGATTTTATTGCAGAAAACACTCAAAATGCATAGAAAATTTGGTCACGACTTGCGCAGTAGAATGAATTACTTTTTTCAGAAACGCGGATGTAGTTCCAAATACAATAGGCAGTTTCCTTACGAAAAATCGAATTTGGAAAATCAGGAAAAGTCATTCAACATTACTGGAAGACAAGGTTTGCTGAACTAGCTTCTCCCACAAATGAACAATTAGTGACATCACGCAGAGACGTCAGGACCCCAACAGGTGCCAAAACTGAATTATTGTAGAGAAAGCGTTGCCAACATTTTTTTTTATTCAAAGAAGATGTAAAAGCGGAAACTTCACCGCCGCCCCGCTGGCGAAGTGGTTTAAGCGCTCGCCTCTGACGGCGCGTCAGAAATGGGTCTGGACTGGAATCTCGGGCACATGGATGGTATGATTGCTTCAGGGCACTGGCTACCTCCCCTCCCTGGAAGCAGTGGCCCCAAATTAGGGACCGTCGAATGCATGTAGTCCATTGAGTTGCTCACAGAGTTAGTTACCCCTCCCCCCAGAAAAGACACACTCCTTTCCCTAAAAGAGCGTTAACCCCTCCCCTCCCCCTCCAAATAGAAAGCAAAATTTTAGTCAAAGCTTATGAAAAAGCACATTTAAGTTATATGAAAAGAAAATCAACAGCCGCGTGAATATTTTACTTAGAATACACATAGACGTTTCAAAATTACTTAGTGGGCGTTTTATATGAGAAATTGATACATTTGACCGTTAATTTAATTGCAATTGTAATCTCCAACACTTTTTTTATACAAATACAAGGAAAACAAAGCATGTATTGTTGTATACTGTCATGACGAAAAAAATACATACCTTTGAAAAATTTCCACAAATTTACTTAAGAACTCAAAATGAAATACATTAAATGCTCTTTCAGAATTTTTATGATGTTACCTCGGGATTTTCCACGTAATTTGGACACTGCTGTGGCACAGATGCATAGAAACGTGGTATGTTGCTAAGGCAAACAGGACAATGGCAACACAAATGACTACCGGAAGTAAACAAAGAACAAAACTTTCTACCGACCTTTACCTATAATGACAATGCACACAGATTGCTAATGTTTAAGGAAAACCCCAGAATCTTCGAGCCAAAACTCTAAATTTAAGCCACCTATAGAAACATTTCGAATCAGAAAGCCTAATTATCGTCATAACTACATGAAATCGGATGCAAAAATTTTTTATTTTAAACGGGGATTTCGGAAGCGCAGGTACAATGTAATGCCTCCTTGCAAGAAAATATTGAGTTTGAAAAATTAGATAATGTGTGAACAATATTGACCACGTGCAATGCTGAGAGAAATTTTCTAACCATGCTGCAGAATTTTTGAGCATTTTTAAAATCTGTATTAACATCGCCCAGCGGGAACATTTTACATAGAAAAAAGCTGGAGAAATGCGTAAAAGGCTTTATATGGTAGGAGTTTTAAATATCGGATGTCAAATAAAACAAATCTAATTCTTCTAAATGGAGATACCCAGAAAAATACAAACATACATTTATGTTGTCTCTCAGAAATAAACGTATACACTGTCATGTGTGCATCACAGAAATTTGAAAGTGCATGAATTTTCATTCACGTGTTAGCTATATGGTGAGAGAAACAATTTTTTGGACCCGATAAACAGTTGTTGAGTGTTTACAAACACTGACAAAGTGACACTTATGAACTAATTTCTTTTATGAACTAATGCCACAATTAGATAAAAATGCCTGTAAAATGTAATTATTGCTTATCTCCGAAAAAAAAAACCAAAAAAACAGTAGCAGTTGAAACAGCTAGCGTGGCGCACCTGATTAGTTGCTAGCCTAGCATTTACTTGGTAGAAGACTGTTGCTGGCTGTAATTCCGCTGCCGACTACTTAGTTTGAGATGTTTTAGCCTTCAAGGTCGACCACTCCAGTTAGAGGTATTTTAGGATTTCCGCGAATATATACACTATATTGATAACAGTCACAGGACACCCCTCAAAAGTAAATGAACGGATCCGTTGCGTTGTTAAGATGCGTGGTACAGCTGCAAACGGAATAAAAACAAGCATGCATCTGACCGCGATCATATCGCATTGTGAGGCTGAGTGAAATTTGAGCGGCGGGAGAGAACTAACTTTGAGAAAAGAAAGATTGTTGAGTATTATATTAGTGGGTTGTCCATAAGAGAAACTGAGAGGAGTTTAAACATACCCAAGTCAACTGTTTTGGATGTACTGAATAAGTGGAAGACAAATGGCGTGCCTGAAGCAGCAAAACGTACCGACAGACCAAAGAAAATCAGTGATAGAAGACGTAGAAGCCTCAGAAAAGTCGTTACAGCTAATCGACGGAGTACTGCACAAGACCTCAGTGTACAGGTGAGTAAAAATGCAGGAACCTCGGTATGTACACGAGCCATTCGCAGAGAACTTCATTCCATGGATTGCCATGGTCGTGCGGCTGCTCATAAGCCTTTCATCTCCACTGGGAATGCTACTCGTCGTTTAGCATGGTGTAAAGAACATTTATCGTGGACCGTAAATCAATGGAAACAGGTCCTATCGACTGATAAATCCAGAAACACGATCAGTCAGTTTGATGGCCGTGTGTGGGTATGGCTGCAGCCGGGGAATGCTATTACCACAGTGTACTGTTCGTACGGTCAAGTTTGGAGCTGGCAGTGTACTCGTGTGGGGGTGTTTTTTGTGGTATGGTCCCTGCCCATTAGCTATCGTGGACAAACCTGTTAACCAGCATGTCTGCCTCGATATTGTGGACAATTATGCCCTACCAACTCTGTGGCAATACTATGGAACTGAGCCTTGTTGGTACCAGCAGGATAATGCACCGAGCCATAAAAAGCAAGGAATGTTACGGCGTGGTTTGACGATAACTCCGTATCGTGTGTGGACTGGCCAGCACAGAGCCCTGATCTTAACCCCATAGGGCACCAATAGAATAAATGAGAGCGCCGCATAAGATGTTTGGAACCAAGGCCTACTACTAAGTAACAGTTAGTGGCAGCATTATTCTACTGAATGGAAGCACATACCTATCGCTCTGTTCTAAAACCTTGACGAAAGCATGTCTCGAAGGGTCAGTGCATGCATTAAGGCCAAAGGTGGACCGACACCGTACTAATGTATGTCAATAAATGCTATGTTATGTTTCTCTTCTAGGTGTCCGGTGAATTTGGTCAATATAAATTGGCCATCGACGTATTTGTCCACCTTGACGCGGAATGCAATAGGCACACACCTCATACACTTCCCATTCGCAATTGTATGGAGCTCATGGTGATGAATGCCCTTCATCCTTGTCTAGATATGGTACCTAATGAAGCTAGTGAAACGAAATATCGCAGGGTTTTTTTTGTATTTTTTTGCAAACAATAGCGTCCAAGATGAAGACAAGAACTTATTCATAATGTGACAGGTGGGTGGAGATTCATTACAGGTTTTAAAAGATAACATTCTTCTTAATTTCCGAAGAAACACAGGTAGGTCTTTTTGATGCAAACAGACATGCCCCAGAAAACTTGAAAATTACATCTTCCTTGAATGAGAAACGAACCCGCATCTTACGATGTGACACGCTGGGGGTGAGAGTGAATCACCAGAGAAGCAGGTGACAGGCGTTTACCTGTATCTTGCTCCGGACAATCGCACTGAAAATATGTTAGAGATGGTCAGCGGGTCAACAATTTCTTGAGGGTCAAATGGGTAGAGAGTCAAGGTGTTCGTGACCCGATTTCGACCAGATTTTATTTCCTTTTTATTTTTGAAAAGAAAAAAAGAAATACTTCAAAGAAAAATATGCGTACTGTGGAATTTTGTGCTCCGTACTGGTGCCAGCGGAGTGAAAAATGATTTGTCATACAAAAAATACTGCCGTCTCTTTCTTAAAGCAAAGAAGATTTCCACCGACCGACAATACGGCGTAGACGCTAGACTCACCGATGCCATGTCGTCAAATGATGCCTGATTAGCGTACATTTTCAGTGCGATTGTCCGGAGCAAGATACAGGTAAACGCCTGTCACCTGCTTCTCTGGTGATTCACTCTCTCACACCCCGCGTGTCACATCGTAAGACTGAGAGTTACTTTTTACATCCAGAGGTTTTCGTTTTACGTGCAAACATCCCGTCCCAATGCACGTCGGGTCGGAATTAATGCCTTATTAATATGGATGAATTTAATATTACGAAGATTGTAAACGGCGTCGAGGCCAACAAATACGTGCTTGTTGAAAACAAAAAAGGGAAGAGTGAATGCTGGAAATTATTTCGTCTCATTAATAAACTAGAATATGTTTCACAGCAACACCAATTTTCCCAAGCTTGTGATGTGTTGAAAGTTTTTTAAATGCGAATGTTGATTTCATGAGTGTCTTTTCCTTTTGAGGAGCAATGATGAAATCAATATCCACATTTCGGAAACTTTCAACTTATCAGAAGCATGTGGAAGATATTCTGAAGTTTGATATGTTATCAAGAAAACAGCAAAAACTGAAATTAAAGATACAAGATACGTACAGAATTTCAAAATTTTTGACTGCAGCGCCATCAGAATTAAGTGCAGCAGCCTTAACATTACTGCGGAGTGGCTTTTGAAAACATGTGTCAAACAGATAGGTTATGTCTTGCAAACAAAGGACGGCAGTTTTTTTATATTGGAGTTTTAACTACCACCGTGAGCAACTCAACGGGCTATAAGCAGTCGCCTGTTGCTAATTTAGGGTCACTGGTTCCAGGGAAGGGAGAGAGCCAGTGCCGTAAGACAAACACATCCATGCCTCACTGGATTCGAACCCGGACCTCTTTCGGACGAATGATCAGAGGCCACCGCTTAGACCACTGCGCCACTGCTGCGGCGACGGCAGTTAAAATTCACGCAAACCCCCAACTCTCTGTCTCAATATTATCCACCCTGTATGTTGAACAGAATAATAATAATAATATCCAAAGAAGAATTAGCCAATACAACCCCTGTTAAACCCCCTAAAGTAAATAAAAAAACAAACCCTATACACCATATCAAAGAAACATCTAATCACTTCCTATAAGTGAATAAATTTTAGGTTCCCCTGTAATGCATTTGTTTGATTTCCATATAACCTACGATACTCACTTCGGAGAGATTTTTTTTTTTTGATTGGAGGTTTAATGACCACCGTGAGCAACTCAGTGAGCTACAAGCACCCGCCCACCCCTAATTTAGGGACAATGGCTCCAAGGAAGGGAGAGAGTCAGCTCAGTAAGGAAAACACAACATTCATGCCTCACGGAGATTGGAACCCGGACCCGTCTCTGATGAATGATTAGAAGCCATCGCTTAGACCACTGCACTACCGGAGCTGCAGACTTTTTGAAAACACTGCGTACATATGCAGTATATACGATATACACGATTATGTATAACTATATTTTGAGTTTCGAATTTATAGTTTAAAGCAGGTTTGTCGGAATCAGGTCCGGGCCCAAAATTGTGACCCGTTTCTAAGTCTGGTAAGTTACCGTTACACCATCAAGAACAAAGAATCTCCAAGCAGCTGAGGATGTGTTTGGGGACTCAGATGAAACTCTCATCTGTGCGCAAATCGAAGCATATATGATCCTTCATCTTAGCGGCACGCGAAAGAAAGCGAATCCCCTAAAGAAATAAACCTTCAGAAATAAATGATTGTCATATACTGGAGATGTTACAAGCAGAAGAATGCCAAATTAATCATGTAAGTAGAAATGTCTTAGAAAACTCGAAAATTACATCCTCTATGACGAAGTAAATTTCTCCATTTTTATGCCAGGGGCGAGATTCGAACCCACAACTCTCTGCTCCGGAGCTCCGAGTGCTATCCACTATACTACACTGGCATGTGCTCTCACGGCTGTCTGCCTTTACCTCATGTGCGTTCTGCGAGGCAGACGCGTCACACCTTGTGGAACAGGAAACGAACCCACTGGATGCTGACCAGGGCAGATTTAAGAAATAAATTTATTCCCCTTTCATTATATTTCACCGCCCGAAAATAATATCGGCGGAAAAAAATTTATTAAACATGTTTTTAAAAATGGTGAACATCTCCCAAAAATACTGTGGAAAATTAAACATGTCCTGAAAAAGCGGCGGAAAAAATAATTAAAAAACGTGTCTTTAAAAATAAATACAGCGGAAAAAATCGTTTACACCGCCGAAATAAAAAACCGGCGGAAGCAAAGAGCCGTAAGGCAACGCCTAAAAAATATTTGCGACTGTACCTGTAGGGTGTTGCCAACATTAAATGTTTATGCTTATAGTGGCATCTTTACTACTGTTTCTCGGTGGTGTAACGGTAACATACTTGATCCTAAATCGGGAGATGCGGGCTCGTTTCTCGTTCCAGGAAAATGTTCCAGAGGCATGTCAACTTGCATGATTAACTTGGCATCCATCTACTCGTAATATCTAATTGACTAAGTCCTGATTTCTGACTCTAAAAATACGCAAGTTAAACAACAACAAAAACCGGCACTTTTAAGAACTTATATTTTGTTAAAAGACTGACACTTACCAGCAAACTTTGCTGTACGTTACTAAACTGTAATACATAAAAATCTTATCCTCATTGGTATGAAAATTTCATTCACTGAATTTATATTTCTTTCACATTCTCTTGTTAATATACATTGAGTTACCTTTGCATTTGGACATTCCCTGTTTTACGGTGCCGCGTCAATTCGTAGACTACGACGATTCGTCGGTGGCCAATTCGTTGCGTTTGCAAATGTTGGTTACGTACAAATCGCATGCAGGAAAACGTACGATTTCGGTTGTCTTCCTCCGTGATCATATTTATAAGGTTTGGACAACCAGATAGGTGAGTAATATTACGCTTTTTTTTTTGGCACTAACAATAAATTAATATGCCTAGTCCTAAGCTTAGGCCTTTTTAACAGTTTGTATTCCATCGTGTTTATATTCATATACCTTATATACTCGTGTACAGGTCGACCCCCGTTTTTTATCTGAATATTTGCAATTTTTGTATATCCAGTGTATAAGTCCACCCCCGATTTTTATGTGAATATCTGCAGTTTTTGTATACCTACCTATTTTGTGTATAAATAATAATAAAAAAAAATCCGAGGATGCGCCCGCATGCGGACATGTGAACCTACCATTTATTCAAAAAGTAGGAACTGTACACCAAATTAAACTAATAGTATAACTATATACTAAAAATCCGAAAATTTATTGGCGTAGAATAATCAAAATTATAAATTTTGAATAAATAATAAATTTTGATTATTTATTCTACGCCAATAAATTTTCGGATTTTTAGTATATAGTTATACTATTGTTAATACTACTATTTATTGTTGTAGCTGGCTCTCGCAATGTTGTTCCCCGCAAAAATGTGGGTGGATTGAGGCACAATTCTGGGAAGATGATAGGGCTCGCCACCCTGTGGGAAGATGATAGGGCTCACCACCCTGGTTAGAAAGTTTTCAGGGAAGGTTACACACTTTAACAATATATGAACCCACTTTTCCACATTGTCCCCACCCTCGTTTCTTCCACTTTTTGTGAGCGAGATTTCTGCAGTTACTTCATTCATGGAGAGTAAAGCATTTGCTCCCGCAGCAAACGAATCAACGAATCGTGATGCGTTTACCAAATGTCGTAAAGCACATCGTTATTTAAAAAAAAAGCACTTCCTGAAACGTTTGGAAAGCGTAAATAGGTCTTGATGTCAACCTGATAGTTTTTATAATCCCATAAAGAATATGCTTGCCGTAAAAAATAAATGTGTAACTTTTGAAGTTTTCAATGGATCTCTTCAAAATTTAAAATGTATCTTTATTTTGATGTATAGTGGACGCTGTAAAATTTGCACGCAACTATATCAAACATTGAAGTTAATTTGTTCTATAAAATTTTATCCCACTACTCTGTGCAGAGTAGCAGCTGTCTGTCAATTGCTGAGCTGGACGAGTGTGTGATTGACAGAGAGGTGGTTTATCTACTGCCGAGTTTCACCCCCTCTCTACCGTGTTTGTGACAAACAATCTGCTTTAGTTAGTGACAAAACCAAACATCGCCCCATTCAGTAGAGATGCAATCCGTTTTGCTCGCTCTTAGTCTTCAGAAAAGGTTACTGCTTGTTTGATTTTTAGAGCCGGGCACACTCAATTTAATAATAAACGTAAGTAGGTTGTTAAACTAATGCACTTTTTTACTATTAGGGGCAATGTTATTCCGAGCGATCGGCTAAGTTTAAACACTTTCGTTTTCGGGATGCATTGATCAAGTTACCGCTGTTCTGTAGATTGTCACGCCTCTCTTCTCCGCCGTCGCTAAGCAGGGGCAGCGGTCTCCTTTTTCAATAGATTGTTCTTTTCTCTCTTCATCCCCCTGTCGAGAATTGCGCATGATGTTAGGTCACGGCACGGTGCAACTTAAACTACTGGCTGACGCGTTCACCTCCTTCCTCTGGGTGATTTACCACCTGGGCAGTCAAGGCCATATCGACAGATCTAAAACGGACTTTGAGACATCCTTGCGAAATGAGTTTTTCTATTAGTGAATAAAAAAAACTCGTACATATGAAATCTAGAAAAATCTTAGCAATAACTTTCTTCTGTACCAGTAACAACAGGAAAATGACTAAATATACAACTGCAAAGGAGCTAATGGCGCAAAGGGCTAAGTATGCGCATTTCCATAAGGCATCAAAATTTTGGTTTTCAACCTGTCAGAAATATTTTCCGTGTATAGTTCGACCCCCGAATTTGGACCTAAATATTTCATTTAAAAAGTCGACCTATACACGAGTATATACGGTAGTTTAGACGCCAAGTTAGTATTATTGTGCTTTTACTTAGGCATTAAATACACCGGCGGAAAGTGAAAAAAGAACACCAAGAAGGAGACGTCTGATACCAACGAAATTTATACAGCATAATAACGGAATACAGAGGATAACGTGATCAAAACATTATGGCAAAATACAGCTGTATTTGCTGGTAAACTGAAAAATACCATTTCCATGTAACATGATTAGTACGAGGTTGAACCGCCATGAACTGCGTCACACTGTGCAATTCTGGCATTTAGTCTGCCGTACAGATGTTGGATGTAAATTTGGGGTATTGAGTTCCAAGCATCCTCAACCTGGACGCGTAAATCGGGGATGGTCGTGACTGACCGTGGAGACCGGATAAGTCGTTGTCCCATAAAATCCCACACGTGCTCAATGGAGGACAAATCCGGTGAATGTGCAGGCCATGGAAGTTGTCTCACACCCTGAAGTGCATGTTGCGTTGCACGTGCCGTGTGTGGGCGTGCGTTATCTTGCTGGAAAACACCACGATGGATCGACCTTACAAATGGCACAACGGGCCGAATGATGTTGATGTAGGATGTGCTGTTTAACGTACCCGGTAAAAACACTAGTTGTGTACGGGAGTGATAGCTGATCGCTCCCCACCAGGAGACCAGGTGTAGGCCCTGTGTGTCGCTGGCGGATGCAAGAAGGGTGGAGACGCTTTCCCTGTGCGTCTACGAACACGCATACGGCCATCGGAGGCTCCCAAGCAGAATCTGCTTTAATCGCTGAACACGACAGATCGCCATTGCGTTCTCCAGGGCAGACGTTGGCGACACCACTACAACCGTTCCTAACGGTGGGCTGGAGTCAGAGGTGCACATGCCAGAGGCACACGTAGTGCCTGCATCCAGTAGACGGTTGCGGATTGTTCGCAGTCGCCTCAGGTGCAACGGCAGTTCGGATTTGCTTCGCAGTGGATGTTTTGCTTGACAACGCCGCTCTTCTTATGCGTCGATCGGTCCGCTGATCAGTCAGTCTGACTCCCGGTTGCACGTCATCTCGTGTGGGAATGTTCCTCGGACCATCTACGCCACCATCGCACCACCACCGATACTTCCCGTCCAATTCGCTCCGCAATACGACGATACGACCACCCGGCCTCGCGGCGTCTGACTAGACGACCTCGCTCAAAGTCCGATAACTGCTGAAATCGTACACTTCTTCCATGTCCAGGCATTGCAGCTTCTTCAGGGTCTTCGCACGTGTCCGTACGCCGACGACTGATTACATTCACCTCGCTGTATTCCTTAAATACCACCGACGATAATTTGCATATTATGCCGTGCTGTGGCGTAATCGCTCACCGGTTGGTCCCGAAATTAGCATCACACCTACGTAAACTCGACCCCATTAACATATGTAAATTTCATGATCGTCCGCCAATTCCCTTTTGGTGTTCTTTTTTCACTTTCCGGCAGTGTATTTTTGGGCACACGTTCTGTTTTGGTGCTGCAATCGTTTTTTTTTTTTTTTTTTTGGTTTGAAGGTTTAACGACCACGGTAAGGAGCTGAATGGGCTATAAACAGTTGCCCGTCCCTAATTTAGGGTCACAGGTTACAGGGAAGGAGAGAGCCAGTGCCGTAAAAAAAAAAACAACATCCATGCCTCACGGGATTCGAACCTGGGCCCTTCACGGACGAATCATAAGCCAGTACTTAGACCAGTGCGCCACCTGGCCAGGGTGCTGCAATTTGAAAAATCTTTTTCTCTAGTGATCCTAGCACTGATTAATCAAGGATTACCATTATGTACATTTAATTGCTGCATTTTACTAGCACTAATCTCACGTACATCGTGAAAAGCAGGCATTGGTAGAGTAGAGCGTAATTTGTGGAAATAATGGCTAATGACAGTTTTCTGGAATTCACAAAAATTGGAACACCGCAATAAAAGTGCAACTTCAAAAATCTCGCAGTTAAAATATTTCACACTCGACAGTTGCGTTGGCGAAATGTTGGGGTATTATTCCTGAAAGAGAGCATACTCAAGCAGAGCTTTCCTGTCGTTACCATATGAAACAACTTGGAGATTCAATATTGACAGAAAATCATTCAGTTAGCTGCCGCTGATAACAAATTTCTAAATTTTCACTCTACAGAAGGGGTAGATTAAGAAACGCACATCTTCGCTTTTTACGTGTCTGTATAGGCGTCACCGCCTTCTGATTATGGGGGGGGTACAGAGATGCATCCTCCCCCTCACCTTCCTAACTCTTGCTGTTCTCACTATAAATAAATGCATTATTTTTACTTGAGAGCTTCCCTTCCCCCACCCTGTCAATTTATCCACCTTTAGATACTTCATGATGCAAGAACCAGAATTTATGTCAAAGTAATTAGGGTAAAATCATTACATTGAACTCTTTCAAAGGTGGCTACCAACAATGTATTTATTCAGTTAAAGTAAATTTTTTCACCTATACTTTAATGACATTTCATATGTAGGCCTAGTTTATAGAATAAAATCTTGTTCTACACAACCTTGATTTAGAAGCAGGAACATAATAAGTCTATAGTTTTCATTTAATCACAAACTGATCCAAAAACGCTCCTCCTCTCGTCCCTGTTTGATATGAAAATCTTTGCCACTTTGTCCAGGTCAACAGTATCGACCATGTTCTGGTGGACATAGCACAACGCTACGTGTTTAAGCCGTATTAGTGTATTTAGTACAGTAATAAGAAATTCTCTAGGTTTTAATTGATTTGTAAAAAAAAAAATTCACTTGTCAATGTAGCCTGTCCCTCGGTTCCCCATTTGGCAAAATATTGGGGAGGGCGCGTTTCTTAATCCCTATCGGCCCTAACGCTCGTGCTTGTCTGTACAAACAAATAAATGTTAAAGCTCCTTCTGTGACAAAAGTTGTTGAGGTGTTTGTTTTTACTGATCGTTTACGTACGATTATCTTTAAGTTAATAAGATACGAGATGATTCTGTAAAAAAGACAGCTTCCTTTATTGCAACTGCAAGCCGTGCAATTCAAGACAAGTACGTCTGCTACTTAATGGTTAAGTGCCTTAAACCCAGCAGGGTTAGCGTACTAGTATCGCTGTTCTTCACTGCAGATTCTTCAGGTTATGTTAGCTTGAAGCACACATACATTTGAAACCTCAAGGGGTCTGAAGTGATGGAAGTTCAACTGAACCTGCAGCGGGTGGTCTGGGTTGGTTAGAGAGGTATGGCAATGACCTCTTTAAGGGGTTATCTGCTTTTATATGAACTTAAGAGCAGGCACCCTTGTTGGTCATGATGAATGTCAAGTGATCATTGGGGAAGATTTTACGACGCGCACTACTATTCATGACCACATCTCTAAAGCATGTTTGGTTATTCTAAGCAGGAGTGTCGAGTTACTCGTGGCGGGATTTGAACTGCAGGAAGTGCACATACTTCTGTTTCTTTCCTTCACCATCTGTTTTCTTACTTTTCTTGCACTTCTCCCACATGAGAAAAGTTAAGTGTAAAGCAATTGACAACTCGAATTAAGTTAACCTCAAACTAACATTTTCCAGCAAAACTCCCCAGTCATTCTCAAAGCAGTAAACAGAATATTGTTCACAAAATAAATATGATCTCACAGAAATAACCAACCAATTTATTCTGTACGACCTATTTTTTAAGTTCACGCAAATTTTACGCCTTACAGTTTTCCTGTTTGCAACATTTTGTACTGGAAATCTCAAGGGATTAGGATTTTAGGCTCCCCTCCTTCCTGGCCGAGCAGTCAAGAGGGAAATGCTTCTGGCTAATTGCGCCAGCAGGTTCGAGTTCTCGACGAGGTATGCATTTGCCCTATGGTTCTGGTTGTGTATTTCCCCTGGAACCAGTGGCACAAAATTAGGGACAGATGACAATTTATAGCCTTTGATGCTCAGGACGGTCCTTAAACCCCGAAGCAAATCAACAAAAAAATGGATTCCGTAGCTTTAAACCATACGTTCACTGATGGAATTAATGCTAAAAAAGCATCTGGGCAATCAAAAATCTCTTTCAGCGCTGTAAAATCCATTTATTTACTGGCGTAAGACATACACTATATTGAGAAAAGTCACCGGACACCACTTCAAAAGCAAATGAACGGATCCGCTGGGTTATTAAGATACGCGGTACAGCTGCAAACGGTATAAAATCAAGCCTCCAGCTGACCGCGATCATATCGCACTGTGAGGTTGAGTTAAAATGTCGCGGCGGGAGAGAGCTGACTTTGAGAAGGGAAAGTTCGTTGGGTGTTATGTTAGTGGGTTGCCTATAAGAGAAACCGAGAGGCGTTTAAAACATACCCAAGTTAACTGTTTTGGATGTACTGAATAAGTGGAAGACATAGCGCGCCTGAAGCAGCAAAACGTACCGGCAGACCAAAGAAAATCAGTGATAGAGGACGTAGAAGCCTCAGGAGAGTCGTTACAGCTGATCGACGGAGTACTGCACAAGACCTCAGTGTACAGGTGAGAAAAATACTATAGCCTCGGTATGTACACGTACCATTCGCAGAGAACTTCATTCCATGGGTTACCGTGGTCTTGCGGCTGCTCATAAGCCTTTCATCTTCACTCGGAATGCTACTCGTCGTTTAGCATGGTGTAAAGAACATTTATCGGGGACCGTAGATCAATAGAAACGGGTCCTATGGACTGATGAATCGAGATACACGACTCATCAGTCTGATGGCCGTGTGTGGGTATGGCGGCTGCCGTGGGAACGCTATATACCACAGTGTACTGTTCCTACGGTCAAGTTCGGAGCTGGCAGTGTACTCGTGTGTGGGGGTGTTTTTCGTGGTATGGTACCGGCCCATTGGTTATCGTGGACAAACCTGTTAACCAGCACGTCTACTCCTCGATATTCTGGACAATTATGCCCTACCAACTCTTTATTGGCTCGGTGCATTATGCTATTGGTACCAACAAGGCCCTACCAGAGCCTTGTTGGTACCAATAGCATAATGCACCGAGTCATAAAACAAGGACTGTTACGGCGTGGTTTGCCGATAATTTTGTATGGTGTGTGGACTGGTCGGCACAGAGCCCTGATCTTAATTCCACAGAGCACCTATGGGAGGAATTAGAGCGCCGCATAAGAAGTTTGGAATGAAGGCTTACTGTTAAGTAACAGTTAGCGGCAGCATTATGTACTGAATGGCAGCGCATACCTACCGCTCTGTTCCAAAACCTTGTCGAAAGCATGTCTGGAAGGTTCAGTGCATGCATTAAGGCCAAATGTGGACCGACACCGTACTAATGTATGTCAATAAATACTATGTTGTGTTTCTCTTCTAGGTGTCCGGTGACTTTTGTCAATATAGTGTTTATACATTAGCCAAGTTTTCGGTCTCCACTAGGAGGCTTTTTTCAAGGCAATACGTAGACATATCTACCTATTGCCTTGAAAACGCAATAATGTCTACCTATTGCCTTGAAAAATCAATATCTACTTGTTGCCTTGAAAAATCAATCATATTTACCTATTGCTAAAAATGTTTACCTATTGCGTTGAAAAAGCAATAATGTTTACCTATTGCTATTATCAAGGCAATAGGTAGACAAATATTTTTTTATTTATTTTATAAAATTTCTGCTGTACAATATTATAGAAAAATGATATGATACTCAGTAAAAATGCAATGTGCCGCAATCAAACTAATTGTACAAATAAAGTAAGCAAATTCACCAATAAAACTCACAAAATACAACAAATCATCAAAACTTTCTCAAATACAAATTCTGCACAACAAAACTCATTCAAATGAAATTAATATAAATTAAATAGACTAATTACCAATTGTCAATATGAATCAAATATTGTATGTTAAAAATAATTAAATATACAGCAAGGGGCCAGGGAAAAAGGTTGAAATACTGCCTGACAAGCCCCAGATCCCCTCTAAATAAAAACAAACCTATTGCCTTGAAAAAGCCTTCCAGTGGAGAGCGAAAGCTTGGCGAATCTATATATGTATATCTAACGCCAGTATATAAGCGGAATTAACTGCGCTGTAAGAGCTTTTTGATTGTGCAGAATCTGGTGTATTTCGAACTAAAACATCTTTACTTTTTCCCGATAAAGCTTCCTCCACAGGAAATTTATAAATCAGAAAGACTTTGTTACTCAAAAGACATGTACTATGAAGTTTAACACGAAGCCACTTTTTTGTATTTGGTTAATCAATTTATCATGCACCATGAGTTTCAAATTTTCATAAATTTGAGCGCCATTATCAGCGGAATAATCCGCACAGGATTTCCTATTCCAATAGGTGGCGTTAGCATGACCCGAACTCGAGATCTACCTACTTTCCCAGATTTTTCCCCCTTTCGATGTGAGCTCGGATACATGGGATATTCAGAAGTAATAAGAAAAAAAAGCTAAATTTAATACAGGTTTTTGCAGACTATTCATCAATCATTATCAATCCACTGCTGGATAAAAGTCTCCCCCAAGTCGTTTCTACAACTTTCTATCTTGAGCCTGTCCCTTTCAAGTCACTCCACAGTATGCTTTCGAATTTAATCAACCCATCTCACAAGTAAGCGGTCATCTGTGTCCTTTCCTTACCCTTGAAATCCACTCGAGTTCTTCAGATGTCCAACAGTGGCCAATTCTTGCAATACTGGGTGTGATAAAAAATAAAAAAAAGTATACAGGCTGGTTGCATAAGTTCCGAACCGGAAAGCGGTTTGGCACAGGTTGAGCTTGGGACCTACTACGCATGCGCTCTAAGTCACGTCTCTCCTGCTCGTCCTATCTTTTCACAGTTGTGCTTTGTTCTTACGTGTGTGAACTTGTTCGTCGTGTTTGCCATGTCGAAAAATTTTATGAACGACTCTGCATCAGATTTTGCCAAAAACTTACAAGGACACAAACTTAAAGTTACAGAAAGTCTACGGGAAGGACTGTATGAGTCGTGCACAAGTTTATGATTGGCATATACGTTTTACAGATGGTGGTGAACGCGTCGAGATTACGTGATGAACGGTCTGGGAGGCCCGCAACCAGTAAAAGTGAAAACAATGTTGAACTTGTGCGCACAGCTGTGCGGGAAAATTGCTGAATCACTATTCGTGAGTTATTTGAAGACTTCAACATTAGTTTCGGTTCAGTTAAGTCGATTTTTGTGGATGATTTGGGTATGAAAACGCACTAAGCCAAATTTTTTGCCAAAATTACTCTCAAATGAGGCAAAAACAGGCCAGTGTTTCACCTGTTAGTGACCTACTTGGATGAGTCGAAAACGACGAAAACTTCTTAAAAATTATCATAACTGGTGACGAATCGCCGGCCTATGGGTATGTCTCGGAAACTAAGACCCCACAGTCATCACAGTGGAAGACCCCAAGCTCTTCCAGGCCGAAGACAGCACTACAGAGCGGCAGCAATGCCAAGACGATGTTGTGGTTTTTTACGCTTTCCAACCGTAGGTTGAAGAAGCGTATATGATCCAACTTTGTCCGTCTGTCCGCAAGATAACTCACGTAAAAATGGTTCGATTTCGATGAAATTTCAGTAAGTGGTAGGGGACCACTGGGGACGAACCCTATTGAAAACGGACGAAATGGGGTCAAAAGTCAGGACATAGGAGCGGGATCCATTCCATTGCCCTTGTGCGTCATAACTTACGTAAAAAGACTTCGATTGCGACAAAACTTTAGTATGCTGTTCCGGAGGTACACTGAACCAATTCTGTGTAATATCATCGAAATGGGGTCAAAGGTCAGGGAACAGGAGCGAGATTTATTGAACAGCCATTATCCTCATAACTTGACTAAAAATGCTTATATTGTGACAAAACTTTAGTATGTTTTATCGGAGGTATACTGAACAATTTTTTGTTTAATATAATCGAAATGGGGTCAAAGGTCAGGGCTCAGGACCGAGATCTATTCCACAGCCATTATCCTCATAACTTGAGTAATGAGTTCTGGTATGTTGGAAAGCGTATCATAATCAATGCATTGCATGATTTTACGAACTTGCTTACGCTTTCCAATCGTAGGTTGAAGAAGCGTGTATGCTCCAGCTTTGTCCGTCTGTCCGTACGATAACTCGCGTAAAAATGGTTCGATTTCGATAAAACTATCATGTTATTTCGGGAGGTATACTGAACCGGTTCTGTTGAATATCATCAAAATGGGATCAAAGGTCAGGGCACAGGACCGAGATTCATTCCACAACCATTATCCTCATAACTTGAGTAATGATTTCTGGTATGTTGGAAAGCGTATCATAATCAATGCATTGCATGATTTTACGAACTTGTTTAATGAGGGAATTGTGCATCATGAATACGCTACATCAGGCCAGACAGTGAGTATTGCTGTAAGTTTTGCGGCGTTTGAGAGACGCAGTTCGTCGCAAAAGTGCTGGCGTTGCATGAGAGTGGCAACTCCACAATCACCACGTGCCTGCCCCATGCACCACAGCTGAGATGGGCTGAGCCCGAATCGGGCTTGGCCTGTAAAATATTTACTGCGGTTCTGGGAGGACGAGATAATTTTTTATATATATAAATGTGATTTCATATGATTTACCAAATGAAACACTTTGCTGTAAGGAAATTACCAACTATATCGAGATGGCTATTTATTTCGGGCTTGGGTAGGAAATGCCATAGTCCGCGAATTAGTGTGTTTCTGCAGAGAAGAAAAAGCTTTTTCAAGAACTATAGATATTGATTGGATAATTCATAGCAAATCGACGATAATTTACCCCTTATCTCCATGCAGTAGCTCCTTGCTAATTCTATTTAGCAACGTACATATTACAGCGCATTATGGCGCAATAATATTGTTATATTGAAATATTTAAACTTTAGTTAATTTTAACTTCGGTTATTTTTGTGGGTGAACGTCAGCTAGAGAAATTCACCCTCAGTAAAAAAGGAGCTTAGCAGAGATTCATTTCAGGGAAATCCTTTCATAGACCGGGACCTCCCACGAACAAAAGGACATCCATTATCTCCCCGTCGTTGGACACCACTCTCCCTCAGAGAGTGCCCTCCAGGGACAATTCGAGTAAGCAATTACTACTTCTTACGTCAAGGGAACAGAGCGTGAAAGGGATTTGGACGCGGCAGTCAGAAACGGAAGGTCTTTGAGATTTGAGTGGAGAATGAGCAAGGGGGGGGATAAGAACAGATTTGGCAGGGAAAACGTAGAGAAAGCCGTCCATAACATCCATCTCCCATTGGAAGTATTAAGTGTGCAACTTAATTCTCGGCCACAGATAAGACACGTTGACAGAAAATTATAGCAAATCGAATGCGTACCTAATCAGGGAAATAATCCCCGTCGTGTTGGATACATTTCAGCCATCGGTCACGGAGCTGCCGAATGCCACTGTCGAAAAAAAGGGCTGTTTCGAGTTTATAAAATCATCAATACTTGTGTGTACCTCCTCGACAGAAGTGAAGTGCGTTCCCGCAGGTGATGTTGCAGGGCGAGAAAGAGGTGATTATCCGACGGAGAGAAGTCTGGAGAATACGCCGGGTGGTACAATATCTCCCATCCCAGGTCGGTGATCGTGTTTAAAGTCGTTATCGCGGTGTGATGACGCGCGTTATCCTGAAGCAACAGGACAGACCTTCTGCCCTTGCCGGTGTATGACCTTTTCTCCTCCATTGCATCACACACACGAATGAGTTGCTAACAATAACGCTCAGCATTGACCGTTTCACCAGGTTTGAGCAACACATAGTGTACGACACCGCACTGATCCCACCATACGCACAGCAACAACTTCCTGGCATGGACGTTCGGTTCGGCGGTACTGGTGGTAGGCTGACCTGGATAAACCCACGATTTGCGCAGCTTAGGATTATCGTAGAGGATCCACTTCTCATCACATGTCAAAATCTTGTGGAGGAAATCCTTCTTCTTGAGTCTAGAGAGCAGGACACAGCAACATCGTAGCGCCTAAACTTATTCGCAGCTGTGAGTTGGTGGGGCACCCAACGGCCCTCATTGTGAATCCGTCCAAGCTGGTGCAGGCGGTTTGCAATGGCTTGCCGTGTTACTCCGAGTTCCTGGGCGAGCTCTGACTGTGTGCGACAGGGAACCGCGTACAACAGCTGTTCCAGTTCCTCATCGTCAACTTTCTGTGGTTGCCCCAGACGTTGTGCATCACGGTGATCAAAATTTCCCTGCTTAAACCGCTGGAACCACTTCTTACACGTACTGTAGGACACAACAGCCTCACCCAAAGCAGCACAGATCATTTGCTGGGCTTCCGTGGCACTTTTTTCAGCTGAAACGCGAACAGAAGGCAGTGCTTCAAATATTGCTTCTCGAACGACATTGCTTTTACCGTAAACTTTCGTCCCTTCTGTCACTACAGCTGTGAGCGGTTACGGTTGCCTGGAAAGCTGTTGGATTGCGCTGCAATCAGCCATTATCGCACACAGCTATTTGCATTTGCCGACATTCTATGATTGCTTGCGGTTAGGGGCCGAGAATTAAGTTGCACACCTAATATATGCCATTTATTTTGACTAACAAATATTTCCCTTTTCTTCCTTAATCTGTAGTATAAAGATACGAACGAACGAAGTAATCTGTCATTCCATTCCATTTGCTTATCTACTTATTTGCTTCCCTACTCCAATGACAGGATCCTGCAACGATTCTTCTGATAAGTTGGCGTCTACCACAATACCCAAAATTAAACCAAGCCAACAATATTAGCATTATTTGAGCAACATACAATTGCAGCACCGCCCGATCATTTTGGATGCCCGGCCGCCCGAAGCACTTCAGGTGAAAACGAGCGGTCAAAGAAAATGTTACAGTTACACTGTAAAACTAGATAGAGATCCCCTTCCAAACACTCCCCATTTGAAAAATACATTGGTTAATTGCAGGAGAAGGTGAGAGTGGAATTGTGGAAAAGATTTTTTTTTTTTTTTTTTTATTCATGGTTGAACAGGTTAGTCAGTTTTCCGGCTCGTTCGGGCCTGGGCTCTACCTTGCAATAAAACATTCAGGCTCGGGCTTCGAAAATGGAGCCCGAAATCAGCTCTACCATGCACCGCAACTGGTGCAGCAGTTTCTTGCTGAGCACCGCATTACAGAAGTATTCGACAGATCTCGCTACCTGTGACTTTCTCTCTTCCCAAAAATTCAAATACCACTTGAAAGGGAAAAAAATTAAGATAATGAGGAGATACAACAGAATGCGACGAAGCGGCTGCTTCGCTATTTCAGGTGATTTCAAAAAAATGCTTTGGAATCACCTGAAAAATCTCTTTCCACTGCTCAAATGCATTTGAGCAGTGGAAAGAGAGCTCGGAAGGATAACACTTCGAAGTCAATTAAGTTTCAAACCTGTAAGTCTTGTATGTTTTTTTTTTATATATATAAATTAAGTGTGGATACTTTTTGATCACATCTTGTATGCCCAAAGGAATGACAGGAGTTCATGGAATCTTGGATCATGATTTCATCAACTGCTATCATTTTTTGCGATTCGTGAGTTGCTCTTCCTATCCTTCTTGGTTACACCAAGCATACGAAAACGCTTAGTGTAACCAAGAAGGATAGGCTTCTTTTAGTAGTTTGAAGCCTCTGGATGTCTTTTTTGTTAAGGCCCATGTGTGTTATCCATAAGTAAGATTTGGAAGAAGGCGTTGATTAAAAACTTTTCTTTTAAGACATTACGGCAAATTGCTTTTGAAAATTGTACTGCTTCATCCACTTAATCTCCGATTAAGTTTTATACGCCTGTTAATCTCCGATGCGGCTCTTGTTTGATATCTGTTGTTCAAAGTAAATGTAGGCATTGGTTACTTCTAAATTTGCATCAATCGCTAAATCTCTCCAGTTCTTGTAAAAGCATTGCACAAGGTTAAATGTAGGCATTGATTACTTCTAAATTTGCTCCATTAATCGCTAAATCTTCAGTTCTTGTAAAAGCATTGTACAAGTTAAATGTAGATACTGATTACTTCTAAATTTGCTCCTTCAATCGCTAAATCTTCAGTTCTTGTAAAAGCATTGTACAAGTTAAATGTCGGTATTTATTACTTCTAAATTTGCTTCATTAATAGCTAAATCTTCAGTTCTTGTAAAAGCATTTACAGACTTACACGAGAGTAAATTTCTTGCTGATGAATAACACACAAAGAATATATTTTATGAAAAATAGTTCGGTGTTCTTTGGAAGGTAGGTTATTACATCAATTATTACAGCAATTTTTTCCCCCTTGCTAACGAACAGGAACACTTTTAGAAAAATTTTACTTTCCGCTTGAAGTGGTGAACTAAGAACTAAGAGTGACATTTTCTGTGTTCCTTAGATAATATACGAAACGAACGCACTTCGCTAAATACCCATTGGAACATTTAGTTTTTTTGTTTTGTTTTTTGACGCCAATGCTTCTTTATTCGATGCTCAGAAATCCATTTGTTTGTCTCAAAGCGTAAGGAACGATGTGAAAATGCAACATTTTCCAAACGAACAGCAATCGTAATTGAGTTAATGAAAATCCTGACGTTTCAGCTGCGTTCTCAAATCAGTGGTATTTCTTCCTAAGATGTTAGAGTATGATAATTTGAAGAATTTTTAAATGAATCCGTGAAAATACAGTTCCATCCAAAGATTTTTTTCACCGCTAATAATAATATTCCTTAACATGTGATGTCTCCTGGGGGCACCTGACGCTCGGAAATTTCTAAGAGATCTAATTAAGAAAATACGAAATGGTATTTTAATGGAAAAAATAAAAAAAATTGACTTACGGCACAAAATTGGTAATGAGCAAAAATCGCATTCGGGATGACAAAATTTTTTCTCGAGAAACAACAGGGGATTTGATTTAAGCAATGTTTTATAAATTGAATGATATTTACTTTACGAAATAAAATATTTAAGCTGCACGTTCTTCTGTTAAATGAACAAAATGCTTTAAAAAGGTTTTAGCAGTTCCGAAATTCGTTTTCAGACAGCCAAAAGATTAAAAAGTAAGAAATTTGTAAATTTATTTTAGCTGTTTTTCGTTTTGCGCGTCAGAAGATTCATATCTTTCAAAATTTAGGCAAATGCTACAGATCAGAGAGAATAGTATTTAGGAAAGATTGGCTTGCGCAGTTTGCAAAATAATTTAATTTAACGGGGCAGTTACTGCGCACGAATGTTTAAATCAGGCTTTATCTAAATTTAAGAGCTATTTAGTTAGGATTAAGGGAGGAAGAAACATTTTTTGGGGGGGGGGTGAAGCAAAATTTTGAAATTTTTTTAGTACCAAATGACTTACTGGTTTGTAAAGCCAAGCAATAACCAATTGAGATTTTATCATGATACAATGGTGCATAGTTCTTGAGCTTTCTTACATTGCATCTTCCTTCTCCATTACAAAGACAAGGTTTCTATTGAAATTCACTTGGGCTTCGGCATTCTGTGACTTGTTTCTTCAGTCATTAATGGAGTGAAATGTTGTAAATGTGAAGGCTGGATCAGACTATTTTTAGCTAGCAAAACGCAGGCAAATGTTCTCGTGAAAGAGTAGGTAGATTTTTTTTTTTTTAACTGAAGGTTTAATCGACAGTCATGAGCAAAACAATGGGCTGTAAGCAGTCGCCCGTCCCTAATTTAGGGTCTATTGTACCAGGGAAGGGAGAGGGCTAGTGTCACAAACATAACATCCATACCTCACCGTCAAGGGTAGGACACAACAAGGGAAAGGTGAAGGGTTTTCAACTTGTCAAGGGTAGGGTAATGCATCAACAATGATGATTGTGACAAATTTTCCTAGGCATGGCCACAGGGTCTTCTGAAACCCTAATCCTTATGATTACCCTAATCCTTATAACTAATACTGAAACCCTAATCCTTATAACTAACTTGTCAAGGGTAGGACACAACAAGGGAAAGGTGAAGGGTTTTCAACTTGTCAAGGGTAGGGTAATGCATCAACAATGATGATTGTGACAAATTTTCCTAGGCATGGCCACAGGGTCTTCTGAAACCCTAATCCTTATGATTAAATATCCCTTAGGATTAAGGGAAGAAATTATTAGGACTAAGGAAGGAAGAAACACGTTCTTTATTGGGAGGAAAACAAAATTTCGAAAATTTTCTTTAGCACCGGATGGCATTCGAAGTTTCCTTGATTAGCAGCTCTGACCAGGGGGTGAACTGGCACGGGATGCAAGGGTGCAATCGCACCCCTGGCCTTTACGCCCACGGGCTTTAAGAAACAAAACCGCGAGGAAAACCTTACCTAAAATACGTACTCGGTTAGTTTATATATAAAAAAAAAAATCTTGAAAATTGACAAAACGCACAGCTACTTAAATTGGCCCAAATAATTGTCATATTTTTGCCTTCTCTCTTGCTTGGTGCGCATGTACTATGTATGAGTCTACCTACCTCACATCTCGTGTACGTCCATGTACCTCCCCCCCCCCTTGTAATCTCATGTGAGAAATGTAACTCCTCTCAACCTCGACTATCCCTCTTTCTCCTTGCTTCCTCCACCCTTATCTCCGTATCCCCAAAGAATATAGTCCAATGTGTTCCACGAATGGAAACGCCCGCTGAGAAAACATTCCTACCGAAGCGTAGAAGATCATTGAATCTCCGATGCAACATCAGAGATATCAGGGACGGACGGATGGACGCTCACTCACTCACTCTCTCACACACACACACACACACACACAAGCGCGCGGCTCCGCCCGAGTGGCGCAGAGGTTTTGAGCGATGGCTTCTGATCGCTCGTCCGAGATGGGTCCAGATTCGAATCTCGGTGAGGCACGGATGTTATGTCTGTCTTATGGCACTGGCTCTCTCCCTTCCCTGGAACCATTGGCCCTAAATTCTGCACGGGCGACTGCTTATAGCCCACTTAGGCACAACGAATGTGTTATCCATTGTCGTTTCTCGTACTTTAGCTGTGACACCTGAGCGTCTGCGATACAAAGGATAGCCATTCACATTCTCTGCCGTTTCTGGTTGAAATTGCTTGGGAAACATTTTCTTGCACTTTCCGCCTTCCATGCAAGGTACTCCAGGATTATTGATGTCACATGGTCCATGCTCCTTGTTAAGATTTCATGCAAACGCAGAGTTTGATCAGCTGCTGGAATATCAGCATACACAATTTTTTTTTTTTTTTTTTGATTGTAGGTTTAACGACCACCGTGAGCAACTCAATGGGCTATAAGCAGTCGCCCGTCCCTAATTTAGGGTCACTGGTTCCAGGGAAGGGAGACAGTCAGTGCCGTTAGATTTGGATTTTTAACGACCACCGTGAGCAACTCGATGGGCAATAAGCAGTCGCCCGTCCCTAATTTAGGGTCACTGGTTCCAGGGAAGGGAGAGAGCCAGTGCCGACAGTGCCGTTAGACAAACACAACATCCATGCCTCACGGGATTTTAACCCGGAGAGAACCCGGAGAGGCAGGGGTCTAAGCGGTGGCCTCCGATCATTCGTCAGAAAGGGGTTCGGGTTCGAATACCGGTCAGGCATGGATGTTGTGTTTGTCTTACGGCGCTAGTTCTCTCCCTTCCCTGGAACCAGTGGCCTTAAATTAGGGACGGGCGATTGCTTATAGCCCATTGAGTTGCTCACGGTAGTCGTTAAACCTCCAATCAAAAAAAATATATATATATATGTATATATATATACTGCTCTGTGAACTTCACCTGCGCCACCGTTTGGTCTCCAGGCGCGCTCATTTCTCTAGCCATGGGGTGGTCATAATATAATGGCTGATCGGTGTATGATCAATTGAGAAAGTGATCTAAGTGTTCGCTTTTGGCAGTTCGTATGAATGGATCCGGGTTCGTGTACTGGATGAGGCATGCGCAGTCTGTCTGTAACACGGCACTTAATCTTTCTCTTTCCTGGAACCGGAGGCCCCATATTGGGGAAGGGCGAATGTTTGGTTGTCACTTCGTCTCTTTCCCAAATTTTAATTACACACAAATCGATTGCTGAAAAGCGTACGATTTCGATTGTCTTTCCTTCAGTCTCTCTCTCTCTCCTAAAAGAAGGGTACTTAAACTCTGAAATGGTGATCTGCTTACCTTTTCTTCCTCATGGACGGAAAAAACTGTTTCGTCCGAAAGGGGTCCGGGTTCGAATCCCGGTGAGGCATGGATGCTGTGTTTGTCTTACGGCACTGGCTCTCTCCCTTCCCTGGAACCAGTGACCCTAAATTAGGGACGGGCGACTGCTTATAGCCATTGAGTTGCTCACGGTGGTCGTTAAACCCTCAATCAAAAAAACAAAACAAAAAAACTGTACAAGATTTCAGACATCACTCCTATCCTTTCCCTCCTCAGTTTCTCTGTTTGCCCGTCAGCTGAAATCATGTTTCTGATTTTAACGGCCAGTAAAGAAATGCATACTGTGACTGATAGATGCAGGCATAAAACCTATATAAGAGGCTACGTCTGACCTTAACGCTCTGACGTCGTGCAGTACTTACAGCGCCATCTGCTTTTATCTGGTGGCCGAAATCGGAACTAAGCTCACCGCTATCGCACGATGCGTAAAATCAAGGAGAAATATGGTAAAATAAAAAAAAGTTAGTAAGACAAACGACTTCATCTGTGGCAACATGCACGTGCTCAAACAACTGTCTGCGACGGTTTTTTTTTTAGAGGTTTAACGACCACCGTGAGTAACTCAATGGGCTGTAAGTAGTCGCCCGTCCCTAATTTAGGGCCAGTGGTTCCAAGGAAGGGAGAGAGCCAGTGCCGTAAGGTAAATGCAGCATCCGTGCCTCACCGGGATTCGAACCCGTAGCCCTTTCGGACGAATGATCAGAAGCCATCGCTTAAACCACTGCGCCACCGGAGCGGCAAAGGTTTGTTGTGTTATTTTATAGGTGTATGGCGTGTTTTATTTCATTTTTTCTCATTGCAGAGTAATTTCATAAAAAGGAATCAGCGTTATTTTATTTCATAAAAAGGAGCAAGTAAAATAGTAACTACATGCAGGTTTGATTCACTGTGATGGAAATTAAAAAAATATATATATTGTTTCTGTGGAATTTTTTCTTTGTAGTACAAGATGGAAGAAAATAAAGCTGAAAGAAAACGTCGCTCAAATAGAGAACAACTGTTATGGCGTGAAAGTTTTTGTCAAACACAATGAACTGCAAGAAAATCTTTTGAACGATCAAATGACAATAATACAAAACGTACATCAAGAAGTCTTTCATGACCTTTATTAACGTTTTTGTTATGTAAATTTTAACATTATGATTTTTAACGTACTGTGACAGTCATATGATAGGTCAAAATCTATTAACCTATATACACTGCTGGTCACACAAAATGAAACACCAAGAAGGAAGCATCCGATTGGCCTGAAATTCGCAGCATGCGTCGCCCGCGAGAGGACATGCAAACGATTAGCATTGCAGGGCATATGCAAATCATTTGCGTCCGGCACGCCACCGAGAAGCACTGTAAGAAGGGTGCACAGAAGGCGGGGTGTAAGTAGTGGAAGTGTGTTGTGCTGCCGGACCTGTGAGTGGGAAGCTTCCTGATGCCTCGTCACAGAATACGGCAGTCATTCCAGCACGTTTCGGAGTTCGACAGAGGACGAATAGCTTATCGCGACAGCGGTTAGCTATTAGCTTATCGCGACAGCGGTTTATCGTATCGAGACATCTGCGCCCGTGTGGGACGACATCCAGCCACAGTGAGGCGAGTATGGATTCGGTGGGTGCAGGAGGGACGGACTGACCGACGTGAGCGATTCCCGCTGGCGCGGCACACCACCGAACGAGAGGACCGGCGCGTTGTGCGGTGGGCATTTACGGCTCGCACCGCCACATCACGAACGTTAGCGCAGGAATTAGGGTGTGTTGCGCAACAACCTGTGTCAACACGTACCGTTCGACGTCGTCTGCAGGAGCGGGGACTTGTCGCACGGCGCCCATAGCTCCGATTACCATTGACGTTACACCACCGGCGAGTGCGGCGGCAGTGGGCCGTTGAACGCCGCACCTGGACTAGGGAATGGCACGACATTGTCTTCTCCGACGAATCCCGCTTCTGCCTGCAACACCACGATGGTCGGATCCGCGTGTGGCGGCACCGCGGCGGGAGACTGTATGACGCCTTCATTATGCATCGCCATACCGGTCCGTCGCCTGGCGTTATAGTTTGGGGCGCAATTCTATATGACACCCGCACCCCTCTGGTACGCATCGCCATTACACTTAACAGCCACCGCTACATCTCTGACGTTTTGGAGCCTGTAGTTCTCCCTTACCTGCAGGACCTACCAGCGGTCACGTTTCAACAGGACAATGCGCGCCCGCACGTAGCACGCATCGTGCAACAATTCTTCACGGCCCACCAGGTGTCACTGCTGCAGTGTCCCGCCTGTTCTCCCGATATGTCGCTCATCGAACACGTGTGGTCGCTGATCGATAACCGAGTGGCCCGGCGAGCACCACCCGCGGCTACGCCTGATAAACTGTGGCAACGTGTGGAAGCAGCTTGGACCGACATACCCCAAGCCCACATCCAAAGCCTCTTTCGTTCGATGCCGCGGCGTGTAGCGGCCGTTATTGGTAGCCATGGGGGCCACACGAGCTATTGATGTCTGCGTGTTCCGCAAGTTGCACGGACCTGTAAGCTCAATCGTTTAATCTTGTATCTGTTATGTGTCCAGTAAATCTGGCTTTGCTATCTCGTGTTCTTCTTGGTGTTGCATTTTGGGTGGCCAGCAGTGTAATATTGAATGGGAACATTACAAAAATTTTGTAATATAATATAAAAATTTTGTAATATTAAATGGGAATATTGCAAAAATTTTGTTGACCTGTCTTAGACTGCACATTAATAATTAAACCGTTTATTATATTTATGTATATGTATTTTACGATTCATTTTATAAAAATTTCAGTCAGCTGTTAAACCCGTGCGTGGCACGGGCTATGTATCAGCTAGTGCGTTCAAGATTTAACAAGTTGTAACGACTGTCCGTTCTTCCGCAGAAACCATATCGCTGATTTTTAGAATCAGATTGGAGAAATTCTTTTTGACTGAGAGAAACAGGAAAGGTTATTGATGTCTATTCTTTCGCTCACGGCTTCTCTATCCGTCTTAAGAAACGATACTTCCGTATTTCCCGGCGTCGTGGACGCCATTTTTTTCTGAAATAAGTCTCGAAAATTTACCGTGCGTCCTGGAGACCGAAGGTTACGTTTTTCGTAGGCCAATGCTAACCCCCAGAAGAAGATTAGCTATTAATAATATAAACACCCCAGATCCGTCCCTCTGGAACGCTTGACGTCCCACCAACGACTGCATTGTTGCGTCATCACTTATCGATCAATTCATGTGTGCAGTCGCGATGTCAAAATGATTGCCTGCTATACAGTATAATAGCACGAGATCACTTTCAGATGTCAAGGTGATCGCGTGCTAATTTAAAAACATTAGATTATCAATGACTAGATTTCTATTTATCCGTTCTACAAAATTCGAATGGAAATCTTAATATCACGGTAAGTTGTGTTTGTATATTGCTTTAACGTAGAACAATTCGAATATTAATTTGTATGCTTTAATTATTATTGAGGTAATTAATAATGAACGAGGAAGAAGATCCCATCGTGAGAAAGCGTCGAAGGCAAGATGGCTAGCAGCAAAACTTAAGCCAGGAGTCGCTCAACAGAATTCGTGCAGCAGACGCTGCAGCTCATCGACTTCGCATTGAACGAGAGACTCCAGAACAATTCCCAAGCACGTCGTAATGCAAATGCCGAAGCACATCGCTTAGCCCGATAGCTTCGAAGTCAAGTGATTCGGGACGAAGCGATTAATTTCGTGCAGGCCCGAGTAGAAGCACACAACTGCGGACCGATGAACGTTTTTTGCCAGTTCTTTGATTTAAGCAACTTTGCTGCTGAACATCCGTCTGATGGAAAATTCATCAGTTGCTGCAGCAAAGGGAAAGTCAGATTGGAGAAACCCTTAGATGCTGATGGAAATGTGTTGCCTTATCCAAATTTTCTGCGTGACTTAATTATGAATCCAGACAATCCGGACTATAAGAACTTTCACGAAAATATTAGCTCGTACAACAGCGCTGTTTCATTCGCATCGAAGGGAGCCAAAGTAGTTGATCTCAGTGCCGGAGGACCTTACGTTTTCAAAGTTTATGGGCAAATGTTTCACCGCACGAGTCACATTCAACCAGTGAATGGCCAAGCTCCTCAGTATGCTCAACTTTACGTGATCGACAGTACTCAGTCTATAGAAATTAGAGTTACTCATCCAGCCAATGAGCAATGCGTCACGCGTGTTCTGGATCAGATCTATCGCTTCTTTAGGCAGCAGAATTGACTTTGACACATACTGCATGCTTCGAAAGGTTGAAGCTTGAGCAATCGAAGAAGCAAATCCAGCTGGTGAAGATATTACTGTCGTTAATATGGTATTCTGAGGAAACCGTCATTCCGATCAGCGATGATATAACACTTCGACCGCCGAAATCACAATGGTCTTTGTTAACAGCGATGGAGAACCTCCATTCATTCGAACGTGACATTCGCGTGTATCCATTGAATGTGGCAAATCCACAGCAGCCATTCATCAATATTAACATACTCAGCCCAAACTTGGATCCAGTGTCGTATCCGATTTTGTTTCCTTACGGCAAGCCTGATTGGCAACCGAACTGGCGTTGTGAGGCTTACGATGGAGAACAAGGAATTCGCAGCAGAGTCAAACGTGACTATGCTTCAGTACAAAGCGGCGTTAACAGCAGTCAGAGACGAATTCAATCCGATTGTTAGAGCAGGAAAACTTACGCAGCAATGAATTGTCGATTCGTATCTCCAGGTAGAAGCAAATAACCTGAATTTCATCCGAACGCATCAGCAGCAGTTACAAACTGAGCTCTACCAAGGACTTGCTGACCATTTTGACAACGTCGCTCAAAATGCTGGCATGCAAGCTGGAATTTCCGTGATTCTGCCCTCATCATTTGAAGGATCACCGCGCAACATGAGAAAACGGTGTGCTAACG
Source organism: Macrothele yani (assembly GCA_039090855.1). Classification (NCBI taxonomy): domain Eukaryota; kingdom Metazoa; phylum Arthropoda; class Arachnida; order Araneae; family Macrothelidae; genus Macrothele; species Macrothele yani. The sequence goes on along the minus strand of CM077010.1, from coordinate 40,355,514 downwards.
CGATGTCCATCTTCGCCAAACACGGTGCACCAGATATCTTCATTACATTTACAGCAAATCTGAAGTGGCCAGAAGTAACCAGAAATCTGCGGCGAGGTGTGAACACATATTTGACCGTCCTGATTTGGTGGCACGAGTTTGCAAGTTGAAATCACTCATGGAAGATTTGACAGTTCCTGCTGTTTTTGGGAAAATGTACAGCATATGTCTACACGATTGAGTTTCAAAAGCGAGGACTGCCACATGCTCAAATTTAAATTGTTCTACGAGCCGAAGACAAGTTTTCAATTACTGAACGTATCGATCAATTTGTGTATGTGCCGCCCCGGTGGCGCAGTGGTCTAAGCGATGGCCTCTGATCATTCGTCCGAAGGGGTCCGGGTTCGAATCCCGGTAAGGCATGGATGTTGTGTTTGTCTTTCGGCACTGGCTCTCTCCCTTCCCTGGAACCAGTGACCCTAAATTAGGGACGGGCGACTGCTTATAGCCCATTGAGTTGCTCACGGTGGTCGTTAAACCTCCAATAAAAAAAAAAACAAAAAAAACATGAGACTCAACAAAACAACAAGAAAGACGGAATATATGCATCTGTTGCAGTGAGATGTTGTACCAATGTAACGTTATAGGAAGTACAGAGAACTCCGATTAATGTGATAAGGGAAATAAAAATTCAGCAGTTAAAGTGGTTCCACTTTAAAACTCTGCCCTATGTTTCCAATAGTAAAAACTTCTGTAGACAGTTTCTTCGCGAATAATGTAGTCCCATGGATGAAAATTTGCGCTTTGGTAAAAATAACTTCAAGAGCTTCAGAAATAACACAGATTGCATTACACAGAACTGGAAAAGTTGACACACGATTTGCTTTAATTTGCTGATGTTTGAATCTCCCAGAAATTACTATTATTATAATTATTACTATTACCACATAAAAAATTTCAGCGTCGAGACATAGGAATCGTTAATTTTTTTGGAAATTGAAGTAATAATTCGTGTCTTACGGAGATAAGAACCGACTATACGACTTTAACTAGTGCTGCTCTTTGCAAATTATAAAGTATTTTATCCAGGACATCAAAATTTAATATTTCATTTTTGCCAATACTTTAGAAATTGCCTCCCATTGCTCCAGTCACATCAAGAAGACTTGTAGCCTCCTTGTTCTAAAGTCTTTCAATTTTTTAGGCAGCACAACTGCATGATCTCTTTAAATTCTTTTTTTTTTTTTTTTTTTTTTTTTTTAATTGGAGGTTTAACGACCACCGTGAGCAACTCAATGGGCTATAAGCAGTCGCCCGTCCCTAATTTAGGGTCACTGGTTCCAGGGAAGGGAGAGAGCCAGTGCCGTAAGACAAACACAACATCCATGCCTCACCGGGATTCGAACCCGGACCCCTTAGGGACGAATGATCAGAGGCCAGCGCCTTAGACCACTGCGCCACCAGGGCGGCCTTTAAATTCTTTATGCATGATTCGAAAAATTCACCCAAACGGCCACACTTCTTTCAGCTTTTCTTGGTGCGATCACAGTTCTGTCTGACGTATAAGATTAAAAATGGACTGTTTGAATTTCAAAATTCCATATCGCTTTAACTGCGTCTCTCTTTTGTTTGAGTGTTTAACGACCACCGTGCAATTCAATGGGCTATAAGCTGTCTCCCTTCCCTAATTTAGGGTTACTGGTACCAGGGAAGGAAGAGTCAGTGCTGTAAGACAAGCACACCCATCCACTGCCGCATTCGAGACACGAGTCCGGTCTCACTCGGACAAACGGTCAAAGGCCAGCACTTAGACCACTGTTCCACCAGGACCAGGCCTAAATTTTCTCTGATAGTATGATGCCTGCTATACACTCATGAGCCAGATCATTACGGCCACCAGGGATCGAAAACTTTTGAAATTTTAACATGCCCAGTCAGGCATGTTGTAAAAAAATTACATGCCCGAATCAAGCAATGAAATATTACATATCAAATCAGCACCAAAAAGTAACATTTGGGCACGAACCCTCTTTATTTTCATGAAACTTAGTGAAATTGCAGGCTTTATAGAGAAACTAATCAGTACAAAATTTCAGCTTCTTGCATACAATACTACTACACCGAAGAGCCATTACATTATGACCACCTACCTAATAAGCTTTAGGACCCTCTTTAGCCCGCAAAAAAGAGGCAACTCGGCTAGGGCGTCGATTCAATGAGGTGGCGATAGGTATCCTCGGGTATTAATGTCAACAGCAGGTCCTCCAGTTTCCGTACATTTCGGGGTAGTAGTGATTTAGCGCGAATCCACTTTTCCAAGTCGAACCACAAATATTCGATTGGGTTCATGTCAGGTGAATTTGGAGGCCAAGGCATTAACAGAAAGTCACCAGCATGTTCCTCGAACCACTCCTTGACGATTCTGGAAGTGTGGCATGGCGCATTATCCTGTTGGATATGGCCATCACCAGCTGGGAACACAGTTGTCATGAATGAGTTAACTTTGTCCGCAGCGATGTTCAGATACCTGACAGCTGTCAGGGATTGTGCTATTGGAATTATGGAGCCTAAAGTGTCTCAAGGAAACATCGCTGACAGCATAACACCGCCGCCGGCCTGTTTCCACACAATTCATCAAGGTGCCACAGCCTCCGCTAGTAATCGGCGTATCCGCGCTCGGCCGTCTACGTGATGCACCAGGAATCTTGTTTCATCAGACCAGGCCACTTTCTTCCAATCATCCACGGTCCAATCTCGATGATCTTGGGCCCCATGTCGTGCGTTGTTGGTGACGACGTGCAGTGAGCATGAGAACGAGGCTGGGTCTTCGGCTGGGATGTACTTTGTGCTGTGACACACTGCCCTAATCACCACTGTTGTAGCTGCGGGTGATTTGTGGCACTGTGGCCCTGCGAACAATGCGCTACAGTTCCCGCTCCCCTCTGGCATCAGTGAGCTACGAACGACACACGGCCAAACGACGGTTCGTCGTTTGGCCATCTGTGCACCACTTTTGATACGTAATCACTACAGCAGCACGTGAACAACCCACAAGCAGCGCAGTTTCCGAGATCGTAGTTTCGTGGAGCCGAGCCATCACAATTTGTCCATTTTCAAACTCCATTAAATCTGCAGCTTTTTCCCATTCTGACTCATAACACTCTACTAACCGAAAACTGGTCCTCGGGTTGTTTATATACTGCTGTATGAACTTCACCTACACGCCCCGGTTCGGTCGCCAGGCGCGCTGATTTCTCTACGATGGGGGGTGATCATAATGGAATGATTCATCGGTGTAGTTTATAGGACTTCAAATTTGCAGAAAAAAAGGCTTTTTTTGTCTACCGTGCCTACCACAAATGACTAATTCTAGAATTAAGAGGCAAACAGAGTGGGCACTTATTATATAAACTTTCTTTTGAGATATTATACAATCGCATTATGAGCAGTTTTTTTTTTTAAGGTCATTTATTTTGACCTTTACTTTCTAAAAACTCAATTTTATTTATTAAAGCAAGCACACTGAGAAAAACGTTTTGTTGAATTAACAAAATTTTTTGTCGATGTACACTCAACAAAAAATTTTGTTGAATTTGCAAACTTATTTTGTTGAAAATAATTGTTGATTTAACAAAATTTATTGTTATCACTACAAAACGTTTTGTTCATTTAACAAAATGATTAGGTCGATTTTTGAGAATTTGTTTGTTCCAACAAAACATTGTTATCATGACAAAATGTTTTGTTGCTGCAACAAAACATACTGTTATCGTGACACAATAAGTTTTGTTGCTATAACAATATGTTTTGTTGGATTAAACAAATTCCCCAAAATCGACCTAATGATTTTGTTAAATGAAAAAAAAACGTTTTGTCGTGATAACAATAAATTTTGTTAAATCAACCATAATTTTCAACAAAATAATTTCGCAAATTCGAAATTATTTTGTTTACTGTATATCGACAAAGTTTTTTGTTGTATTAACAAAACGTTTTTCTCAGTGCAGAGGGGGGGGCGCCTTTGAGTATTAAGAAAATTGTCCGGGAAAGGAAACAAACAAATTTTACACTTATTTTGTAAAGAGCTGGTTTTTTTACATGCCCAATTGGGCATGTAGGAAAAAAGAATACGTACGGACAGAATTTTTACGTGCCCGGAGTATGTCGGGCAATATAATTTTCGAGCCCTAGACGCCACGAACAGGTGGTGTCAGTTCTCTAGTACCAACTACCAAGCCGGTGCAATGAGGAAAGGCAAGGACTTGGAGTTTCAACTGGTGAATGATCTACGGCACGAGAGAAACTTGGAAACTTGGGGGGAGGGGGGGGTGACCAACAGCTCAACAACCGCAAGAATTTTCTTCGGCCCATTAATATGTGCTGTCAGGGAAAACAGAAGGCTCACGATCCGTCAATTAAAGGCAGACTACCAGGGCGAAAGAAGAAACTATCCCGGGCTCACTTTCCAGCTGACGCTCTTGCAGATGGGCCTAAGGAATCGGCGCCCTTCCCCACATGCACATGTTATCCGATCGTTTAGGACAGCTCCACTTTCTGGGTGGACCAGAGCACCGTGCCTGGACATCGCACAAGACTAGAAAAGTCACCTGATGCGATGAGTCCAGGTTACAGCTTCAGCATGCAGATAGGCGGGTCCATGTTCGACGCAGTCTACTTGCTAGATTCTACCTAGGACATTAATTTGGACCAAATGTTTCTCTAAATCATTGCTTCCCAATATATACGGAGCGAAGGCCTCAAATTTTTAAAAGAATTAAAGAATTAAGATTGTGTGCCAAATTTTTCTTTAATGAATGTAAGATGATGTAAACTGCTTAATTTATTAAACCTTTGAGCTCTTAATTTATAATGGAGCAGTACACTGAGAAAAACTTTTTGTTAATTCAGCAAAAACATTGTTGAATCAACCAAAAAATTTTGTCGATATACAGTCAACAAAAATGTTTGTTGAACTTACAAATTTATTTTGTTGAAAATTATTGTTGATTCTAGAACATTTATTATCATGACAAAACGTTGTTCATTTAACAAAATAATTTTGTCGATTCTTGGGAATTTCTTTGATCCAACAATATGTATTGTTATCGTGATAAGACGTTTTGCTGCTGCAACCACACATTGTTATCGTGACAATTTCTTGCTCCAACAAAATTTAGTTATATAGCTGGGCCAGTTTGTCCTTAAACTTTTTTCCGGTGGCAACACTTTGCTGGTGCAATAATTTCAGGCGGTGCCCTTCGACCCTGAGTGTCAGCCAGTTTTTTTTCCGCCATCATTTTTCCCCACGGTATCTAAATTTTTCCCGACGTATTTACGTTTAATGGTATTTAAATGAATTTGGACGGTGTTACGTCACGTGGAAATTTTTCAGAGCCAGCGAAAAATCGCTCACCAAGCAAATTGGAACCCGACACCGTTAGTTGTGGAACTACGCGTGCTAACACCACTGGGCTATACCTGCCCTTGCAAGCTAATTCTTATCTGCGGATTCAGCATTTGAAGGCGCGTTTATTACCTTCTGGAATGTTCACTGGTGATTTGTACTTGGCATAACGATGTATTTTGGTGCGTGTGTAACATGTTTCTAAATCCGATTTTTTTTTAAATGTTTTCCTTAGTTTTTTGATGAAACGAATTATTCACATTTTTGGTTAGACAAAAAAAAAATCGTAATATTTTTATTAACGTTCTATTTGTTCCCGGGTACTATCATCATGCAATCTTTGGTTGCTGCACGCATTTTGAAACACCCTGTGTATGTAGCCTATACATGAAATCAATGTCTATACATAAACTAGAACTCTTATCATTACCTCATGTGCAAATTTTTATTTGTGATCAGGAACCGCAAGCAGTTGTAAGAAATGTATTATTGCTCTATCAGAAATCTGGGTTTAAATTTAATACGTGCCTCTGTGCATCCAATAAGATACGGATTCTATCGTGTTCATTGCAATTATGAGTCTACAAAGCGAGGCCAAATTATCACTAAAATTCACTGAATCCAACCAAAACAACACACAAACATTAGCATAAAAATACGTCGGAATTAAGATATATTAGCAATTCTTACCTCTGAATGTCTGTCAGAGTTGACAGTTCCCAGTCTTCTAACAATGCACCCACTTCGTAGTCATCCATAATTCAAAGCAAAATCTTAAACGCAAAACGAGATTCTTGTGGTCAGTGGTAGTCTGCCTGTATGGAGTAGCTGGTAATAACGTGCGCTTTGGCGTAAGGTCGATGCCACCTCGATATAGTTGAATTAACAAAATATGGCCAACAAAATAATTTTGTTTTGCCAACAAAACAATTCCAATGGAGTTTTTCTAAAGCAGCAAAATAAATCGACAAAACAGCTCGACAAAATTATTTTGTTGTTTCAAACAAACCTTTTTCTCAGTGTAAAAATTTTAAATTTACAAAAAAAAAAAAAAACCCTTAAAAAAAGTAACTATACTAGCAATCCGAATTTCTTGGCGTAGAGTAGTAATCAAAATTTCCAAGCTTTCGCACAACAACCAGATGGCTTTTACAAGGAAGATCGACAGCTAACTGCAAACTAGATAATAGAACACTTCAACAATTTGAAAGCGGGGACTTGGCTAGACAATAAATGAATAGGAGCAAATGTGTGATCAGGCATTCGAAGAAACGAGGTTACTTTGGTTGGGCACTCGATACAGTGGTAGATTTCTACTTTACGCCATGAAATTCGCATTCTTAATATAGTTATACTATTCTTAGTACTGTTGGTGTATAGTTCCTATTATTAAAAACTTAAATTTAATCAGAACTGTGGACGATTATACTTCATAAAAAGTTGTTGCATGTCCACTTCGATGCTTGTCGTTGAAAGTTCAAGGAATTCTTCCACAGTGGAATCATTCATACTGTTCCTGTATTTTGACTTTATGTATTTTGTCGGAAAATGCCATCTCGCATATGTAAGTACTTCCAAAATCGAAATAATCCTTAATACCAAATCTCTTAGCCTCCCCGATGGCGCAGTGGTCTAAGAGCTGACTTCTGACCATTCGTCCGAGATGGGTCCGAGTTCGAATCCCTGTGAGGCATGGATGTTGTGTTCGTCTTACGACACTGGCTCTCTCTCTTCCCTAGAACCAGTGACCCTAAATTAGGAACAGGCGACTGCTTATAGCCCATTGAGTTGCTCACGGTGGTCGTTAAACCTCCAACTGAAAAAAACAATGACACCGAATTTTCGGTGTAATGAGCACATCTTTTGAAATCCGTTCTGACGCGAATGAAATTTATCAAAGCTATTCAAAGTCAATGCAACCGGTGTGGGAAATAATAGCATCTGACTGAAAAAAGTTTTTCAATCGGGTTTTTATTCCCGCTGATATTGCTGTGAACAGAATCATGAAATTGCACCCTCTTGGTTGCAGAGAAACATTTTGCAGCAGAAATGCTTTCCAACAAAGAAGTTTTCAAATTGGACTCTTAGTAGCAGTGATATCGACAAATTTAAGATATGCGTCTACGCCCCATGGAGGAAAAACATGCATTATTTTAAGAAAGTATTCTGAAAAGATTTTTCGATGCGAGTGATATCGGTCGGTCCAGGAAAGAATTTTTTCAGTCGAGGTTTCAGGAGCTCAGATTTTGGTGCAAATACATCAGAAGCAGAAATTAATATTGATGCTTCTGGTGGCCAAACCATTAACAAATATTAGAAATTATATACAAAGCATTTTGCATCAGGAGTTGTATGTGATACACGAAGAATTTTGAAAATCGGAGTTTTAGAAGCAGAAATATCGAGGAAAACGCAATTTACCTTTTCGTCTCCTATCGGAAAGTCTATGAATTACTTGAAAATTCTGAAGTTATATGAGAAATATGTCGGACCGGAATCTCTATCCAATAAAGAAAGAATTTTGCAAATCGGACCATTAGAAGCAGAGATATTGACAAAAGTAAGATATACATTAAGACCCCTGGAGAAGAAACCGTGAAATGTTTTAAGAAAATATTCCAAAAAGGTTCATCGACGTGAGTAGTATCGGTCCACAAACGAATTTTCTTTCATTTCAATTGAGGTTTTAGAAGCTCAGATTTTGCTGCAAATACATCAGAAACTGAAATTAAGGCTTACGCTCCCTGGTGGACAAAACAATTTTTTTCCAAAAAGTTAGCAATTATATTCAAAAGATTTCCCATCAGGAGCTGTACCCGCTGAATTTTTTTTATTTTTCAAATCAGAGTTTCAGAAGTAGAAAGGTATTGGGGAAACGCAATTTAATTTTATGCCCCCTGGCGGAAAATCTATGCGTAACTTGAAAAACTGACAATACCTAAAATGCTCTTCGATATAAATGGAATCGAAAGCTAAAAGAATTTTTTCAATCGGATGTTTAGAAGCAAATCTATGGAATAAAATGTATTTTGAATTCGATATCTACATTTACGCCCTCTATCGGCGAAATTGTACATCGTAAAAAAAAAAAGAAACGTAATAAAGGATCATCATTCGCACATTTCAATCTTCCAAATGCGAAAATAATTTTTACAAATCGGACTAATAGTTAGAGATATGGTGTCCACAGCAGACAGACGGACAACCCGATAACATAAGCGCACGATTTTTTTTATAATAGACGTGCTAGAAATCTTATATGTAAAGACACCTTGAATTCATTGTCGTGTTCCTGGAACCACTGTGTGGAGATCCGAATCTTGTGGCATGGCTCATTATCCTGCTGAGAGCAGCCATCTTCATTACCATGCACATGTGCGCTTGGACCACAGTGATGTTAAAATACACATCGGCAAATTCTTCTGACCATTCTTCCAAGCTGGGCCCGGGCCCCGGATGAGAACGTGTCTTCCACATTCGCCTATTCTTGATTGACGTATTATTCGTACGTCGAAAATTAATGGGTTCCGCCATTTTAGGCGAGGACCCATTAACGGGCCCAAATTAGGGGCGAGCGGCACTTTAAAGCCCTTAGAGGTGCATGGTGGTCGTTAAACCTTAACGAATAATGATCGACTTGTAGGAGGCACTCAACGCAATCTCCTCCCACGTCTGCAGAAACCTTTATAATAAAGTTAAGAAAAGGACATCCTGGAATGACATTATGTGGTCACCAAAATGTTTCCTTGTTTTACATACTTTGCCCTTCCTGCGTCAGACTATTCCTGTTTAATAAGAGAACTACCCCTAAAACAACAGAATAGTTTTGTGAAGACATTTTATTTTGGAAGTATTCAATTTCCGACGGTTTTAGTCCGTACATAACTAGCATAAAGTCTACTGTAGGACCATTTGTGTCAACAACAACATGCTATGTATGGCAAGAAAATGCTAGACATATATAAGCTTCATAGATAATAATCATTGGTGCTAGATTTTCTAAGAAGAAAACCCACGTGCCAGATCATCAGCGGAAGTTAATCATTTAAAACTGGTTCTGTGTAATAGACGTTGCTCTCAAACTAAGAAGAAACCTCATCAATAACAGATTGCTTCAAACTGCAATTAAAAGTAAGGGCGGCACGAAAATGATTTGATCTGACAGGATATTGAAGTGATTGTAGTTCGAAGGGAGTCACTAAGGCTTGGAAATGTTGCATTGCATTTTTGGATGAAATTTAGGCCAAGAATATATGCGTGACAGCATAGAAAACAAAGTTACAGAGTGTCTATCTGGTTTCATGTAATTTAAAAAATAAATAGAGATACAGTATAGAAAAGATATATAAAATATTTGAAAGAAGAGAAATGTTTTCCGGAAAATTGCCATTTTTTGGGGGCTATGAGCAGTCGCCCGTCCCTGGTTTATGGCCACTGGTTCCAGGAAAGGGTGAGACCAAGTGCCGTAAGACAACATCCATCATGCCTCGCCGGATTCGAACCCTGACCCATCATGGACGAATGGTCAGAAGCCAACTCTTAGACCACTGCACCACTGGGGCTGCCTATACACATCTTTAAGCTAAAAGTCAGCCTCCTCCAAAAAATTGGTCTCCATGAAAGTTTTTATATCATAATTTAAGTTCATTAATTCCTTGAGAATGGAAATTGAGAAATCATGCCTAAGCTGAACAGAAGTCCCGAATTTTTTTGGACAATTCTCGAATTTAGTTTACTCTCCCCAAAAAGGTCTGATGCATTTGGGTAAGCGAATTGTCCTCAAATTTTGATGTTTGTCTTTCAGTGTCCTTCGAATTTGCACTTCCTCATTAGCACGTTAGGTTTCTAATGAAAGATGCTCTTAAAAAAAATTGTACTGATTTTCCAACAAGCTTCTTGTGAAAACGAATTTTGACTATTTTCAATTTCCTTTTTCCGAGTTTAACGACCACCGCTAGCAACTCTAAAAGACTATAAGCAGTCATCTGTCCCTAATTTGGTGACATTCATTCTATAGAAGGGCTGTAAGACACACACCCCTTATGCCCCATTTGGAACTCTAACCCATACAAACTTGTGCGAATGATCAGTGGCTAGCACCAAGAGCATTGCACCACTGGGGCGGCCACATTTAGACTGTACTTGTTCCGAGTTCCTTCAACAACTTCGGCAAAGTGAAAAATTCGCCATGTAGTTCTCGTTCCTTCAACAACTTCGGCAAAGTGAAAAATTCGCCATGTAGTTCTCGTTCCTTAGTGTGCAGCTTGATTTTAATTCAGCACATATACCCAAGGTAAAGTACTTCACTTTTGCTAAAATGTTCTCGACATCATAGCTCTGCATTGTCAATACAAATTACCAACATTCTACAAGATATATCCTTTTAAGACAAATTTTCATATGTAATATCCTTATAGAAACAATACAGTTTTGTGATAAAAAAAAATTCATATTTATTTTGAGTATGTTGTGTTCCCAAACGATCTGCTGCTTTGGGGACACGACGCCATTTGTCCTCACATCAGTGTTCCAATATCTGGTCACCATGCCCATCTCGGAAGAATGATCAGAAGACATCGCATAGACCACTACACCTATTTCGCCTACTTTTATGGGTTTTGCAGTGAATCATTTAAGACTGGTGAACTGTCATATCTATTTGGTATAGATATGCACGCACGCACACACACAAATAAAATTTAAATAGAAGTGAGACAAGGTGACACCACATGTCCCAAGGTTTTCACTGCTGCATTGTAAAACAGCGTTCAATAAGTGAAGTGGGAAGACAAGAGGATAAATTTAAAGATTTTAAAGCCACCTTCGTTTTCCTGACGATATTGTCATTTTTGCAAGTACCCCATAGAACCGTAGAGTATGGTCCAAGGGACTTGCTGATAAAAGTAAAGAAATGTGATTAAAAACGAACTTACGAAAAACAAAACTAATGTGCAATACTTTTACAGGAACTGAAAATTTAGCGATTGATGAGCAAATCTAGAAGTCACTGATGCCTACATTTATCCCGGACAACAGACATCAAAAGCGTGGTCCATGTTCAAGCAGAAATTAATATGCGTGTAAAATTTGGTTGGAGAGCGTACGGAAGGAATAATACGATTTTCAAGAGCAATGTACCATTTTGTTTCAAAAGGAAAGTGTAATCACTGCACGATTTCAGTTGTTACTTATAGATAACAGACGATTTAAAAAAAAAATGCACAGGCTGCAGGCCACCGAAAGAAGCTTGGAGAGGTGCATGCTTGTCATAACCAGGAAGCATAGCAAGAGTTACCTTTCGCTCATAAAAATGACAAGAGTTGATGACTATGATGATCAAGGTAAAATCCCTGAAATGGCAATGGGCTGAACATATCGCTAGAAGACCAATGTTGGACAAATGAAATACTCGACATGATTCCAAAGGACAGAAAAACACCGTAAGAAGAACCGGTAGAAAATGGCTAGATGAAATTTGAAAGCATGCTGGAATGAATTGGAACATTAGATATGCACTAATATATCAAACACAATTACGTACCTCTAATCCTTAGTCTATATGATGCACACCATCGGTGTGTCATTGTTCTTTGTTTATGGAATTATTGAAGCTTCTCAACACATGTCGCGATATTCCAAACGATAATTCTTTGAGAGGTGAAACATTCTGTTTTAATCCTTTCTTTTATGTACACTATTGTACAAACATTATTACACTTTGGTTCCAGCTCTTTAAATGTTAAAATCACTATATATATGTTGATAAAATATTCTATTTCATTGATGTTTTCTGTACTTATTTGCACCAGTAGTTTAATTTGAAGTTTTAAAAATTCATCAGTAAAATCAAATTCCATCTATGTTCACTGTACCTGTTGCACCAGCAGTTAAATTTGAAGTTTAAAATATTTGACTATTAAAATCCAAGTTTAAAATCACGGCATGCCTGAGATCACCATTCCACCAAACATTTGTTGAAGCTTTACGATTTTTTTTAAAGTCATCCTCAGAACATCTGTCCAAACTACGATGTTGCATACTGACAATGTGCACTAGATGATTCTCTACGGGGTCTCTCTACGTGTGCGAAAGGGGTGAAATATCAAGTGCTCCTCCCTGCATTCTTGAGTTTCATGTTTTGAGATTAGCTGAGGCGAGAAAGCTGTGGAAGAGTCATGGTAAAATTTCATTCAACATTATGTGTCATCATTCACCATCATTGGGAACCATTATCAATCGATTGCTGGATGAAGGTCTCCAAGTTTTTTCCTCAACGGTCTGTCTTGGGCCAGTCTCCTCCATGTCACTCCCGCATGCTTTCGAATTTCATTTACCCATCTCCCACGTGGTCTTCATTTGGGTCTTTTCCTGTCTCTCGGAATCCAGTCTAAAATTTCGGTTGTCCATCGGTGGTCCGTTCTCTTGGCAATAGTCCAGCCCATTGCCATTTCAGGGATTTCACTCTGATCATGTCTTCTACTCTTGCCATTTTTCTTATCCACGAGTTCCTCTTATCTTTCCTGGTTAAACCAAGCATGCATCTTTCAATGATTCTTACAGATGTCTGCAGTCTTTGGATGTCTTTTTTAGTTAAGGTCCATGTCTCCGCTTCATATATGAGCACTGGCAGGATGCATTGATTAAGTACTTTCATTTTTAAATATGCCATATTGCTCTTGAAAATTGTAGTTTCTTCCAAGAGCTCTCCAATAAAGTTTTATGTGCCGATTAGTTACTTCATCAATGTGACTCTCCCTTGACATCTGCTGCCCAAAGTAAATGTAGGAATCGGCTATCTTCAGCTTTTCCCCATCAATCGCAAAATCATTTCTTGTAAAAGCATTGTACATCAGTTTTGTCTTCCGAAAGTTCAGTTTTTATCCCACTTCTTTACACTCGTCAGCAAGTTCCTGGAGCACACTCTGCAGTTCTGAAGGGGCAGTTGCAAAAATGACTACGTCATGAGAAAAACGAAGGTGAGTTAAATACGTAATTTCCATTAATCTTTAACCCCTTGTTTTCCCTGTTCAATGATTGAAAGACATTTTGCAGTGTGGCGTTAAAGCGTTTGGGAGATATGGTGTAACCTTGCCTCACTCCCTTTCCAGGTTTTAGTGGTGCTGTATCCTCAAATAGCCAAACCTTTGCCCTTGCATTTTCATAGATGTTACTAATAATTTTAATGTATGCATCTCGAATAACGCAGGATTTTAAAACTATATATATAAGATCAAAAGTATCCGAACACCCCTTTTGAGTAATGGATTTGCTCATATACATCGCAGCCATGGTCCATACATGTATAAAAAGATGGACGTGGCCTGGCAAACATGGACAACAGTGAATAGTAAAATAGGCCATATGACAGTACTCAGTGGCATTCAACGTGGCATGGTCGTAGGATGCCATCTTAGCTACGAGTCAGTTCCAGGGCAGCCAGGGGAGGTTCAGCCCCCCCCCCCTGAAAAGTTTTGAGCCTCTCCTACGAAACTCTTAGAACGTAATTAATAATTAGCACGTACCACATTTGTAAAAAAAAGTAAAATAATTCCAGTAATACTTAAAAAAACTGACCATCGTTCGATAACTGAATTACCAGACTGGATAACAAAGACGTGATAATGGATGGTATAGCGCTACATGTATATCGAACTGACTGAAAAGAAAAGCCTGTAAATTAGCTGATGCAAGAACATGTCCATACAGAAGCTTGTTTAATACACATCAATACAATTCTCAGATCAATTTGTGCCTCTACAAACTGTTGCAATCCTATATACGGTATGCCAGTCCATTCCCCGTACTAATTAGGATTACTAATTTTTGAAACGCTTTGCATTCACAGTGAGATCCGTTAGAAATCTTAAGGCCTAAATAAATATCGACGTTAAAATGCGAAAATATGAATTAAAGGAACACAAACACTGAAAAGCAAGTCAAACACTTCTAGCGGCGTCACACTACGCAACCTGAAACCAACACATGCATGCAGTTGGTATAATTATACATAGTCATGAAGTGAAAGGAGAATTTACATGTCGCAAAAGTTTAGGCATAACACAAACAATTTTTTTTATTGAAGGTTTAACGACCACCGTGAGCAAATCAATGGTCTATAAGCAGTCGCCCATCCCTAATTTAGGGTCACTGGTTCCAGGGAAGGGAGAAAGCTAGGGCCGTGCAACATCCATGACTCACCGGGAACCAACTCGGACGAATTGGTCAAAAACCATTGCTTAAACCACTGAGCCACATGGGTAGCACACAAACGTGACGCATTATACAAAGGATACTTTTGTTCATTTTTAGCCAAATGGATTATAATTTTTTTTTTCAACAAAGCTTGGAAATGTCAAATTTCGTCTTTATCAGTTGAACAGTTTGACTCATTTCGTTCTAAAACAAACAAAAAACATCGCGAGGGTAGCCCACTTTTGATGCCATTAAGAGCCTCAAAAGAGGAGTTACGCTTGTACGTATACATCCTTGAAACAGAACTGCTGCGTTTATAAAATTTATAATAAATACTGCTCTATTAGATAAAAATCTACGGAAATTCCACAACTTTTTATAGCCTCCCCTAGGGCTTAGCACTAGCTATACGGCCCTGGTCAGTTCGCGAAATCGGTGCTCTGTTGCAGCTGAGCACTAGCTACTGCTCTGCTAAAGACTGCTGCAGCTGAGCACTAGTTACGGCACTGGTTAGTTCGCGAAATCGCTGCTTTGCTGTAGCTGAGCACTAGTTACGGCCCTGGTTAGTTCGCGAAATCGGTGCGCTGCTGCAGCTGAACACTAGCTACGGCCCTGCTGCTCTGCTAAAGACTGCTGTAGCTGAGCACTAGTTACGGCCCTGGTTAGTTCGCGAAATCGCTGCTTTGCTGTAGCTGAGCACTAGTTACGGCCCTGGTTAGTTCGCGAAATCGGTGCTCTGCTGCAGCTGAACACTAGCTACGGCCCTGCTGCTCTGCTAAAGACTGCTGTAGCTGAGCACTAGTTACGGCCCTGGTTAGTTCGCGAAATCGCTGCTTTGCTGTAGCTGAGCACTAGTTACGGCCCTGGTTAGTTCGCGAAATCGGTGCTCTGCTGCAGCTGAACACTAGCTACGTTTCTGCTGCTCTGCTAAAGACTGCTGTAGCTGAGCACTAGTTACGGCCCTGGTTAGTTCGCGAAATCGCTGTTCTGCTGCAGCTGAGCACTAGTTACGGCCCTCGTTAGTTCGCGAAATCGCTGCTCTGCTGTAGCTGAGCACTAGCTACGTTTCTGCTGCTCTGCTAAAGACTGCTGTAGCTGAGCACTAGTTACGGCCCTGGTTAGTTCGCGAAATCGCTGTTCTGCTGTAACTGAGCACTAGTTACGACCCTCGTTAGTTCGCGAAATCGCTGCTCTGCTGCAGCTGAGCAGCGATTAAACTGTACGTGAATGAAGTGGAAACTCCTAGGAACAACAACAGTGCAAAACACTACCTGATAGACCACTACGTAAAATGACAGAACGGGACTGCCTACTGCTGAAGCGCTTGTTCTGCGCGCGAAGACTCACCACCAGGGACCGATCATGATAATCCGGAGCCCTGGGAAGAAGTCTACATGGGGCCCCACTCACATGTTTTTACTGTTACAGAAAGACACGAAATGAAACTTTAAATGTAATGTTTTAAAGCCATATGCAAACAAAAGTGAGACGTTTTAAATAATATATAATGAATTAAATATCCAGATTTACTTCTTAATATACATAACTTGCTTCCAATCATTTAATCCTGTTGCTATTTCATTTTTGGATGAAATAACGGCGCTAAACATTTTCCTCCACACCCAGCAAAATAATTCTTTAGATGCTGATAAAATGAGCCACTTTCCAGTTTTTTTACATGGTAAAAGTTTCCTTTTGTGAGGCTCCTCTTTACACCACCGCATGTACTTTATGCTTCTGGTAACCTTCATATTTTGAGGTGGATAATTTTTAATAAAGTCATCTATCATATGATTGCTAATTAATGTCCAAAGTGATTGATCAGTTTCAATACTACTGGGAAGAGCGTTTTTACTCACGCTATTTCAATCCCCATCACTGCATTCGTTCAAAAATGGACCAGTCTTCAGATTCCTTCGCTGGTGCATCGAAATCTTTACAATGTTTGTTACTTGGTGCACAAGAAACAATAATTTTAATTTCAGAAATATCCAGTTTCTGACTGACGGTAAACAGCATAATTTAACAGCTATCAGGCAAGTTTTTAGTTTTTTTGGTAGATTCTTCTTTTCCAGTACTTAATTTCCTTTTAGCAAAACCAGACATACGTTCGTTGAGACATCACTTAAAAAGTACGGTATTACACTTTAAACATACACGATATCAGTTAAAATGTAGATAAAAACAAAATTTTTAAATATTCTTCATACTATTACCACATACTAACGCTAAAAAAAACACAAAATTGAGAGTTTCGCTACAACCAAATCGAAAAAACTTGGTCGAACCACATGCTATATAAACAAGTGTTTGCTTTATAAATATATTGCCATTTTCCTGGGCAAATATTTCCATCTATGCGGCTGCAGACTGAAGGCGTCATCCACGGACTTTAGGATACTGCGCCAATCGACGTGTCGTATTTTTCGTTATTGGAAGTGGTAGCAATAGATAGAAGGCGAAACTCACAATCTGAAATGTTTAAAATGCGTCAATGAGTTACTTAAGATGGGTGCCTCAGAAATTTCATTAGTCCTCTTGATAGTTCGTCCAATCAAAATGGAACTGTCAACAAAAAAAGTTTATAACATATTATAAAAATTGCAACTTTGGGCCCCCTCCCCCTTCAAACTGGGGCCCTGGGCACGTGCCCCGCATGTCCCTGCGATAATCAGGGCCTGATCACCACCGAGTTCCGAAATACCTCTGGAAACATCACCAGCACGGCTCGTCGAAAGCTGAAGGAAATGGGTTCCCATGGAAAACTGCCGCACACAAGTTTAACTTCAGCAAGATAAACCCAAAGCGCCCGTGCGGGTGGTGCAAAACTTAACGTCAGCAGACCCTGCATCAGGTTAAACGCATTCTCTGGAGTGACGAATCGCGCTTCCGACGGGCAAGTCTGGATGTGAAGCACGCCAGATGAAAGCTACCTGGCACACAACGTTATGCAAACTCATAAGATTGGTGGAAGAGACAAAATGCTCTGTGGCAGCTTTACATGATTTGGCTGGGCTCTTAGTTCCCAACGCACGGGTATCGTAGCGCAGCGCTTTATAATGCCATCCTCTTCAATTGTGTGCTCCCAAGATTATGGCAACAGTTCGGTGAAGGCCCTTTTGTTTACCAATACGCAGCGCCTTATGACATTCTCTACAATTGTATGCTCCCAAGATAATGGCAACAGTTCGGTGAAGGTCCTTTTGTTTACCAATACGCAGCCCCTTATAATGACCTTCTCTACAATTGTGTGCTCCCAAGATTATGGCAACAGTTCGGTGAAGGCTCTTTTGTTTACCAATACGCAGCGCCTCATAATGGCATTCTCTACAATTGTGTGCTCCCAAGATTACGCAACAGTTCGGTGAAGGCCCTTTTTGTTTACCAATAGCACAATACCATCGTCCACAAAGTGAATTCCGTGCAGCAATGGTTTTTATGAGATTATTGTGGAAGAACTGCACAGAATCCCCGTGGAGCACCTTTGTGATAAATTGGCACAGCGAGGCAGGCCGAACATCCTGATATCTACTTATAACCGACCTGACTAATGCTATTGTGGTAAAAATGGAAAGGCAATCCCAGCAGCAAGGTTCCAAAATCTAGTGGGAAGCCTTCCCAACAGAGTGGAGCCTGTGATAGAAGCAAAGTGTGGACCAACTAGAAATTAATATATATTTTTTTTATTGGAGGTTTAACGACCACCGTGTGCAACTCAATACTAGCAGTCGCCCGTCCCTAATTTAGGGTCACTGGTTCCAAAGAAGGGAGAGAGCCAGTGCCGTAAGACAGACACAACAGCCATGCCTCACCGGGATTCGAACCCGTACCGTACCAAATTCAGACGAAGGAACAGAGGCCATCGCGTATACCACTGTGCTAACGGGGTGGCTTAATAATTTTCCAATTACCGGGAGTTTGTGGATAAGCAAGTGTCCGCATACTTTTGATCAGATAGTGCACGTATACTGTATGTACGTATGTGTGAATAGAGAAGACCGAGTATGTAACTACGCAAAAACGTAAGTTTGATAATTTGAAAAAAGCCAAACGTGTAGGTTGCCGAATGGAGAAGACCAAACAGCTAAGTATAATAACAAGAAAGCAAAATTTGAAGCAACCCTTTTTAAAAATAAATAACAAAAATCCTGAAATGCCTTCAAGTACGTAACCACAAACACTTGATTTGAAACGTCTTTTCTGGTGTCAGCAACCGACTGGAGCAGCATACGACTGGCAAGTCATCCGACAATGCTCCTGAAGACAGGGACGTCGCTAGACTTCGAAATCAGAATGGGCGAGCATTATTTTTGGTGGGGCCAGCTTGATAGCAACTTTTGTTTTTACGAAACACTGAAAGAACGAATTTTTAATGCTTTATTTTTTTTCTTTTAATTGGAGGTTTAACAACCACCGTGAGCAACTCAATGGGCTATAAAGCAGTCGCCCGTCCCTAATTTAAGGTCGCTGGTTACAGGGAAGGGAGCCCGTGCGGTAAGACAAACACAACATCAGTGCCTTACGGGATTCGAACCCGGACTCTGACGAATTGTCATAAGCCAGAGATTATGCAGTGGCGTCACCCGGTGGGCTTCAATGCTTTTCACTACCGCCTACAAAAGAATTCGGGCAATTCCGATCTTCAGCAGCTGGACACACATACATACATGCATGGATCTGACTAGTTACGCCACTGGTGTAAGATAAAAGTGTTGGTAGGACGTCGCTTTCAAAGTTTTGCTTGCTCTGGATGCATTGTCTTAAATTTCTTTTCAAAAATTTTCATTTAGCTTTTTGCTTACGAAAATAGTACTGTACTTGAACAATTTATTTAAAAGAAAATGTTTTTGTTTATCCAAATCCAATTTGAATGATGTGCCACGCAGACGATTCCTCCCTTGAGCTTCCTTCCAGCCAGTGACTTTGCCTTGCATTGCTCTCCTACAAAGCAGTCGTCAGCCACTTTCTGCACTTCCACTGTCCCGGGACAGTCTTAAGAGCGCTAGTACAGCTTTAGACTCCACTTTCCGTGTTAGAATCCCCAATTTTGTAAAGAAAAACAGCAGAACAATTAGTAACTACCACCCTCCTCATTCGCCCCCTGCCCATACAAAGATGAAAAAGAGGCTTAAACTAAGGAATTGGAAGAGTGGAGAACAAAATAATTTTCATGGATGCTATTTTGGTAACCTTTCGTAAACAATGAGTTTCCTAAAGGAAAATACGTAAGGCTACATGAAGTAAAACACAAGACTTATTACTTGGAGAGTCCAGATTATATTTTAAGGTTAAGTATGTTGAAAAATGACTGGGTGAGAGAGAAAAATTTGAGGGTGGGCTTAACCTCTAACTAACCCCTTGGTGACGTCCCTGCCTGAAGCCACGAGACCTAAGTGAAAACAGCAGTATAATACACACAAATTATAACAAACAGTACAAATGAAAAGCATACGCTGCAATCATTCATTTGTACAGAGTACACAGTAGCTCAGCAAAGTTAAATGAACAAGATGAACAAAGTTAAGTGCCGTGTGTGACAGAGGTATCTATACATAAATTTGTGTTGTTTTGATTGGCGGTTTAACGACCACCGTGAGCAACAAGATGGGCTATAAGCAATCTCCCGTTCCTAATTTAGGGTAACTGGTTCCACGAAAGGTGAACCCAGTGCCGAAAGACAAACACAACATCCATGCCTCACAGGATTCGAACCCAGATCCAGCGCTTAGACCACTGCGCCACAGGGTCGGGACACAGGAAATAACCGGTCCAGCAAAAGTCACAAGACAAGGGATTTATCCTGGAATTTCATGGGGGGGGGGGGGTTGGAAGAAATGGGGTGGTATATGAAAGTAAATTTTCCTAAGGCTGCAAGTTTTCATTTATAGTGAAATATTTAGGCTTTAAATCTAGGAATACAATTGGCGAAAATTGAAGAAAAAAATGGTTTGCTAACTCTTGCATAATAATTAATGGTTATGACCGGGAATCTTTATTTCAGAAACTACAGGCGGTTATTTTGTTTTTGAGCTGTTTCTATCTTAATCTCACCTCTGCTCCCCAAAACAAGATTAGAACAATGAAGTAATAACATGCGTAGCTAAAAACAGTAGATATACAAATTTTCACAAATCTTATGCATGCTGAAATATTTCAGAGGTATATCCGCCAAACTTGTAACAGACTAAAATGAAAAAAGATACAGTACATATATGTTTCCTGGTTCCAATGACTAAAGTCATATGTTTAAAAACACATTTATATAAGAGAAAAAAATGATACATAAGACTTCTATATACATAGATTTCAAAATTTAAAAATACATTGCATTATGGTATACTTCAAGGTAAAGTTGCAGAATTCATGTACACGCTAACAACTGCTGTTCACAACTGTGCTACATAAGAAAAAGGACTAGCACAAAAACTCAAAAGTATATATGCATATAAACCTGTGTGTGTAAGTTACACAGCTTCAAATAGAGGTGTTGAGATTTTTTATGTGAGTATAGGAGGAAATTTAGAGGACGTTAGGGGTGTGTGTATAAATCCCTGAAAAAAATGAAATATTCCTAAGAGTAATACCTAAACTGTACCATATAAAGAGCACAGAAAAGCCTACCTTGCAACCAGGAACACTCACAGAGAACGTAGTAATCCGACCAAGCTGAAAAACAACAATCTGTTAGAGAGAACTCTTGATACACGAAGTAGCTGGTCCATCCAAACATAGAAGGGAACCAGTTACGGTTAAGCACAGGAATTGACAGAAATTGAGGAGTATAGCGAAATATTTTTTTTTTTTTTTTGATTGGAGGTTTAACGACCACCGTGAGCAACTCAATGGGCTATAAGCAGTCGCCCGTCCCTAATTTAGGGTCACTGGTTCCAGGGAAGGGAGAGAGCCAGTGCCGTAAGACAAACACAACATCCATGCCTCACCGGGATTCGAACCCGGACCCCTTACGGACGAATGATCAGAGGCCAGCGCCTTAGACCACTGCGCCACCGGGGCGGCTATAGCGAAATATAGTAGAACCATTCAAGTGACAAAAACGGGAAACCTCATAAAATAAAAGAAATTTTGTGACAACATACGTACAAAGAGGCTGTGTAAATAATAGTTAGATGTAGCCTGTGCATTTTTTTTTTTTTTGATTGGAGGTTTAACGACCACCGTGAGCAACTCAATGGGCTATAAGCAGTCGCCCGTCCCTAATTTAGGGTCACTGGTTCCAGGGAAGGGAGAGAGCCAGTGCCGTAAGACAAACACAACATCCATGCCTCACCGGGATTCGAACCCGGACCCCTTACGGACGAATGATCAGAGGCCAGCGCCTTAGACCACTGCGCCACCGGGGCGGCTATAGCGAAATATAGTAGAACCATTCAAGTGACAAAAACGGGAAACCTCATAAAATAAAAGAAATTTTGTGACAACATACGTACAAAGAGGCTGTGTAAATAATAGTTAGATGTAGCCTGTGCATTTTTTTTTGATTGGAGGTTTAACGACCACCGTGAGCAACTCAATGGGCTATAAGCAGTCGCCCGTCCCTAATTTAGGGTCACTGGTTCCAGGGAAGGGGGAGAACCAGTGACGTAAGACAAACACAACATCCATGCCTCACCGGGATTCGAACCCGGACCCCTTACGGACGAATGATCAGAGGCCATTGCCTTAGACCACTGCGCCACCAGGGCGGCGTAGCCTGTGCATGAGTGCGATCCTCAGCTACAACAAACCTGCCAAGTGGCGCTTGGTACCACTTAGCCCAGTCAATGTTGTGGGACCCATAGGCTAGTGAAAAGTGTTGATGGCGCGCCGGGGCTGCAGTGTCTAAGCGATGGCTTCTGATCATTCGTCCGAAAGGGGTTCGAATCTCGGTGAGGCACGGATGTTGTGTTTGTCTTACGGCACTGGTTCTTTCCCTTCCCCGGAACCAGTGACCCTAAATTAGGGACGGGCGACTGCTTATAGTCCATTCAGTTGCTCACGGTGGTCGTTAAACCTCCAGTCAAAAAAAAAGTGTTGATGCATATTTCTTTTTTGTTTTGAGGTTTAACGACCACCGTGAACAACTTGGTGGACTATAAGCAGTCGTGGCCGCCCCGGTGGCGCAGTGGTCTAAGGCGTTGGCCTCTGATCATTTGTCCGAAGGGGTCCGGGTTCGAATCCCGGTCAGGCATGGATGTTGTGTTTGTCTGACGGCACTGGCTCTCTCCCTTCCCTGGAACCAGTGACCCTAAATTAGGGACGGGCGACTGCTTATAGCCCATTGAGTTGCTCACGGTGGTCGTTAAACCTCCAATCAAAAAAAAAAAAAAAAAAAAAAAAAAGCAGTCGTCCGTTCCTAATTTAGGGCCACTGGTTTCAGAAAAAGGAGGTAGCCAGTGCCGTAAGGCAAAAGCAACATCCGTGCCTCACCGGAATTCGAACACAGACACATCTCGTACGAATGATCAGAAGACAGCGCTTAGACCACTACACCATCGGGGCGGCGTATAATTTTTTACAAGAAATATCTGAATCATATCTTAGAATTAACTGTCTAAATGTTGTACAAATGCATAATATATTTATCTATACATAGCCGCCCGGTGGCACAGTGGTCTAAGCGCTGGTTTCGTTCGAACTATTGGTGTACGAGATAGATCCGGGTTCGAATCCCGTTGAAGCATGGATCTTGTGTTTGTCTTACGGCCCTGGATCTCTCTCTCCCCTGGAACCAGTGGCCGTAAAATAGGGACGGGCAAATGCTTGTAGCCCATCGAGTGGCATACGGGGTTCGTGGAGACCCTCCGCCCCTGAAAAAATTATACATAAATACATTCATCATCAACCATGGGTACAATTCCCGTAGGTGTTTGTTGCCATTTTAACTATATTGTCCCATTGAAGTCCGTTTTACATTGCACAGTGGCTCAGTTCTTGAAGAGTTCCACCGCACCAGTCTTTCATATCGTCACCCCACACATGATAAGGGCATCATCTTGCATTTCTTCCGTTCATTAAGCTAAACACCAATGTCTTTATCTTTCTGACATTTTTTCAAAAAATACATTTTATAAATACATTTGACTGCTTAAATAAACAACAGGCAGTTCCAAGTATATTATATATATATATATATATATATATATATATTGGAAGAGGAACTACAAAGGATCAAGTGGGACATCGTCGGGCTAAGTGAGGTAAGGAGAAAAGGAGAAGATCTCATTGAACTGAAAAGTGGACATCTCTTCTATTATCGTGGGACAGATACTGGCAGAACTAGTGGTGTTGGATTTATAATAAACAAGAAACTGAAGGATAAAGTGGTAGAAGTTGAAAGTTCCTCTGACAGAGCTGCACGACTCGTTATCCAACTATCGAGAAGATACCAGGCTCAGATTATTCAAACTTATGCACCCACCACAAGTCATCCTGAAGAAGAAATTGAAGAATTTTACGAGGAAATTCGTCATCTAAATAATAAAGGTAAGCAGCACTTGAAGATAATTATGGGAGATTTCAATGCAAAAATAGGGCAACGGCAACAGAATGAAACTTCAGTAGGTAAATTCGGTCACGGCAACAGAAACCAGCGTGGAAATACTCTCGTTGAGTTTGCAGAGGCAGAAGGATTTTTCATCTTGAACTCCTTTTTCAAGAAAAAGCCACACAGGAAATGGACATGGAGACATCCAATTGGGACGACAAGTGAAATTGATTTTATTATGTGTAACAAAAAATTCGTCGTCGAAGACTGCAGTGTGCTGAACAAGTTCAACACAGGTAGTGACCATAGATTGGTGAGATGTAAGATGCAATTCAACACTAAACTGGAACGTGGCAAGCTCATAAGACAAACAAAATCTATTGACATAACCAACCTTAAAAAACACCATAATACTTTCAAGTTGGAACTGAAGAACAGATTCTCTGCTTTAGAAGGCCTAACATCGGAAGAAGTGGATATTTCGGAAGTTAACAGAAAAGTAACCAAAGCTCTTATGGAAACAGCAACAAAATTAGCTGGGTCTAAGAACAAATTGCATGTGAACAAATTATCAGGAAAAACCAAAATGTTGATGCAAAAAAGAAGAGAGATGAGGACAACTAAAGTAGATGTGACTTCCAAAGTGGAATATATAGAGCTATGCAAGACAACACGAAAAAGTATCACTGAAGACGTAAGGAAATTCAACTGTGAGCTAGTGAGGAAAGCAATTGAAAACAACCAAAGCCTTAAGATAGCAAAGGGACATCTCAGTAAGGGAAGAAAACAGATTATGGCTCTGAGAAAAGAAGATGGTTCTATAACAAGAAATAGAGGCGAAATTTTGACAAGAGTGAAAGATTTCTACTCCAAATTATATGAAAGGGATGATACATGTACTCCAGACATCATGAAAGGTACCAGAGTTCTTCCAGTCCTCCCAGCAGAAGTTGCTCATGCAATCAAGAACATTAAGCGAGGGAAAGCTCCAGGAGAAGATGGAATTACTATAGACATCATACAAGAAGCAAGTGGAGAAATTGAAACAGTACTCGCCCAAATTTTCACTCGATGCCTTAATGAAGGGAAGATTCCTGAGGATTGGAACAGTGCTACAATGATCCTGCTACATAAAAAAGGTGACATTGAGGATCTCAGGAACTACAGACCTATCAGCCTCCTATCAGTGGTTTATAAAATCTTCACTAAAGTTCTTTCACACCGCTTGAAGGTAACACTGGACATGGCTCAACCGAGAGAACAAGCTGGATTCAGGAGTGGCTACAGCACAATAGATCATATCCACGTACTGAGAGAACTGATTGAAAGAGCGAGGGAATATGAACTTCCATTGTGCATGGCTTTTATCGATTATGAAAAAGCCTTTGATTCGGTGAAACCATCAGCAGTTACCACGGCTCTGAAATCCTGCGGTATTGAAGATGCATACATTAATATTATTAATAACATCTATGAAAATGCAAGTGCAAAGATTCGGCTGTTTGAAAATACAACACACATAAAAATTGGAAAGGGAGTGAGACAAGGTGACACCATATCTCCGAAGCTCTTTAATGCCACATTGGAAAATGTCTTTCAATCACTGAACTGGGAAAACAAAGGGATAAAGATTAATGGAGATTATCTAACCCACCTTCGTTTTGCTGATGACGTAGTCATTTTTGCAACTACCCCATCAGAGCTGCAGAGTATGATCCAGGAACTTGCTGACAAGAGTAAAGAAGTGGGATTAAAAATGAACTTTCAGAAGACAAAAGTGATGTTCAATGCTTTTTCAAGAAATGAAGATTTATCGATTGATGGAGAAAAACTGGAGATAACAGATACGTATGTTTATCTTGGACAGCAGATATCAAGTGAGGGTCACATTGATGAAGAAATTAATCGGCGTACAAAACTTGCCTGGAGAGCTTTTGGAAGAAACAGCATAATTTTCAAGAGCAATATGCCATTATGTCTTAAAAGAAAAGTGTTTGATCAATGCATCCTTCCAGTGCTTACGTATGGTGCAGAGACGTGGACCTTAACTAAAAGAGACATACAAAAGCTGCAGACAACTCAAAGTAGCATGGAGAGGTGCATGCTTGGTATAACCAGGAGAGATAAGAAGAGGAACTCGTGGATCCGAAAAATGACAAGAGTGGAAGACATCATGATCAGAGTTAAATCCCTGAAATGGCAATGGGCTGGACATACTGCCAGAAGGACAGACCATAGATGGACAGCCGAAATTTTAGATTGGATTCCAAGGGACAGGAAAAGACCCAGAAAAAGACCACATGGGAGATGGGTGGATGAAATTCGTAAATATGCGGGAGTGACATGGAGGAGACTGGCACAAGACAGACCGTTGTGGAGGAAACTTGGGGAGACCTTCGTCCAGCAGTGGATTGATAATGGTTGACAATGATGATGATGATATATATATGTCAAAAAGAAGAGATCCAGTGCTGTAAGGCAAACGCACTATCCATGCATCACTGGATTCGAACTCGGACCCATCTCGGGCGGATAATTAGAAGCCAACGCTTCGTACCGCTTGGCCACCGGGGAGGCCAGGACCTCTCTCCAACATGGAGTTGTCATTGACCTTAGTCGGATTACTACGAACTTTATAAGGGCCTCTGGTTGCAGGGTATGCTTTTCTTTTCTTTCATTTCTCCTTTTCATGTTACAGTTTAGGTATTACTCCGACTAATGTTTTCACTTTGGCATTGTAGATTTGGGTGGACAGGTCACTTCGTATATCGAGATTTCTTTCCCACAGGGCGTTGTTATTTAGCTTTGTCGGGTGACTGAGTACTGTTTGAGGGTTCCCTGTTCCGTTTGTATCTTATACATTACAATATGCACTGATGAACGATTCCATTATAACCACACCCCAGCCTAGAGAAATGAGCGCGCCTGGAGACCGAAAGGTAGCGCAGGTGAAATTCACAGAGCAGTACATATACATAACCTGAGGACCGGCTATCGGTTAATAAAGTGTTCGGAGTCAGAATGGGAAAAGCTGCCGATTTATCGGAGTTTGAAAATGGACAAATTGTGATGGCACGGAACCTCGGAACTAAAATCTCGGAAACGGCGCGGCTTGTGGGTTGTTCACGTGCCGCTGTACTGAATATGTATCAAACGTGTTTCACAGATGGCCAAACAACGAACCGTCGTCCAGCCGTATGTCTCATTGATGCCAGAGGGGAGCGGAGACTGTCGCGCATTGTTCACGGCCACAGTGCGACGAACCACCCGCAGCTACAACAGTGGTGATCAGGGCCAATGTGCTACAGCACACAGTTCATCTCAGTCTTCTGCGCATGGGTCTGCGTAGCCGAAGACCTTGCCGTGTACCCATGCTCACTGCACTTCCTCGCCAACAACACATGAAATGGGTTCAAGATCATCTAGGCTGGCCTATGATCATTCGTCTAAACGGGGTCCGGGTTCGAATCCCGGTCAGGCATGGATGTTGTGTTTGTCTTACGGCACTGGCTCTCTCCCTTCCCTGGAACCAGTGACCCTAAATTAGGGACGGGCGACTGCTTATAGCCCATTGAGTTGCTCATGGTGGTCGTTAAACCTCCAATAAAAAAACAAGATCATCTATATTGGATCGTGGATAATTGGAAGAAAGTGAAGTGGCCTGGTTTGACGAATCAAGATTCTTGGTGCATCACGTAGACGGCCCAGCGCGGATACGTCGATTACCAACGGAGGCTATGGCACCTGGATGCACTGTTGGGCGGAAACAGGCCGGCAGCGGCGGTGTTGTGCTGTGGGCGATGTTTTCTAGAGACAATTTAGGCTCCATTATCCCAATAGCACAACCCCTGACAGCTGTCAGATATCTGAACATTGTTTTGGACCAAGTTCGCCCATTCATGGCAACTGTGTTCCTTACTGTTGATGTCCATTAGCAAAAGGATAATGCGTTAATGCCCTCTCCTCCAAATTCACCTGACATGAACACAATCTAACATTTGTGTTTCGACTTGGAAAAGCGGATTCACGCTAAATCACCCCCCTACCCCCCGAAATATACTGGTATTGGAGGACCAGCTGTTGACATTATGGTTCCAGATACCCCAGGATACCTATCGGCACCTCATCGAATCGATGTCTCGCCGAGTTACCGCTGTTTTGTGGGCTACAGGGGTCCTGCAACTTATTGGGTAGGTGGTCATATGTAATGGTTTATCTCTGTATATATACTGTTCCAGAGTTACTTGCAAAAAAAATTCTGTTCCAGAGTTACTTGCACTGCTCTTTTCATTTTGGTGTTGTCGCTTCGGAAACATTGTCAGACGACCTTGGAGTTGCACCCTCTCTCTCTCTCTCTACCTATCTATCTATCCACACACACACACACACACACACACACACACACACACACACACACACACACACACACACACACACACAGAAGTATCTAATTACAGTATATCAGTAACACTTAACGCGGTTGGCCGCCTTTGGGATTCAGAACACCCTACCCCGATGTGGCATAGATTCAGCGCGGTGCTAATATCATTCTACAGGTGTGTTCAGTCAAACGGATGTGATAGTGTCCGTCAATTGGCAAGCGTCCACTGAAGGAGGATCTCTGTTACGTATGGCTTTCTCAATCTCACCCCACAGGTGTTCAATGAGGTTAAAGTCTTTGGACTGTGGGAAGAATTTTAGCATTTTGAAGTCATTGTCGTGCTCGTGGAAGCAGTGTGTGACGATCCGTTCTGTGGAGTGGTGATTGTGCCATGACGCATTATTCTGCTTAAATTTGCCCTTTCTATCATGAAACACCATGCACACATATAGGTGTGCATGATCTGCAATGACGTTAAGATACCACATCCCGTGGCATCGAAATACTGTTCGGCCTCCCCGGTGGCGCAGTGGTCTAAGCGATAGCCTGTGATCTTTCGTCCGAAATGGGGTCCGGGTTTGAATCCCGCGAGGCATGGATGTTGTGTTTGTCTTACGGCACTGGCTCTCTCCCTTTCCTGGAAACAGTGACCCTAAATTAGGGATTGGCGACTGCTTATAGCCCATTGAGTTGCTCACGGTGGTCGGTAAACCCCCAATAAAAAAAAATACTGTTCCAGAGTTATTAAGAAAGCCATTGCCCACCATGAACACAGATTCCACACTACCACACCACCTCCACCAGTTTGTAGATTTAACGCTAGGCAGGTGGAATCCATCGTTTCGTGCTGCTGATGTCATATTTTGGCTCATCCACAGCGTGTATTAACTGAAAACGTGACTCATTCGACCAGGCGACCTTTCTCCACAGCTGAAGGGTCAAGATTTTTTGCCTTGCCCAATGAAGACGTATTTGATGGTGTTTAGCAGAGCCGAGTGGTACGTGAAGGGAATATCTGCAGTTATAGCCAATTCGTGCTATTACTGCAAACATCCCCTTCACATATACCATCATAATCAACATTGTCAACCATTATCAATCCACTGATTGATGAAGGTCCCCCCAAGGTTTTTCCACAACGGTCTGTCTTGAGCCAGACTCCTCCATATCTCTCCCACATGCTTTCAAATTTCATCCACCTAATTCCCACGTGGTCTTCTTTTGTGCCTTTTCCTGCCCCTTGGAATCCGGTCCAATATTTCGGTTGTCTGTCAGTGGTCCGTTCTCCTGGTGATGTGTCCAGCTCTTTACCGGAAATTTAGGGACAAGTTTTAAGTTGTGGAATCATTTTGGTGGGGGGAGGTGGGATGGAATTTACCATAACTCACCACGTAGGCCAAGCGGGTTGATGAGTGTGTTAGAGCATTCTCTCTAATCCTGGTATTATAGTTATACCGCTATTGGCGGTCATATACATACATATACACTGAAGAGCAATTGAATTAGGAATACCTGTCTAGTA
Source organism: Macrothele yani (assembly GCA_039090855.1). Classification (NCBI taxonomy): domain Eukaryota; kingdom Metazoa; phylum Arthropoda; class Arachnida; order Araneae; family Macrothelidae; genus Macrothele; species Macrothele yani. The sequence goes on along the minus strand of CM077010.1, from coordinate 40,325,552 downwards.
ATTTATAGCCCCACCTTTCGCCCTGGTGACGGCGGCGATTCGTCTCGGCATGCACTTGACAAGACACCGTAAGCGTTGGGAAGCCATACGGATCCACGATTCCTGAACAAGCTCCCACAGTTCACGAAGATTTGATGGAGGAGGGACAGAGCCTCGATCGTCTCTCTCGATGGCATCCCAGATGTGCTCGATGGGATTGAGGTCAGGTGACCTAGCTGGCCAAGGAAGCGAGGTCACGTCGGTGGAGTGTTCATCCAACCATTCGGATACAATTCGGGAGCGATGGCACAGTGCATTGTCTTGTTGCAGGATGAGGTCCCCAGTGGGATGTTGAAGACGCACAAACGGGAGCAAAATGGTCGTCCAGGATAACCCGGTAACGTTGACGTGTGAGGGACGATGTCATACCTACCAGGGGTCCCATTTCAATCCACGCAAACAGTCCCCAGACGAGAATGCCACCCCCACCAGCTTGAAGAGTACCCTGCTGGCAAGAAGGATCCATCGCTTCATGTGGTTTGCGCCGTACTCGTATCCTGCCATCCGCATGTACCAACGTGAATCTCGACTCATCAGTCCAGGCAACATTTTTCCACATGTCTAGGGTCCAGTGGAGATGTTCCCGCGCCCATGCTAATCTCCCCTGTGGTGTGCGGTCAGCAGCGGTACCCTCGTGGGACGATGGCTTCTGTACCCCATAGCGAGGAGATAGTTCTGGATGGTGTGGCTGCTTACACGTTTTTGTGCACCAGCATGAAATTGCCGAGTGATTTCTTACACTGAGGCTCGTCTTTCCGCTGTTACAATGCAAGCTAGAAGACGGTGACTCCGCTCATCCACACGCTGTTGTCCACGGCAGTTGGCCTTTGCAGGGATGGTTTTACCGGATTCGTTGTACACACGGTGCACCCTTGACACAGTGGCTCGTGAAAATCCCAGTGCCTGCACGACTTCCGAGATGGAGTGACCCATTCGTCGGGTCCCGATAATTTGGCCACGGTCCAATGCGCTCAGATCCTTCGTCTTACCCATACTGCGTCCGATTCTTACTGATTCCCATCGCATCACTCCTTATATTGTCGGATCTCTACATACGTCATGTCGTTTCCGTTTACAGGGCCGCCCACTGCGCCACATATTTGCATAACGTCAGCTGTCTCTAATTGAATTGCTCCTCAGTGTACTACAATGGTCCTGCAACATAAAAAGGTGACATTGAGGATCTCAGGAACTACAGACCTATCAGCCTCCTATCAGTGGTTTATAAAATCTTCACTAAAGTTCTTTCACGCCGCTTGAAGGTAACACTGGACATGGCTCAACCGAGAGAACAAGCTGGATTCAGGAGTGGCTACAGCACAATAGATCATATCCACGTACTGAGAGAACTAATTGAAAGAACGAGGGAGTATGAACTCCCATTATGTGTGACTTTTATCGATTACGAAAAGGCCATTGATTCCGTGAAACCATCAGCAGTTACAATGGCTTTGAAATCCTGCTGTACAGAAGATGCATACATTAGTGTTATTAGTAACATCTACGAAAATGCAAGTGCAAAATTCGGTTATTTGAGGATACAGCACCAATAAATATTGGAAAGGGAGTGAGATATGGTAACACCATATTTCCCAAACTCTTTAATGCCACATTGCAGAATATCTTTCAATCACTGAACTGGGAAAACAAAGTGATAAGGATTAATGGAGATTATTTAACTCACCTTCGTTTTGCTGATGACATAGTCATTTTCGCAACTGACCGTTCAGAACTGCAGAGTATGATCCTGGAACTCGCTGACAAGAGTAAAGCACCGTGGTCGTTAAACCCCGAATCAAAACAAAAAAGCAAGAGTAAAGGAGTGGGGTTAAAAATGAACTTTCAGAAGACAAAACTCATGTACAATGTTTTTACAAGAAATGAAAATTTATAGATTGATGGGAAAAAAATTGGAGACAACCCATACCTACATTTACCTTGGACAGCAGATATCAAGCAAAGGTCACATAGATGAAGAAATTAATCGACGTATAACACTTGATTGGAGAGCTTTTGGAAGAAACAATGCAATTCTTAAGAGCAATATGCCATTACGTATTAAAAGAAAAATGTTTAATCAATGCATCCTTCCAGTGCTTACGTACGGAGATGAGACGTGGACTTTAACTAAAAAAGACATACAAAGAGTGCAGACAATTGAAAGAGCATGGTGAGATGCATGCTTGGTGTAACCAGGAGAGCTAAGGAGAGGAACTTGTGGATAAGGAAAATGACAAGAGTGAAAGACATCATGATTAGAGTAAAATCCCTGAAATCAGATCAGATCAGATCATATTTAGAGAATTTTAGGAAGGGAGTGTCTGACCCCAGGTCTTAAACAACCCTTAGAAATAGGAAGCTAGGAGATTTGGGCTAGAGTGCCTGATAGGAAAATGACGTGGAAGCGAGGTAGAAAGGGGGAGAAAGACGCCCTTATTTATTACCGGGGGGCGGCATACCCGGGTTCCGACGGCTTAACGTGCCCATCCGCCGACCGGCGGGTATTTAGCGGTTCGCATGTTCGTACCTGCCCAGGATCAAACCTGAGGTTATCACCACGGCAGTCACAAACGCTGACCACTAGGCCAAAATCCATGAAATGGTAATGGACTGGGCATGTTGCCAGAAGAACGGACAACCGATGGACAACCGAAATTGTAGACTGGATTCCAAGGGACAGAGAAAGACCGAGAAAAAGACCACGTGGGAGATGTGTCGATGAAATTCGAAAGTATGCGGGAGTGACATGTGCAAGACAACAGAAAAGTGCTAATTCCCATATATTCAAGTACAAATCTCGCCATAATGTAGTAGCCATCGTTTGCCACTACCTGCTACCATCGTCTGGGTAGCTGTCGGATACCCTCCCTGTAGAATTGTAGTGGCTTCAACGTAAAGAAGTGAGTAAGTGCAAATTCGACATCGTCCCACTTGGTCAACCGGTGTCCTCCCAGGAAACTCTTCTACGACCGTAACATGTAGTAGTGGCTTGTGGCAATGTCCGGGTAATAGGCTGGGTACGGCAGTAGCTTTCAGCCCATGACCCGGATCTTGTGACAGGTCACCTGTTCTGTGTGAGGTCTCGCTCCTTCCTGACGTAGGAGGAAGCCCTTGCGGTTCAGCAGTGCGGTTCGTTTCGACGTGAGCTATGCGTGCAGATCGTTGAGCTGACGGCAGTACACACTGGTGGTGATAGTGGTAATGTCCGGCAACAGCTCAAAAAACACGACACCCCGCACTCCCCACCAAACAGACAGGGCGTTACGTTGGTGTAAGCCGGCTTTGGGGGTCGGTATGGTGTTCTGTTTTGTGCCCAACCACTGTTTCCGGGTGCTGACGTTGTCATGCATGACCCATTTTTCGTCCCTGTCACAATGCGATCCAAGAACGGTTCACCTTGGTCACGTCCAAGTAGGGAAACGCATGCAATTTGCTTACTGGGAGTTGATGGGGTACCCAAGCTCCCCTCTTGTGCACCTTCCCAAGTTGACTCAGGCGCTTGATAATGCTCGTGTGGGTAGTCTCCAGCTGTTCGGCCAACTCCCGCGTGTTTACATGTGGGTCGGTCTCCACTAAGGTCTTCAACATGTCCATATCCACTGTTGCGGGTCTTCCGGCTTTGGGACTGTCTGATAGGTCAAAATTTCCCTCTCGAAACCATTGTAATCAACGACAGCACTGACGATGTGTTATGGCATTGGGATACACACTGGTAATGATCCTTGCAGCATGGGCCCGTTGACATGGTGCATTGTCCGCCTGGAAAATCCCATCGTTGTTAGGGTACATGAAGTATATGAAGGGCTGCAAATGGTCACCCAGCAGAGAAATAAAGCGAGTACCGGTTAATGACGTATTTACGAGGACCAAAGGTCCTAAACCGTGCCAGATAAAGTCACCTCTCACATGTATGGTACTACCATAGGCTTGCACAGTGCCTTGTTGGCAGCTTGGGTCCATGACCGCATGGGGTCTGCACCACACCCGAATCCAGCTCGTAATAACTGGTACCGTGACTCATCAGACCACGCATGTGTTGCCAGTCTTCCAGGGGTCCAATTAGAGTGTTCACGAGCCCAGAGGACGCGCTGTGTCCGATGTCGTGGTGTTAACAAAAACACTCTGGTGGGTCTTCTGCTCCCATACCCCATGGACGCTAAATTACGTTGCACTAACCTGATGGATATGTCTCTGGTACCTCCTGCATTGAATGTGGATGTCATTTGAGCCAGTGTCACTTGCCTGTTAGCATGGACAATCATGGTAAAACGCCGTTGGTCACGGTCATTCAGCACTCGTGGTAGGCCACTGCGTTGTCCAGGGTAGGTTGTAATGCCCACCATGAGATATTCCCGATACGCACGTGACACTATGGATCAAGGAATGCTGAATATTTGCACAACTTCGGAAATTGAATGCCCCATCCGTCTGGCTCCCACTACCATGCCTCGTTCAAACTCCGATCATTCAATTCAGCTTGCCATAATCCTACTGGCGTTGTTCAGTCTGGTTCACGAGATTACACCTCGCAGCTGATAAAAATCGTGGCATGCGTCGAACCGTTTATACGACGGCAGAGCCACTTAAAATTTTGCATACTGCTATGGCATGGCTTTTGGCAGTTCAGTGTATACACATCTCGTGGAGTCGATGGCGCTCAGAGTGATGGCCGTTTTCCGGACGAAAGGAAGTCCCAGGAAATGTTAGGTCAGCTGCCACAATTCAGTAAACACTGAGTGCATGAACAAAAGAATAAATTAAATGATAAAATAAAATCCTGTTGAGAAAAACAAAAGGTAAGGCAAGAAAAGCAAAACAAATGAGAATAATATAATAATATCATACACCGTAATAAAAAGTGTGTATGCTTGTATGAAAACTCTTTACACGTTGCTCTTGAGTAGCTAAGGAAACTTATGAACATTGAAGTATATTATTAAGTCTAATGGATGACAACTAATATATATCTGTTACAGACATTTATTTTATAAAAAAAATTACATAATTAAAAATGTATGAGCTATCCGTTACTATTGTGGTAAAAGTCATCTCTGCGAATGATTTAGAGACATATATATATGTTCAAACACATCTGTATATATATTCATCATATTCAAATAAGAAATTCTGTGGCAAGTCCAATGTGCAAATATCACAAAAATACGTGAAACAGTTCTCTATGATGCGACAAAGTACTTAATCTCAGAAAACTCCACCTGAACTGTAGTTTAGTAACATGAGCTGCAGGTTGACTTTCAGTACTTATTAAATACATGTAGAATATCTGCGGCCATCCACTGTCAGCTGACTTTTTTTGTATTTTGTAATGTAATTATCGCAAACGCTGTATAAGTTCCAGTATATTCATCTTCTTACTTTATATTATTGGAAACACTGTGTAAGTTCCGGTATATTCATCTTTTGTACTTTGTCGCATCATAAAGAACTGTTTCATGTATTGTGATATTCGCACATTGGACTTGCCACAGAATTTCTTATTTGAATATGATGAATATATATACAGATGTGTTTGAAAATATGTCTCTAAATCATTCGCATAGATGACTTTTACAACGACAATAGTAACGGATAGCTCATACATTTTTAATTATGTATTTTTTTTTATAAAATAAATGTCTGTAACAGATATATACTAGTTGTCATCCATTAGACTTAATATACTTCAGTGTTCATAAGTGTCCTTAGCTACTCAAGAGCAACGTGTAAAGAGTTTTCATACAAGCATACACACTTTTTACTAAGGTGTATGATATTATTATATATTTCCACAGCACGTTTCAATTAAATGATACTAGCATTGTTGGTATCGAAATTAGTATAAATGAAAATAAACAATACTGAGAACATCCTTCTCATTCTGACATCTTTCCTAAGATTTAAATTTTTTGGAGTGCAAAATTTGTATTACCAACTTAATACTGCAGTGAATATGAATGGAAGCAGCGTCCAGATACAATTTTTCGGTTGATGTGTGTTAATTAAAGAAAAACGTGGAAAGAGCGATGACTTTGGCTATTCACATTGTCTCCACGTGTTTGGAAGATTTTCATTAATACTGCATACCAACCATCATTAATAAATAAAATCGATATTCTTTGTTTAGAACAAAAAGGGGAAATAAAAAAATGTCGGAGTACTGATAGAATATGTATTTTACGGTTCGACATCTGAGCACAGGGAAAATGGAAATGTCGCAAATTAAATGTGATTTCAATTCATATCATATCGTAAAATCCTATGAACAGCCTTTTTTTAAGTTGAAGAAATAAATTTTACAGTGTTGTGTTTCCGCTTCGAGGTGTTTAATAATGCACAGGATATGAACCGCATTCGCAAAACCCTTTCTAAACACGTATTGAGGATCAAAAAATGAACCATAGAGAAAGAAAAGCACAGACACATTTGATACAAATTTACTCAAATATGACGAAAGGTGCACAACAAATGGAAGGAGGAGGCAGAAAACATTTGGCAATTGGAAAAAGCAACGCTTGTAAGCCCCTATCAAATCTCAGGAGAAGATGGGGACAACATAAAGTGTTTATAGTGTTTATTGGATTGACGACGGCGGAATCTCCTTCGCATGCATAAACACTCCAATCAAGAATCTCCATTATCGAATCAAAAAATCTAAAATAAGTTAAGGTGCAGCTCTGATAACACAGCACCCACAGTCATGAAAACCTTCCTGCAACAGAATTCTGTCTTCTCCAGAAAATACTCTAAAAGATTCAGAAAAAAAGGAGAAAAAGATAGAAACCAAAAGAAAGGGAGGGAGAAAAGAGAACCAACATTTTCTCCTACTTCTGAATTTAAATGCATGGAACACGTTGCGTTTCTCAGGTGGCGGTTACACTTCGCACCAAACGCTATCCATGAAAGTGGCGTTCTCTTGGTGATATTTTAATGCAAATGTGCATGTGACGTCGGACGGACATTAAAGTAAGATTTGTCTCAAATTCGTGTTAAGAAAAAGTACGAAAACTTCAACCGCGATTCAAACAATTCTGTTTATCACATCTTGTAGGCGGCGTTCGGGTTTCTCTCCTTGCCGCTGGTAAAGTTTTGCGACTTAGGTCGTACTTTATTTTTTTATTTAATATATTTTTATTCAGCGACTCAGAATGCATTTATGTAAATATATATGCATCGGGAGGTCTTGAAATGAACGACAGTGTTATCAACGCTTTTAGGTTCACTTCCCTAACCTCATTTTATACGTAAAAGAATTGTCGTAACAAGAACGAAAAAACGAAGCGATGTCACCGAAAATTCGAGTGAAAGGAGTAAGAGATTTTTTTGAGACGAAACACTCAAATTTTGAAATAATGGTACTAATAACGTGTAACTTTTGCAACGGAAACATCTCGTCGAATCTTAGCTTGTGTTGTGTATTTATAGAGGTAAAGCACGTGTCAAGACGACGAATCTGCAGCGATACATTCCGCCAGTGTAGCTTAGTTGGGAGAGCAACTTACTCTGGAGTGAGGGGGGCGCGATCTCGAGATCCGTGACGGACAATTTGGTGTTTTCACATTGGTGTCCGAAAGTAAAAGTGGATGTACTGGTCGTTGGATTCTTCGAAAAATGTGTGATGTTTGTTCCACACATCGTCTAGAATTAACGAAAAGTTCGTTCTTCGCTGTAAGAAAAAAAAAATTAAGAGGAATATGATATGACGTACTGCAGAGGTAAAGCACGTGTCAAGATGAGAAATCTGCAACGATACATTCCTTCCGTGTATCGTAGTTGGGAGAGCAACTTACTCCGGAGTGAAAGGGGCGCGTATTCAATCTGGTCACGGACAAATAGTCCAGTCAACAAAGGCTGAAAATGGGCAAATATAAGAAACATGAAAGTTTTGAAACTTGGCACACTTACTTATGGGCATCTAGTGAAGATTATATCAAAAGTCCTGACGAATCAGAGATGATCTCTAGCCGACATCTTGAAAAAAAAAGTACGGTTTTTTTTTTTTTTTTTTTCGTGAATATCTCGAAAACGGTTGGTTGTAGCCCAAAAATACTGTTTACAAAATTAAAGCTTACAAAATTTCCTACAAAAAAAAAAAAGATTCTATTCACTTTTTTTGTATCTCTAATAGTTTCTAAGATAATCAGGTGTCAATGTTGTTCTTTTTCGCGGATCACTACGTTATCACTACGGTTTTTCATACAGATAAACTAGTGATAACCAGAAGGACAAATCATCGATGGACAGCTGAAATTTTAGACTGGATTCCGAGGGACAGGAAAAGACCCAGAAGAAGACCACATGGGAGATGGGCGGATGAAATTCGAAAGTATGCGGGAGTAACATGGAGGAGACTGGCACAAGACAGACCCTTGTGGAAGAGGCTTGGAGAGACCTTCGTCCAGCAGTGGATTGATAATGGTTGACAATGATGATGATGATGAACGTAGCGATCAGCGAAACAGTACAACATTGACACTCGATTATCTCAGAAACTATTAGAGATACAAAAAAGTGAATCTAACCTTTTCTGTAGGAAATTTTGTAAGCTTCAATTTTGTAAATAATATTTTTGGGCTACGACCAACCGTTTTTGAGATATTCACGAAAAACCAAAAAGACCTACTTAATTTTAAAGATGGCGGCTAGAGCTCATCTCTGATTCGTCAGGACCTTTGATATAATCTTCACTAGATACCTATAAACAAGTGTGCCAAGTTTCAAAACTTTCATATTTATTTCATCTGAAAACCCTATTTTGACCGGATTAAAACTTGTGTTTTCACATCGGCGCCTGAACGTAAAACTGGATGTACTGGTCGTTAGGTTCCTCAAAAAGTGTGTGATGTTTGCAAAAAAAAAAAAAAAGGAAAACAATTAACAGGGAGATGTTGCGGCGTAGTACAGAGGTAAAGCCCGTGTCAAGACGACAGATCTGCAGCGATACATTCCGTCCGTGTAGCTTAGTTGGGAGAGCAACTTACTCCGGAGGAGAGGGGCACAGATTCAATCTCCGTCACGGACAAATCTGTGTTTTCACAGTTGTTGCGCAGGATCTGAATAGGTTCAGCAATTGCTAGCCAAAAATGTGACAGTTCATTTACTTTCACTGTCAAGTCCCAGTTTGCATGAAAATAATAATGACACTTATATAGCTCATGCGACAAAGTAGTTCGTACAAAATACAAGAAATGACACAACGAAATTGCTGGAGAGCTGAATCGGAAATTTACGATCTAAAAGGAATTTGTGGTGGGAGCTGTAAGGTTAAAGGTCATGAATGTCTGTATGTATAAGGGCTGAGAGAAAAGTAGTGGCAACAGGTATCTAACACACACATCCACATTACGCTTAAATGAACATCTGTGAACAATTCTGATGATTCGGAAGAACATTTATAAGAAAATTCAGAAGATATTCCAAAAATATCAGTAGATGAAATAACAAGAAAGATGACACCGACTTTTCGGGTGTAATAAGCACGTCTTTCGAATCCGTTCTGACGCAAATTAAATTTAGCAAAGCTATTTAAAATCAATGGAACCGGTATGGAAAACAATAGTATCTGACGGAAGAAAGACGTTTTTCAATCGGGTTTTTAATCCCTCAGATATTGCTGTAAACAGAATCGTGAGCTTACGAACTCTTAGAAACAGAGTTATCAACAAAAATAAGATGTGACTTTACGTCCCCTGGTGGGAAAACCATACAGTATTTTAGGAAGAAAGTATTCTCAAAAGGTTTATCCATATAAGCGGTATCGGTCAAAGAAAAAAATTTTTTTGTCGAGTTTTCAGTTTTAAGGAGCCCAGATTTTGCTACAAATACATCAGAAGCAGAAATTAACACTTATCACCCCTGGTGGCCAAATCATTCTTTACCAAACATTAGAAATTATGTGAAAAATGTTTTCCATCAGGTCTTGTATGCCATACAGGAAGAATTTTTCAAATCGGAGTTTTAGGAGCAGAAAACGCAATTTACCTTTGTGCACCCTAGCGGAAAGTCTATGATTTACTTGAAAATTTTGAATTTATAGGAAAAACATGTCACACTAGAAACACTATCCAACAAAAAAGAAATTTTTTACATCGGACTCCTAGAAGTCGAGATATTGACAAAAATAAGATATACATCTACGCCCCCTGGTGTAGAAACCATGCACTATTTTAAGAAGAAAATGTTTCTAAAAGGTTTGTCGACATGAGTAGTATCCGTCTACAAACGACGTTTTTTTCAATCGAAAATTTAGAAGCTCATATTTTGCTGCAAATATATCAGAAGCGGAAATTAAGATTTACGCCCCTGGTGGCCGAACCATTTTTTTTACAAAAATAGAAATTATGTGCAAACGGTTTCCCATCAGGGGCTGTATCCGGTGCTGAAAGAATTTTTCAAATCGGATATTTAGAAGCAGAGATATAGGGAGAAACGCACTTTAACTTTACGCCCCCTAGCGGAAAGTCTATAAATTACTTGAAAATTTTGAAATTATATGAAAAACATGTCACACGGAAAACACTATCCAACAAAGAAAGAATTTTTTAAATCGGACTCCTAGAAGTAGAGATATTGACAAAAATGAGATATACATCTACACCCCCTGGCGGAGAAACTGTGGAATATTTTAGGAAGAAAATATTCCGAAAAGGTTTATCGATGTGAGTGGCATCAGTCCACGAAATAATTTTTTCAATCGATGTTTTAGAAGCTCAGATTTTACGGCAAATGCATCAGAAGCAAAAATTAACACTTACGCCCCCGGTAGCCAAAGTATTCTTTACCAAAAATTCGAAATTATATGTAAAAGATTTTCCATCAGGAGATGTATCCGCTGAAAAACAAATTTTTCAAATCGGAGTTTTAGAAGAAGAGTTATCGGGAAAAAAATGTAATTTATTTTTAAACCTCCTCGCGGAAAATATATCCGTAATTTGAAAAAAGTAACCTTATCTAAAATACTCTTCGACATAAATGGAATCGAAAGATAAAATATGTTTTTCAATCGGATGTTTAGAAACAAATATACGGAATAAAACGTAATTTTGAATTCGACATCATCTGCAGTTACGCCCTCTAGCGGCAAAATTGTACATCGTAAAAAAAAAAAAAACGAAATGAAGGATCATCATTCGCATATTTCAAGCTTCCAAATGCAAAAAGAATTTTTAAAATCTGACCAATAGTTGCAGAGATACCGTGGGTACAGACGGACGGACGGACGGACGGACGGACAAATCGATAACATAAGCACGATCTTTTTTTACAAAAGACGTGCTAAAAAAGGCTATTTCAGAACTAAAGAAAAATGAACCCGAGGAAGTTGGAATACACTGAGGGAGGCCTATACCCTGCAGTAGGTGTCAACAGGCTAATAAGAAGATGGAGAAGAACAAGAAGGAACATCACTGGCCCTCAATGTAATCAACGGCCATATGAATAACTTTAGTCCATATCTGTGGGAGACGGTGCATACCGTCAGCAGTTTGCGGTTTCTGTTGATGACTGCAATAGTTCGGTCTATGGGACAGTGTACCTCAGGATTACCACAAAGACGTTGTCCTCGTATGGGTGCCTTCACTTTGGGAAACTGATCAAAGTCACAAGAACTCATGTCTGGAGAATACGGTTGGTGTTCCAAGGTTTTCGAACGCTATCTTGTCAAAACTTCCTGCATGGTTTGGGCAACATGACAACGAGCATTGTCGTGAATAAGTACTGGTGGATTGTCTTTCATGAAATGTGGCCAATTCTTTCGCAGTGCCAGAAGCAGATGTTCCTCCAGAAACCGTCGCTAGTGCTCGGCATTCACAGTTCGTTTCTCAGGAAGAGTATGATGAAGGATGACAGCATCCATGTCATAGGCAACAAGCAGCTGCCACGTGCCCGCCCCGCAGGACGCACATGAGATAAAGGCAGATAGCAGTGAGAGCACATGCCAGTGTAGTATAGAGGATAGCACTCGGAGTCCGGAACCGAGAGTTGCGGATTCGAATCCTTCCCCTGGCATATAAATGATGGAGAAATTCACTTCGTGATACAGCATTACTTTGACTTTACTGGGTTTCTGCCGTAATTCTTTTGGGCGTGGGGATACCTGATGCCGCCATTCTGAGGCATTCATGTTGCCTTGACAAAGGTACGAGGAATTACGGCCATTAAAACACACTCCTGCCCAGACCAAAACTGACTGCCGCTGGTAAGGATGGATAGACTGCTCATAGTGTGAATGCATTCGTGTCCCGGATCTCCACAACACGTGTCCTCGTCAAGTATCAGGATAAAGAGCGAAATGGGATTCGTCTGTGAAAAGTACACGGTGTCACTTTGTATTCCATGATGTACACTATATATTGACAAAAGTCACCGGACACCTAGATGAGAAGCACAACATAACATTTATTGACATACATTAGTACTGTGGCGGTCCACCTTTGGCCTTAATGCATGCACTGACCCTTCGAAGCTCGAAGTGGTTGGGTTTTGAGCTCCGTGATTTTCGTTGCTATAAGGTGTTTATTGAGTGCTTTAGTTTCTGTGGTTGCGTGTATCTTCAAGTTGAAGTTCTACACTTTACGTTCGTGTATCTCCCAGGTTGGTGAGTGCCATATTTTCTCATTATTCACTGTTTTATTTTTCCACCAAGCTGGTCCTTTTTCGTTAAAGTCTCGCCATTGCTTCGATGGCGGAGGCAGACAAGGGTGACGCCCACATCCTTACCTTGGCAGATTCTTCTACCGCGGTAGCTCCTGCTCAGCTTAATGAGGTGGCTCCCGAGCGTCATTGCGACGTCATGGACACCTCTTCTTCTCCAGCTATAACTCCCACCAAGTGCGGTGGTGCCAAGTCTCCTATCTACATCTCAGCAGATGATGACGTATCCGTTATCAGCAATACTGAGCTCACAGCTTCTACTTCTCATCAACTTTTTGATCCGCCCTCACTGCTAGGGGCCGCTTCATCGAATTCTCGACCCATGTCTGCCCAAGCGTCCTATGCTTCTGCACCTTCTGGGGTCCTCACACCCCCAGTTTCATCTGCTATGCCTTTTCCTGAATCCTATGTCACTGTCGTCGGTTCTACTGCTACAATTGACATACCAGAAGATTCCCGAGCTGGTCACCTTTTTTCCTCCACTATAGAACGGGGCGTCTATTTTGATGCGCTTCCCGACACTAAGCTGTGGCAATATAGCCGAGCCCTCAAAACTATCTTACCAAAGGATGCAATAGACTTTGTAGCTCGAAAACCCAGATCTGTCTTGGTCTATTTTAAGGATAAAGCGCATGCTGACCAGGTCCTTACGGAAGGTCTAATCATCAATGACGTGCATCTGTTAGCACAACCGGTTGCGCACCGCCCGGTGCAGGTGACCTTCTACCCCGTACCACCAGAAGTATCAGACGCTGCACTCTGCACCTTGCTCAGCAGGTACGGCAGAGTTGTTGGCTCCATAACAACTCTCTCTGCGGCTCCCAGAGACCCTGAAGACAAATCGATTCGGGGTTTCCGCCGCACTGCTCGAGTCCTCTTTTCATCTGTTGCTCAGCTGAAAGCGGTTCCGAATGTTTTTCACATCCGCTGTGGACAGCAACGCCGAAGAGTTGAGATAATCACTTCACAGTATTGCACTATCTGTCAGAGCGAAAGTCACATAAGGGATCAGTGCCCACGTGCCTCCCTGCAAACAGCTCCACACACTACATCTTCTTCTACTTTGTCCACCAACGCTTCACAGACTTCTTCCTATTCGAGGAAAGTCGCGGAATCAAGATCTTCCAAAAGTCAGCTTACTGCCATTGGTCAACAAACGACTTTGATGCCTCCACCTATTGCTGATCCTAAGAATTTTCCCAGGCTTCCAAAATCGACACTCCCTAGTACTTTTACAACCACTGCTGATGTACATGTTGACCACTCCTCAGCTTTTACCGTTAGCTCCATGACACGAGTCACAGGTAACGCTTCGGGTTCAGACTCTCCAGACGATCATGAAGCTTTTGTGGTTGCTGGAAAACGCAGTGGTGCTACTCACCCCAAGACGAAGAAGTCCAAGACTCTGGCGTCCCGAAGATCATTTCGCTCTTCTACCCGCTCATCCACTCGCTCCGTTAGCTCTCGACGACCGTTCTCCAGGTCGCCTCTACACACTTCCTCTGAGACAGCATGTGAGGGTACCTTTCCCTCACTAGATGAATTCACAACTTTTCTTGCTGAAAATGCTTTCCCTGCTGAGCCTCTGCCATACGAGGACGTGCTGGATTGCCTTTTAGGGTCCTCTAGCCCTTCCTCAGCACGCACTTCCATTCAGCAGTATGAAGCAGCTCTTCCACAAGTGCTGGTTCAATTACACTCACTTGAAAACACTCTTCGGCGCACTGCGGACGAGGTCCCGTGGAGTGCTTGTTTTCTCCGTCGACTCCACTCCATCACTACAGCCAGTCAATTCCTACTGCATCCCACAACTAACCTAGACATTCAAGGTGGTGCCACTTAATTGTCGTGGTTTTGCGACACCTCTTGCGAATGCGCTGGTACGAGAGGATCTTGCTCCGCTGAATGCTGATATATTACTTCTGCAGGAAACAAACTGTACTTCCACCACCTCTGACAAACCAATATATATAAATTGTAACTTCTCATTGTATAAAATCATGTAAATAGGTCGTATCTCGAACCACAGACATCTGTAAACTTTGTCGTTTTTACAGTATATTCTTATCTTCAATTCCTGATTCAACTGTGCAATTTTACTTATCAACTGTGTAAATTTGTGTTCTTCAATACTCACTGTGATGAGTTGTATCTTCTCTCTGTATTTTCAGAGATTATTTTTTCTTTTGTATTATCAGGAAAATTATTGTATATAACTATTTTTCATATTACCGTTGTATGTAACATGTAGTACCACGAGCCACATTCATCTGTAAATTTTTCATCATCTGTCTTTCGAACTTTTGATTTCATGTTTGTCTCCTTGATCACCTGCAACCTCCTGGTTTTCCAGGTCACCCACAATGTATCACCTTTCGGTCAGAACTTTTTTCATCAATATTGTGTAAAATTTATACTCTATAGTGCTCATCATTCTGGATTGATTTTACTCTCTGTATTACCAGAGATTCATGTTGCCTCGCCAGATTTCTACTGCACTTAACTGTTGTCATGCAAACGTTGCACCGAATCCTGTAATTAACGTAGCGCAAGCTGCACATTCTGTTAATTTCTCATCACCTGTCTTTTGAATCTATGTCTGCAAGCTCGAATTCTGTATTATTCCTTGCATCAATACTGTGCAAAATTAATATTGTATAACGCTCTTCAAGCTGAATTGGTCCTATTCTTTGCTTTGTCAGAGACTTTTGTTGCCTCACCAGACACTAGAGTGTAATTAACTGTTTTTTTACTATCATCAATGTACAAAACCGTGTAAATAAGCAGTAGCGTTAGCTACAAGCATCTGTAAATATTTTTTTTGTCATACATCATTTGAGATGATTTATTCAAGCACATATCCTGTATCTTTCTTCTAATAAATACTGTGTGAAAACTGACCCTTCGAGACATGCTTTCGACAAAGTTTTGGAACACAGCGATAGGCATGCGCTTCCATTCAGTACATAATGCTGCCGCTAACTGTTGCTTAGTAGTGGCCTTGGTTCCAAACTTCTTATACGGCACTCTAATTCATCCCATATGTGCTCTATGGGATTAAGATCAAGGCTCTGTGCTGGCCAGTCCACACACGATACGGAATTATCGTCAAACCACGCCGTAACAGTCCTTGCTTTATGGCTCGGTGTATTATCCTGCTGGTACCAACAAGGCTCGGTTCCATAGTATTGCCAAAGAGTTGGCAGGGCATAATTGTCCATAATATCGAGGTAGACGTGCTGGTTAACAGGTTTGTCCACGATAACCAACGGGCCGGGACCATACCACGAAAAGCACCTCCACATGAGTACACTGCCAGCTCAAAACTTTACCATAGGAACAGTGCACTATAGTAAATAGCGTTTTCCCGGCAGTCGCCATACCCACACATGGTCAGCAGAATGATGGATCGTGCATCTCGATTCATCAGTTCATAGGACCCGTTTCCATTGATCTACGGTCCACGATAAATGTTCTTTACACCATGCTAAACGACGAGTAGCATTCCGAGTGGAGATGAGACGCTTATGAGAGAACTTCATTCCATGATAACCCATGGAATGAAGTTCTCTGCGAATGGTAAGTATACATATCGAGGTTCCAGCATTTTTACACACCTGTACACTGCAGTCCTGTGCAGTAGTCCGTCGATTATCTGTAACGACTCTCCTGAGGCTTCGACGTCCTCTATCATTGATTTTCTTTGGTCTGCCGGTACGTTTTGCTGCTTCAGGCACGCTATGTGTCTTCCACGTATTCAGTACATCCAAAACAGTTGACTTCGGTATATTTAAACGCCTCTCGGTTTCTCTTATGGACAACCCACTAATATAACACCCAACAATCTTTCCTTTCTCAAAGTCAGTTCTCTCCAGCCGCGACATTTTCACTCAACCTCATAGTGCGATATATTGCGGTCAGCTGCAGGTTTGTTTTTATACCGTTTACAGCTGTACCGCGCATCTTAAGAACGCAGCGGATCCGTTCATTTGCTTTTGAAGGAGGTGTCCGGTGACTTTTGTCAATATAGTGTATACTGTCGTACCCTACATCTTTTACGACGGTGAGCTGATGTTAATGTTAGACATCTCTTTACTATTAATATAACTTTGCGGAATTCATGAAGTAACAGCCACATCTATCTGCGGTACATCCGCCTGCAACATGCCAACATCCCAATTTCTGTAGTCAATGCTAACGTCATTTGGGCATCATCTCAGGTTAATCCTACTCTGAAGGCAATACATTGAGCAAACTTCTAGACCAAGCGGTGAAACGATCCGTTTTCCACTTCTCGCAGGGTACGTTTATCGGAGTTCGCACACCATGTGCTGTGCTGTCATGATGCTAATTTACATATGACGCAGATACCCACTCTGATAACCGATATCCAGTAGTCGCTAAATTTCATATCACCACGTTTTCTCTTCGAAACTCCAATGTCTCTAGCGTTTTTTGACCAGCGTATATTGATTGTCTCAGGCCAAAAGCGAGAGCCAAAATCAAAATCAAAATTTTCAAACGTAAAAATCTTGCACAGATTACGATACAATTCATCGATATAAATAAATTGAGAGCCGAAATTTCCGCTGTATAGCTCAGCAGCATATATATATATATATATATGTATATATTTTTTTTTCAAATATTGTATACTTTAGTTCGCCACTGTTTAGCGGAACGCGTTCCCGTTACCAATTTTGAAGGAATGCCGTTCCTCACCATTCCGGCCCACTTTCTCCACCGATGATGAGGGACCCACTTTGCTACAATTTTTCACATGCCAAGGACATCATGCAGAATGTGACGCACCGTGAAATCAGAGATTCCAACTTCATTTGTCAACCGGCCCGTGGAAGAGACTGAACAAGAATCATTCAAGCAAAACAAATGGTTCACAACCTGACAAATGAATGCAGAATGCAGCATTGGTGTGTTGACGGTCATTTTCCTAAAAAGGGTTCACCATTCACGGCAAACATTTGCTAGGTTTGTGCATGAAAAGCCTCGAATGATGGCCATTTGGGAGATGATCGAACAGCAATCTTTACAGTTAGCAATCATGCTACGTTCAGAGGCGATCAGATCAATCGTTTTGTTCATTCCGACCTTCAGACTGCTCGACATAGACCAGAAAGTGGGCTTCTGCAGAAACCCCACTTTCTGGTCAGAAAGTGGGTTCCTGCAGAACCGTTAACAATCATGCTACGTTCAAAGGCGATCAGATCAATCGTTTTGCCCATTCCGACCTTCAAGCTGTTCGACATAGTCCAGAAAGTGTAGGTTTCTGCAGAAACTCACACTTTCTGGTCTATGGTCAGAAAGGGCTTCTGCAGAAACCACACTTTCTGGTCAGAAAGTGGGTTTCCGCAGAAACCTACATTTTATATCTTCACTACTGGATCTATGTAGAAGTGTGAAAGATTTTATTCCTGATTGCCCCTGAGAAGCCATGGATAAAAAATTCCACATGTTCTGCAATCCCTGTTTTTTTCTCCAGGTAGAAATTTTGGATTTTTTGCTTGTTCGAATACACGTTTGTTTTTCAAGTTTTGGCTTATGTTTTTATTTTATTTTTAGCTTACTCATCTCTTGTTTGTTTTCGTATGTTTTGAATTTACTTTTACGCAGCCTTGGACGCTTTAGAATTTCAAAGTTGTTTAGTATTTTATATTATTGGATAAGAAATTTGTTCTCTCTCTCTCTCTCTCTCTCTCTCTATATATATATATATATCATCATCATCATCATTGTCAACCATTATCAATCCACTGCTGGACGAAGGTCTCCCCAAGTTTCCTCCACAACGGTCTGTCTTGTGCCAGTCTCCTCCATGTCACTCCCGCATATTTACGAATTTCATCCACCCATCTCCCATGTGGTCTTTTTCTGGGTCTTTTCCTGTCCCTTGGAATCCAATCTAAAATTTCGGCAGTCCATCTATGGTCTGTACTTCTGGCAGTATGTCCAGCCCATTGCCATTTCAGGGATTTAACTCTGATCATGATGTCTTCCACTCTCGTCATTTTTCGGATCCACGAGTTCCTCTTCTTATCTCTCCTGGTTATACCAAGCATGCACCTCTCCATGCTTGTTTGAGTTGTCTGCAGCCTTTGTATGTCTCTTTTAGTTAAGGTCCACGTCTCTGCACCATACGTAAGCACTGGAAGGATGCATTGATCAAACACTTTTCTTTTAAGACATAATGGCATATTGCTCTTGAAAATTATGCTGTTTCTTCCAAAAGCTCTCCAGGCAAGTTTTGTACGCCGATTAATTTCTTCATCGATGTGACCCTCACTTGATATCTGCTGTCCAAGATAAACATACGTATCTGTTATCTCCAGTTTTTCTCCATCAATCGATAAATCTTCATTTCTTGTAAAAGCATTGAACATCACTTTTGTCTTCTGAAAGTTCATTTTTAATCCCACTTCTTTACTCTTGTCAGCAAGTTCCTGGATCATACTCTGCAGCTCTGATGGGGTAGTTGCAAAAATGACTACGTCATCAGCAAAACGAAGGTGGGTTAGATAATCTCCATTAATCTTTATCCCTTTGTTTTCCCAGTTCAGTGATTGAAAGACATTTTCCAATGTGGCATTAAAGAGCTTCGGAGATATGGTGTCACCTTGTCTCACTCCCTTTCCAATTTTTATGTGTGTTGTATTTTCAAACAGCCGAATCTTTGCACTTGCATTTTCATAGATGTTATTAATAATATTAATGTATGCATCTTCAATACCGCAGGATTTCAGAGCCGTGGTAACTGCTGACGGTTTCACCGAATCAAAGGCTTTTTCATAATCGATAAAAGCCATGCACAATGGAAGTTCATATTCCCTCGCTCTTTCAATTAGTTCTCTCAGTACATGGATATGATCTATTGTGCTGTAGCCACTCCTGAATCCAGCTTGTTCTCTCGGTTGAGCCATGTCCAGTGTTACCTTCAAGCGGTGTGAAAGAACTTTAGTGAAGATTTTATAAACCACTGATAGGAGGCTGATAGGTCTGTAGTTCCTGAGATCCTCAATGTCACCTTTTTTATGTAGCAGGATCATTGTAGCATTGTTCCAATCCTCAGGAATCTTCCCTTCATTAAGGCATCGAGTGAAAATTTGGGCGAGTACTGTTTCGATTTCTCCACTTGCTTCTTGTATGATGTCTATAGTAATTCCATCTTCTCCTGGAGCTTTCCCCCGCTTCATGTTCTTGATTGCATGAGCAACTTCTGCTGGGAGGACTGGAAGAACTCTGGTACCTTTCATGATGTCTGGAGTACATGTATCATCCCTTTCATATAATTTGGAGTAGAAATCTTTCACTCTTGTCAAAATTTCGCCTCTATTTCTTGTTATAGAACCATCTTCTTTTCTCAGAGCCATAATCTGTTTTCTTCCCTTACTGAGATGTCCCTTTGCTATCTTTAGGCTTTGGTTGTTTTCAATTGCTTTCCTCACTAGCTCACAGTTGAATTTCCTTACGTCTTCAGTGATACTTTTTCGTGCTGTCTTGCATAGCTCTATATATTCCACTTTGGAAGTCACATCTTCTTTAGTTGTCCTCATCTGTCTTCTTTTTTGCATCAACATTTTGGTTTTTCCTGATAATTTGTTTACATGCAACTTGTTCTTAGACCCAGCTAATTTTGTTGCTGTTTCCATAAGAGCTTTGGTTACTTTTCTGTTAACTTCCGAAATATCCACTTCTTCCGATGTTAGGCCTTCTAAAGCAGAGAATCTGTTCTTCAGTTCCAACTTGAAAGTATTATGGTGTTTTTTAAGGTTGGTTATGTCAATACATTTTGTTTGTCTTATGAGCTTGCCACGTTCCAGTTTAGTGTTGAGGTGCATCTTACATCTCACCAATCTATGGTCACTACCTGTGTTGAACTTGTTTAGCACACTGCAGTCTTCGATGACGAATTTTTTGTTACACATAATAAAATCAATTTCACTTGTCGTCCCAATTGGATGTCTCCATGTCCATTTCCTGTGTGGCTTTTTCTTGAAAAAGGAATTCAAGATGAAAAATCCTTCTGCCTCTGCAAACTCAACGAGAGTATTTCCACGCTGGTTTCTGTTGCCGTGACCGAATTTACCTACTGAAGTTTCATTCTGTTGCCGGTGCCCTATTTTTGCATTGAAATCTCCCATAATTATCTTCAAGTGCTGCTTACCTTTATTATTTAGATGACGAATTTCCTCATAAAATTCTTCAATTTCTTCTTCAGGATGACTTGTGGTGGGTGCATAAGTTTGAATAATCTGAGCCTGGTATCTTCTCGATAGTTGGATAACGAGTCGTGCAGCTCTGTCAGAGGAACTTTCAACTTCTACCACTTTATCCTTCAGTTTCTTGTTTATTATAAATCCAACACCACCAGTTCTGCCAGTATCTGTCCCACGATAATAGAAGAGATGTCCACTTTTCAGTTCAATGAGATCTTCTCCTTTTCTCCTTACCTCACTCAGCCCGACGATGTCCCACTTGATCCTTTGTAGTTCCTCTTCCAATTCAAGAAGCCTTGAATCAGAAGATAGGGAGCGTCCGTTGTAGGTAGCCAAGGTCAGCATCAAATGGCATATATATATATATATATATATATATATATATATATATATATATATATATATATATATATATATATATCATCATCATCATCATTGTCAACCATTATCAATCCACTGCTGGACGAAGGTCTCCCCAAGTTTCCTCCACAACGGTCTGTCTTGTGCCAGTCTCCTCCATGTCACCCCTGCATACTTTCGAATTTCATCCACCCATCTCTTATGTGGTCTTCTTCTGGGTCTTTTCCTGTCCCTTGGAATCCAATCTAAAATTTCGGCTGTCCATCGACGACCTGTCCTTCTGGCAGTATGTCCAGCCCATTGCCATTTCAGGGATTTAACTCTGATCATGATGTCTTCCACTCTTGTCATTTTTCGGATCCACGAGTTCCTCTTCTTATCTCTCCTGGTTACACCAAGCATGCACCTCTCCATGCTTGTTTGAGTTGTCTGCAGCCTTTGTATGTCTCTTTTAGTTAAGGTCCACGTCTCTGCACCATACGTAAGCACTGGAAGGATGCATTGATCAAACACTTTTCTTTTAAGACATAATGGCATATTGCTCTTGAAAATTATGCTGTTTCTTCCAAAAGCTCTCTAGGCAAGTTTTGTACGCCGATTAATTTCTTCATCAATGTGACCCTCACTTGATATCTGCTGTCCAAGATAAACGTACGTGTCTGTTATCTCCAGCTTTTCTCCATCAATCGATAAATCTTCATTTCTTGTAAAAGCATTGAACATCACTTTTGTCATCTGAAAGTTCATTTTTAATCCCACTTCTTTACTCTTGTCAGCAAGTTCCTGGATCATACTCTGCAGCTCTGATGGGGTAGTTGCAAAAATGACTACGTCATCAGCAAAACGAAGGTGGGTTAGATAATCTCCATTAATCTTTATCCCCTTGTTTTCCCAGCTCAGCGACTGAAAAACACCCTCCAATGTGGCATTAAAGAGCTTCGGAGATATGGTGTCACCTTGTCTCACTCCCTTTCCAATTTTTACGTGTGTTGTATTTTCAAACAGCCTAATTTTTGCATTTGCATTTTCATAGTTGTTATTAATAATATTAATGTATGCATCTTCAATACCGCAGGTTTTCAGAGCCATTGTAACTGCTGATGGTTTCACCGAATCAAAGGCTTTTTCATAATCGATAAAAGCCATGCACAATGGAAGTTCATATTCCCTCGCTCTTTCAATTAGTTCTCTCAGCACGTGGATATGATCTATTGTGCTGTAGCCACTCCTGAATCCAGCTTGTTCTCTCGGTTGAGCCATGTCCAGTGTTACCTTCAAGCGGTGTGAAAGAACTTTAGTGAAGATTTTATAAACTACTGATAGGAGGCTGATAGGTCTGTAGTTTCCGAGATCCTCAATGTCACCTTTCTTATGTAGCAGGATCATTGTAGCGGTGTTCCAATCCTCAGGAATCTTTCCTTCATTAAGGCATCGAGTGAAAATTTGGGCGAGTACTGTTTCGATTTTTCCACTTGCTTCTTGTATGATGTCTACAGTAATTCCATCTTCTCCTGGAGCTTTTCCCCGCTTCATGTTCTTGATTGCATGTGCAACTTCTGCTGGAAGGACTGGAGGAACTCTGGTACTGGTATCTTTCATGATGTCTGGAGTGCATGTATCATCCCTTTCATATAATTTGGAGTAGAAATCTTTCACTCTTGTCAAAATTTCGCCTCTATTTCTTGTTACAGAACCATCTTCTTTTCTCAGTGCCATAATCTGTTTTCTTCCCTTACTGAGATGTCCCTTTGCTATCTTTAGGCTTTGGTTGTTTTCAATTGCTTTCCTCACTAGTTCACAGTTGAATTTTCTTACGTCTTCAGTGATACTTTTTCGTACTGTCTTGCATAGCTCTATATATTCCACTTTGGAAGTCACATCTTCTTTAGTTGTCCTCATCTCTCTTCTTTTTGCATCAACATTTTGGTTTTTCCTGATAATTTATTTAAATGCAACTTGTTCTTAGACCCAACTAATTTTGTTGCTGTTTCCATAAGAGCTTTGGTTACTTTTCTGTTAACTTCAGAGATGTCCACTTCTTCTGATGTTAGGCCTTCTAAAGCAGAGAACCTGTTCTTCAGTTCCAACTTGAAGGTATTATGGTGTTTTCAAGTTGGAACTGAAGAACAGGTATATATATATATATATATTTATTTATTTATTTATTTATTACACATGTTCTCAAACACATTTGCGAGAGTCAAAAAGTCCCAGTCCCTGCGCAGTAATCTTAGCTACAGTCAGAATTTTTGAATTAAGTAACTTGTGTGTTTAATTTCAGTTTTTGTTGTTTTCTTGATAACATTTCACGCTTCAGAATATGTTTCATAGCAACACCAATTTTCACAAGCTCCTGATGAGTTGAAAGTTTCCAAAATATGGATGAATATTTCATCATCGCCCTTCGGAAGTAAAGAACAATCAGGAAATCAACATTCACATTCAGTGGCGTAGCCAAAAATTTCTTAAGGGTAGGGTCCATGGATTTCGTTCATTGGTGAAAGCATCATATATACATACGTATATATCGCTTTAAATACTTAATCCCATAAAGGGGGAGGGGTCCGAACCCGAGGACCATCTCCCCGTGGAAACTTTCAACTCATCACAAGCTTGTGAAACTTGGTGTTGCTGTGAAACATATTCTGGTTTCTTAATGAGGCGAAACAACTTACAGAATTCACTCTTCCCTTTTTTGCTTTCAACAAGAATGCATTTATTGACCTGGATGCCATTTTCAAACTCCTTAATATTAAATTCATCCATATTAACAAATAAGACATTAATTCCGACACGACATGCTATGGAACGGGATGTTAGCACGTCAAAGGAAAACCTCTGAATGCTCAATGCAAAAGATGCGGTGTCAAAAGTGATTCTCAGTCTTCTAATGTGACACGCGGGGTGTAAGAGAGTGAATCACCAGAGAAGAAGGCGACGGGCGTTTGCCTGTATTTTGCTCCGGACAATCACACTGCAAACAAACGCAAAGGAAGTATCGTTTTACGATATGGTATCGTCGGTGGATGGAAATATTCTTTGCTTTGAGAAAGAGCCAGCAATATTTTTGCATGAAAAATCATTTTTCACTCCGCTGGCACCAGCATGGAGCACAAAATTCCACAGTACGCATATTTTTCTTTGAAGTATTTCTTTTTCTTTTCAAAAATAAAAAAAAATAAAACCGGGTCGAAATCGGGTCAGGAACACCTTGAACCGACCCGTTTGACCCACCCGCAAGAAATTGTCGACCGGTTTCCATCTTTGCTTGGAAATACTAACGAAGAGACCTGTTTGTTTTTCTGGTGAGGCATAGTTATTGTCAGACTGTGGTTCTCTGCCTTAAGTGGAGTAAGTAACACTAAATTATGAACACGGAAGAGCATTTGCATAGCTAATCACGCCTAAGACAAGCAGAAAAAGTGCATTATGATTTATTTCCCATCAAAAAACGAAGAAATTCTCCACACACTGAAGCAATCAACGATTACGTGCCTCCAGTATGTTAGCTTCTCGTGCCGAAGATCTGGGTTAGAATCCCAAGTGAGATACGAATGTTGATGTTATATTTCAAATCCCTCTTCGATCCAGTAACCCTAAATAAGAAGTGGACAACGTTTCGTAAATTTTCATGTTCATAGATGTGAAATAAAAGATAAAAAATATTAAAAAAATTTTCTCATGTTTTTTTTTGTTTTTTTGAGCAGAGTCGCATTTATTTTTTATGCGTATGAGTTAGTTAATAATGACGCAAAATAAATCACCAAGAACCGGTATCACTCCTGAAGGCGCAAAATAAATGCTAAATGAAAATAAAGCTGGAAATGCGCGACCAAAATTTATTGTACTATGCAATAAGTTCCCATCGCTGACGTGTTATTACCACAACAGTCCCGTTTCCCATTCTTTTGTGGTACAGCTCTCCCATTAATAACATTCATCCTCCCCTGGTGACAAGAGTAATTTTATTTCTAGTGAATTCCGCTGCCTACCTCCGTTTCCTTCTGAGTGGAATAAAATCTCGACTCTTGGCTGAGAGGGTCTTGAGTCATAAATTCAGCAGTTAAGCTGACAGGTATGGCCCAATAAGTATCTCATCTGAAAATTAAATCCTCTCTGCGTCCCCATACATATATACATGCACAAGGGAAAACGGTGGCTTCTTGATATATGAGGAAAATAATCCATTTTGTCCCCGAAGTCTTTTGTGCTCTACATTTAAAAGCTAGGTTAAAGCTCACCGAAACTCCGACTAGTAAATATCTAATGCTAATGGAGATAGTTCTTCTCCAAGAAAATACATGTAAAAGGACCAAAATTGAAAAACCGATCAAAAAAAAAAAAAAAAGTGTATATACAGGATATACATTTTTGCTAGAATCCGCCTTAATCACCATTTCCAAAATAACGAACGCTAAACCGTGTGCTGACTTTAGACTAATTAGTCTAACGAGTCAAATGCTAAAATAATTCCTTAAAATAATTCTCAAAATCGAGCCTATACCGTAAATGTAAGGATTCATTGATGATACTCAATTAGGATTTAGAGAAAGCTGAGGAACAAGGGAAACACTACTAAGTGACAACGTCATGATGCAGAGCTGCAAAGAACAACAGATAGATGTTTATATTTGTTTCGTAGACTTTGAGAATGCCGTCGACAGAGTCCAACATTCAAAACTCATAAAAATACTTGAAAACATCAACTTCGATGGAAAAGACATAAGAATAATAAGGAACTTATATTGGAAACAAACCGAATCAGTTTTGGTTAATAATATGAAAACAGACAATACCAGCATCAAGAGAGGAGTAAGGCAACGATATGTACTCTCGCTTCTCCTGTTCAATCTACAACGATAAGTCATTATATAACGAAGTAAATTTCTCCGTCATTTTTATCCGCGCCAGGATTCGAACCCGGGTCCACTCATTCCGGAATAAGTTGCTCTACCAATTAAGCTACGCGGACGTTTCATTCTGATTCCTATCTGCCTTTATGTCGTGTGCGTCCTTCTGGCAGGTACGTCACATCTCCTGGTACGTTACATCATCTCCCTCTTATTATTTTTTTTTTTGTCGAAGTGCTGGAGAAGGGGTTCTCTTATTTTACCTATCTCGCGGTGTGGAAATAGCATCACACCAATGCGAGATTTTGAACGGTCGGATCATCCGGATAGTTCGGGCGCCATTATAACGAAGTAAGTTTCTCCGTCATTTTTATCCGCGCCAGGGTTCGAACCCGGGTCCACTCATTCCGGAATAAGTTGCTCTACCAATTAAGCTACGCGGACATTTGTTCTGATTCCTATCTGCCTTTATGTCGTGTGCGTCCTTCTGGCAGGTACGTCACATCTCCTGGTACGTTACATCATCTCCCTCTTATTATTTTTTTTTTTGTCGAAGTGCTGGAGAAGGGGTTCTCTTATTTTACCTATCTCGCGGTGTGGAAATAGCATCACACCAATGCGAGATTTTGAACGGTCGGATCATCCGGATAGTTCGGGCGCCATTATAACGAAGTAAGTTTCTCCGTCATTTTTATCCGCGCCGGGGTTCGAACCCGGGTCCACTGATTCCGGAATAAGTTGCTCTACCAATTAAGCTACGCGGACATTTGTTCTGATTCCTATCTGCCTTTATGTCGTGTGCGTCCTTCTGGCAGGTGCGTCACATCTCCTGGTACGTTACAATTACATTATGTGCACCTACCTAATAAGCTGTAGGACCTCATTCAGCCCACAAAACAGCGGTCACTCGGTAAGGCATTGATTCGATGAGGTGGCGATAAGTATCCTGGGGTATCTGGTACCATAATGTCAACAGCAGGTTCACCAGTTCTCGCACATTTCGGGGTGGTGCTGATTTAGCGCGAATCCGCTTTTCCCAGTCGAACCACAAATGTTCGATTGGGTTCATGTCAGGTGAATTTGGAGGCCAGGGCGTTAACAGAAAGTCACCAGCATGTTCCTCGAACCACTCCTTGACGATTCTGGCAGTGTGCGCATTATCCTGTTGGTAATGGCCATCACCAGCAAGGTACACAGTTGACATTGAATGGGTGAACTTGGTCCGAAACGATGTTCAGATACCTGACAGCCGTCAGGGACTGTGCTATTGGGAAAATGGGGCCTAGAGTGTCCCAAGAAAATATCGCCCCCAGCGTAACGCCACCACTACCGGCCTGTTTCCGCCCAACAATGCATTCATGATTCGTCAGACTAGGCCACTTCACTTTCTTCCAATCATCCACGGTCCAATCTGGATGATCCTGGGCCCATCTCGTGCGTTGTTGACGATGACGTGCAGTGAGAATGAGGACCCGGCTAGGTCTTCGGCTGCGCAGGCCCATGCGCAAAAGGCTGCGATTAGTTGTGTGCTGTGACACATTGCCCTGACCGCCAGTGTTGTAGCTGCGGGTGATTTATCGCACTGTGGCCCTGCGGTCTCTATAAACAATGCGCGACAGTCTCGGCTCCCCTCTGGCATCAGTGAGCTGCGGACGACGGTTCGTGGACGAAGCTACGAACTCCTTCGTAGCTTCGGGAAAATGAACGTTGAGGTGGTTCTCAGTCCACTATAGGGGTCAGTCATCCGGGAGTGCAGTCAAAATATTAATTCAAAGCAGGTGTGGTGATAACAATCTCCTCCTCTTTCTGTGTTTGAAGAAGAACAGAATGAATCCTGCCCAGACTATTCCGTGCAATGGAAATATAAATTGAAAATTAGTTATGGAGCCCACTTTGAGTAAACGCGTCTTTTCCCCAGAATATAACTTTAAGTGCTATGCAATGATGAAAGTATTTCTTTAAAACTAGGACGAATGTACAAAAAAAAAAAAAAAATAGGAATGTACCTCGAGCCACTTCTTGACGAACCACGCCACAGTGAAAAGCAGGTTCGTGGCCAGACAGAGAAGTTGGGAGGGTGGCTGATGATTCAGGTTAGGCAAAGGATATAAAGGAGGTTGGGCAAATGATATAAAAGAGGTTGGGCAAAGGATATAAAGGTGGTTGGGCAAATGATATAAAAGATGTTGGGCAAAGGATATAAAGGAGGTTGGGCAAATGATATAAAAGAGGTTGGGCAAAGGATATAAAGGAGGTTGGGCAAATGATATAAAAGATGTTGGGCAAAGGATATAAAGGAGGTTGGGCCAAGGATATAAAGGAGGTTGGGCAAAGGATATAAAAGAGGTTGGGTAAAGGATATAAAGGTGGTTGGGCAAAGGATATAAAGGAGGTTGGGCAAAGGATATAAAAGAGGTTGGGCAAAGGATATAAAGGAGGTTGGGCAAATGATATAAAAGAGGTTAGGCAAAGGATATAAAGGAATTTGGGCAAAGGATATAAAGGTGGTTGGGCAAATGATATAAAAGATGTTGGGCAAAGGATATAAAGGAGGTTGGGCAAAGGATATAAAGGAGGTTGGGCAAATGATATAAAGGTGGTTGGGCAAATGATATAAAGGAGATTGGGCAAAGGATATAAAAGAGGTTGGGCAAAGGATATAAAGGTGTTTGGGCAAAGGATATAAAGGAGGTTGGGCAAAGGATGTAAAAGAGGTTGGGCAAAGGATATAAAGGAGGTTGGGCAAAGGATATAAAGGAGGTTGGGCAAATGATATAAAAGGAGGTTGGGCAAAGGATATATAAAGGAGGTTGGGCAAATGATATAAAGGAGGTTGGGCAAATGATGTAAAAGATGTTGGGCAAAGGATATAAAGGAGGTTGGGCAAAGGATATAAAGGAGGTTGGGAAAATGATATAAAAGATGTTGGGCAAAGGATATAAAAGAGGTTGGGCAAAGGATATAAAGAAGGTTGAGCACTGGACTGTAGTGTGAGTCGCTAGGATAGGCGAAAGGAAACCTAAGTCGGGCAGCTCCCGGCCTGGCTCTCATCTCGCTACGGCTCTAGTGAGAAGCCAAAAACAGAAGTTATTTCCAATAAACCAAGGTCGGTATTTTTTCCAAAAAGAAAATGTTCTTTCCAAAATTTTAACTGAATCTCTCTGTAATTTGAGAATCAGAGAAAAGAAAGAGGAAGAAGCAAAAGTAAACAGCATAATCTAAAGCGCATTTTTTGAATGATTAAGCACTCCTCCACCCCCTTTTTCTTAAAAAAAAAAAGGAAAATATTTCTGCTCGATAGAACGACAAATATTTGATAAAAAAACAACATCTTGTAATGCAGTAAGAATTTTTAAGAAACCGAGTCAGAGCTTGTTGACGAAATCAGTCGGTTAAAAAAAAATGTTTCGGCGAATTGCAGAAAACGTAATGAATAAACTAGTACTTTTGAAAAATGCACTAGCGGTGAACGCTAATGGTTTTATTTTTGTTTTTATTAAGAAATTTATACTTTTTATTGCCAATTTGCTCTTTCACTACCGATAAAATTCACTGATAAGTTCGAGCTGGCTTCGGCCACCAGGTCCCAGACGAGGTACGGATCGTACGCTTGTTCCACGATACTGTCTCTCTTTTCCTTTACGTAACCAATGATTCTAAATTAAGAATGAGTGACTGCTTATAGCGTTAGACGCTCACGTCAATCGTTAAATCCGAAAAAACAAATGCGCTGTGGTGACAACTATGTTCTGTCGAATCTGTGATCATCCATAAAAAGAAAGGTACCACCAGTTGCTGAGCAGCATACCGCCACCATTAGTGGTGATGCAGGTAGCAATCTTCTATGACAGCTGGACTCTCCTAGTCGTAATGACAGGAAAGTTGACAGCACAGCGATCGGTTCAAGAGATCCTGCAATCCATCGTTCTACTTTTCGTGGCACTTCTGTGAGAAGCCATTTATCAGCACTATAGTGCCAGCCACATATCACTCGCCTCTCCAGATCCCCGAATCTTTCTCCTATCGAGCATGTTTGTTATATGCTGGAACGTCAGCTGCAGCCATTGCAGAACATCGAGGATCTTGGACAGCAATTGCAGGTCTTCTGTAACATTCTATTATAGGAAAACATCAGAGTTTGACTCCATGCTAAGCCCTATGTTGGCGTGTATCGCAACTAGATGTGGCTTTACGAAGTATTAATTTGAAACAGTTTTACTACGACTCTTCTGAAACAGAGTCCTGATGTGTGATTCTCTGGTTTTTAGTGTTCACGAATTTTGTGGGGAGAGGAGCTTTTGCAGTGAGAAATCTCAAAATGAGTACGTGAACAGTTCAAGTATTTTTTCAAAGATGCCAAGCAAAAAACTGCTTCATACTGATTTTTTAAGACAATGCTCAAAAATTTTCCTCTGTCTCAGCGCAGAATATTCCCATCTTCAATTTAAGCTCTAATAGTAATTTTACTGTAAGCGAAAGTTTGTTTTAAAGACCCACGAAATACGGTAAGAGTTTTAGAAAAGGGATTGGAAAAAATTTGCATTTGTTCAGACATTCAAATAAATGAGCACATACATACTGCAATTTCTTAACATTTTTATTATCTTTTAAAAACAGGTTTTCGGAAATTTGTTTGACAACGGCATGTCTACAAAACAGAATTGGTATAACCGATGTCAAAGCTTTGAAGTTCTGTTTGTATGCTTCAGAGAATGTTCTAGAAAAATGTACACGAAACGCCCACAAACAAGAGAATTTTAGCGATAATAGTGATTAGTATTGGGTGTTTCATATGGGATCTTCAAATGCAAAGAATTTATATCGGGAAACATTTAACTTTTGGATAGGATGCCATATTTATATCCAAAGGCATTCAATGCATTGATTAGATTCCATGTTTATATCTAAAGATATTCAATGCTCAAACGAGCTTCTATATTTCTATCCGAAGACACTCATTTCCGGGATGAGATTCCCTATTTGTATACGTAGACATTCAAATCCTGGATGGAATATCACATTCTTATCGCAAGATATTTAATGTCAGGGTGGATATCATATTTGTATCCGAAGATATTCAGTGCTCGGATGATATCATATTATAATGGTATCCGAAGGCATTCAGTATCTGGATGGGATATCACATTTGTATCCAAAGATTCGGTGCCTGGATGGATATTACATTTGTGTCTGAAATCATTCAGCCATTGAGAAAATATTCACCGTCCGGATGCATATCATTTTGTATCCGAAGGGTACCAAATTTGTATCCTAAGATATTCAGTGCTCGGATGAATATCATGTTTGTATCTGAAGACATTCAGCCACCAGATAGGTATCATATTAGTATCCAAAGACATTCAGTGTCCGGATGGGATATTATATTTGTATCCGAAGAGGTTCGATGCCCTGATGGGATGTCATATTGGTATCCAAAAATATTCTTTGCATCCGAAGTCATTCAATACTCGGATGGGATGTCATATTTGTATCCGAAGAAATTCAGTGCTGGGATGGGGTACCATATTTGTATCCGAAGACATTCACTGCATCCGAAGACATTCAATGCTGGTATAAAATGTCATATTTGTATCCGAAGACATTCAATGCTGGTATGGGATGTCATATTTGTATCCGAAGACATTCAATGCTGGTATGAGATGTCACATTTGTATCCGAAGACATTCGCTGCATCCCAAGACATTCAGCGTTAGGATGGAATGGCCTGTTTGTATGCTTTTCGATACCGGTCTTTCCTAGACCGCTTTCTTTGCCACGGTCGATTAATAACTTTTTGATTCTGTTTTGAAATGTCTTTAAAAATTCTTGCACAAATGAGATTATTTCAGTGTACTTTCAGCGTAGTTGCAATTTTGCATGACGGGAGAAAAAAGTTGCAAAACTCTAGATCGTGGAAGAAAACCTGACGTTATGTTGGAGACAAACTACCTCATTATCCTCAATGAAAAAAAAAATACACTGCCACGCCTTTATACAGGCGTAGTTGCGCGGTTTGTTAATCAAATTCAAGCCGAACCGCTAGTTTATTTACAGTAACGACCATTTGTCACTGCCAACAGTCTCATAACAAAAGTATCATTGTCGATTATTATCAGATGAAAGAACTTCCAGTTTTTATTAATGTATATTTAAAAAGGGACAACGAAAGAGAGAGAGTGCGAAGAAAATGTTTCTTGTTATTAAGTCGTCCTAGAACAGATAATTTCCCATGCCCTTCTTGTATTCTGTAAGAAGTACAAAGCAGTTCAGCAGCGAATTTTTTAGTGTTGACAGGAGTTATGAAGGGCGGTGAGTGTAAGCAGAGGGCGTCACCCATTCCCGACCGCAAACACTTCATCTTCAGTATCATAGACCATCACTTCCTCTCACAGTCAGAGATATCTTGGTACGAAGACAGCCACTGAGACGTACCGTGCCCAGGGGCTCTTTCCTTTTCAGGGCTGTTTTCCTTATTACGGGAGGGGTCAAGGAATGAAATGGGTTGGGGTGCCAATGAAGTTCAGTTCGGATGAGGCGCAGTCGTGATTCTTGTCACCTGTGGCGAACGAGCGAGGGTTGCGCGTCCTGTGCGAGGGCGAATTCCGATCAGTATCTTAACCGGGCTGCATGATACGCGCGGGAAGCAAATTATAGGTCCAGTCAAAGGGCAGAGAACTTGGGGTCAGACGTCGAAGGATGGCGTGTCTATCAGCATTGCTTTTTCTCAAACGCAGGCTTAAATTTTGTATTACTGCATCATTAGAAAAATGATTTGGACGAGCGTACATCAAAAACGCTTTCCGACGAAAAAATAAGTACACAATCAGTCCCAGAAACGGATAATTAGGAAAAAAATATATTATAAACGTAACAAAAATATATTTAATAAAATATTTTAAACAGAAAAAATATATATATAGAAGACAGAAAGTAAAACAACCTCCAAAATATAGTTCATTTTAAAACAGAATCACCAAAGCAGGACTGACCCGAGTGGGTGCCAATTTTGCTTAATACACTGCTGGACAATTGCTAAGGACGGATCATAAACGGCTATATAGCGCATAAAAAAGTAACTGTGGTTGGATGCCAAATGAAATAAAATAATGTCAGAATACAGGACATTACAAGAAAGACAATTTATTGTGCTCTGAAATCCAGAAGGCTTTGGAACGTGTTCAAGGGACAAACAGGCCATTTTGTGCAGAATACGTAAACGTGAAAAAATGCAATTACCGTCCGCAGGCGTTCCGGCGTGAGATGTCAATACGGGATATGGCCACCATGGAGGGCGATGCAAGATTCCACACGTCGTGTCATGCTTTGCACAACATTATCAAGCAGCTGTTGGGGTAATTTATCCCATTCCTCTGTCAGTGCACGGATGAGGGTGTCCTTGTTTATTGGAGGGCATTGGCGACCTGCAAGACTCCTCCCCAAAGCATCCCACACATTTTCAATGGGATTCAGATCTGGAGAACGTGCTGGCCATACGACGCGTTGAATATCCTCGCTCTCAAGACACTCCTGGACAGCGACTGTTCGATGACATGTTGCGTTGTCGTCCATGAAAATGAATCTATCACCGACAGCACCACGGAACATGCGAACATGAGGAAGCAGAACATCATTAATGTATCGTTGGCCAGTCATAGTCCCAGTTGGAAGCACACAGAGGGACGTACGGCCATTGATCATGATGCCAGCCCATACCATGACATTACATGTCGGATATCGGTCCCTTTCCCGTATGTTTGCTGGACAATATGCAGTACCACTATCACGCCAGATCAGTTGTCATCGACAATCAGACGATAGACTGTATTTACTCTCATCTGAGAAGAGGACAGCAGACCAGTCGTTATCAGTCCAATTGCGATGTTGATGGCACCATTGCAAACGGGTGGTACGGTGTCGTCTGGACAATGGGATGCACACAACAGGACGGCAGGCGTATAGTCCTCCTTCATGCAAACGTATGGCGACAGTTTTTCGGGAGATCCGCTTGCCAGTAGCAGCCATAAACTGATTTGCTACCTCACTAGCTGTGCTGCGCCGGTGTCTTTTTGTTGATAGCACTATGTACCGATCTTCTGCAGGTGTCGTACTGCGAACACGACCTCCCCGTGACGTTTGCCACACTCTCCATTTGTTTGAAATGATTTCCAAAGCCTTGAAACAACACTGTGGCTGACGTCGAACTCCCTGGCAACATCTGTTATTTTTCGCCCTTCTTCAATCTTGCCAATAAAACGGCCACGCGTAAAACCATCTAGGTGATGTCGGGAAGACATACTGAAAATTGCAAGTTCGTCAATTGATTCTTTCCTTTTCAACTTTGCGTTTGAACAACAACGGTCAATACGCGTCAAATCCTTTATATCTCTTATCAGCGCTATGACGTCACGAACAAGTTCGGCAATCCAAAATTTGCATACGCACAACACGTCTTACTGTACCCAGCACTTATGCTAATTTCCACATTTTCCTGCCTTCCATTTTATGGTTGCTATCGTTGCTATTGTCATCCGTCCTTAGCAATTGTCAGGCAGTGTATAGTGTCTGCCAATTTTAGCTTAAGCCACACACTTTCGAAAGTGTTGTCTTGAAACTGGTATCGCTGGTATCTTTGGGACAAGTTGCGGGTTCTCTCTTATATTCAAGATGTCATTTATTACTAATTAATGGTTTTTTTCATAGCGGTGCATGCTGGTAAAATATTCCTAGGTTTAGGCGAAGTTTTCTATAGCTGGTTGGTGTATGCATTCTACATCTGGAAAGCTTCGACATAGCGTACGTCCTTGGTTATCTTCAAGATGTTCACTGCTACTTGCGAGGACCTTGTCTAACCCTCACTGCATCCCCTCCAAAGACAAAAAAAAAAAAAAAAAAATAGCAGCGAAGACGAAAGCCTCTTTTTTATTTATTTTTTTATTTTCTTGTATCCTTTCAGCTTGAAGAATAGACTTTGCAGGAGCCTGTTATTACGCTGTAAAAAATAAATGGTGTGAATTCACGGAAAATTTCTGAAAATAATATGCAGAAAACTACCGGTAGGTGTCCATCTTTTTTAGAAATTTCCGTTTTAAAAGTGCCCGTTTATTTTAACTTTCCGTATTTTTAGATTTTCCGTTGTCAGAAATTCCGTTTATTTTAGAAAAGTCCGTTTCAGGTTTTTCCGTATTTAAACTGAAATTTTGCAAAAACTGCTTAAGAACCTGCACTTTTCAGCCCTTACACCAGATAATCGTTTCGCAGCAGTCAGGAGCGAATGTCCGTCGTTTGGGTTGGTCCAACAGATAACGCGCGCCTTTAGCCACTGAGCCACGCGCGCCTTTAGCCACCAAGCCAGAAACACGCGGAGATTTATTTTACGTTCATCGTAACACAAATTACGCGACGATGAAACTTTTTTTGTTAATGCGAGTGATTTAGTCATTTTATTTTCTCTTGGAGCTCATTATTTTTCTGAATAGGTTTGTAATAATTTTTTTTTCTGTGGGCGAACTTTTCACATGTAAAGCATTTTTCATCGTGATTTTTATGCTTTGCAACTTGATCGTTTTAAACTGACAATGACTTTCAGTTATCTTTTAAAAAAGGTGAAATGTACTTTTTCATAGTATTATTTCAGAAAAAAAAGCCTAAATATAAAATTTACTATTGATAGCAATAGTAGCTTTTGTTTTAAGGGGTCTAAACTCTGATACATAGACGTCGTATAATCACCTGTATAATAAGTTAAGTACCCGGTTACACGTTTCCGCAAACCGGGTACTTAACTATTATATTTCATCATCATCATTGTCAACCATTATCAATCCACTGCTGGACGAAGGTCTCCCCAAGTTTCCTCCACAACGGTCTGTCTTGTGCCAGTCTCCTCCATGTCACTCCCGCATATTTTCGAATTTCATCCACCCATCTCCCATGTGGTCTTTTTCTGGGTCTTTTCCTGTCCCTTGGAATCCAATCTAAAATTTCGGCTGTCCATCTATGGTCTGTCCTTCTGGCAGTATGTCCAGCCCATTGCCATTTCAGGGATTTAACTCTGATCATGATGTCTTCCACTCTTGTCATTTTTCGGATCCACGAGTTCCTCTTCTTATCTCTCCTGGTTATACCAAGCATGCACCTCTCCATGCTACTTTGAGTTGTCTGCAGCCTTTGTATGTCTCTTTTAGTTAAGGTCCACGTCTCTGCACCATACGTAAGCACTGGAAGGATGCATTGATCAAACACTTTTCTTTTAAGACATAATGGCATATTGCTCTTGAAAATTATGCTGTTTCTTCCAAAAGCTCTCCAGGCAAGTTTTGTGCGCCGATTAATTTCTTCATCAATGTGACCCTCACTTGATATCTGCTGTCCAAGATAAACATACGTATCTGTTATCTCCAGTTTTTCTCCATCAATTATATTTATACTTAACTATTATATTTATACTTAACTTATTATACACGGTAGAGTCACATTATTGTGACCACCAGCTAATATCCAGAGTAACCGCCTTGTGTAGCGCGGACAGCAGCTAGACGGGCTGGGAATGACTCAATTAAGGTGCTGGAAGGTGTTCACAGGTATGTGGAGCCATGCTGACTGCAGTGCATCTGACAGCCGCTGGAAGGTACGTGGTGGAGGATCCATAGAGCGAACAACACGATCGAGGTGGTCCCACAGATGCTCAATTGGGTTTAAGTTTGGGGAATTCGGGGGCCAGGGAAGTAATTTGAAGTTTTTATCGTGCTCTTCCAACAACTCTCGGGCATTTCTATCAGTGTGGCATGTCGCATTGTCGTTCTGGAAGATCCCATCCGACCCAAGGAAAACAATCAGCGTGTATGGGTGCATGTGGTCTGCAAGGATGGATTCATAACGAATTCGGTCCATAGTGCCTTCCACACGTATCAGTGGACCCAGGGAATACCACGAAAACATTCCCCAGACCATAACGCTGCCTCCACTAGCTTGTGTTTTCCAGCAATGGTTGAAGAGCGTTTGTTCTCCGATGTTTCTCGCCATTTACGTCAAAGCCCATCCGTTCGGTGAAGCAGAAAACGCGACTCATGGGAGAAGGCAACCCTTTGACAATCAGCGGAGGTCCAATTCCGATACTGCCGTGCAAATGTAACTTTTCTGCCGATGTACCTTCGTTAGCATAAGTGCAGTGACCATCCGTCTGCATCGGAGCCCCATACGCAGCAGGGTTGGCTGTACTGTCGTTTTAGACACACTTCCGGTATCGCCCTGGTTCATTCGGTCAGTGAGTTGCTCCACTGTAGCGTGTCGATCTGCCCTCACGCAACTTCGAAGCCGACGTTCACCTCTCACACCAATGGCACGTGGTGCTCCGCTGTAGTTTCAACGTTGCTTCTTCACAATGGTGCCATTTCTCCAATCGCGATATACTTAAACTACAACAGCAAGCGAACAGTTCACAAACTGCGCTGTTTCAGAAATACTGCCACCCTTGGCCCCGAAAGCCGATAATAATCCCTTTCTGCAAGTCTGATAAATCGCTTTTTTTATCCATGACAGCAACGAGTGTTATGTTTTCAGATTGCGTACAGCACACCTTATATACCCTCCAAGCGAGCTCACGACACGTGCCTTCTTTCATTGGCTACGCGCTGTTGACGTCAAAAGTAGGAGGTGGTCACAATAATGTGACTCGACTACGTATTTGCTTAACTTATTATATTTGCAGCTACGTGTAGACGTTGCCGCAAATCACGGTCAATTCAATGCTGAGGCCATTAGCAACATCAGCGTTTGGAGAGTGTGACGTTACTTGTACTCTATGGGGTTCCGGAACCGACGGACCACCCTAGTGCCATTTCTGACCCGACTACACAAGGCTATATACATCGCCTGGGCTCGGGAATACCATTGGACGCAAGATGATTGGAAACATGTAGCCTGGTTCGACAAATCGCAGTACCAACTGTTTCGGGCAGATAGCCGACTCCGGGTGTGGCTACAACCCCACGAGCCAATAGATCGCGCATGCCTACAAGGGACAGTTCAGGCCAGTGGTGGCTCTGTAATGATGTGGGGTGTTTTCAGATGGCCGACTTCGGGTGTGGCGACAACCCCACGAGCCAAAAGATCCCGCATGCCTACAAGGGACAGTGCAGGCCAGTGGTGGCTCTGTAATGGTGTGGGGTGTTTTCAGATGGCCGACTCCGGGTGTGGCGACAACCCCACCAGCCAAAAGATCCCGCATGCCTACAAGGGACAGTGCATGCCACTGGTGGCTCTGTAATGGTGTAGGGTGTTTTCAGATGGCCGACTCCGGTTGTGGCGACAACCCCACGAGCCAATAGATCCCGCATGCCTGCAAGGGACGGTGCAGGCCGGTGGTGGCTCTGTAATGGTGTGGGGTGTTTTCAGATGGCTGACTCAGGGTGTGGCGACAACCCCACGAGGCAATGGACCTCGCATGCCTACAAGAGACAGTGCAGGCCGGTGGTGGCTCTGTTGTGGTGTGGGGTGTTTTAAGATGGCCGACTTCAGGTGTGGCGACAACCCCAGGAGGCAATGGATTCCGCATGCCTACAACGAACACTACAAGCCGGCGGTGGCTCTGTTATGGTGTGGGGTGTTCACAGATGGCCAACTCCGGGTGTGGCAACAACCCCACGAGGCAATGGATCCCGCATGCCTACAACGAACAGTTCATGCCGGCGGTGGCTCTGTTATGGTGTGGGGTGTGTTTCAGCTGTGCCCCTCATACGTCTGCAGACCGCTCTGATTGGTGGAGGCTGCGTAACCATCCTTGGGGATCATTTGCACCCGTTCGTGTCATGCAACTAATCCGATGGGTGCGACTTCTGTCAACACGACAATACGCCACCGCACACGTCCACAGATTATGGCTGGAAGAACATTCCACGGAGTTTGGCATCCTGACTTGTCCCCCTCGTTCGCTGGATTTAAACGCCATCGAGCGCATTTAGGATGCTGTGTGACGTACTACAGAGGTAAAGCACGTGACAAGACGACAAATCTGCAGCTATACATTCCGTCCGTGCACATTAATTGGGAGAGCAACTTACTCCGGAGTAAGGTGACGTAACTTCGATCACCGTTACGAACAAACTGCTGTTTTCACAGTGGCGCCCGAACATTAAAATGGATGTGCTGGCCGTTGGGTTCTTTGAAAATTGTGCGATTGTTTGTTCCACACATCGTCCAGAATGAATAAAAATTCGTTCTTCACTAACAAAAAAAAAAAAAAAAAAAGATGACACCGAATTTTCAGGTGTAATGAGCACGTATTTTTAATCCGTTCTGACGTAAATTAAATTTATCAAAGCTATTCAAAGTCAATGGAACCGGTACGGAATTTTTTTTTTTTGATTGGAGGTTTAAGGACCACCGTGAGCAACTCAATGGGCTATAAGCAGTCGCCCGTCCCTGATTTAGGGTCACTGGTTCCAGGGAAGGGAAAGAGCCAGTGCCGTAAGACAAACACAACATCCATGCCTCACCGGGATCCGAACCCGGACCCCTTACGGACAAATGATCAGAGGCCATCGCTTAAACCACTGCGCCACCGGAGCGGCGAGAAACATTTCGCAGCGGATACGCTCTCCAACAAAGAAAGAAAGAATTTTTCAAATCGAACACTTCGAAGCAGGGATATGGACAAATATAAGATGTTCATTACGCCCCCTAGCGGGGAAACCATGCATTATTTTAGGAGGAAAGTATTCTCAAAAGGTTTTTCGATGTGAGCGGTATCGGTCAAAGAAAAAAAAAAAAATTTAGTGTAGTTTTCAGGAGCTCAGATTTTGCTGCAAATACATCAGAAGCAGAAATTAACACTTATGCCCCTGGTGGCCAAACCTTCTTCACCAAATATTAGAAATTACATGAAAAACATTTTACATCAGGAGCTGTATGCGATACAGAAAGAATTTTTCAAATCCGAGTTTTAGAAGCAGAAATAACGCGGAAAACGCAATTTACCTTTGCTCCCCCTAGCGGAAAGTCTGATTTACTAGAAAAGTTTGAATTTATATGAAAAATATTTCGCATCGGAAACACTATCCAACAAAGAAGGAATTTTTTAAATCCGAGTCCTAGAAGCAGAGATATTGACAAAAATAAGATATATATCTTCATCTCTTGGCGTAGAAACTATGCATTATTTTAAGAAGAAAATATTCCTAAAAGGTTTGTCGACGTGAGTAGTATCGTTCCACAAAGGCATTTTGTTCAATCGAGATTTTAGAATCTCAGATTTTGCTACAAATTCATCAACAGCGGAAATTAAGATTTAAGACCCCGGGTGGCCAAACCATTGTTATTAAAACTAGAAATTATATGCAAAGGATTTCCCATCAGGATCTGTTTCCGGTGCAGAAAGAATTTTTCAAATCGGAGTTTTGGAAGCAGAGAGATATTGAGGGAAACGCTATTGACCTTTACGCCCATTAGCGGTAAATCTATGAATTACTTGAAAATTAGAAATTATTTGAAAAACATATCACACCGGAAACTCTATCCAATAAAGAAAGAATTTTTTAAATTGTACCATTAGGAGCAGAGATATTGACAAAAATAAGATATACATCTACGCCCTGGAGAAAAAACCATGCAATATTTTAAGAAGATAATATTCCAGAAAGGTTTATTGACGTGAAACCTTACCTTTGAAAAAATTCTTTCGGTCCACGAAATAATTTCATTCTTTCCCAAAAATTAGATATTATGTGCAAAAGATTTTCCATCAGGAGCTGTATAAGCTGAAGAAAAACATTTTCAAATTGGAGTTTTAGAAGAAGAGAAATCGGGGAAATCGTAATTTCCTTTTACTGTCCCTAGCGGAAAATCTATACGTAACTTGGAAAAGTAACTATACCTAAAATACTCTTCGACATAAATGGAATCGAAAGATAAAAGAGTTTTTTTTTACTCCGTAATATTTGCTTCTAAAGAAGCAAATATTACGGAATAAAATACACTGGTGTGCAAAAATTAAGGACGAAGAGGAGAAATTAGCATAACAGCGGAACGAGCAGGCAGAACGGACCGAAAGACCATTCAGGAGATATACTAGGGTCCGGTATGGTAGGGCATGCGCATATATGCAGCATGACGTGGGGAGTGTCGGAAGGGTATAAAGCACACGGGCGGTGTACGCTCAGCAATTCGGTGTAAGCTATTGCACGGTGTACATCGGTTTGAACGACGTCGAGTTGCTGCCACCGTGTGATATGGCCAACAGGCAATCCAGTAGACGATATTACCCTAGGTCGCGTCATTGGGAAGTTGGAGGAAGGTCGAAGTGTGAGTAGCGTGGCCGAGGAGTTCGGGATCGCTCACAGCATCGTTTCACGAGCTTGGAGAGCATTTCAAACGATAGGAACAGCTGTCCGAGAGTTTAGAAGTGGTCAGCCAGTGCGACGGACGACCGGTATATTGTCCTACACGCGAGAACAGACAGACGACAGACAGCGGGAGAAATCGCAAGACACGTGCAACAGACAATTGGACGTCCGTTATCGCGTTTCACCGTGGCCAGGAGACTGCACAAAAGTGGTCTATTTGCACAACGACCAGTACGGTGTGTGCCATTAACGCCTGCTCATCGAAGACGGCGGTTTCTTTGGTGACAGGAACACAAGAACTGGACACATTAGCAATGGGGTCGAGTTCTCTTTACGGATGGGAGCCGATTTAGTGTGACGAGCTATTCTGGACATATACACATATGGAGAGAGCAGGGGACACGCAATCATACCTCCAACATCATCGAAAGGGACCGGTTTGAAGGTGGCGGAGTTTTCGTTTGGGGCGGTATCATGCTTGGTAGCCGTACTGACCTCGACATCTTCTATGGAGGTTCAGTCACTGGTGTCCGCTATAGTACCGTGGTTCTCCTGCCTCACGTGCGTCTGTTTAGAGGTGCTGTGGGTCCTGAGTTTCTCTTCATGGACGACAATGCTACACCTCATCGTACAGTGGCTGTCGCAGAGCTGTAGGAGAGTGAAGATATTCAACGCATGGATTGGCCCGCAAGGTCCCCGGACCTAAATCCAATCGAACACGTTTGAAACCTTCTCGGGAGACGCTTGGAAGCACGTCCCCAGCCGCCAACAACGATTCCGCAGTGCGATTGGCGCTACAAGAGGAATGGGCCGCGATGCCTCAACAGCTCCTTGACAACCTCGTCCGCAGCATGGACAGACGTTGTAAATCCTGCAACGCAGTCAGCGGTGATCATATCCCCTACTAAAGACTGGATTTTTCTTGGCAGCCGCCTGTCACATGGACGTTTCTATCTTCTGTCCAGTTGTGCTCGAAGCTACCATTTAAATAAAGTGCCTTTGTATCCTTTGGATTCCTTGTTTGGACTATTTTGCTCACCTGTCCCATATTGTTACATCTTGGGGATCTTATGGTATGATTTGAGTCAATGTGGAGCACTTCTGCACGACGTTACATTCGAAAAACCGTCTCGTCCTTAATTTTTGCACGCCAGTGTTCGAATTCGATATCATTTGCATATACGTCCTCAAGCGGCAAAATTGTACATCA
This sequence comes from Macrothele yani, assembly GCA_039090855.1. Taxonomy (NCBI): domain Eukaryota; kingdom Metazoa; phylum Arthropoda; class Arachnida; order Araneae; family Macrothelidae; genus Macrothele; species Macrothele yani. The sequence goes on along the minus strand of CM077010.1, from coordinate 40,282,876 downwards.
TAAAAAAAAAAACGAATAGAAGGATCATCATTCGCATATTTGAAGCTTCCCAATGAAAAAAAATGTTCAAATCGGACTAATAGTTGCAGAGATGTTGTGTCTACAGACAGACGGACAAACCGATAACATAAGCACGATCTTTGTCTACAAAAGAAGTGCTAAAAATTAAGAGGAGATGATGCGACGTACTACAGAGGTAAAGCACGTGTCAAGACAACAAGGGGCTGCGGATGGCCTAGTGGGCAACGTTCCTGACTGCCGCGGAAAGGACCTCAGGTTCGATCCCAGGCAGGTACGAACGCTCGATCCACTAAATATCCGCCGTGCGTCGGATGGGCACGTTAAGCCGTCGGACCCCGGGCACTCGGGGTCCGACGGTAATAAATATCCCCCCCCCCGGTAATAAATAAGGGCGTATTCCTCCCCCTTTCTACTTTGCTTCCGTGTCACTTTCCTATCGGACACTCTAGCCCAAATCTCCTAGCTTCCTATTTCGAAGGGTTGTTTAAGACCTGGGGTCAGACACTCCCTTCCTAAAATCCTCTACATATGATCATGATCAAGACAAGAAATCTGCGGCGCGATACATTCCGTCCGTGTAACTTAGTTGGGAGAGCAACCCACTCCGGAACGAGGGGCTGCGGGTTCGATCGTCGTCAGGACAAATTGTGTTTTCACAGCTTTTCAACGTGCCGTGAAAGCCAGGAATCCTCCGCCGGCGAATGTTGTGGAATTGTGGGATGCTCTTCAGGAAGCATGGTGTGCACTGTCTCCACAGTACTACAGAGAGCTTGTGGAGTCCACGCTCCGTCGCGTTGCTGCCGGTATCTGATCACGAGGAGGACCAACGCGGTATTGGAGAGGTATGCCTGTTTTTGTTGTTGTTGTTTTTGGCACTTCAGTGTATACTTGAAAGGTTTAATCAATTAACCATAGCACAAATATAGTTAATTAAATCCTTCAAGGACATTCAGTTGTTATGAATATATAACATAAACGTACATGTATATTATTACTTATGCATATTTTTACATGGTAGAGATTTTCACCCAGAAACGGATTTAGTGAGCGCATGGATTTAATGACGGTTTCATTGTTCTTGAACTCCTGTATAATTATTTTCCAATGCGATTCGTGTTTATAGGGCATACTCCCAACTTACTATCCTTAGTGCTTTTCAATTTATATGTAGCTGTTAACTGTAACCCACCATTCTCTCATAAATATAAGTTTTTAACATCTCGTGCTTTCCTTTCAGTTAAAATGGACCTGATCCTTGGCGTTGCATTCGTATTTGGTTCAAATATTATTTTGCCAGGTCGAGCAAATGGTAAGTGAATTTCAGAATTTTTCTTATATACTGTATAACCATGAAGTGAAAATAATACTGGAGTAAAAAAAAGATATATATGTAATCAAGGACTTTGTGTTGCTGTTCCCGATACGCACAGCGGAACAAATCAAGCACACAGGAGAAGAAAAATATTAAATTTCGTGTCAAAATGAACTAAGGAATCAAATATGAACATCATTATAAGCCCAGGTATTTTCATTCCTGGGTCTCTGTTAATTTCTATAAACTTTAGAAACAGGAGCCTTCTTAACTGATTCACGGGATTTAATTACATACTAGGACGGCTGTTTTAAAGGTTTAAACAAATATTCATATATAGGGGATGTTGCCCGACTTACGACGGGGTGAAATTTTTAATTGAAGCAGATTGAAGAAAATATCAAATAAACGCCGGATTTCTGTAAGGAAATATAATAAAAACTCATTCATGCAAGAACTGAAAATGCTTTTAGATGCGATTTTACTAACTTTGTCATCTCAAAATTTCAGTTTTTATTGTAGGTTAGAGCATTTTAAATAGATCGTGGTATTTATATTTATAATAACGCTGTTTTCATTTTATGAAATTACTCTGCAATGCGAAGAAAATGAAATAAAACACGACCTAACACCTACGTAACAGAACAAACGTTGCAGACAGTTGTTACAGCACGTGCGTGTTCCCACAGATGAAATCGTTTGTATTACTAACTTTATTTTATTTTCCGGTACTTCAGCTTAATTCAGATTTCGGCGACCGCATAAAAGCAGATGGCGCTACAAGTAAACGTCAGAGCGTTAGAGACAGACGTAGCCTATTATATAGATTTTATGAATCATGGGAAAATAAGCGTCTTTCCGGTCTCTATCCTCACTCAACCTCTGCTTCCCTCTTCTAGAATCTTATTTTGTCTGGTTTCCAAAATTCTCTCTTTCTTCCTTTCTTTCCGTCTTTCGGGTTCTTTCTTGCTGAACAATATACTTTCTCTGTGCCATTCTCTGTTTCTCTCCCTCGATCTGCTTCACTATTTGTTACCTGTTTCTGCATTTTCCCATTAAATTCTGGCACGGCTGGCTGGACTATAGAGGAAACCGTGGCGGACGCCCGGGCCCCGCAGTTTAGGAAATGGAAACATAATCATTTTTTTATATTTATTATTTTTTTAAGATTTGGAGCGTGAGGCCTCTAAAAACATATTTTTATAATATTTTGTTTACGCTTTCCAACCGTAGGTTGAAAAAGCGTATGTGCTCCAGCTTTGTCCGTCTGTCCGTCAGCACGATAACTCGCGTAAAAATTGTTCGATTTCGATGAAATTTTAATATGTGGTAGGGGACCACCTGGAGAAGAACCCTATTCAAAATGGACGAAATGGGGTCAAAGATCACGACATAGGAGCGGGATCCATTCCATTGTCCTTATAGTTCATAACTTGCGTAAAAATGTTTCGATTTCGATGAAATTTTCGTATGTAGTAGGGGACCACCGTGGAATGAATTCTATTAAAAATGGACGAAATGGGGTCAAAGATTAGGACATAGGAGTGGAATCCATTCTATTGCCCTTATGCGTCATAACTTGCGTAAAAATGTTTCGATTTCGATGAAATTTTAGTATGCGGTAGGAGACCACCTGGGGTCAAATTTTATTGAAAATGGATGAAATGGGGTCAAAGATCAGGACATAGGAGCGGGATCCATTCCATTGCCCTTATGCGTCATAACTTACGTAAAAATGCTTCGATTGCGACAAAACTATATCATGTTGTTCCAGAGGTACACTGAACAGGTTCTGTTGAATATAATCGAAATGGGGTCGAAGGTCAGGACACAGGAACGAGATTTATTCCACAGCCATTATCCTCATAACTTGACCAAAAATTCTTCGACTGCGACAAAACTTTATCATGTTGTTTCAGAGGTATACTCAATCGGTTCTGTATAATATCATCGAAATGGGGTCAAAGGTGAGGACACAGGACCGATATTTATTTCACAGCCATTATCCTCATAACTGGAGTAATGATTTCCGGCATGTTGGAAAGCGTATCATAATCAATGCATTGCACGATTTTACTAACTTGTTTTTAGTTTCCAATCCCCCCACTTTCAAATAAGTTATCACCCTTCGTTGTGCAGACGCTGAGATTTGCAGATTTCAAATGAATATTATAACCACGGTAAATTTTTCCGCGTTCATGAAATAGCAAATTAATTTTCATAATTTTGTGGTTCCTTACTTTTATATGTTGAACAATTTGTATGTATAAACCCGATACTTTATTTTTATAAAAAATAAAAAGGCAATTTTTTTATGTGCGCTCATATAAAAGTTAAAAAGGTTACTAATTTGTCCGTTACTCCACTTTGCGTCAAAAATCAATCACTAGATCAAGGGACAAAACATTTTAAACGAATTTATTTTAGAGGGATTCTTGTTATTATATGCGAAAAAATATTGGCCGTGCAGTTAGTTCAAGTTACCTTTTTATCATATTGTGAAGAAGGTATTACAAGTATCACAATGCAACCTCATCTCCCTATGCCCTGAAAGAAAATCGCAGCTTTCGACACTTTTTACTTTCTGTTTCTGTCTCTGTCTTTCTTTCTCTCTCTGAACTTTCAGTCCCATATAAAGGTCTTTTTCCGAAGCTTAAAGCAAACACTTCTTTGAGATAATCACTTTTTCTTTATGATATGTTTCGTATACGTTCCTTATGGACAATATTTTTCGTGTAACGACTTTACTAAAATATGACATGTATTTTTTAGAGCCAGCAGCGAAATTTTGATCAGGGCCCCCACAGACGTTCCATCCGGCCCTGAATTCTTGACTTCATTACCTTCTATTTGATGAGGCTTCAATACCTTTCTCTTTTGATCCTCTTTCTCGATCACTTCCAGTATTCTTTCTCTTACCCTTTTATTTTTTCTTCATAAAGCGTTGAAAAAACTCTTTTACCCATAATGCCTCTTCTACACTAATGCTCTGTTTCTTACCACCCCTGCCGTATCCGCGGCTTTGTTGATATCTGCTGATATCCATGTTCCCTGTCACCCACTTTTACTCGCTTAACTGAAATTTTCCAATTATGCTGGGAGTTAGGAATGGTCCCTCAGGATTGGAGGGATGCTATCATTGTTATCTTGTGCAAGGAAAAAGGTGATCAGACTGGATGCAAGAACTATCGTGGTATCAGTTTACTGAGTGTGCCAGGAAAAGTGTTTGGGAAGATAATTATAGATAAGGTACGAGGTCTTACGTCAGAGAAAGTGTGGGATGTACAGAGTTGTTTTATGCCTGGTAAGGGATGCACTAATCAAATTTTTGCTTTACGCATGATGATTGAAAAGTCTGTTGGTAAAAAGGTGTTTGCCGCCTTCATAGATTTAGAGAAAGCATATGGCAAAGTAAATAGGGCTCTTCTGTGGAAGGTGCAGAATAAATATGGTATTACTGGGAATCAATTTAATAGTGTGAAAGCCATGCACGCTGGCAGTAGAACATGTGTGCGAGTGCATGGTGTTTTATCGAGATGGTTTTCTATTGCTGAAGGAGTCAGGCAAGGTCGTGCAATGCCATCCTGGCTGTTTAATATATTTATGGATGCATGCATGCGTGACACCAAAATGAGTGATAATGGTTTATGTCTTGGTAATATGCGTGTGTGCAGATTGCTCTATGCTGATGACACAGTCCTGTTGTCAGAGAGCAAATGTGAAATGCAACGTATGTTGTCCAGGATGTAGGAAGTGTGTATGAAATTTAAACTGAGTACGAATAAGGGAAAAACTAAAGTTATGGTTTCTGAGAGAGGAACTGTTCGTACTGAAGGCAATATAAGTCTTAATGGCACAGAGATTGGCCAGGTGAATGAGTTTGTATATTTGGGAAGTATGTTCGACAGAGAGAACAAATTAAATTGGGAAATTATTGTAGTAAGCGAAATTTTCATTGAAAGTCATAGCTGCCTTAGGAGGACTTCACAGGAATGATGGGTTCTCAAGGAAGTCCCGAATGACTGTGTATGAAAGTGTAATTGTTCCTACTCTGTTGTACGGCAGTGGAACCTGGGTACTGCAGAAAAGACATAGGAGTAGTTTGTGTGCTGAGGAGATGCGTTACTTACGGGGGGGTAAGACACGCGCTGATCATGTGATAAATGAAGATGTGTTGCAGGTGTGTAATGTGAGGCAAAATGTTGTTAGTAAGGTGGAGACTAATATTCTTTGGTGGTTTGGCCATGTTGAAAGAATGTGTGATGAGGTGCAGACTAAGATAATTTTTTCAGCCCAAGTGGCAGGAAAGAAAGGTAGAGGAAGGCCAAGGAAATCATAAAAGGACCAGATTCAGGCATGTCCATGCTTGAAAAAAGGTTATCAGTATGAAATACAAAAGGTCTTGTGTGTGGCGTGTGATGGATGTTAATGAAGTTCGAGCGGTGTGCAGATATCGTTGCAAATGAAGACATTTGATACACCAACAGTAGGTATATTCTAGTTCTACCAGTTAAATGGCATGGTCTTTCTTTGAGGAGCTAACATCTGAATCTCGGTGAACAGCTTAATGGTACGTATGTATGTATGTACTTTCTTCACCGTCAGTCATTTCTTTTTCTTGAGTCACTATCAGTCTCCTGTCTCTTTACATATGTTTCTTTTTTTCCCCTTTTCCCTGTTCATTTATTTTTCTTTCTCTCACTTTCAATATCCTTTCTGACTCCTTTCTCCTAACATATACCTCTCTCTCCAATCTCTGGGAGTTTCTTCATGTTCTTTAAATCGCTTTGCTTCCCGAATTCCTTTCTCTCTAACTTTTTCTCGCACACACACACTTCTTCTCATTTCTTCTTTTTCTCCCTTTCAATTTCTCTTCTCCTTCATGTTCTATTTTGGAGACCTATCACTCTGCTGCAGTTTTTTTCCTTCTACATATGTATCACTTTCTTTCCCTCTGTTTCCCCGTGCCTTTCTTTCTGTGTCTATGTTCTTTGTTCGATGTTTATCGCTATCTCTTTTGGTCTCACATTAATTCTCCTTTCGAGTGTGCTTGCGTGAGTTCACGCACATCATTCTCCCTTTCTTTCTCATTAATACACTGCATCACATTTTTTTCTTTTTTCACTCTATTCTCCTTCATTTCCTCATGCTCTGTTCTCCCCTCTCATTTTTCATGAATTCATGTTGCCCGTGGCGGCTCAGGGTTATTCAAATGGGAGTTCACAATACATAAATTGTAAAAATTAAATTTTCAGTTACGTCATAACGTACGGGTGAAAATATATTTCTGTTTCTACAAGTAAAAAAAAGCAATGCAACTAAAAGAAAAGAACAAGCACTTATACGGAGAAAAATTGTAACATTCGACTTTGTACAAAGGAAGATTCTATTACAATAGTGCTTACAATTTACTTCAAAGGTAAACGTTCAAAGGGAATGTTGATTACTCAAGTGCAATATTTGTAAATTAAGTCAACCCGCCTGTCTCTCTTTGAGGCAAACAAATCAATAGCATTTTTGTTGAATTTAGGTATGTCACTTATCATGTTTTTTTCAATTGAGAGCATGACTAGAGCGTTCAGTCTGTCCTCAATGATGTTTCTTAAAAATGTCTTAACTCGTTTTAAAATTGAGAAGCATCTCAGAATTTTTCATTGGGATAGTAGAAATAATTAGCAACCGTTTGTAGTTCTCCGAGAATGTAGTGTGCAAGTTATTTTCTGTAACGAACTGTAGAAGACTAATGGCACCATCCATATTTCTGAAATCTGGTTTTCTGTAAATTATTCCTAGTTCAGTTTTCAGACGATCCTTCTGTAACATGGGATAAACATCTGTTGTTTGCTGAACAAGCTGATTTGAAAACTTTTTCTCGTATTCCTGAAAACTTTCTGCTTGGAGGAGAGAAACAGCAGAGTAGTTAGTTATAAAAGATCTATCTTTTACTTGATTCGTGATAACATCACATATCTCTTTAGCTGCCACAGTTCTATTTATGTGAATATTTTCTCTCTTCCTTGTCTTTGATGTTTCCTCTGTTTCTGATATCTTCATGGTCACTGTATCCATTCTTTTCCCATTGACTGCTGGAAAGTGTTTACATGCTTTCAAATGAGTGCTGTTTCAGTTAGTGTTTTCTGAAGCTGGTTGTATAACACATCCACGTGTGGCATAATATTGTGAAAAATTGTAAGTCAAAACACAAAAACCGAGTCTTCCAACATACGCCGAACAGCCCCTGCCTGATTTATTGCTACAGCTTGTTTCGATGATGACTCTATTTTTTATTTGCATTCAGTTAACTGTTCCCTTTATTTATACACTGTATTGATGGTTCGACTCTTGAAATTCCACCTGGTGGCTGAACCATGAGGTATCCTTTTTCTAACAGTTTCATCTAGAATAGCAATCCTCTGTGGAGAGTTACTGAAAAAGTTAGTAATGTCACTTAGGTTGGAAAAGAATACCCGTACTTGTTGATTCTGACTGGTTGCTTGGCCGACAATCAAATTGAGCTGATGTGCGTAGCAATGCACAAAATGTGCATTCTTATAGGTACGTTTAATAATAGCCTGAACACCACTCGTCATGTTTGTACCGTCGTAGCTCTGGGATATCAGTTTCTCGGCTTTGTCTACAATTTTTTTCCAAACTAGCTTGAATATATCCAACGATAGATTATGCATCACGTCCTTCCGACATTAGCAAAACCTGGAAATGTGTTTCTGTCTAAACATATGCCTCTCTTTCTCATTTAATTTCCGCTGATCGGGTGCCTTTGTCTCTCTTAGTAATTCATCTTTTCTTTGTGTATGACTATTTCCATCGTTGTACCTCTTATAATTCTTCTATACATTATTCTCTCTCTCTCTCCCTTTGTGTGTTATTCTCACCTTTCTCGTAGCTTTCTTCTTTCCTGAATCGTGCCTTTTCGTTCACTTTAATTTCTTACATCACCTTCTCTTTCCTTTTCACTGGTCCTTGTTCTAAGGATCCATTACCACGTTGCTCCCTTCTTTTTTTTTTTTCTCGTTCTTTCAATATCTGTCGTTTTTCGCTTTTCTGCTTTTCATAGAGACTGTTTTTTTAGTTAATGCCACAAAAATCTCTTTCTTTCATATGTAATATAAGATTTGCATGACTTTTTTTTCGATATGAATTCGCCTGATGTAATCGTAAGTCTTGTCACGTACACAAATTTGCATCAGCGCTCTCATGCTGTTCATATAGGTGACGCAGTTCCTTCCTGTTCACAAGCGGAAGTACCTTCCTTCTCAGTAGGGATTCAAGAAATCTTAATAAATAAACGGTGTAAAAGAAAAACGGATTTTCGTGCAATGGCGGTGAACAGTCGCTTGATTTCCCGTGATAATTCCAGAAGGACACGAAAGATCGAAATCCTGTTAACGCTCTCATTGATCCCGTAACAAAATGTACCGTGAATAAAACACGCATGTTCTTAAATAACGTTTCAGAGAAAAATGATTTAGACATTCAGTTCCACATTAACATATATCATGCGGCATTAACATTAACAAAGCAGTCAACTTTAGAGTATCACGCTAACTTTTTTTACTTTTCTCAGGCTTACGATCTATCGCTGCAAAAAGAGGTTTCTGAAAGATGAAACGATATGCTATTTTTTTCGGAGCAAAAAAGAAAGAAAAAAGAAGTTGGAAATACACATAATTTCAGTAAAAATAACAAATTAAACACCCTGTGCAAACAAACGATTAACTTCCTTTGCTTTTTGCGGCAGAAACTCTACTGATTTTCATTCGAACAAGAGAGATGACCCCTATTTTTCGATGTAACGAGTACGTTTTAATCCTTTCCGACACCAAAGTCCTACAGTAGAGCGTCGAAAATCAGAACGTCAAAAACTCGAACAAGCTCCCATCCACTTTGTGTGTGTGTGTGGTGATTTAGAGTTTAAGTATAGTCCGCTCATTTTAACTTGGCAATTGATGATAATGGAATCGCCTGATTTTGGGGGTGCGAGCATTTTAGGCGCGACGTGTTGAAGGTGGAGGTGATTTCTGATACTCAGAGACAAAAGGCGAAAATTTCCCCAGTCATTTGTTCCCTGCGGGACTAAGATTGCACGACCCATTACCACGGCAGTACCACCCCTTGTTTCATCTCTTAGCCCCCATTGTTTACTGTGAGCCGGGAGGAAAATGATTCCGCCTGCATTCAACATAATTCCCCATCTTTACTGTAGCGAATGAGATAAGGAAATTTTTCAGTAGGATAAGATTTTTACTAGCGAAAAGTTGAGGTTGCAAACGTAAATATACACTAACGCCCCTTGCGCCAGAATCGTGAACTAAAAATTCCACGTAGTAAAAAAAATTCCACGTAGTGTTCCACGTAGTAAATGGTATCCGGCGTTAGAAAAACTGGTTAAATCGGACTTTAACAGTCATTTGCAAAATTTTAAGACCACTTGTTGGATTAGGAGATTTCTTCCGATTGCGTCAGCTACTGTCTGTATTACTCAACTTCCTGCCGGTGTTGCATCATCCTACAACGGCAGCTGTTGATAGAGTTGGGGGAAGCGTGCAAGTGTCAGTTTGCTTCTGGTTTTCATGCTGAGAGGTTTTGTACGTATTTTCTATATAGCGAAAAATAGGCAAAAAAAGCGTCATTAAAATGGTGTCACTCAGAGGGCACAAATGGTGACTTGATATCATGAAGGATACTCCGAACGTGACATAAGCAGAAAGGTGAATGTGAGCAAGACTGCTATTCATAATACGATCATGAAATATCGAGATACAGGTGAGTTTAGCGACTGAAAGAGAAGTGGACGTCCAAGGAAAACAACCCCACGTGATGGCAATACCATAAGGCGATTAGCTATGCGTTTTCCGAGGAGTTCGTGCAAGAAAATCAAGCCTCCCAACATTTAAAAGGGCCTGATATTAGTATCAGCATTGTTTCCCGGCGTCTTAACAAAGATTTTGAATTAAAGTCTTATAAACCTGCACATAAACCTAGACTAACCTCTGTCATGATAAAGAAGGGACTCCAATTTTGAGAAGCGTCATCAATCGTGGACTGCTGAAAATTGGAAGCCAAGTTCTTTTTTTCCGATGAATCAACTGTGCGTCAATTTGAATCACGTGAAGGACATGTTCGACGACCGAAAGGCAAAAGGTTTGATGAAAATTACACCTTTAGTACCGTGAGACATCCTCCTAGTCAGATGATATGGGATGCTATGTCAGCATCTGAGACTGCTTCATTATCCATTTCACCGACAGGCACTATCACGACTGGTCCTTTTTATGTGTAAATGCTACATGAGAAACTGGTAAGTCATATGCAAGTGCGCAGATGCACTCTCTTTATGCATGACCGGTGCTCCATGCCACAGATCAAAGACAGAAAATGAGACTACCTGTAGAGGAAAAAGATAACTGTGCTTGACTGGCCCGGTAATATTCCCGACCTTAACCCCATCGAAAATTTGTGGACTCTTTTAAAAGACAAGGTAGCAGAAAAACAGCCATCAAATTCCCAAGCTTTGATTGACGCGATAAAGTACGTGTGATGAAAAGACATTTCAAGTGACGACTGCAAATTCCTCATTGAGAGTATGCCACATGGTATTCTGTCCGTTATAAGAAACAAAGGTGGCCCCACAAAGTACTGAATTCGGTTTTCGTATGCTGTTAAGAATGTAAGTATTCATCTGTGGTGTCATTTTTTCAAATATCTCTGAATAGTAATTAGTTGTTACTTTGAAAATCTGAATTTTCAATAAATTGACCGGTGGTCTTAAACTTTTGCAAATGACTGTAGAAGCAGAGATATATCGAGAAAAACAAAGTAAATATTTGCGCCCCTAAGAGAGATTTTTTACATAATTTTTGGCAGCAAACGCAGGCAAAATATTTTCGTAGTTAGTAGTACCTGAACCGAAAGAGGACTTTTCTAATTGGGTTTTTAGCCGCGCAGATATTGCCGAAAATATGATGTAAACGGAAACGTTAACTCATTCCTTGTACTGGCAAACTTACGAGTTAAGAAAATTTGAAATTATAAGGAAAACGTTTCGCGCCAGAACCGAACTCCGACAAAAAAAGAATGTTTCAAATCGGACTATTAGAAGCCGAGATACGGAGAAAAGTAAGATATAGTACTACGCCACCTGTCGGAAGAACTGTTCATCATTTTAAGTAGAAGGTATTCTCGAAAGGTTATCTGTAGTAAGCGGCTGTGGAAACATAAGTTTGTCCACAACGGGCATCGAACCTGTGTCCCCTCACTCCGGAGTAATTCGCTCTCCCAACTAAGCTACGCGGACAGAATGTCTCGCTGCAGATTTGTCGTTTTGACACATTTTTTCACCTCTGTAGTACGTCACACGGCATCTTATACATAAAAAAAATCTGTCGAGTTGTCAGGTGCGCCCATATTGTTGCAAATACATCGGAAATATAAATACACCCTTACGCCTCCTAGTGACAAAATCATTCTTCTCGAAAACTATAAATTGTATGCAGAACATTTCTCACTAAAAGCTCTATCCAATACAAAAAAAATTTCAAATCGGACATTTAGAAGGAGGGATATTGGGAATATCACAATTTAACATTACACCCTCTAGTGGAAAAACTGGGCACTACTTGAAAAAGAAACTGTACCGAAAGTAGTCTTCGCTGTAAATGGTATCGAGTGGAAGAAAGAGAGTTTTCAATCGGATATTTAGAAGCAATTATATGGGACAAAATATATTTTGAATTCGATAACATGTGCATTTACGCCATAGCGGCAAAGTTATGCATCGGGAAAACCCGGAATGTAAGAACCATCGTTCTCATATCTCAAATTTCTGAATGCAAAAAGAATTTTTCAGATTGGACAAATAGTTGTAGAGATATCGTGTCCACAGACGAACGGACGGGCAATGTGATAACATACGCAAGCGCCTTTTTTACAAAAGACATGCTAAAAATTCTGCATTTGTAACTGGAAAATCCTTTAATTCTTTGGAATTGCAAACTGTTATCAAAAGCCTTGGTGAAGAGTGTAAAATGCAATAAATGTTAATGTAACTCTTAAATAATTTCAATATTCTAAAACCGTCGCTTTTATTATTTATTTAGCAAGTCTTTTGCCAAAAAGAAGTACGTTCTTTCTCTACAACTAGTCCGATTCGAAAAATTCTTTTTGCAGTCGAAAGCTGAACTGTAAGAATGATCCATACATTTTTGTTTCTTTTCCGATGCATAACCTTGTCGCTATGGGGCGGAAACGTATATGATATTAAATTCAAAATGTATCTTACTTTATACGACTACTTCAAAACAAATTCGATTCAACAAAATTATTTTTACCTTCCGATACCTTTTATCACGAAAGTCATTTTATGTACAGTTGCTGTTTGAGATAATCCATGACGTCACAGCTACGGCGTGGGTGTTAATGCATATTGTATTTTTCCGGAAAACTCTGCTTCTAAAAATCGGATTTTAAAAATTATTTTTGTATTAAATAGTGGTCACGACGATGAATATTTTGCGCGCATTTTATAATATTTTGTGAAAAAATGTTTCGCCATTAGGGGGCATAAGTGCATATTTCTGTTTTTGCATGTTTGAAACGTATCTTCGCTTCTGGAAATATAATTGAAAAAAAAATTCAATCAGACGTCACTCAGCGTGGAAAGCATTTATGTATACCTTTTTTTTTTTTCTCAAAATAATGTTCACTTTTCCCGCTCAGAAGCGTTAATATGTAGCGATGATATCCCCTATTTAAAAACATAATTACTACTAATAGCATTTGTGCCGAAGAGTATTTTTCATGTAGTTGCCAATTCTTGTACTATACAGATTTGCTACTAGGCGGTGTAAGTGTTCATTCCTATTTGAAACCGCATTTTCGTTTTTAAACAGCCGGAATTCTTTGCCTTCTTTTAAAATACCGGGATGCTTTGTCTTCTTTTGAACTGCCGGAATGCTTTGTCTTCTTTTGAATTACCGGGATGTTTTGTCTTCTTTTGAACTGCCGGTTGCTTTGTCTTCTTTTGAACTGCCGAGTTGCTTTGTCTTCTTTTGAACTGCCGGAATGCTTTGTCTTCTTTTGAACTGCCGGGATGCTTTGTCTTCTTTTGAACTGCCGGAATGCTTTGTCTTCTTTTGAACTGCCGGGATGTTTTGTCTTCTTTTGAACTGCCGAAATGCTTTGTCATCTTTTGAACTGCCGGAATGCTTTGTCTTCTTTTGAACTGCCGGGATGTTTTGTCATCTTTTGAACTGCCGGGTTGCTTTGTCTTCTTTTGAACTGCCGGGTTGCTTTGTCTTCTTTTGAATTGCCGGAATGCTTTGTCTTCTTTTGAACTGCAGGGATGCTTTGTCTTCTTTTGAACTGCCGGGATGCTTTGTTTCCTTTAGATCTGCCAGGATACTTTTGTCCATGTTGTGCATCCCCGTCCCATCCCACCCAACTTCGAACACTGGTTTCCGATTATTCGGAGTTTTCGATTTTTCGACGTCACCATGATTCTCATTAGATTGGATAAACGAGGCTTTACTCTATTTCGATGATTTCTGCTACAAATATTCTCTATATAATTGCGAAATAACTTTGGCACTTCCAATCAAAAGACCAAAGCGGTGTGTTCTTACATTATTTTATTTTCTTGCTTTTACTTTTGTAGTGGTAACTGATAGAGTCAAAGGAATGTAAGCTACAGACGTGCCAACTTTCATTTTACTTGTTGTCTTAAATGTGTCAAAGTTTTCCACCCCTTGAGAGCTATCTGTCAAACACACAACCATTTCCCCGTTGAACTTCAAGTGACACCAAAACTTTAGCTGTTGATAACTACCCTGAATGACAGTTTTTTAAAAGTTGCCATTCATTTCGCATTCCTACAGCATTTTTAAAGTCCAAACAATTTAGAAGATTAATGTCAGGCCGTAATTACGCTCTTTAAATAACACGCATATTACGGCTACAGAATCGAGGAAGTTGGTTTTTAAGAACGCTTTGCCGGTTGAAACAAACCGTCTACTTAATTTTGAGTCAACCTCTGACATGATAAGTGGAATGTGAAAACCAAATGACAGAAGCGCATTTTGCAAAACAGTCACGACCATATCTTTCGTCTTTTTCTTCTTTATTTTTGCCACTGTCTTAATTTAGCATAGTTTGTAGTTCGTAAAGAAAAAAATTGGAGAGTCAGCAGTGATTTCTTTTACGAAACGTGATGAGTATTTTTTCTACTGAACAATTATCAACCATAAGGCAGATCGTTATCTTGTCGCGGTGACAGACGCCATTTTTGATTTTCCTAGACCACAGATGATTGGCAGTGATATGATGATGTTGATACAGCACTGAACTTCAATTGAAACACTTAGAAAGATAGCGCGGTCACCGACGCCCAGGTCGTTATCAATCCACTTCTTAGTACACAGTGCCTCCGCCAAGATAATGCGAAATCATTAACTTTTCTCTGAAGGCCAAAAGCTAGTTTAGTGGTCTATATATATATATATATATATATATAAAAGAAGCACGGCTATTGACTCTGTTTATATCACTCGTTTATGGAACAATTAACATCAATTTAGTAAGTGCACGACGTGATGTTGCCCAAATTACGCGTGTAATATCTTCTTGACAACTTAAAAATAATTAATAGCACACAAAAAGTCCTCCTACTGCACAAAACTTAGCAATTTTGGAAATTATTTCTTTCATTTAATTTCCGGATAGCGTGAGGGCTTTGTAAGAACTGTGTTCTGCACGATAAGCGTGGGCTATCAGCGAAGGTAAACTGTTCATATTTTGAGAGCGAAGTTCCTTTTCCATAGAAACAAAATTAATGCTTCAGTAATCCAAAAAGTAATGTACGCTATATTGCCAAAAATCACCGGACCCACCTTCAAAAGCAAATGAACGGATTCGCTGCGTTGTTAAGATGCGCGGTACAGCTGCAAACAGTATAAAAACAAGCCTGCAGCTGACCGCTATCATATCGCAATGTGAGGTTGAGTGAAAATGTCGCGGCGGGAGAGAACTGACTTTGAGAAAGGAAATATTGTTGGGTGTTATATTACTGGGTTGTCCACAGGAGAAACCAAGAGGCCTTTAAATATACCCAAGTCAACTGTTTTGGATGTACTGAATAAGTGGGGGACACATGGCGTGCCTGAAGCAGCAAAACGTACCAGCAAACCAAAGAAAATCAGTGATAGAGGACGTCGAAGCCTCGGGAGAGTCGTTACAGCTAATCGACGGAGCACTGCACAAGGCCTCAGTGTACAGGTAAGTAAAAACGCTGGAACCTCGATATGTACACGTACCATTCGCAGAGAACTTCACTCCATGGGTTACCGTGGTCGTGCGGCTGCTCATAAGCCTTTCATCTCCACTCGGAATGCTGCTCGTCGTTTAGCATGGTGTAAAGAACATTTATCGTGGACCGTAGATCAATGGAAACGGGTCCTATGGACTGGTGAATCCAGATACACGATCCATCAGTCTGATGGCCGTGTGTGGGTATGGCGGCAGCCGGGGAAACGCTATTTACTACAGTGTTCTGTTCCTACGGTCAAGTTTTGAGCTGGCAGTGTACTCGTGTGGAAGGGTTTTTCGTGGTATGGTCCCGCCCCATTGGTTGATGTGGACAAACCCGTTAGCCAGCACGTCTACCTCGATATTCTGGACAATTACGCCCTGCCAACTCTGTGGCAATGCTATGGAATCGAGTCTTGTTGGTCCCAGCAGGATAATGCACGGAGCCATGAAGCAAGTACTGTTACAGCGTGGTTTGACGATACTTCCGTATCATGTGAGGACTGGCCAGCACAGAGCCTTGATCTTTAAATCCATAGAGCAGCTATGGGATGAACTAGAGCGCCGCATAAGAAGTTTGGAACTAAGGTCTACTACTAAGCAACAGTTATCTGCAACATTAAGTACTGAATGGAAGCGCATACCTATCGCTGTGTTCCAGAACCTTGTCGAAAGTATGTCTCGAAGAGTCAATGCATGCAATAAGGCCAAAGGTGGACCGACACCGTACTAATGTATGTTAATAAATACTATGTTGTGTTTCTCTTCTAGGTGTCAGGTGACTTTTGTCAATATAGTGTATGTAGTGCATTCTCTATGTCACCCTCGGATGGAACTGGTTTTCCCCGTAATCAAGCACGGATGCTGTACCTAGCCGACTACAGTGAGGTTTGAAACTTCGTCAAAAGCAAGTTCTAATCCCATTTTCATTTCTCTCTTTTCAGGCAGCTTAAACTATAGATTTTAAACAAGAAAGAAGACACAGAATTTTCCGTTGTAATAAGCAGGTCTGTTGAATCCGTTCCGATGAGAATATAATTTATCAAAGTTATTCAAAACCAATGGAACAGGTTAAAAAAAAACGCACACAAACGGATTTCTACAATAGATAAAACATCATCCAGAAATGTAAACAGCTACTGTCTTCCACCAGCGGCTAGAAAGCATGTTACGAAAATTAACAAATGGGGCACAAAAACTTTTTCATAGCAGAAGGAAGTTATCAGAGACAAAGAGATTTTCAGATCGAACAGTTAAAAGAAGAAATATACACCAATAAGCCATTACATTATGACCCCCACCCCCAGCCTAGAGAAATGAGCGTGCATGGAGACCAAAACGGTGGCGCAGGTGAAGTTCACAGGGCAGTATATATTCAACCCGAGGACCGGCTTTCGGTTAGTAGAGTGTTCGGAGTCAGAATGGGAAAAGCTGCCGATTTATCGAAGCTTGATAAAGGACAAATTGTGATGGCACGGCGCTTCGAAACTACGATCTCGGAAACGGTGTGGCTTGTGTATTGTTCATGTGCCGCTGTAGTGAGTACGTATCAAAAGTGGTGCACAGATGGCCAAACGACGAACCATCGTCCAGCCGTGTGTCGTCCGCAGTTCATTGATGCCAGAGGGGAGCTGAGGCTATTGTGCATTGTTCACAGCGACCTCAGGGCCACAGGGCGACAACAGTGGTGATTAGAGCAATGTGTCACAGCACACATTTCATCGCAGCCTTCTGCGTATGGGCCTGCGTATTCGAAGACCCAGTCGGGTCCACATGCTCACTGCACGTCATCGCCAACAACCCATGAAATGTGCCCAAGATCATCGAGATTGGACCGTAGATGATTCGAAGAAAGTGGCCTGGTCCGACGAATCGAGATTCCTAGTGCATCACGTAGACGGCCGAGCGCGGATTCGCCGATTCCCGACGGAGGCAATGGCACCTGGATGCACTATTGGGGGAGGGGGATAGACCCGCGGTGGCGGTGTTAGGCTGTGGGCGATGTTTTCTTGGGAAACTTTAGGCCCTATTATCCCAACAGCAAAATCCCTGACAGCTGTCGGGTATCTGAACACCGTTGCGGACCAAGTTCATCCATTCATGGGAACTGTGTTCCCAGCTGGTGATGGCCATTACTAACAGATAATGCGTCATGCCACACTTCCAGAATCGTCAAGGAGTGGTTCGAGGAACATGTTGGTGACTTTCTGTCAATGCCCTGGTCTCCAAATTCACCGGACATGAGCCCAATCGAACATGTGTATTTCGACTTGGAAAAGTGGGTGCGCGCTAAATCACTGCTACCCCAAAATGTACGGAAACTGGAGGACCTGCTGTTGACATTATGATACCAGATACACCAGGATACCTATCTGCACCTCATCGAATCGATGCCTCGCCGAGTGGTCTCTGTTTTGCTAGCTAAAGAGGGTCTATAATTTGGGTGGTCATAATGTAATGGCTCAACGGTGTAGAAAGCAACATGACGAAACTCTACACCTTCTAGCGGTAGAAGTGGAACAGCATAATGGAAAAATTGAAAATACGAGGAAAATATTATCGTCGGAAAAAGCTATGCTAAGGAAAAAGAACTTTTCAAATACGTCTTCCGGAAGCAGAGACAGCGAGAAAAAGGTTTTGACATTTACACCTCGTAGCGGGAAATCTGTGTATTACTTAAAGACGATAATGCTTTACATGTCTGTTGTAGCGAATGTCATGAAGTAAAAAAGAAATTTCTCAATAGGATTTTTAGAAGCGTATATATAGCTGCAATCAGAAGTACACAAACACCACCTAGCGACAGAACTATGAACTATAAAATTCCGCAAATTCAAACCTAAAGTGTTCCAAGATAAATGGCATCCGGTGTCGAAAGAATTTTTTAAATCGCACATGTAGAAGCAGAGATATTGAGAAAAATATATTAAACTTGGCACCCGTAGCGGGGAAATTATGCATTATTTCACGCACAGAATAGTTTTCATAGTTAGTAGTATCTGACCGAAACAGATTTTTTTCAGTCGGGTTCTTAGTCCCGCAGATATTGCTGAAAACGGAAACATGAATCTACGCTATATAGCGGCACACTTTTGCGTTAACTGCACAGATAAAACGGAAACATGAACCTACTCCCTGTAGCGGCACACTTTTGCGTTAACTGCACAGATAAAACGGAAACATGAACCTAGCCCTATAGCGGCACACTTTTGCGTTAACTGCACAGATAAAACGGAAACATGAACCTACGCCCCACAGCGACACACTTTTGCGTTAAGGAAAATTCGAAATTATAAGAGAAACATTTCTCACCGGAAATGCTCTCCAACAAAGACAGATTTTTCAAATCGGACTCTTAGAAGCATAGATATCGAAAAAATGTGATATACATCTATACACATATCGTGGCGGAAAAGCTATGCATTATTCTAAGAAAAAATTGAAACGAGATTTCAGAAGCACAGATTTTGCTGCAAATGTATCAGAAGCAGAAATAAGCACTTACGCCCCTGGTGGCCGAACTATTCTTTACGAAAGATAATAAATTGTATGCAAAACATTTCCCATGAGAAGCTGTATTCTATGCAGGAAGAATTTTTCAAACTGGAGTTTTAGAAGCAGAGATATCGAGGAAAACATAATTTCTTTTACGCCCCTAGCGGAAAATCTATGCATTACTTGGAAAAAAGACTGTACCTAAAATAGTCCTCGATATAAACGACATCGAAAGGAAAAATATTTTTTCAATCAGTTATTTGGAAGGAAATATAGAGAATAAAATGTATTTTGAATTCGATATCACTTGCATTTACGTCCTACTGTAGCGGCGAAGTTGTGCATCGGAGAAAAACCGGAATGCAAGGATCATCATTTTCACATTCGGGTCTTCGCAATGCAAAAATGATTTTTCAAATCGGACAAATAGCTGCACAAAATGATGTCTACAGACGGAAGGGCAAACCGATAACATAAGTACGGTCTTTTTTTCTACAAAAGTCATGCTAAAAAATTGTTGTAACGAGATTTATGAGGAAAGACATTTTTCCCTAGGATTTTTAACGCTAATGCGTAGAAAAAAATTAATAGGAGAACCATATTAACCAATTGCTGAAAGTGAAAAATGTGAAGATTGTGTGATACCAAGTTTTTGTGTGAAATTTGTGATGTGCAGTACGTCATTGAAGTTCGAGTCGTGTGCCAAGATCGCTGTAAATGCAGACATGTGATGCAACGACAATACATAAAACCTAACACCATCGGTAACCGTGACTTGTCTGGTGACCTTTGTGAAACCCAAATTTGCTTGTGCGGGACTCGAACCAAGCATCCTTCCGCTCCGGAGCCGAATGCTTTCTCAATTAAGCAACGCCGGCAAAGGCTTATCACTGCTATTTTCCATCAAGGCATGCGCGTCAACTCTATATAGAACGTCAGACCTTTCGCTGACGACCTAACCTCTGAATCGCAGGGAAGAGTTTAGTATATATATATAGTACATGTATGTATGAATGTTTTTTGGCTCATTGTAGTGAAATAGATTTCTCGTCCATAAGTTTGAAAGTTTGAATGCATGTTTGGAAGACTAGGATACAGATTTTTATTTCCACAGGGGTCAAGACTAGAGGTATAAGTGGGAAGAGTGCGTTGCAATGACCAAGAATATACTGAAAACTAAAACAACAACAACAAAAGAACAGGTAGGCTCAGTTCTGACTGAGCCGTCAGTTCGGAGCGTAGGACTACGACTTGCAGATCGGAGAGTTGAAATGAGCTTGTCGAGTATGGTTTCAAAGCGTTTAATTTAATTTGTTATAGCCAACACAGGTCTATGATATGAAAAGCAGCTGATATATTTTTTACAAATAATGCTGGATACATTGCGAACACAATGCAAATCGATACACGAATTATCCAACGTGGTGCTCTGTCTTCTTGGGCTCTTACATTCCTCATCACTTGCTTTGATTTTCTCCACTTTTGCTTGCGTTCATTCTGCGAAGTCCGCGGCATTGTCGAAAATGTAAACCCGTTCACACGAAAACAGTTTTTAAAAATTTCAGTTTAAACCACTGCGATATGTTTTTTTTATATATTTGAATAAATTTCAAGAGCTTTAAAACGATACCACGCATGGTCATTTTGGATTCACGGTTGTCCAGATAAGCAGCGATGTTGTCAAAAGTATTCACCGATTCATAAGAAAAATATTTTTAAAATGTTCAGTTCAAATCACTGCGGAATGTTCTTCGTATATTTGAATAGATCTCGTCGAGAGCTTTAAAACGATACCACGCACAGTCGTGTTGCGCTCACGGTTGCAGAGATGGACTGAGTCAAACGCGGGGGCACAGCCAGCAATATCATCTTCCCCGCGCACACGGAGCAAGGGGAGCGTTGCACGCACGATGTATTGCTCAGTACGCGAATTGGACTCGATGCTGTTTACGAATATGCTAACACGATTAGTGTGTGGCACGTATTTTTAACGTTATAATGATTGGGACCTATTTTTCTCAGAGGTAATCGGCCGTAAGTCTCTCCATACAATCCGCGGAGTTTGATGTAGTCCTACGTAAAAATAAAAAAAAATAAAAAGTCAGAATTACAAAGTTTTCCTGTATTCATTAGAATAAGAACATTTTGAACGATTCTCGTACATTGCAATGCAGAGAAAATATCGCATCATTCCAAAATCAAAATCGTTTTTTTTTATCACGATGTTTTATAAAAAATTGGCTGGAATTAAATTCAAGATATGAATCCAAATAAGCCGTTTAAAGTTTAGAAAATGATGTATTAAAGCTATAATAATTTTAGTAGATATCTTTCAAATATGTGTTTATTAGGGTACTGTTGCTAACAATCGAGGTTATCTGGGCCCATATAAATAAATTTAAGTGATAGAATTTTCTTTTTGGGAAGCAGGTAGGTTGATCACAAACATGTGTTAAATATGAGCAAATAGTAGATATACCATTAGCATGCTAATTAATTTACTGCCAGATATGAAGATTTTTTTATATACATGAGATCAGGGTCATAACTACACCGCTGGCCACCCAAAATGCAACACCAAGAAGGAAACATCCGATTGGCCTGAAATTCGCAGCATGCGTCGCCCGCGAGAGGACATGTAAACGATTAGCATTGCAGGGCAAATGCAAATCATGTGCGCCCGTTGCTCCGATTACCATTGACGTTACACCATCGGCGAGTGCGGCGGCAGTGGGCCGTTGAACGCCACACCTGTACTAGGGAATGGCACGACATTGTCTTCTCCGACGAATCCCGCTTCTGCCTGCAACACCACGATGGTCGGATCCGCGTGTGGCGGCACCGCGGCGAGAGACTGTATGACGCCTGAATTAGGCATCGCCATACCGGTCCGTCGCCTGGCGTTATGGTTTGGGGCGCAATTGGATATACACCCGCACCCTTCTGGTACGCATCGCCGGTACACTCAACAGCCACCACTACATCTCCGACGTTTTGGAGCCTGTAGTCCTCCCTTACCTGCAGGATCTTCCATCGGCCACGTTTCAACAGGACAACGCTCGCCCGTACGTGGCACACATCGTGCAACAATTCTTCACGGCCCACCAGTTGTCGCTGCTGCCGTGGCCCGCGTGTTCTCCCGATATGTCGCCCGTCGAACACGTCTGGTCGCTGATCGGCAACCGAATGGCCCGGCAAGCACCACCCGCGGCTGCGCCTGATGAACTGTGGCAACGTGTGGAAGCAGTCTGGACCGACATACCCCAAGCCCACATCCAATGCCTCTTTCGTTCGATGCTGCGGCGTGTAGCGGCCGTTATTGCCAGCCATGGGGGCCACACGAACTATTGATGTCTGCGTGTTCCGCAAGTCAGAAAATGCTTCGCAGAAAATCTGTCTGAGCGTTTGACCTTGAACAGAATTTTTCCAAGCCCTACACCGAAAGTATTTTGCATTTCCACCGAGTATTGTATCATCGGGTTCACATTTACTTGACATTTACATCCGTTGGCACTTGGGCATTTACCTAGTTTTCCCATTTGACTAAAATTTTGTCAAAAAACCTGAATTACGATTTTTGAACAACCATAATACATTCCTATAACGGAGAGGAGGGCCGCCCCGGTGGCGCAGTGGTCTAAGGCGTTGGCCTCTGATCATTCGTCCGTAAGGGGTCCGGGTTCGAATCCCGGTCAGGCATGGGTGTTGTGTTTGTCTTACGGCACTGGTTCTCTCCCTTCCCTGGAACCAGTGACCCTAAATTAGGGACGGGCGACTGCTTATAGCCCATTGAGTTGCTCACGGTGGTCGTTAAACCTCCAATCAAAAAAAAAAAAAAAAAAAATAACGGAGATATGAGAAAATGAAGATTGTATCACTCTGAGTGGAAGTGTAGTTCTTTTGAACCCAAAGGGACGTAATTCTAAGCCGCCCTCCTCAAGTAAAGTTCGCGCAAGCCCTGCGTCAGGTAAGAATATTTTGCCATTCTGATAGGGAGTCTGGCACACTAATTGATAGAAAAAATTAGATTTTTCCAACCTGAATGCTTAATGCATTTATAAAAAGGTATTTCTTCATCTTGTTGTGGCAGTGTTGATGTTTTGTAAGTCCTAACAGTTCAGAAAAACTGCGCTGCTTAATACATTGGAAAGACAAAATCTGCTATTTACAGTCATTTGCAAAAGTTTAAGACCACCTTTCAATTTATTGAAAATTCAGATTTTAAAGTAACAACTAATTACTAGTCAGAGATATTTGAAAAAATGACACCACAAATGAATACTTACATTCTTAACAGCATACGAAAACTGAATTCAGTACTTTGTGGGGCCACCTTTGTTTCTTATAACGGACAGAATACGATGTGGCATACTCTCAATGAGGGATTTGCAGTCGTCACTTGAAATGTTTTTGCACAAAACGTACTTTATCGCGTCAATCAAAGCTTGGGAATTTGATGGCTGTTTTTCTACTACCTTGTCTTTTAAAAGGGTACACAAATTTCCAAGGGGTTAAGGTCGGGAATATTACCGGGCCATTCAAGCACAGTTATGTTTTTTCTGTGCAGGTAGTATTTTACTGTCTTTGATCTGTGGCATGGAGCCCCATCATGTATAAAGAGAGTGCATCTGCGCACTTGAATATGAGTTACAGTTTCTCATGTAGCATTTCCACATAAAATGGACTAGTCATCGTAGTGCCTGTCGACAAAAAGGATAATGAAGCAGTCCCGGATGCTGATATAGCATACCATATCATCTGACTAGTAGGATGTCTCACTGTGCTAGAGGTGTAATTTTCATCAAACCTATTATTGCCTTTTGGTCGTCGAACATGTCCTTCACGTGATTGAAATTGACTCACAGTTGATTCATCGGAAAAAAAGAACTTGGCTTCCAATTTTCAGCAGTCCACGATTGACGACGCTTCTCAAACTGGAGTCCCTTCTTTTTCATGACAGAGGTTAGTGTAGGTTCATGTGCAGGTTTATAAGACTTTAATCCAAAATCTTTGCTAAGACGTCCGGAGACAGACCCTTTCGAATGTAGGGGGAGACAGACCCTTTCGAATGTAGGGAGGCTTGATTTTCTTGCACGAACTCCTCGGAAAACGCATAGATAATCGCCTTATGGCATTGCCATCACGTGGGGTTGTTTTCCTTGGACGTCCACTTCTCTTTCAGTCGCTAAACTCATTTGTATCTCGATATTTCATGGTCGTACTATGAATAACAGTCTTGCACACATTCACCTTTCTGCTTATGTCACGTTCAGAGTATCCTTCATGATATAAAGTCACTATTTGTGCCCTCTGAGTAACACTTAATAACACTTAATGACGTATTATGAATAGCAGTCTTGCTCACATTCACCTTTCTGCTTATGTCACATTCGGAGTATCCTTCATGATATAAAGTCACTATTTGTGCCCTCTGAGTAACACTTAAAGAGGCTTTTCTGCCCATTTTTCGCTATAGAGAAAATACGTGCAAAACCTCTAAGCATGAAAACCAGAAGAAAGCTGACGCCCGCATGCTTCCCCCAACTCTATCTACAGCTGTCGCTTTGGATGATGCAACACCGACAGGAAGTTGAGTAATACAGACAGTAGCTGACGCAATCAACAGAAATCTTCTAATTCAACTAGTGGTCTTAAACTTTTGCAAATGACTGTTACCTTGATTTGTAGGTTTGATTTCATCGTCAGTTCCTTTCAAAAACTTTTAAGTAATGTGTCGAAATGAAGGTCAATAACGTTTTACGTCGCCGCTGTAGTAATATCTGAAATTAGCAAGAAACTGAAAGATAAATTTATTGGATTTTGGTGGGCTAAATATTATAAACACACGGAATTCTTATTCTCTTTTTCTCTATAGAATGTTTTGCACAAGTAAATTCCAATAAATGCCATCATGACACTCCAAACTGCTATACAAAACAATCTTAAGGTATCGTGGATGTTCATATTTATGACCAGGTCTGCTAGATATTTAAAAAAATATTACAGTTACCGAGAAGAATAGATATCGCATTTTAATAGTATGCTGAAAAACTGATAAGGCTTTATGCCGCAGGAAATAATGTGGCCATAAAGCCTCACTCATAAGAGGAGGATTGAATACTGAAATTAATTGAACCGTGCTTTGGAACCTAGGATGTTCTAATGTTTCCCACCACTTAAGGTGTGAGCTTCCGTGCAAGAGCCTCGTGCTTTATGGCTGTATAATTACAAGCAAGGCGCAAGTATTTTTGCTGGAATCGTGTATCCGTGTCGTCATTAACTCTATCTTTAAAATACACCACAGTCATGGGAACAGATGTTTATTATGGTTGAAGTTGTTTCAATGTTAGTGAAAAATTCAGTACCATTTTAATGACACGTAAATGCTGCCCGGGAAAGTGTGATAAAGCTTTGTTAAAGAGAGAATTCCCAAGCAGCTGTTCTTCTAAGATAAAACAGGTGTAATCCTTTCTGTTAAGAAGAATTTTTGTCCCCGTCATAGATTTTCCTTCCCACATACACTGCTCGACATAGAAAATGACACACAATGAAGAAATACACGAAATCAGACGAAACTTACCATACATGTAGACACGCAGTTCCGAAAGAGATGATTTGGTTTCTGGCGGATTACGCGAATGCGATGGACAAGGTGACAGTGCAATGTGGCTGGAGTCAGTTGGTCGTATGACCGTCATGCTGGACTACCCAACTGTCGACACATATCCATTAATTTGCATGGTGCTCTGACAAAGCAGAACTAGTGTGGTATCTTCTATGTCGAGCAGTGTATAAAGTCGAGCATCTTCCTTTTTTCCTAAACCCTACTTCTTTGAAGTTTTACGTACACTCAAAACCCCTGTCTTTACCGATGGGTGCGCGGCACAGCAAGTAGTAATGATGCCACCGACCGGCGCGGAATATATTGACAAGGCACGGGCAGGACGTGTCAGTTCGACAATACGACATAAGAAAAAGGAATGAGTTCTTGGAGTCTGAAGCATAAAATTTATTATCTACGTAATGCAGGCAAGGAATCTCTCAGAAACATATAGCATAAAGGCAATTTGCCGGTGACGGAAATAGAATCCTTCTGCTCCGGAGCCGAATGATTTCCCAATTAAGCTACACCGACAACGTTTGTGGCTGAGATGTGCGCCACCTCTGATGTAGGCACGTCACACATATCCCCCTCCCCTTCTTGAGAAAGAGCTGAGACGCAATCATAGGTTTCTTGAAGGAGATCACTTCACAAGAGGGAATTCTCATTAATTCCAGATGATGTGCGGAACGAACATCACACATTTTTCCAAGAACCCTACGGTCAGAAGATTCATTTTACGTTCGGGTGCCATTATAGCGTAAAATCCATTTTGCCGGTGGTGGAGATTGAAGTCGCATCTTCCTGATCCGCAGCCGAATACTTTTGAAATTGAGCTATACCGACAAATTTTGTCGCCGCAACTTTGCCGTCTAGTCATGTGAGTCACCTCTGAGGTAGGTATGTCACAAACCTGAAGCATTATTGGCTGTTTTAGAGCTGCTATAGTGAAGATACGAGGGGAATGGCCCGAAGAGGGACAGACATCCACTCAACATGCCGAAAAGCGGACACCTCCAATGATTGACTGTCTGACGGATTACACGAATGCGATAGGTAAGGTGACAGTGCAATGTGGCTGGAGTCAGTTGGTCGTATGACCGCCATGCTGGACTACCCAACTGTCGAAGTGAACGCCGATTTCCATGTGTTGTCTGGGTCAATAGAAGGCGTACGACCCCTTAATTAATAGCAGACTACAACAGGTCACACAGAGAAGTTCTCTCAAGCACACAATCCAATGGAAGCCCTTAAGGATTGACCTAAGGAGTAGGCGGCCCGTTCATATGCGCATGTACACCAACAGTCATTGCGAGCTCCGCTTGCATTATCGCTACATTGTGAGCTCCGCTTGCATTATGGCTACATTGTGACTGGTCAATGAAAGGATGGAAAAGGGTCGTCAGGTCTTATGAGCCAAGGTTCTAATTGCACCATGGCGATGAACAGGTCCGTATCAGACTGCTACTAGAATGGTATAATGAACATGACTGGGTCTTCTCTCGCTATGTATTTCTTTCGGACCAAACCCTTACATGATGATCATGTATCCCGATGATACTGGAATCTTTCAGGAAAACAATGCTCCTAGCCATAAGGCCAGCGTTGCTGAGAAATGGCTAAAGGATTATGTCGAAGAACACCGATGAACCATTACATTATGACCACCTACCTAACAACCTGTAAGATCCTCCCTTAAGCCTGCAAAACAGCGACCACTCGGCGAATCATTGATTCGATGGGGTGGTGATAAGTATCCTGGGGTATCTGGCACCATAATGTCAACAACAGCTCCACCAGTTCCCGTACATTTCGGGGTCGTGGTGATCTAGCGGGAACCCACTTTTCCAAGTCTAACCACAAATGTTCGATTGGGTTCATGTCAGATGAATTTGGAGGTCAGCACATTAACAGAAAATCACCAGCATTTTCCTCAAACCACTCCTTGACGATTCTAGCAGTGTGGCATGGCGCATTATCCTGTTGCTAATGGCCATCACCAACAGGGAACACAATTGCCATGAATGGGTGAACGTAGTCCGCAACGATTTTCAGATACCTGACTGCTGTCAGGGATTGTGCTATTGGAATAATGGGGTCTAAAGTGTCCCAAGAAAGCATCGCCCACAGCATAACACCACCTCAGCGGGTCTATTTCCCCACAACAGTGCATCCAGGTGCCATAGCCTCCTTCGGTAATCGGTGCATCCGCGCTCGGCCGTTTACGTGATGCACCAGGAATCTTGATTCGTCAGACCAGTCCACTTTCTTCCAATCATCCACGGTCCAATCTCTATGATCTTGGGCTCATTTCATGCGTTGTTGGCGATGACGTGCAGTGAGCATGGGGACACGGTTGGATCATCGACTACGCAGGCTCGTTTACAGAAGGCTGCGATGAACTGTGTTCTGTGACACATTGCCTTGGTGACCAGTGTTGTAGCTGCAGGTTATTTGTCGCACTTTGGCTCTTCGGTCGCTGTGAGCGATGCGCGACAGTCTCCGCTACCCTCTGGCATCAGTAAGCTGCGAACGACAGACGGCTGGACAACGGTTCGTCGCGTCGTTAGGCCATCTGTACACCACTTCTGATACGTAATCACCACAGCCGCACATGAACAACCCACAAGCTGCACCATTTCCGAGATCATACAGTAGTTCCGAGGAGCCGTTCCAGCACAATTTGTCCTTTATCAAACTCCGATAAATGGACAGCTTCTCTCATTCTAATTCCGAACACTGTACTAACCGAAAGCCGGACCTCGGGTTGTATGTATACTTCACCTGCGGCACCGGTTGTATGTATACTTTTGTGAACTTCACCTGCGGCACCGCTCGGTCTCCAGGCGCGCGCACTTCTCTCTTGGCTGGGGTGTTCTTAATGTAATGGTTCATGGGTGTATAATGTGTTGTCCTCTAGCCTAAAGATTCCATCGACTTGAACCCCACTGGGCATCTGTGGGAAGCAATGGAACGCTGCATTCGCCGAGCGCCTCTCTCCGTCACCGAAATCCTGGATGTCATTCTGTCCATCTGTTACACAATACCCGAGGATATCTTCCACGGTCTGATTTAGGCAACCGCTGGTAACGTGAGCCGTGACCATGAATCGTTGCAGGCAGCCATCCACTGTAGAACGTGCACTTGAGAACTCCCAGTCAATCTGGTGTGTGGAATGCAACGTCACACACATATATTTTTTGAAGCGCTGGAGAAGGGATTCTCTGATTTTTCCTATCTCGCGGTGTGGAAATAACATCACACCATTGCGAGATTTTGAACGGTCGGGTCATCCGGATAGTTTGGGCGCCTTTATAATGAAGTAAATTTCTCCGTCATTTTTGGTCTACGCCGGGAATCGAACCCGAGTCCGCTTATTACGAAACAAGTCGCTCTACCAACTGAGCTACGCAGACGTTCGTTCTGACTGTTATCTGCCTTTATGTCGCGTGCGTCTTGCTGGCAGGATACGTCACAGATGTTAGGTCTCCTTACCCTTACATGATGTTATGTCTCCTTACCCTTACATAACGTTATGTCACCTTACCCTTACATGAAGTTAGGTCTCCTTACCCTTACATGATGTTAAGTCTCCTTACCCTCACACAGGCCCGTAGCCAGACAAACAAGTTGGGAGGGGCGGCTGATGATTGAGTTCGGGCGAAGGATATAAAGTGGTTGGCCAAAAGATGTAAAAAAGGTAGGGCACTATACTGTTGTGTGAGTCGCGAGGACGGGCAAAAGGAAACACAGGTCAGGGTCAGCCCGGCCTGGCCCTCCCCTGGCTACGGTCCTGCCCTTACATGATGTCAGGTCTCCTTACCCTTACATGATGTTAGGTTTCCTTACCTCCGCATGCAAAGCCAAATCACTCGTGGAAACAAAAAATCAGTGCCTTCTACACATACGTATATCATGCAATGCATATATTGTATTCTCAACTGAGGATTCCTTGCAGAAATATCTTGATTTTCTTAAAAGAATTGCCGCACACAAAGGATGCAGCCATTCCGTTATAGATAACGATATCCAGAAATTTAGGAAACCGAAGCCTGTCTTTCCGCTCACGCCAATAGGTTTCCCAGTACGAGTGAATTGGGCGGTTATCCCATTTGCTCTTCAGATTTGATTCCGAATTTCAAAAATTCTCAAAGGTTTTAATTTCGAAGTTATTTTCAAACCAATAAACAAAGTTATTTTTTACAGATCAAAAGACTATATAGTATGTCGAAGACATAAATTCTTGAGGAATTTATCAGATACCTTGTGAATGTTGACTTTCATATATAGGACAAACCGGAAAGGAACACAAGTTTTTCCATGTGAAGGAACACAAGTCTTACGTACGGAACTGTCACGAAATTAAACATAATTTTTTGTTTGAAAACGCTAAACTTATTGGTAAAGCTGATTCAACTATCAAGCTTAATATATTAGAATAAATAATATATTAGATA
Organism: Macrothele yani; assembly: GCA_039090855.1. Taxonomy (NCBI): domain Eukaryota; kingdom Metazoa; phylum Arthropoda; class Arachnida; order Araneae; family Macrothelidae; genus Macrothele; species Macrothele yani. Next base: position 40,252,671 of record CM077010.1, on the reverse strand, counting down.
AATAATATATTAGTTAAATAATATGTATTAGTAAAATATAGTGTAATTATATATTATTATTATTAAAAATATAAACACCCAGATCCGTCTCTCTGGAACGCTTGACGGCACACCAACGTCTGCATTATTGCGTCATTATTATCAATCAACTCGTGTGTGCTCTCGCGATGTCAAAATGATTACCTGCTATATAATAATACGAGATCACTTTCAGATGTCAAGGTGATCACGTGCTAATTTAAAAACATTGGATTATCAATTACTCGAGTTCTATTTACTCGTTCTAGAAAATTCGAATGGAAATCGTAATATCATGGCAAGTTGCGTTTGTATATTGATTTAATTTAGCACAATTCGAATATTAATTTGTACGCTTCAATTATTTTTTACTTTTTTTAGTTTAACTAACATTCCGATTTTAGTGCTGATTATATTAAACATTTTGCAAAATATCGATCTATCTAAACGCTCTAACCTACAATAAAAATTAAAATCGAAGTGAGCAAAACTGCATTAAAAAACAGATATCGCCCCAACAGCACATTTTCGATAATTTAGATATTTCCGATTTATAATGCCAGAGGTCGCATTATTTTGTAGAAAAGGCTTTGGTATGAAGTTTCAAACTAACCTCCGAATAGCACAGTCCAAAACAAGCCGTGAACGGAATAACATATGTGCCGGAGAAAAAGTAATTTAACCCGAAAAATCATAGCAAAAGTTATTAAGGTAAGTTTATATATAATTTCCTTACTAGTTCACAGTTGAATTTCCTTACGTCTTCAGTGATACTTTTTTCGTACTGTCTTGCATAGCTCGATATACAAGAAGCAAGTGGAGAAATCGAAACAGTACTCGCCCAAATTTTCACTCGATGCCTTAATGAAGGGAAAATTCCTGAGGATTGGAACAACGCTACAATGATCTTGCTACATAAAAAAGGTGACATTGAGGATCTCAGGAACTACAGACCTATCAGCCTCCTATGAGTGGTTTATAAAATCTTCACTAAAGTTCTTTCACACCGCTTGAAGGTGACACTGGACATGGCTCAACCGAGAGAACAAGCTGGATTCAGGAGTGGCTACAGCACAATAGATCATATCCACGTACTGAGAGAACTAATTGAAAGAGCGAGGGAATATGAACTTCCATTGTGCATGGCTTTTATCGATTATGAAAAAGCCTTTGATTCGGTGAAACCATCAGCAGTTGCAATGGCTCTGAAATCCTGCGGTATTGAAGATGCACACATTAATATTATTAATAACATCTATGAAAATGCAAGTGCAAAGATTAGGCTGTTTGAAAATACAACACACATAAAAATTGGAAAGGGGGTGAGACAAGGTGACCACATATCTCCGAAGCTCTTTAATGCCACATTGGAAAATGTCTTTCAATCACTGAACTGGGAAAACAAAGGGATAAAGATTAATGGAGATTATCTAACCCACCTTCGTTTTGCTGATGACATAGTCATTTTTGCAACTACCCCATCAGAGCTACAGAGTATGATCCAGGAACTTGCTGACAAGAGTAAAGAAGTGGGATTAAAAATGAACTTTCAGAAGACAAAAGTGATGTACAATGCTTTTACAAGAAATGAAGATTTATCGATTGATGGAGAAAAGCTGGAGATAACAGATGCGTACGTTTATCTTGGACAGCAGATATCAAGTGAGGGTCACATTGGTGAAGAAATTAATCGGCGTACAAAACTTGCCTGGAGAGCTTTTGGAAGAAACAGCATAATTTTCAAGAGCAATATGCCATTATGTCTTAAAAGAAAAGTGTTTGATCAATGCATCCTTCCAGTGATTACGTATGGTGCAGAGACGTGGACCTTAGCTAAAAGAGACATACAAAGGCTGCAGACAACTCAAAGCAGCATGGAGAGGTGCATGCTTGGTGTAACCAGGAGAGATTAGAAGAGGAACACGTGGATCCGAAAAATGACAAGAGTGGAAGACATCATGATCAGAGTTAAATCCCTGAAATGGCAATGGGCTGGACATACTGCCAGAAGGACAGACCATAGATGGACAGCCGAAATTTTAGATTGGATTCCAATGGATAGGAAAAGACCCAGAAGAAGACCACATGGAAGATGGGTGGATGAAATTCGAAAGTATGCGGGAGTGACATGGAGGAGACTGGCACAAGACAGACCGTTGTGGAGGAAACTTGGGGAGACCTTCGTCCAGCAGTGGATTGATAATGGTTGACAATGATGATGATGATGATATATAATTTATGACTACAAAACTTATGGTGTTGAGATAAAATAAAAATACCAACGTTTACCACAATCAAAGGTTTATTATACATCGAATATATTTTCGCAGCGCGTTTGGCTCGTTGCCCGGCCAAACGTTCTGCTAAACTCAAGTCGATGTATAATAAACCATTGATTGTGGTAAATGTCGGTATTTTTATCTTATAAGGTAAGTTTACACGAAAAAACTGGACTACAAGAAAAATTATTAAACAACAACAAATATTTCGCACAGAATGTTTATTTATCGCGAGGTCTTTTGAAAAACGGAAATAAATAGTATATAATTTTCAGTTCTAACATGAATGAGTTCTTGCTATATAAATTTTTACTGTATTTCTTTACAAAAGAGCCGGCGTCTATATGATTTGTTTTCAATCTGCTTCAATTAAAAATTTCACCATCTTAGGACGAAAAACATCTTCTATACATTAATATTTATTTAAAACTTAAAAACAACAGTCCTAGGACGGGCTAGTAAATTGGTATGCACGGTCCAATCACATTATTGTGACCACCAGCTAATATCCAGATCAACTGCCGTGTGCAGCGCGGACAGCAGCTAGACCGGCTAGGAGTGACTTATTAAGGTGCTGGAAGGTGTTCACAGGTATGTGGAGCCATGCTGACTGCAGTGACCGTATCTAACAGATGCTGGAGGGTACGTGGTGGAGGATCTATAGAACGTACAACGCGATCAAGGTGGTCGCACGGATGCTCAATTGGGTTTAAGTCTGGGGAATTAGGGGGCCAAAGAAGTACTTTGAATTCTTCATCGTGCTCTTCCAACCACTCTCGGACATTTCTAGCTGTGTGACACGTCGCATTGTCGTGCTGGAAGATCCCATCCGCCCCAGGGAAGACAATCAGCCTGTATGGGTGTACGTGGTCTGCAAGGATGGATTCATAAATAATTCGATTTATAGTGTTTTCCACAGGTATGAGTGGTCCCATAGAATGCCATGAAAACATTCTCCAGACCATAACGCTGTCCCCACCAACTTGTGGTCTTCCAGCAATGGTTGAAGAGTGTTTGTTCTCCGGTGTTTCTCGCCTTATGCGCCAACGTCCATCCGTTCGATCAAAGAGAAAACGTGACTCGTCGGAGAAGACAATCCTTTGCCAAGCAGGGGAGGTCCAATTCCGATACTGCCGTGCAAATATAAGCCTTTTCTGCAGATGCACCTTCGTTAGCATGGGTGCAGTGACCATCCGTCTGCATCGGAGCCTCATACACAGAGGGTTGGCTGAACTGTCGTTTTAGACACATTTCCGGTATCGCCCTGGTTCATTCGGCCAGTGAGTTGCTCCACTGTAATGTGTCGATCGGCCCTCACGCACCTTCGAAGTCGACGTCCACCTCTCACATCGATGGCACGTGGTGCTCCGCAGTTTTCCCGTCGCTCATACGCAATGGTGCCATTTCTCCAATCACGATACACTTTAACCACAGAGAGGAAAACATTTCAGAGTTTGCAACGATAAAAGGTATTCTGTTTTCAATCCGAATTTATTACATTTAGTTCAATAAACTGCTTAAGAAGGGATGCAGTGGTTTGAAAAACTGTCGTTTTTTTCACCTTTGATAAGCATATTGTCCCATGAGCTTGATTATTATTTCAGATTTCTCATTAAAGTTATTCGTATTATGTGGTCATTCATCGGAAATTAAAGATTCTTTCATCAATACTGAAACTACAGCTGTTGTTTTCTTTCTTTATTTTAGGGTGTTGCTCACCATTGGGCTTAATGACAGGCAACGTTCAAGACTGGCAAATCAGCGTGAGTTCTGCCGTTGATAGCAGTAAAGATCCTGGATGTCATATGCGGTACGCCAGGGTATTCCAACCTAACGGTCGTGCATGGTGCTCAGGTAAAAGAGCGGCCATGGAATGGATACAGGTTGATCTTGGTGTTGCTGCAACGGTAAGTTGCTTTCTTTTTTTAAGTTTTTTTGTTTTTCGAGTTGACACACAGGCGTGCAAAAATTAAGAGCGAGACGGTTTTTCGAATGTAACGTCGTACAGAAGTGCTCCACATCGACTCAAATCATACCATAAGATCCCCAAGATGTAAGAATATGGGACAAGTGAGAAAAATCGTCCAAACAAAGAATCCAAAGGATACAAAGGCACTTTATTGAAAAGGTAGCTTCGAGCACAACTGGACAGAAGACTAAAACGTCCATGGGACTAGCGGCTGCAAAGAAAAATCCAGTCTGTAGTAAGAGATATGATCACACCTGACGGCGTTGCAGGATTTACAACGTCTGTCCATGCTGAGGACGAGGTTGTCAAGGAGCTGTTGAGGCATCGCGGTCCATTCCTCTTGTAGCGCCAATCGCAGCTGCGGAATCGTTGCTGGCGGCTGGTGACGTGCTGCCAAGCGTCTCCAGAGAAGGTCCCACACGTGTTCGATTGGATTTAGGTCCGGGGACCTTGCGGGCCAATCCATGCGTTGAATATCTTTACTCTCCAACAGCTGTGCGACAGCCACTGTACGATGAGGTGTAGCGTTGTCGTCCACGAAGAGGAACTCAGGACCCACAGCACCTCTAAACAGACGCACGTGAGGCAGGAGAACCTCGGTACAATATCGGACACCAGTGACTGAACCTACTTGGAAGATGAGGAGGTCAGTGCGGCTACCAAGCATGATACCGTCCCAAACAAGAACTTCGACACCTCCAAACCGGTCTCTTTCGATGATGTTGGAGGTGTGATTGCGTGTTCCCTGATCTCTCCAGATGTGTATACGTCCAGAATCGCTCGTCAGACTAAATCGGCTCTCATCCGTAAAGAGAACTCGACCCCATTGCTGATGTGTCCAGTTCTTGTGTTCCTGGCACCACAGAAACCGCCGTCTCCGATGAGCAGGCGTTAATGGCACACACCGTACTGGTCGTCGTGCAAATAGACCAACTTTGTGCAGCCTCCTGACCACGGTAAAACGCGATAACGGACGTCCAGTTGTCTGTTGCATGTGCCTTGCGATTTCTCCCGCTGTCTGTCGTCTGTCTGTTCTCGCGTGTAGGACAATATACCGGTCGTCCGTCGCACTGGCTGACCACTTCTAAACTCTCGGACAGCTGTTCCTATCGTTTGAAATGCTCTCCAAGCTCGTGAAACAATGCTGAGAGCGATCCCGAACTCCTCGGCCACACTAGTCACACTTAGACCTTCTTCCAACTTCCTAATGACGCGACCTCAGGTAAAGTCATCCAGATGTCGTCTACTGGATTGCCTGTTGGCCATATCACTCGGTGGCAGCAACTCGACGTCGTTCAAATCGATGTACACCGTGCAATATGTTTCACCGAATTGCTGAGCGTACGCCGCCCGTGTGCTTAATACTCTTCCGACACTCCCCCCACCCTACGTCATGCTGCATTTATGTGCATGCCCTACCGTACCGGACCCTAGTCTATCTCCTGAGTGGTCTTTCGGTCCGTTCTGCCTGCTCGTTCCGCTGTTATGCTAATTTCTCCTCTTCGTCCTTACTTTTTGCACACTAGTGCATTAGTTGGCATTTGAAACCAAATCCTCACAATTACACATATCAAAAAATAAGTTTACAAGGTAGTTCATTCCAGAAGCAAGCCTCTAAGAAACTCAACAACTGCAAGTATTGGGTGTGTGCATAAGTTCTACCCGTTTTTGTAGGCTACAAAGAAAGAAGGAGAATATAACAAATAACGTACCTAGGATTTCACATAATTGCCATCACTCGGTATGACCTCTTGTCATCTGTCTATGAGTAGATGAATCCCAAGCCGGAAAAACTCCTGTGTTTTAGAGTAAAAAAAGTCACGTAGTGTCGTTTTCACATCGTCCACATCGTCGAAAGTTTGGAGAGCGAAGGCGTTCTGCAACGATCAAAAAAGGTGGTAGTCCGTAGGTGCCAGGTTAGGGTAATACGCCGGGTGAGGTAACACTTCCCAACCAAAGTCCAATAATTTTTGCCGAGTGATTAAAGCAGCATGAAGTCTGGCGTTATCTTAATGAAGGATCACGCCTTTGCGATTGACGATTGCTGGCCGCTTCGATGTCAGTTGTTCCCGCAATCTGTCCAACTGTTGGCAGTAGAGGTCAGTCTTTATCGTTCGGTTAGCTGCCAATACCTCCCAGTGGAATATTCTCTGGGCATCCCACCAAACACTCAACAAAATCTTTTTGGAATGCAGTCCTCTTTTTGAGATCAATGGAGCAGGCTCTGAACCTTGGCATACAGTCCGTCGACGCTCTGTATTACGGTACAACACCCATTTCTCATCACCCGTTACAATTCTGCCTGAAAACCGTTCATTTCTGTGACGAGAAAGCAAAGAAACGCAGGTACGGATTCTCTCCTCTCGTTGCTTTGCAGAAAGCTGGTACGGAACCCAGATATCGAACTTGGTGATGAACCCTAGCACGTGCATCCGTCTTTCGACTGCTGTGCTGTGTACTATCAATGTTTCCGCTAATTCTTGAATGGTTGGATATAAGTAATTTATTATGGCTTGGTCCACATCCTCGTTAGGAACCACGGAAGGACTTCCAGGACGTGGTTGATCTTTACAGTTTCTGTCTCCAACAGCGGTGTTTACGACATGTGCTATCATCAGCTGCATCCCCCTCAGATACTTGATAGATGTTGCGGCAAGCTGCTGCTGCAATACGGCCTTCATCGAACTCGTACAGTAAACAATGTCCAATCTGCTCCTTATCGCATGCCACATTACACCGTCCGTGATATCCGTTACGAATGACTTACTCGGACAAACCTAGTGTCTCTAAATGCTCTAGTGCTCCACGCTTTATTGGCCGAAAATTCGGCATCGCAGCGTCATCTGTGGCGTAACTATTCCGATCGCAATTTGCATCTATTACAAAAACTGGTAGAACTTTTACACACATCCAATATATATTAATAGTAGTATACCCGAATGGCAACGCTGCGCAGATCGAAGACGCATGCGCACACTGCATGGGTCTTGCGGCAGTTCAAAATGGAGACTAAGCGCGAACATCGGTCTTGCGCGGAGTTCGGGGCGTAATTCGATTTTTGTGGGTGAAGAAAGTTTCGCCATCCAGTATTTAACGACAGCTCATTGAAGTTCATGCAGAATGTGTAGCATCTTTTAAACATGTTGTTCAATGTAATCAAAAGTTTACGTCTTGCAGGGATACTGTACCCATGCAAAATTGCAATGAGCATCCAAGAAACTTCTCAAGCCTCGAGCTCGCCGCTCTTAAAAACGCCAACAAGTACAACAGCGGTGTTTACGCAGAGAAATAGTTTCTGGAGTGCGATACTAGACAAGCCGAGCACACAGCAATAAATTGGCCATGTGTTTTTCTCTGTATGTTTTATCCTTAGATAACATCAAAAGATTACATCCTTAGCTTTCTTTTTTTTCTCAGTTTCCTGCAACGATGTAAATCGGGGATTTCCAAAATTTTGCTCTTGTACTGGGAAATGATTTCATGTAGGAGTCTTAAAAATAAATATTTCAGGAAAATTTTCCTTTAGTCTTCAATTTAGCTAAAGGAACACAAACACAATAGTTTTTTCACGCATAACATGAAAAGCTCAACATTTTACGTTAAGCATTTTTGCAACTACGATTTTTTTAAGTGCGTGAATGGCAAATTGATAGGACCTTATGAACATAATCATTTTGCCTGAAACTTTTAGAAATTCCCTTCGCGTTCGATTTATTAAAAAAAAAAGACCGTTCTCTAATTACGTAACGAACGTGAAAGCAAAATTTCTGATTTAGTGAGTATATTTCCTGAAAATACGATATGATGTGTGCTCAAATCTTGCAATTACTTCTAGCTTCTAGAAGGTAAAAAAAAAAATTACAAATTAAAATCACTCAGGAAAAAGTTCTTTGTCAGATGAACATGGAAGGCATTAATTTGAATAATTTCGAATTTATGCACATAGCAATGCAAATTTTATGCTGGGAAATCACAATGTCTCATCTTTTTTTTTTTTTTTTTCAAACTTTGAAAACCATATTTTACACAAAATGTATTAATTTTCTCCAGCAGTACAGTATATTTATTGTAAAGCAAACTTTTTTTTCATTTTTCAACTGAAACTGATATTAAAAATATCAATTAACACATGAACCCCCCACCCCCCCCCCAACAAAAAAAAAACGGAAAACAGAAGCATCAACAAATGTGTTCCTTCGTTATGCATAAGTACTTTCTTTTTTTTTGCACGATGTGTTTCTTGCAGAGAGAAACGTTTCACTGCCAATATTCCTGAAGCAATCCTTATACATGTGACTATGAATGGAACTAGAAATTAAAGTGCTACTTTGTAGAAGAATTCAATGCAGACAATTATAGTTCATAGTTCTCTAATCCGAACCTCAATCTCTACCACAACTTACTTTAAATTAAATTGTACGCAGAACATACTATCGTGAGAATAATTAGGCTTAACTAACCTTTGAATTCACGGTGGAATTTATTCATACGGAAGAAATCCATCTTCTTCGAAATCTTTCATCTTTAGGAGAGCTGAAAACAGTGGCTTTTGGGCGTGCTTTGTAATTAGATCTACATAAAGACACCCAATATTTTACAGGCATGTTGCATAAAAACGCTAATTCAAGTGCACGACAACCGAAAGCTCAACACTGAGCAATGCCGCATGAACGCGAAACTAATTTCGGCACTCCCCTTTCGTTTGCCCTTTAACCCCCCTGGAGAGAGGGGTTGCGATGGCCCTCTGACCGTGACGTCACACCCCGTCGCAGCTCGCACGCCAGGGCTTGCTCTCCAGGGGGTTTTGCCATAGTCCACTGGAAAGAAGAGATCCTGAAACGATTTAGTCATGTGACCAAAATGGTCTCAGCTTCACTGCTCTGAACTGCAGGTGAAGTCGTGAACGACATTAGTCCGTTAGTGTATTGCTGTGAAGTTGTTCATATTTTATTATTTTTACTGATTATTGTGATTTGTTTCCTAAAGAGAAACTTATTAAGACTCGTAATAACATAAATATAATGTTTATTTACCACTGCAACCGAAGAAAATGGTAGAGCGATTTTGAAAAGAAAAAAAGGATTATTTACTTCTACCCACTGATTTCTGCTGTTACTGACACGCAGGTATAGATTTATTTTCTGTCTTAAGTAATATAACGTGCAAAGTTTAGTTATTTATATATATACATTGAAAAAAGAATTTGTTATGCATATGTTTTGTTGGTAAAATTATCTCAGTTGTTTAACGGTTCAGCATTTCCGTAAGATGTATACATCTTACAGAAATGTTTATTGTACCGCTGTTCTTTTCCTTAGTGGTCGATTTACTAAGTGCTATAAAATCAAATGACAAAAGTCCACCCTTCCGAAAAAGTAACAACAGTAAGAAAAACTCAGAAAATATGTTCATGTCAAGCAAACGAAATGCAAAAAGTACTCAAAAGTCTTCTTCCTTGAGTATTCCATGAATAAGGAACACTCTGACACCGCACGCCGGTAATGTTAACATTATGGGTATAGGCCAGAACCAAAAATACCGACGCCGGAATGGCGGCGGAGCAAAGTCCTTCAATAAAAATAGAAGGAAATTGAAAAAAGTTCCGCAAAAATCCAACAGGGAGTTCACGAGGAGAGAAACAAAAATTGTAAACCAGCCGCCATCTTGGAATCGATACAGACATCCTATATGCTATCAGAAACATCAAAATATTCGCATTTCGTGCCACAACTTTTTAAGTAATTTATCAATAAGGCAACAACACATTTCATTTATTTTGTGCGGCAAAATTCAAAGTTCCCATCAGCTGGAATTCTAAGCGAAAACTTTGCAAATACTTTGTCAGTTTCGTTTACACATCACCATTTCCATCATTTTGTGTAAAACTTTCAAAGTCATTTGTGAAGTAAATATTAGCACATTTTATTGAACTTTCGAAGTTTTCCATCAGCGCACGTTTTATGAAATTCTCCCGCTACTCCGATTGAGCCCATTAGCACATTGCTGATAGCTGAGACGGCACACACACAGTAGCTGGGACTCAGTTGGTCACATGACCTCAGTGACAGCCGTTCGTTTCAGGGTATCTTCTTTCCAGTGGGCTATAGTAAGGGACGAAGGGACCGGTACTTTAAAACGCCCCGAGGGAGGCGGGAATGAGCAAACCTTACTGTCTATTAACCTTGGGCGTAAGTAAATCTTTCTACTTGCAATAGTTTTACTGCTTTCAGGTATTAAGTTGGAGAAATTCTTTCTGTAACTGGGTCCTTATATAAACAATACTGCGCATTATTTTTACCATATAATATTGCGCATTATATACAGCTAACATAAACCTAGCGGTAAAAATAATGCGCTATTTTTACCACCAGGTGGTGTAAACCCATTTCTTTTCGCAGATTTTCTCTATTCGTAACAGTCCGCTTTGAGAAATTCTTTTTTGTGCCGCAAAGGATTCGAAAAGTCGTGCTCATTACATCCGGGAATTGATGTTATCTTATTATCTTATAATGCCGATATAGTAAAGTGTCTATGAAATAACGACTTCAACCATTCCTGTAAATCATTTTGGATAACTATGGCATGATCTGAAATAGTACTTTCTTTTACACCAGGTAACTGGAATGATGACACAGGGACGTGGAGATGGTCGGCAGTGGGTGACGTCATACATGCTGTCTTACAGTTTAGACGCCTTTCACTGGAAGTACTGTTCTGATGTTTACAGCAGTAGAAAGGTGAGGCGAATAAATTCTCCAAAAAATATTGTTTAAATTCCATTTTTTTCTCACTTAATATAACTCGTAGTCTTATTCCTCGTAGAGTTGAAACCCATTAGTATTTTAATATCGTTTCAACTTTAATGATTTAAGAAATTCTAAAACTTGCGGAAGTTTTGCAAGTAGCAAGAATTAATCTGAGCACGTCTTTGGACCCTCTTCGAACGGAAAACCCATTAAACTGTTGCACGAAATAATAATTCATGTATTGAAACATGCGCCGATGCATCATTAAAAGTAAACTCGATTTTAAGATTAGTATATTGATACTTTATAAAGCTGCAGACATGTTTGATGAATATCGTTCGCTTTAAAGTGGACATGACTACGAAACAACACTCCATAAACATATTTAGTTCTAACTAAAAAGGATTTAATATGAATGAAATACTATGTACATGACCATTAGGCCCTTATGATTTCTCTGAGAAGACTGGCGCAGAAAGAGGCAGTTGACAAGCCTCTTGAGTGGAAATATAATACAGGGTGTCCAAATAATGACTGTGCACTGAATGAACGAATTGTAGTAATAAAATAATAAAGAAATTTTGAATGGAAGAGGCGTGCACACAGCCATCATTCCGAGAGAAGGTCATTCCCGAGCGTTTGGTCGACGGAGGCAAACGTGTCGATTGATCACTCGTCGCGGCACAAGGACAATGGTGTTGGAGGTTGAACAGAAAATGTTTTTGGTGGATCATGTCTTTCGCCATGCGAAGCACACGGACGAAATGCAAAAACAGTTAGCTAGGAAATTCCGTGATGCAGATGTCCCCCACGGTAATGCGGTACTTCAAGAGCTACAGGCTGCAATAACGACCCACATCCAACAAATCGCCCCACATATCCTGAGAAAGGTCTCCACCAACATGCAGAAGCGTGTGGAGACATGTCTGGATGTGGGCTGGGCCCATTTCCAATATTTTTAGGAACCAGTTCGACACGGTAGGTGTTACTTTCAGTGCACAGTTATTTTTTGGACACCCTGTTCTTATTTTTACTATATGTGACTATTAATTCAACCGCATGAGGGAGATTCGTTCGCTTCGCGATCAGTCACAAACAGAGGTAGATGTCGATGCATTTTATGTACTCTCTCAGCATATTCATGGTATTCCCATCCTTAACAATCTCAAGCTACAGTATCTGCCTAACCGCAGACTGACAAATACTTCTCACCGATGACAAATTTTGATCAAGTAAAAGGTTATTTTTCTAATTTTTTTATTGGAGGTTTAACGAACACGGTGAGCAACTCAGTGGGCTATAAGCAGTCGCCCGTTCTTAATTTAGGGCCACTGGTTCTAGGGAAGGCAGCGAGCCACTGCCGTAGGACAAACACAACATCCATGCCTCACCGGTAGGATGAATGATCAGTAGCCATTTCTGAGACCACTGCGTCACCGGGGCAGTAGTAAAGGGTTCATGTTGTTTCAAAATAAAACAACTATGAACGATTTCAATTCATGCATTTTCTTCAGAAACTGCAGAATTTTTGAAAGAAAGAAATGTATTAAATTTTAATGTGCATAGCGGGTTGATCTGATTCCTGAGGACGTAGACAAGTGGAGATTCCTAGGGGTCTGACCCCTTGCGAAAATTTTCACGTGTAGCGCGCTCGCTTTCGTACAGTTATTTGAAATTGCAACGTAATTACATACAGTTATTTACGAGAAAATTATACAGGGTGCATAGGAAAGTTCCTTTAGCCTGGAATAGCTTGCGAACGGAGAGAGGTACAATTATGCGAGTGAGATAACGGTATAGTAAAGCGATAACGCCCGATCGAATGCAATCAATAGCAGCGCCCCTAGTGGCGAAATGCGGAAGTTAGCCATTGCAAATCGAAAACGAAAAGAGATAGATCAAAATTTCCAATTACAAAGTTGTAGAGCATTAATTAATTAGTACAAAACGACATTTGTTTTACACGGATAAAATAATTTGTCGCCTGAATACCCTACAATGTCCGAAATCAATGCGCGACGATTCGAATCTGCATATTCACATTTCGCAAATGTAGCCGTATGCAAATGCAGATTGTGACGTTGTACTGTACCTACGATATAAAAACCAGTAGCAAGATGTACCCTGATCAGAAGTTTAGGTCTACGTACGCTGTGTGAGAATGGCGAGCTTGGATTTCTGGGGTTACGTAAAAAATCAAGTGTACGCAACAGCGCCTACAAATCTGCTGGATCTACGTCGTCCTGTTACAGATGCTTGCAATAGTGTGACACCTTACATGCTGAGGAATGTGCATGCAGAGTTACTTTCACGAATACAAATCTGTATCGTGGGCAATGGCGAACTCTACGAATATACTCGACATTAACTTTTTATAACTGTGCGCCAGTTTGCCTTTTTTGTTTTTGTTTTGTCTGACGTCATCAAACTATATTGACATAAGTACGCATTTATGCAATAAATTGTGTGTATTTGCTCATACCTCTATGCCTGTTCCCTTCAAACGTTCGCACAAAAGGTCGTGCATCGATTTCGGACATTTTAGGGAATTCAGGCGACAATTTTATCTTATCCGTGTGAAATAATGTCGTTTTGTACTAATTAATCAATGCTCTACAACTTTGTAATTGGAAATTTTGCTTTTTCTCTTTTCGTTTTCGATTTGCAATGGCTAACTCCCGCATTTCGCCACTAGGGGCGCTGCTATTGGTTGCATGCGATTGGGCGTAGTCGTTTTACTATACCGTTATCTCACTTGTATAACTGTACCTCTCTCCGTTCTCAAGTTATTCTAGGCTAAAGGAACTTTCCTGTGCGCCCTGCATATACACTGCTGGCCACCCAAAATGCAACACCAAGAAGGAAGCATCCGATTGGCCTGAAATTCGCAGCATGCGTCGCCCGCGAGAGGACATGCAAACGATTAGCATTGCAGGGCATATGCAAATCATGTGCGCCCGGCACGCCACCGAGAAGCACTATAAGAATGGTGCACAGAAGGCGGGGTGTAAGTGGTGGCAGTGTGTTGTGCTGACGGACCTGTGCGTGGGAAGCTTCCTGATGTCTCGTCGCAGAATACGGCAGTCAATCCAGCACGTTTCGGAGTTCGACAAAGGACGAATAGTGGCTTATCGCGATAGCAGTTTATCGTACCGAGACATCGGCGCCAGTGTGGGACGACATCCAGCCACAGTGAGGCGAGTATGGATTCGTTGGGTGCAGGAGGGACGGACGGACCGACGTGAGCGGTTGTCGCAGCCGCGGCACACCACTGAACGGAAGGACTAGCATGTTGTTCGGTGGGCATTGACTGCTCGCACCGCCACATCTCGAACGTTAGCGCAGGAATTAGGGTGTGTTGCGCAACAACCTGTGTTAGCACGTACCGTTCGACGTCCTCTGCAGGAGTCGGGACTTGTCGCACGGTGCCCATTGCCCCGATTACCATTGACGTTACACCACCGGTGAGTGCGGCGGCAGTGGGCCGTTGAACGCCACACCTGGACTACGGAATGGCACGACACTGTCTTCTCCGACGAATCCCGCTTCTGCCTGCAACACCACGATGGTCGGATCCGCATGAGGCGGCACCGCGGCGACAGACTGTATGACGTCTGCATTATGCATCGCCATGCCGGTCCGTCGCCTGGCGTTATGGTTTGGGGCGAAATTGGACATACACCCGCACCCCTATGGTACGCATCGCTGGTACACTCAACAGCCACCACTACATCTCCGACGTTTTGGAGCCTGTAGTCCTCCCTTACCTGCAGGATCTGCCAACAGCCACGTTTCAACAGGACAATGCGCGCCCGCACGTGGCACGCTTCGTGCAACAATTCTTCACGGCCCACCAGGCGTTACTGCAGTCGTGGCCCTGCTGTTCTCCCGATATGTCGCCCATCGAACACGTCTGGTCGCTGACCGGCAACCGAGTGGCCCGGCAAGCACCACCCGCGGCTACGCCTGATGAACTGTGGCAACGTATGGAAGCAGCCTGGACCGACATACCCCAAGCCCACATCCAAAGCCTCTTTCGTTCGATGCAGCGGCGTGTAGCGGCCGTTATTGCCAGCCATGGGGGCCACACGAACTATTGATGTCTGCGTGTTCCGCAAGTCGCACGAGCCTGTAAGCTCAATCGTTTCATCTTTGTATCTGTTGTTATGTGTCCAGTAAATCTGGCTTTGCTATCTCGTGTCCTTCTTGGTGTTGCATTTTGGGTGGCCAGCAGTGTAGTTACTGTATTTAGGACATAATTACATACAGTTGTGCATTTTTATTCTCCTTAAGTTTGTAAGCTTAATCAGATAAGCTGTATATCTCATAGAAGAAAAAAAGTTGAACATGTAATATAATGTATGTTCAATTGGCTGAATTTGAATATACATTACGTTTCACACGTTCAGCGTTTTCACTGATTATTGCACATTTTATGCGTGCTGACTTATCTTTTCCTCTTTCTACTTGTGTAATAACTCAGCCGACTGAGCACTAGGAACTGTAAAGTATCGCCGGACAAAGTTATTTTAAAGCACTACTTAGAGCTTCATATTGAAAATCAGTGATTCGTACTAGTACAACAATGAAGTCATATCTTACGCGGTGTGAGAAACGGAAGCGGAAACAGAAACAAGAAAAATTAATAACGGCTGACGTTACTACATCCCTTGTTGCCTATGAACAGGATTTCTACCCAAGCATTCTGAGGCTATTAAAGATTCACGGTTAACTCTTAGTTTTAGCAGCAAATAAATGACCCCTTCAGAAGATGAAGAGGGTTAAATCCATTTTAAGGAACAAAATTGAACTTCAACGACTAAACGGGTTGACCCCTCTCTCAGTTCATTCAGATGTTCCTCCTAGTATAGATAAAGTTTTGGATGTAATCTCTCTGCCAAAAGTGTCTCCTTTTTTCTCTCCAATGAAATATCTTTATAGTGATGAAAAGTTTCCAAATAATAGTTACAGAATAAAACACGAAATGCATGCATGTTATGCAACTTAGAATAAACCGATAGAACTTCCGTTACTTCTGGTAAATTCAATTAATATATACGTATACATATTAATTGAATATTTATACATTTTAACTGAACCTGAATTAATTAAATTATACACAATACACCCACACACATACATACACTAAGAGTGTGAGATAGGCTCTCCATCCCAAATGCAATCCTGGCTACGTCACTGCTGACTTCTTTTTTAAATCGATTCGCACGAGACTGATTTTTTTCAGCATCAGTAAATCTCGTTCTTACCGGCTTAAATACGATATTTTATACATATATTTCAGCCGATTTAGGTGACATAATACTTAAAGTCTGCGATTATGCTTCGAGCATAACCTAGTCTTCCTTCTTTGTTATTTCGCATATACGTTATTTTTTGGCGGTAAATGTTAAATCTGAAATTCATAATCCCAGCATAACCTATTGTGAGATATTTTATTGTTAAAAATGCTTGATATATAACGCATTGCACTTTGGACCAAAATGTGCGAAGGTAAGCGTATGCAGTTGGTAAGTGTGACTGAAGCTAGTATGCATTGTACAAGCAAAATTATGTAATTTGGATGAGAGTAATACCATGTTAATTGTTGCCTTTGTTGTCTTCAGCCGTTCGTTTAAATAGTGCAGAACAGGAATGTGGCGACCGTTGGTGACGTTAGAGGTGTACAGAACTATGAAAGATTGTTGGTGGGAAAGCTACATCTACATCTTCAAGAACGTCGCAAAAATTTAAGGAAAGAGGCGATTGATTGTTAAGAAGAGCAATCGGAGTCAGCCGAAAATGCAACCCTGAAAAAACGTCACCAGATGCTTAGAGGGCCTCAGATAGAATGGCTGATCTTAAATAACAGATCCTGGTGTACATAGTCCAGTTGCTGAACATAAGTAAGATATTATAAGGAAGAGTGGCAATTTCAAATTTTCATGATGCAAAACCTATCTTTGGCCTGGAATGAATTGAGCCTGGAGAGAGGATTCACTTTCCACCATGTTCCAGTTTGACAGTCTTGTATAGGTAAACAGAATATCAAAACAATTTCACCCTGCATCATTCTCATCACGAATTTTTGAGTTGTTTATGGCGGCGTTCTTACAGGAATTCGTGTAGTGTGTACCGCAGTGTCCTAATTATAATACTCTTCCTGAAGGATTGTATTTTATCAACATATTCTGAGCAGAACAAAATGGCAGAAGCTGATTGACCCGCTGCATCGCTAACCATATCAAATGTTTCTGATTTGAACATAGCCATCAGAAAAGGTCACGATATTTAAGCTGGGCTTCCATCATACTGACGGCATTGTAGAATGAATTGTTTAATACTCCTGAAGCAGCCTTTAGCCAAAACCTTCTAGAATGTCCTTCTAGAAACACGACAGCTTGGATCCAGCTTCTCACTTAAACTCAGCTATATGTTTTAACTTTCGCATTAAACTTTAAATGCGTAGTATGAAATTTTGGACTCTAGACGTTTGTGAGACATCTGTATCTTAATAATTCGAGAATGAATTAAACTCGTGCAATAACTTAAAAAATCGGTATTAAATCTCCAACAAAATCCCAGCTATACATTCTAGTGCATTTGTTTTAGAACTTAACAGTCTCATTTCACATGTAAAGAAAAAATAGGAACGCAAAATTATAGGCTCACAAAATTTTAAATTATAAATGAATCTGACGTACTGCAATAAGATATTAAACGAATTTTGTCAAGCAGCCTTTGAAATGAAATTGATCTAAAATGATAACTAGGAAGTTCCTAAAAGTTTTCATTTCAAAGTTTGGAATCTAGTTCAAGATTTCCACCTAGTAGGAAATCAAAAGGTTGAAGTTTTAAGTTTAATTAATTATATTTGTTTACAATTAAAAAGTAATAAGGCAAAGCATAAAAAAATCATTATTTGTTTCCATGCTTAAGCAGCATTTTTTTTATCAAACTGTAAAAGCATTTTTTTCTCAATTACGTTTAGGTTTTCAAGGGTAATTCAGATTCTCATTCCATACAGACTGCATATCTTGATCAAAACGTCACAGCAAGATTCTTAAGACTCTATATTCTTGAGTGGCACCAACATCCCAGTATGCGTATTGAGATACTTGGCTGTCAAGGTAAGTTCTGTATCATTTATTTCGTATTCCATTTTTAAATGAAGATAATGCACATTAATTCAATAACCGAAAAACGTAATAAGCATTGTGTTTAATAAAAAGGAAAGCGCGTTTACGAAACTCAACATATTGTGATAGTTCACATAGAATATCTCAGTATTGGAACTGTGTTACGGCGGTAACGTAGTTCTTGACTTATCATATTTCACATACAGTATCAGGTCCATGGTTATAAGCCTCAGTTTTCAAGTAACAGTACACAGTATGGCAAAGAAATCCCGAAAAACCCCTCTTAAAAATTTTTTGGTTGCTTTTCCAGAAAAACCAAGATAGCCATTTCTCTTTATGGCAAGGAGGGCACTTTTGGGACATAAAACCGGTGGTCAGGTGACCCTGTAGGGGCGGGGCTGGGAGTTACTCGAAATTTTCAAATGGAAAGAGGGGCCTTGTGACATACTGTTGTAAAGATCTCCGAAAATGTAGTAAGTTGGTTTCTAAATTTTTTTTATCTTTATTAGGTACAAAGTTATAGCCATGCACTAAAGAGTTATAGCCGTGCACTACGAGTGGTAGGAAAAATTGCGTTACTTCTGACACATTTGTCTTCTTTCTTTGGTTTGTATGAATGTACCGTACTTATTGTGTTTTATGGCAAGGGACCACTTTTCCGGCCACGAAATCGAAGGGTCTGGGTACCTCATTCAAGGCGGGGAACAGGGTCATTCAATAATTGCAGATGGAAAGGCGGAGGGTAGTGTAATACATTACTGGAAAGATCTTTATATATGACGTAACATGGTTAATTATGTTTTCCATATCTTTATTAGGTGATATGTTGTATGCCAAGTTCGTGAAATTATTTCACTAAGAAATATTTCGCAAATTCATTTTCTTTTGCCTTTTAGTTCTGAGAACTTACCATAGTTGTTTTATGGCCCTTTGTAGGAATAAAATCAAATTTGCATGTTTCCAAAACGCGATATTGCCTTGATAGTCTGTAATGAAATCTGCTTTCCTCTTTGCAGGCCATCAGGCAGCATTGCGTTGTAGCATTATGCAAATTGCGCGATGTGTCAATTATGCAGATTTCTGCCTGCTATGTTCTTGTCTTCGGACAGTAGCGAAATTTTAGCGGCATTTTTTTTTTTTTTTTTTTTTTTTTTTTGGAGGTTTAACGACCACCGTGAGCAACTCAATGGGCTATAAGCAGTCGCCCGTCCCTAATTTAGGGTCACTGGTTCCAGGGAAGGGAGAGAGCCAGTGCCGTAAGACAAACACAACATCCATGCCTCACCGGGATTCGAACCCGGACCCCTTCAGACGAATGATCATAGGCCAACGCCTTAGACCACTGCGCCACCGGGGCGGCTTAGCGGCATTTAAAGTCTCCGCTTGTATTCGGAGGTCCGTAAAACTTATATTCTATGTTAGTTTGTGAAGATGACCCACTCATATTCCAGTGAGGATAATGTTCAGCTATTGGTCTTGCACTCTAGGAAGGGTGATAATGCTTCTCAAGCAGCTCGGCAATTTTTACCAGCAAAATATTGATAGGCCGCAACCTTCTGTGAAAGCAGTCTGTAATTTAATACACAGTTTCATGGAAACTGGAAGCGTCGTACAGCGAAACAGAATGGGAAGGTCAAAATCAGTTACCAATGCGAACAAGGAAATTGACGTTTTAGCTAGTGTCGAAACAAACCCGACATTATCACTTCGGTATCGTGCTCAAAAGGCTGGTATGACTCATACTTCCGTTCACAGATTAGTGAAGGCAAAGAGATGTCGTCCTTACAAGACAAAATTCGCACTGCTGCTCCTAACAACCGACTATAATAGGCGACTACAGTTTTGTCTATGGGCACGGCAACAAATGCAAAGCAATGAAAATTTTAAGGGAAGCCTCATCTTCACGGATGAAGCAATGTTCATCAGGCATGGGCAAGTCAGTCGAAATTGAACTTATCAGTGGTCGTCCACGAATCCGCATGTTATTTCTGAGAGGCATTCACAGAACATAAAAAAACTTAACGTATGGTATTGCATCTGGGACGATGTAACTATAGGTCCATTTTTTATTGAAGGGAATTTAAATGGTGAGTCCTATCGAAATGTGTTGGAAAATGAAATATGGCCCAGCCTAGAGCCACTTGTGGATACGAATGCAGATTTACAACAGTAGTTCATGCAAGATGGTGCATCGGCTCATCATTCCCATCTAGCATTAGAATGGCTGAATGAGAAGTTTCCAAATACACTGACGGAAAAAAAATCCCAACACCAAGAAGGGGTTGTGTTAGATAAACGAAAATTGGTAGGCGGTGAGAGTACATCTGTAAGATGACGTCTATGCAAATGTCGCGCTCAGCGCATACGTGTGGCGCTAGTAGCGCCCCTCGGAACATGCAAAGCAGGTTTGCTGTAAATACGCGCTGTAACGTTCGTGAGCGTTAGTTATCGTTGAGATTCGACGTAGGGTGTTGATGTTAGTTAAGAATGCCTTTAAGAAGACGAAGAAGCCATTATCAACAGCTCACGGAGTTTGAACGAGGTCGTGTAATAGGGCTACGAGAGGGTGGATTTTCTTTCCGCAGTATTGCAGAACGACTTGGCAGGAATGTAGCCACTGTGCGTGATTGTTGGCAACGGGGGTCAAGGGAAGGTACTGCCTCAAGAAGACCGGGTTCCGGCCGGCCGCGTGTCACTACTGAGAGGGAAGACCATCGTGTACGGCGTATGGCCGTGGCGCATCGTACCGCGTCTGCGGCAGTAATTCGAGCTGCAGTTGCCACCACAGTGACACAACTAACTGTTACAAATCGGTTACTTGAAGGACAGCTCCAAGCCAGACGCCCTGTAGCGTGCATTCCACTTACTCCAAACCACTGTCGTTTGCGACGTCAGTGGTGTCAAGCTAGGGTGCCAGTGATGGCCGTGTGTTGGTTAGAAGGAGGCCAGGTGAGCGCCTGCAACCAACCTGTCTGCGGCCGAGACACACTGGACCTACACCTGGAGTTATGGCCTGGGGAGCAATTTCCTATGACAGCAGGAGCACTCTCGTGGTTATCCCACGCACCCTGACGGCACAGTTGTACGTAGGTCTGGTGATTCAACCTGTTGTGCTGCCATTCATGAGCAGCATTCCAAGGGGTGTTTTCCAACAGGATAACGCTCGCCCACATACCGCTGTTGTAACCCAACATGCTCTATAGAGTGTCCACATGTTGCCGTGGCCTGCTAGATCACCAGATCTTTCACCAATAGAGCACGTATGGGACATCATTGGACGACAACTCCAGCGTCACCCCCAACCAGCATTAACCGTCCCTGTATTGACCGACCAAGTGCAACAAGCGTGGAACTCCATCCCACAAACTGACATCCAGCACCTGTACGACACAATGCATGAACGTTTGCGTGCTTGCATTCCACATTCTGGCGGTTACAGCGGTTATGAATGTACCAGCATTTCACATTTAAAATGGCTCTTCTCGCGCTTACATTAAGCTGTGATCTTGAAACCTTAATCGATTAAATATGTTACCTATACGAATGTATTGCCGCCATTTCATTCCTCTACAACTATTTTTCGTGGTGTTGGGATTTTTTTTCCCGTCATTGCAGATGGATTGGAAATAATGTCCTGTCCAGTGACCTGCTCGATCTCCAGATCTCACGCAATGTGACTTGGGGGGGGGGGGGGGATTTCTAAAAAACTGCGCTTATCCTGCAAATTCCATTGCAGAACTCCGAGAGGAAATACACCGGAATGTCACTGAAATATCCCGGGATACACTTTGTGCTTTAAAAGGTGCATGTGACAAGATTGAGCGGTGCATTGCTGCCAATGGTGGTCACTTCGAGCACATGTGATCGGTAGGTATCGTGTAACAATTTCTGATATTGTGATACTTGACCAATTTGAACTGTTAGTCGCTTCAGATGTAGGAATGTCTACAGGTATCGATTTAACTTCGAAAACGTGCCATTTTACAGTAGACTCCAAAGATGTAAAACTGGACGTATCTTTTGCGGTATTTTATATTCCCAGATTAAACGTTAACTCAACAGTTTGGCGTAACACATTTGACAAAATAAAGATATAACAAATGTTGAAAGCAGAAGTTGTTCCCATTTCTGACATCCTTCCGGTGACATGGCGTGACCTGACTTTATCAGGCAACAACACTTCGTGAAACTCTCAGCCAGGATCCTCACAAGGTCACAAAACCCCTCGGTCCGTATCCTATACGCTGTCCCCTTTGACATAAAACATAACGACTGTTGTATGTTTTTGAACTACAAAGCGCAATAAATTAAATTTGCGAAATATGTCATCGTAACAATGATGTATTACACTACCCTCCCGCCTTTCCATCTGCAATTATTGAATGACCCTGTTCACCGCCCCAATGGGGTCACCAGACCCTTCGATTCGTGGCCGGAAACGAGGTTCATTGCCATAAAACACAATAAATAAGTACCGTACATTCACACAAACCAAAGGAAGAACGCAAACGTATCAGAAGTAGCGCAATTTTTCCTACCACTCATAGTGCACTTCAGTGTTGCTATTGTGGGCTATAACTTTGTACCTATTAAAAATAAAACAAAAATTTAGAAACCAACTTACTACATTTTCGGAGATCTTCCCAACGATGTGTCCCACAACCCCTCTTTCCATTTGAAAATTTTGAGAAACACCCAGACCCTCCCCCGACGGGGTCACCAGACCCCCGGTTCTATGTCCCAAAAGTGTCCCCATTGCCATAAAGAGAAATGGCTGTCTTGGTTTTTCTGGAAAAGCAACCAATAAAAATTTAAATATAGTTTTTCGGGACTTCTGTGCCATACTGTATATCACTGTCCCTTTTTTTAAATTATTTTCTGGTTCGAGGTTAACGACTTTCATGAGCATCTCTTAGATCTCTAAGCAGTCGCTCGTCACTAATTTAGGGCTACTGGTTCTAAGAGAGGAGCCAGAATCGTGTTACAAAAACACTACCCAGGCTTCAACCGGGAATCGAACCCAGGCGCATCTGTAGATGAATGGTCAGAAGCCAGCGCCTAACACTCCTCGGACATCGGGACGGCTCACTGTCTTTTTTCTATTTTTACTCTATAACAACGAGGGAGCACTTAATTGTATATTTAGTTTCTCCAGTGTAGTGTATTGGAGAAGCGGAACACAGTGTGCTGGCCCATAATGGAGACATGGTTACTCATGGAAAGATGTTCAAAATGCACATCATCTATGGAAACCATCTTTCTCTAACCTGTGAAGGACCTTGCATCATGATTTAGATAATCCACTGCACATCTTTATCTTACCATCATCAATATAGCTGCTGTTTCATTACTGATGAACTCAAATCCATCTCCTATCAGATAATGGGGATCTATTCGTCGCAATGATGTATAAGTACTAAGCCACTGAAACTGCTAGATTATGTGACTTTTTCTTCGGCGGAAAGGAAACAAGACTGGCGATAGATTGGCGCACGATGCGCCGAGGCATACAAGGAGGAGGATTCCTTTGCTGAGTGTTATTGTTACTAATTTGTGGAAGAGTAATTCTAGAAAATCATGGTGATTCTCCATCTGATAGCGCTAATGTGATGGAGCAACACATGTGCATTTTTTAGCATAGCACATTTTTTATTATGTTTTACGTGTCTTAGATCTTGATTTTTTCTGTTTTGTGCTTTTTTTCTGTTCTCTGTCTTTATGTTCCCAGTTCTAGCGCAAATGTATTTACTTATTTTTACCAACCATGTCTGCTGCTTTTGACATTCTTTTTGAATTCAAGTAGTTTTGAAATTGGACACCGTTATCTCTTTTAAACTTTTACACATTTTTTTCAAGTACTTTCCTTTAACTTGTCTTACAATTTCTTCTTAGCGTGTCCCACTATTTTATTATTTCATGTCAACTATAATGAGCGTATTATGAGTTATTTAATTCCAGGGCGTACTCTTCTTTCTCTCTCTCTTTTTTTCTGCCTCTTCTTCCCACTCTTCATTCTCCTCCTTCACTACCACCTTTCTAAGTTTCGTTTTTCTTGGCCCTCGCTATTATTTCCCTCAAACACACTTTCAAACTCACTGTTCCTGTATTTCTCCCTCACCACTCTCTTTCTCTTTCTGTGTATCTACTGTTCAGACTCTGTCTTCCTCTTATTCTCTATTTCTCAATACTCCTCTTTCAGCCATTTCCACAATCTGTTTTTTTTTTTTTTGGCTTCCTATATCTCTATTTTCTCTTTCATTATTCTCTCCTTAGTCTTTCTCTCTCATTCTTTCCATCTTGTGGCTTTGACATTTCTTCTGTCTATTATTCATTCTTGTTTTGCCTGTGTTTTTCTCCTAGCATCCTGTGCCTTTCTCTTCCTCATCTGTTTTATCTTCTTTCTCTCTGTGTCTAACCTATTTTTTGTCTGTTACGAATTTTCCATTTTGTCTTTACATCACTGCAGTTCTCTTTGAGGTTTCCCTCCATCTTTCTGTCTCTGTCTGCCTCTCTTTCTCACTTGCTGTATCGATTTTCCGTTTTTTGTGAGCTCTCTTGTTGTTCTTAATATTTCCCTTTCATTCTCTTTGTCCTGCTTTGTGAGTTTCTTTGCCTTTCTCTTTCTCTCGTTTTCAACGTGTTTATGTGCCTAAGTATATTTCTCCCACTTTCTTACTGCTTCTTCCTTTTTCTCTGCTCGTGTATCTCTCACCCAATCTCCCTAATTTTTATGTACTCTCTCTTTACTACTCTCTCTACTTTTTCATTCATTTCTCACCCATTGTTTATTTGTCTGCGGTGTTCTCTCTCTCTCTCTCTCTCTCTCTCTCTCTCTCTCTCTCTCTCTCTCTCTCTCTCTCTCTCTCTCTCTCTCTCTCTCTCTCTTTCTCTCTCTTTCTATCTCTCTCTCTGCGTATCCTCATTAGCTTTGTGTGTGTGTGTGCCATTCTAATTTTCCGGATAACGACAACACATATTTTTATCTGTATGCCACTCTGTTATTCTTCCTTGGTCTCTCTCTCTCTCTCTCTCTCTCTCTCTCTCTCTCTCTGTTATTCTTCCTTGGTCTCTCTCTCTCTCTCTCTCTCTCTCTCTCTCTCTCTGTTATTCTTCCTTGGTGTCTCTCTCTCTCTCTCTCTCTCTCTCTCTCTCTCTCTCTCTCTCTCTGCCACTGTTCTCGACCTTGACCTTCACTCACTCGTTTATTTTTCGTTTTAATTCCTGACTCTCTGTCACTTAGAGAATGTCGGTATAGCCCTTCTGTCGTAGCTCTGGTATACTTGAGATATTAATGAGATAGATGTTGATAAATATGCTCATAAAGACACTGAATTGCGAAAGGAACGTTTCTGTCTCACCTAAAAAGCTCTCATCTGCTGCGGTTGAAAATTACTACGACTCAACAGGTTACTCAAGAACTAATCGTGACAACGGAGTGCGCCTTCAAACCACTTGTCGCAAACTTTCGTACTAGCGAGAAGTCGAAAGATGAACGCAAGCTAGTTGCACGCTAGGTTGCACGATCACTGCAAATATAATTTTAAGAATTTTGACAGGTGTAGCGCTTTATATATATTGTTTTGTTAGCGTCTAAGCAGTACATGAAATATGCCATTTAGCTGCATTACAAGGTGTGTGTTTTTTCCCTTTCAGAAGTCGCATTCCTCGTCCTCGTCATGCAGTATCTCAGTGCCTCTTAGCTTTCACGATTGTATGCATCACAGTGGAGCCTACGATATTGTTAGTAACTGTATCATAGTGATGAATTTTGATATGTAAGTGTATCATGTATCATAACAGGAAGTGTTCTTTTTCAACTTGCTGTATCGTACTAGTGCATTACATATTCCTGAAATAACATTACTGATCGTTTTGACTTTTCAGAATGCAATGCCATCATCAGCGTACCTCCTCAAGCTCAATTGTCTGCATCTTGTTCGAGACCCTGGAGTAAGCAAGGGACATGCACGCCGGAGGATGCTCATATTTACAGCTACGGAGGTTGGTGTGCCAAGAAAAATGACGGTAAGCTAAATTTCTACTCTCGTACGAGGAAGGGAAAACATTGTGGATGCTTCTACTACTACAAATAAAAACAGGAAATGCACGGGAAATTTTGCTCATAGTTCCCGTTCTCTGATCCAGAATGATCTTTCCATGCCAGCACTTATCGTATCTTGCCAAACATGTTGACACAATGTTAATAAAAGTATTTGGACACCTACCTGAAGTTGCAACAAATGTTGCAATTTCAAAACCTAAGCACATAAAAGGGCCGTTTCTAGTTTCAATTTCAAAACCTAAGCACATAGAAGGGTCACTTCTAGTTTCAATTTCAAAACCTAAGCTCATAGAAGGGCAGCTTCTAGTTTCAATTTCGAAACCTAAGTACATAGAAAGACCGCTTCTGGTCTAAATTTCAAAACCTAAGCGCATAGAAGGGCCGCTTCTAGTTTTAATATCAAAACCTAAGCACATAGAAAGTCACCTTCTGGTTTTACCCTTCAAACGACCGATGTACTTAAACCAAGTGATGCCTAAAATTCTCTGCGCCCCCTAAACAGGAATTCACTTAGCTCCGCGGTTTTACGAAAGATACGGCAAAACAATACCTTTCGTCCCCTGATTTCAGCAGTACGGCCCATAAATCTATCAAATTTGATTCTTGTTGTCCTTTATTCTCTGCTCTATGACCTAAGGCGTTAGAAGAACGGATAGTCTACTTGACACGAATATCATTCCACTGGGAAGAAACAAGTAACACGAACATCTCTGTCCTTCCTTAGGTTCGTCTCCATTGCCATAGCCCCTTTTAGCAAGTAATCAGTGCGAAAGGATTAATGCCAATCATTCCCGTAAATGATCCCTTTGAATAAAGAACCTAAGGGAAAAGCAACGCTTTCTGATGAGCAGGTTCACAACTAATATATTCTGTCTTCTTAGACGGAATATATTAGTTGAAGCTGATTTCAGCCCACTTTGCTAACCCAGAGTTCACTCGTTTCAGATGGTTAAAGAGGTAATGTTGGCGGAAACCGTTCAAAAATTGTTTTCTTCTAAATTCGGTTAAGTCTCGAACACAGCATTCCGCGACTCTTCTTGCAAAGCTATTGCCAAAGCTGATTTAGAAGAAGGTCGCTGTGGTCGAGATATGTATGACTCGGCCTTTCAGTGCTTCCCAAAGGTATTCTATTGGGTTGAAGTCCGAAATTTAAACTGGTCAGTTCATCATTGTTCTCCAAAAACCAGTCTTGTACGCATTGTGTAGTGTGGCATGCATCATAGTCGTACTGAAACTAACAACGGTCCATACCGAAATACTGCCACGGTGCAGTAAGAGCGAAATTGTCCAGAATATAGAGAGCACACCAGAGACCGTTACTCAAGTTATGAGAGCAATAACTTGACACAGCAGAGATCGTTACTCCAGCACACCAGAGATCGTTACTCAAATTATGAGGACAATGGCTGTGGAATAAATCTCGCTGCTGTGCCCTGACCTTCGATCCCATTTCGATGATATTCAACAGAATTGGTTCAGTATACCTCCGGAACAACGTACTAAAGTTTTGTCGTAATAGAAGCATTTTTAGTCAAGTTATGAGGATAATGGATGTGGAACAAATCTCGCTCCTGTGCCCTAACGTTTGACCATATTTCGATGATATTAAACAGCATTGGTTCAGTATACCTCCGGAATAACATGCTAAAGTTTTGTCGCAATCGTAGCAGGTTTAAGTAAGTTATGACGCATAAGGGCAATGGAATGTATCCCGCTTCATCTGGGAAGAATATTCACTTATATCTATCCATACATGACATTCATCACTTTTGGTATAAATGCAGGATAAAATAAAAGAGATTCTTTAGTAAAATTACTATACTGCACAGAACGAGAAGCACGTATATCTATGAGCATAGTTTACAGCAATAGCATCGAAGCTGTCTTCAGCGCCTTCTCTGATTTCATGATTTTAAGAACCCGTCTGCAAAAGCGCACGACACATTATCCCTTATAGCCACTCCTAAAGCATCATCCTATTGTTACGTTTACTATCTAATACTCATTCCTTATGAGCTGGTATATTTCATTCTGCATTTCTGCACCCACATTACATTTACGTTTCACTTAATATTTAAAACCGTTGGCTCTTGGGTATTCACCTGAGAAAAATTTCCTACGTTCCTGAGCTAAATACATAAGTACTATACGAGTAGGGAGGATGGAAGATAGCACTGATCGCTTTGTATTGCAAAAACTAAGAGACAATATGGGAGGCATGAGAGCGGGCTTTATTATCTCATATGATAAATCAAAAGGTAAGACTTCACTTTCATAGGACGTTTTCTCCCAAAATGTTCCAGCGTTGTTTCAGAATATCTGCATAATATTGGCCATTAATTGTAATACCATTAGATACGGCATATTGGTGCACGATACAAAAGTGATCAAAGGATATGATATCATAAGCTCACAGCATTTTCTGCCATTTCCGTCCTTTTTAGAGTAGTAAAACGACATGATTTCCAATCTCTGCTTTGTTGTTTGGTACAGTGGTAAAAATGATGTACCAGCTTTCATCTACAGTTATACGTAATTCCATGAAGAAAGTCATTACCATATTCTTCAAAACGACCTTTCATTTCCTCACAACAGTTACCTTGTATTTTTTATCGTCTGTCGTTAGCAGTCGAAGAATCCATCGGTCACACACATGTTTCATTCCCAAATCTTCGGACAGTATTGCATGAGCACTTCCAGTAGACGCTGAAAGGTGTTTCGCAAGTGCACGAATAGTCATACGACGATTTTGTCCAATAATTGCTAGCGCAGTGTTGATCATCTCTTGGATGCGCGAGACTGAAGACTGCCCTTGTCCTCTCAAGTATTTTAATGAAATATAAAACATTACACAGTAAAGTGTAACGATAATTTTTTTATTTTGGGTTTAACGACCACCGTGAGCAACTTATTGGGCTATAAGCAGTCGTCCGTCCCTTATTTGGAGCCACTGGTTCCAGAGAAGGGAGAGAGCCAGTGCCGTAAGACAAACACAACATCCATGCCACACCGGGATTCGGACCCATCCCGGACGAGTAGTCCGAAGACATCGCTTAGACCACTGCGCCACCGGGACGGCGATGAATTTTCACAGACCAAATTTCCTTGAGGTTGAAGATAGCATAGTTAAAAATAGAGCCGTTGCTTTTGTGTTGTTTGCACAAGCACGCCGTGCAGTACATTTACTGTTTGGGTTTTCCTTAAACACATAGCGCGACTCAGGTTTAGGTCATGTGACCAAACGTTGCTCTCTTTGCTAGAGTCAAAGTCCAAAGTCTTCGCAACTGGCTCTTTCGTACCGGTTTTAACGAGACGCTCCGATTTAATTTTCGAACGTTTATTCACTGCATTTGCTTGCGTTCATTCGTTTGCGTCTTGTCGTGGCACCGAAGACGAGCGTTTTCGATTTGGGTACAAAATTTAGCTATTGAAATGCACAAAAAATATAGCGTGTCTGTCATGTAAAATTTGTTATTTGCATGAGAAAAATTAAAATGTTTACATTTGAATGGCTTCCATGGATGCACCACCATAAAAGGTAAACCTGTCTAAAACCGAAAATAGTTCCAGTCCCTTGGATTCCGTCTTAGACAGATTTCACTGTATAATGTACAGTGATGGACCATTTGTGAACGATTTGTACTAAACAAATGATTCCTTACCATGAATGGTGAACGGTTCACTCTTCGTGCTGTGAACAATCATTCAATCCGCCATTTCTGCGACACACACTGAAGTTGCAGCACGTTTATTTGTATTTTATCTGCATGAGTTCGGAAACGAATTCCCAATAAGAAAGTAATGTCGAGAATTAATAGGTGTCAACCGTTATGCGCGTGATCAATGAGCACCCAACTAGTAAATATGGCGGAACGTGCATGCCATTCATTTAAAAGGTGTGTTCGTGACGAGCAGAGATTTGTAAACGGTGAATGGGTACGCTTTCCTGCTCTTTTTGGCAGTTCGCCAATTTTCGCTGACCTCGCAGCCGCTTTAGACCAAATAATGATTTTCTCAGTGAGTGTAGTGAGACACCCGGGAGTGGAAAGTGAGACTGTAAATTTGAATGATCATTCGTGAATGATTTGTGTCATCAAAAATGTCTTCCGTATTCTCGGCTTAATCAAGGCTGCCCTATTGAAAACAAGGAAATGAGTACCGATTGAGTTGTGTACAAAACCGCAGCGCGCGCGCGCTCACGCACACACACACACACACACACACACACACACACACACACACACACACACACACACACACACACATTCTCTCTCTCTCTCTCTCTCTCTCTCTCTCTCACACACACACACACACAAACTCTCTCTCTCTCTCTCTCTCTCTCTCTCTCACACACACACACACACAAACTCTCTCTCTCTCTCTCTCTCTCTCTCTCTCTCTCTCTCACACACACACACACACACAAACTCTCTCTCTCTCTCTCTCTCTCTTACACACACACACACACACACACACACACACACACACACACACACACACACTGTTAGAAAATCCACCGAAACAAATCTTGTTGCTCGTGTATTAATACGGTAAAAGCCCCTTTTTACCATTTTAGGGGTGACCGTATTAATACACTGACTGTGTTAGAACATGTATCGAGAGCGATTTTTTTAGCGCTAACGAAATTTCGTTCAGCATTCATTAACGGCAGATGCTATCATTATGCTAGTAATTGTTTCGCGCCGCGAATTTTAGGGATTTTTCTGTAATTTCGCGAATATCGAATACATCCGCGAATTTCACATTTTTTCCCCCTTTTTCTTGCCGAATTTCTCTTACAATTTTTAGATTATTTTTCATATTTAAATAATTTTATCATGCCTTTATTAGAATTTACGCGAAAAATACACCGCAAATCTTACTCCAAAGTCCAAACCAGAACTTCAAACTTTGAATTACCCCTCAAGATTGTTCGTTACGAAGAGACTCTTATCGAACAATCTTGACAGGTAATTCCAGGTCACATGCACTTTTCTGAAGAATGCATATGGGATCTTTCGTAATCCCCCCCCCCCCCCGCTATTGCTGAATGACCTTGCGCCTTGCTGCACTAGTAAACCGTAAACAGGTTGTCGGGTTGTCGTCAGTTGTATTAGTAGGTTTAGCTGGGAAAAGCGGCTCACAGGAAAGAGCGTTAGAGCTTCGCAGACGCTTAGCTTAGAAAATTTTTGTGCCTTCGCGTGAGTATTATATTTAGTTTATAAAGTTTCTAGATATTGCTTGAGTAAAATGAGAACATCTGAAAGATTGAAGTTGTACAGCAAGGGAACGTTTCATGCGAACAAAAATCTATTGTTCTGTTCGTTTTGCAACATACCAGTGGATTTTTCAAGAAAGGACAGTTGTGAAAAGCATTTAGAAGTAAGCTGCATAAACAAGTTTGTGTCCGAACAATCAACCGAAAATAATGAAAAAATGTGTTGATGAATTTATCAAGAAAAGAACTAAACAAGTTAGTAAAATCATGCAATGCATTGATTGTAATACGCTTTCCAACATACCAGAAATCATTACTCAAGTTATGAGGATGGCTGTGGAATAAATCTCGGTCATGTGCCCTGACCTTTGATCATATTTCGATGACATTCAACAGAACCGGTTCAGTATACATCCAAAATAACATGATAAAGATTTGTCGCAATGGAAACATTTTTGCGTAAGTTGTGATGCATAAGTGCCATGGAATAAATTCCGCTCCTGTGTCCTAACCTTTGACCCCATTTCGCCCATTTTTAATAGGAATTGTCCCCAGGCAGGCCCCTACAACATACTAACATTTCATCCAAATTGAAGACTTTTTACGTAAGTTATGACGGATAGTGCCGATGGAAGTGATTCCGCTCCAATGTCCTGACCTTCGACCCCATTTCACCCATTTTCAATAGCGTTTGTCCCCAGGTGGTCCTCTACCACATACTAAAATTTGATCGAAATCGAACCTTTTTTACGTTAGTTATGACGCAACTAATGTAAAAAAGGTTCAATTGAGTAGTGGAATGGATCTCGCTCCTATGTGGAATGGATCCCGCTCCTATGTCCTGACCTTTGACCCCATATCGTTCACTTTCAACAGGGTTCCTTCCCAGGTGTTCCGCTTCCACATACTAAAAGTTCATCGAAATCGAACGATTTTTACGCCAGTTATCGTGCGGACGGACATACGCACACAAAGCGTGACGTAATGAGGCAGATGGGAATCACGACCATCTGCTCGAAAAAGTGTGACGTCATAAAACTTTAATAGGATGCACATACAACACGTGACGTAATGAGATAGATGGCGTGACAGCGCACCAACATCTAAATCGCGAGATTGTGACGTCATAAGATATCTAAGCATGGGCAACATTAATGGGGCGACGCCATGACACCAAAAACGTGATAATTCGGGGTGGTTATTTAACCCACTAAACGAATTTTCCTAAAGTCGAGATCAAACTAAATCGATCTCTAGTACCAGAAAACGGTAGGTTAACGACTTTCATCAAAATCCTTAGAGCCGCTTTCAAAATAAAATTTACATACATGTACAAGAAGTGCTTCTTTGATAATATGGGATAAGGGCTATGGAATGGATCCCGATCCTATGTACTGACCTTTGACCCCACTTCACCCATTTTCAATAGGGTTCATTCCCAGGTGGTCCCCTACGACATACTACAATTTCATCGAAATCGAACCATATTTACACAAGTTATGACGCATAAGAGCAATGGAATTCATCCCGCTCCTATGTCCTGACCCTTGACCCCATTTCGTCCATTTTCAATAGGGTTCGTCCCCAAGTGGTCTCCTACCACATACTATAATTTCATCGAAATCGAACCATTTTTACGCGTGTTATCGTGCCAACAGACTGACAGACGGACAAAGCTGGAGCATATACGCTTCTTCAACCTACAGTTGGAAAGCGAAAACAAGAACAGTATCGTTCAATTGAACTTTCGAAATTAACTGCTGCTGTTTGTGCAGCTAACATCTCACTTTCCAAACTGGATAACCTTACATTAAAAAATTTCTTGGAAAATTCGTTGAAAGATATTGGTGTTATTCCAAATGCAAATTGGATGCGGCAATGTTTTTTTGCCGAAAATATGATATTCAGAAACAACAAGGGAGAGGTTTCTTAAAATCAGTATCCAGTGTAAGCATCGTAACAGGCGAAGCAACTGATTCAGAAGATAGGTAAATTTTGAATATTTTTGCTGTTCCACCAACTGAAATGAATGTTGAAAGCTGTAACGCAATCTTCCTCCAGTGCATCATTTTGGAATCCGTAAATTTTAAAGCAGTTAACAAGGCAATACTTCAGTGCGGTAATAAGTATGAAATGCGTTTTGCGACCGTAACCGCTTTTGTGACAGACAACTCATATGGCATATCCAAAGCGTGGAGAAAGAGCCTGAAAACCGAATTTTGAGGAAATACGGTATTTCGCGAAATTTCGTGGTTTACCCCGTGACCGCCAACGAAATTTGCCTTTTTATCCCGCGATAAAATTACTACGATAAATACGGCCTGCTTCCTAATTTAACAGGGGATTGTCGGACCTCTAATTGCTGGATGCTGCCAGCGAAACACTTGGAAGATTTTTGCATTTTCGCACTGTCTCATTGTTTGAATGTCCCCATTTCAAAACTTTTGCAAATAGTATTTTAAAAAAATGTTCTCTCCCTTTTTATCGCTAAGTATATTTCAGTATTTCAAGGAAACCGTGGTAAATTCTTTGAGAAAAGAAATTATGCATCGATGCACCCGTGTAAAAATGCCTTCAAGAACTTAACGTTTATGAATATTTCTTTTTCTGTGTTCTAAATTGATCACATTTTTACATACTTTCCTGCAGGAACAGAAAATGCCTTTTGTTCTTGGTCTCGACAGTGAAAGTTATGTACGAAGACTGCCCTAAAAGTTGTTCCTATTTACAAATAACTCCTATATCAGCTGAGGTATTTGAATAAAACATGGTATAGAAATACAGTGATGTTGAAATACTGAGATGTTTGGAGGAAGATCGAGCGTTGTCGTGGTGTTGAAGGACAGAGCGAAGACGCATTTCTTGTCTCTTCTTGCGGATGTTTTCCCTCAACTTCTTCAGTCTCTCAATATGGAGAAAATTGCTGACAGTGCCACCTTGTTAAAGAAAATCCACAAGAATGACACCAAGCAGAATTCATCGCTCTTTCCACGTTTATAAGTGAGTCACGGAAAAATTGCCATTTTCTGTTTGATGTCCCTAGTCCACGTCAATTGTGTGTATTGAGAGTGACACTTCTGACATCCCAGAAAATTCTCAACATCACTTTTTTTTTTTTCGAACACTATGTTTTGAATTTCTTGGGCCTACGCAAGTTTTTGTGCCGCCATTTCACAGATTGCAACTTTGTCTCCTGGGTCATAAAAAAAATGCCGACGTTTCATCTACAATAACCACTTTGGAAAAGAATGTATCGTAGTTCGCCTGAAACATCCCAACAGATATCGACACACCCTTTGACCCTTTGGTGCCGATAATCCTGGGTTAATTGGCGTGGAGCCCATTTCGCACACACTTTTCGGTATCCCAGGTTACGAATAATTGCCTTCACAACCCTGTGACCACAATGCAGTTCGACACAGATCTCCGGAATGGTCACACGTCGAACACTCAGAATGAATGTATGAACTTGCTCTTGGTTTGCGTCGATAACTGTAGTTGAAGACCCTCCGCTCCGCTGCTCTTCAGCCACTGAAGTTTCTCCTCACTTAAAATCCTTTCGGGCGTCCCGGTATCGCAGGTTTATGGTCATTCGCCCTAGTTAGATCAGCGTTCGATACCCGATGAGGCATGGGTGTTTGTATTTGTCTTTCGGCACTGGCTCTCAATGTGTTACTTGATCAACACTGGTTCTCTGTGTACATTGGTCATTTAGCATACTGTAAAAACCATGTTTGATATGTACTTGTTGATGTGAAACATCTGTATTCTGTTTGTCATTCCTCTGTACCACCAGGTCCAATAAATCAATAAAAAAAACCCAATAAAAAAAAAGTCCTTTCGTACATCTTCTGACATTGATGATGCCCATTGTCGCATTTCCATAACCTTTCCTCAGCCTTCGCCTGCTTGGAAGCTTTGATTTCCAATAATGACATCTCTCTGCTTTAGGAAGAATATACGGGGTGTCTATAAATGAAGTATACAACTTCAGTTTGCTATTGAAAAAAAAATACAACAAATAACAACTTACTTTCAATGTCAAAACACATGGTAACTGTGAAAGTTTTTTTGAATGTGAGTAGTGTGCTCCGTTGGTTTCTCACAGGATGTCTAAACGATAGTCCAATTCCATCCACGTACGTTGCAGAATGTCAAAACACATAGTAACTGGGAAAGTTTTTTTAATGTGAGTAGGTCTACACGTGTGCTCCGTTGGTTGCTCACAGGGTGTCTAAACGACAGTCCAGTTCCATCCACGTACGCTGCAGAATGTCAAAACACATGGTAACTGTGAGAGTTTTTTTAATGTGAGTAGGTCTCCACGTGTGCTCCGTTGGTTGCTCGCACGACGTCTAAACGATAGTCCAGTTCCATCCACATACGTTGCAGAATGTCAAAACACATAGTAACTGGGAAAGTTCTTTTTAATGTGAGTAGGTCTACACGTGTGCTCCGTTGGTTGCTCACAGGGTGTCTAAACGACAGTCCAGTTCCATCCACGTACGCTGCAGAATGTCAAAACACATGGTAACTGTGAGAGTTTTTAATGTGAGTAGGTCTCCACGTGTGCTCCGTTGGTTGCTCGCACGACGTCTAAACGATAGTCCAGTTCCATCCACATACGCTGCAGAATGTCAAAACACATAGTAACTGGGAACGTTTTTTTTAATGTGAGTAGGTCTACACGAGTGCTCCGTTGGTTGCTCACAGGGTGTCTAAACGATAGTCCAGTTCCACCCACGTACGCTGCAGAATGTCAGGTGTAACAAGGAGAAGGCTGCAGTAATGCGTTCTTTGAGCTCAGTGATAGATATGACATTTTTCTTGTACACATTGTCTTTAATAAAGCCCAAAATGAAAAAATCGCATGGGGTAATATCGGGAGAACGGGGTGGCTATGCCGTCGGACCCCCATGCCCAATCCAACTCCCTGGAAAATGGTGGTATAAAGATCTGTTTACAACCAAAGACAAGTGCGGAGGCGCTCCATCTTGCCGGTAAATGATGTCTTGAATATCCTGTGGTATTGCGAATTGTTTTAACATGTCCAGGTACTTTATGCCAGTAACTGTTGGTTCAGCGAAGAAAAAGGGCCCTATCACTCTGTCCTCTATTACGCCAACCCAGATATTAACCTTCGGGCTGTCTCTCTCGCGTGCTGCGACCACATGGGGATTTTCCGTGTTCCAAATTCAGCAGTTATGTTTATTCACTCTACCAAAAACATGGAATGTGGACTCATCGGTGAAACAGATCCTTGAAAGGAGTGTGGGGTCTTCGTCAATGCGATTAAGCATGTCGACCGCAAATGCTTTTCGACGTGGTTGATCTTATGGTCGAAGTTTTTGCATTAATTGCACTTTATAGGCATATAGGTATAGACGTTTAGGCAGAATCTTGTCAACTGTTCGCGGTATTTCGAGTTCACGACTGGCGACGCTGACGGATTTCTTCGAGTTCCTCAGCACGTCTTCCACCATTTCGTCCGAAATGGAAGGTCTCCCAGTGCCTTTGTCTTTCAAGACACTTCATGTTGCTTTGAATTTATTTACCCTTGCTCGATGCTCCTTCTTGTCGGCGGTTGTCTCTTACAATCCGTTCTTAACTTGCACTGAACTTTTGTTAGATATTTTGACTCCGCAAACCAAAACACATACGCTCCTTTTTCCACTCGAGAAGCCATGTCTGTTGTATTCCGTGTTTAACGAGATATTTCATTACATGAGACACCTGGCATCATCTATCATCTGACTTTACAAACTTTAACACTTGTCACGTCTCTTGTCGTTTAAAGTAATTTTTTTCTATCGTATTTTCAATAGCATGCTGAAGTTTTATACTTCATTTATAGACATCCAGTACATCCTTTGGCCTTGGCCAATCATGGTGTACATTTACTCAATCTAAGTACACAAACTTTCATGAAAATATTCTGAATAACAAAAGTTGCTTGAGAGGCATTACTTTTGGGACAACGTATTATTTTCTTTAACAGTGGTAGTAAAAATTTTTCCTAAAACACCAAAAAACTTTTTTTTTAACAAACTGCCTGTTTTCCATCGTTTAGTTGAGTGTTCGAGTTAATATCCTCATACTTCTATAACTGTTTCTCATGATGTGCTATGATTTCCACATAATGCAGCTTAGTAATTTTAAAATATTTTTAATCTTCAGGGCATCAATGGCTGCAGATAGATCTTGGTCCACCCACCACGATAACGGGCATAGTAACAAAAGGCAGGGGAGACAGTCGCAAAAAACAGTGGGTGACATCCTTCTCCCTTTCCTACAGCAACTTCACTGAACGTTGGTTCTTCTATAAGGACGATAATGGTTTGAATCCAAAGGTACCTACATTATTATTTGTCTTGTTTCCATCAATATCTACATTTTATTTTACTTTTTACAATACGCAGGGTGTTTTGAAAAGCTCTGGTCAAACTTTGGAAACGTGTTTTCTGAGCATAGCAATGAAAAAAAAAAAAAGAATAACACTAGACAGAAAACGCTTCTCTTCTGCACAATTTAGAGTGTAGGTAAGTAAACATGTTAAGTCAGTCAACTTATATTTCAGTTATTATAGCATACCGTAAGTGTTTAAGAATAATAGATAACCAGAGAGCAAGTGTTTGAAATCCCCCCCCCCTCCGAACAGCAACACACGCCTCACAGTGTTTGTGCATTGATTAGCGAACATGTCCGAAAAGTCCCGGAATGTTCTGAATTCTTTGATAATCATCCACTATCCGCTTCAGGAGAGCGTGCAGGCCATGTGGTTGATCTACCTCTAGTGCTGTAACAGACAGTATACGTAGGATTTAAATGTTCTCCGGCTATGAGGCTAAAATGGGTTGCAGCCCCATTTTACATGAACCAAATGTAATTTCATGCTGCTAATCCACGGTCTTCCAGAAATGAAGTTTCGTCTACAAGAAATGTGAGCATCAATGACCGTTGAGCGTTTTTGACAGGAAAATTTGATTAATCAGGTAGTCAGCAACAATGCCAGCCTAAAAATAATAATAAAACTATTTAGTAATCTAACATATACACTACCTACCAACAAGTAATTGGGCACCTGTGATAGCAAAGGAAAACGAAGTTTATTCACCTTCAATACTTGGTGGAGCCTCCACGAGCGGCGATTACAGCTGCGACCCTCCGGGGCATACTCTCAACCAGGCGTTGTACGACTGCTAGCGGTATTTTCTTCACTCGACTTGGAGAAGACAGGTCAGTTCCTTCACCGATTTCGGACGGTGGGGGCACCCCTTAAGTCGACGCTCCAACTCGTCCCAGAGGTGCTCGATAGGGCTATGGTCCGGGCTCTGCGCAGGCCAGTCCATTCGATTAACCCCATTGTCACCATACCAAGCCATGGTGGACCTCGCAACATGACAGGTAGCATTGTCATCCTGAAAGCAACATGGGTCCACCCGTAAAACTGCCATAACGTAGGATGCGCATGGTCATCCAAAATGGTGCAATAGGTCTCGGCGTTGAGTCTATCAGGAACTGCGACCAAGGGTCCCGTGCCATACCAGGAGAAACACCCCCATAGCATAATTCCCCCTCCGCCAAACTTCACAGTTGGCACAATACATTCCGGCAGGAGGCGTTCTCCATGCAGACGCCAAACCCAGACCCTGCCATACGAACGGTAGAGGGTGAACCTTGATTCGTCGCTCCAGAGAACCTGTTTCCACTGTTCAACGGTCCACTGTCGACGTTCTTTGCACCACGTTAGCCGAGCAGCGCTATTGGACTTGGTGATCAAAGGCTTGTGGGCGGCAGCACGTCCATGAAAACCGAGCAGATGAGCTTCCTTACGGATGGTATTAATCGAAAGAACACTCCCGGATGCCTGTTGAAACTCCTCACTGATGTGGCCCATCGATCTGGTGCGGTTCTTCCGAATTTCTCTTGCCAGCACCCGTCGGTCTCTAACTCCCAGTTTTGTGGGTTTGCCGGGTTGGGGCACATTCCGACAGTCACTCTCATCTAGCACTCGCCAATCAAGTAGGCCACTGTCGATTTTGGGTACTTCAACTAGCTGGATATGTCACGTATGGATCGGCCATTTCTGTGATACCGGACGATTACACCTTTCTCGAAATCTGAGAGCTCCGAACTGCGTGGCATCTTGCATACGACTGGTTGCGTTGTTGTTTCGCACACGATATTTAACGGCGGCGGCGGCCGTGACGTGTATCAGGCCCGCAGATATCGTCGATTGCAGAGGTGTCCAATTACTTGTTGGTAGATACTGTAGAATACATACGACTGAGATGTTCTCTGGCAATGAGGTTTAAATGGGCAGGAGTCCCATCAATCGTGAGCCGCATGCAATGGAGTATTGCTAATGGAACGTCTTCGCGCAATGTAGTTTTCCTCCAAGAAATACGCGAATCACTGACCGTTGAACGTTGGAGACCAGAAATGTGGATCGATCAGGTACTCAGCAAAGATACCAGTCCAAACATTGGCACAAAAACTCTCCAGATATCAAGACTGAGTCGCTGTATGAGAATTTCCCCGCACCGTGTTAGAAAGGGGATGAAATTTGGCATCTTTTGTGGATCGAAAATCATCAATGAAAGTACACAATGGAGAACGCCATTTCGAAATGCGACTCGTAGATGAAAATCAGCCATGAGGGTACTCAGTGCACGAGATGTGGGTTGTCTCTGACTATGAATTTCCGTAGAATTGAATGTGAAACACCCACATCTTCCGTTACAGCCCTGGTGCAAGTTCGGGGATCCTCCGCGATCGTGTCCAGCACCTGTTTCCCTAAAGCAGGTGTTCGAACATATCTGGCTGGCCCCAAGTCAGCAGCAATGGGTGTAAAGGATCTTGTTTGTGGCAGACGCCTATAAATGGATGCAAAAGCATCGTTGGTTGAAAATCGTTGTTGCGGAAATGCTATCCCGTAGAGACGCTGAGCTTTTCTACTGTTTTACCCCACTCTTTCACAAATGAAATGAATATCTGCCATTTCAGCATTGGAGAACTGATCATTCGTGGTATAGGTCACAAATTACACGTGGTTTGAAACGTAATAACAACATGACTAATGATTCAGTTACACGTAACATCCGAGCAACTGTCGACTCACTTGATGTAGCATTACCTCACCCAAGATTGATAATATTTTATCCATCATTTGCACACATACGTATGCTACGTCTTCATGTGATGTAAATTTGCCTAGCAGGTATCTTTTAAAAGACATTATCAATTTCTAATGGGGGTTCAGTCGTATCTCTAGTTACAAAAGTCAAAATAGAAGAAAGAGCTAATCATAACTTACAACACCTTTCTTTATTGTCCTTTACAAAATCCAGTTTGTACACTTGAAGTTGCAGATACAGTGCGATGAAATAAGTGAATAACTCCGAGGAATTAAACAAAGGCAAATACAGTATCGAACGCTTCTGCTGCCACAAATATCACGGCTTTGAAGAAATTACAATCTGTTACAAAATAGCGATATATCACAAACTGGATGGCGGAGTCACACATACCACATCTATTGCTGACCTTTTATTTATTTCTCACCGACTTTAATGATTACCAGGAGTTTCCAAAAAAAGTAATCTCTTGTGAGATATGACGTTAAGTAAGAAGAAATAACGAGAAATAACATAATTTAAAACCGAAATGGATATTTAAATTAGAGCATTAACGTCACGACTCTGTATTTGCTCTCTTAAAATGTGCTATAGCTGTGAAAGAAAGTGTTTCGAGCCCAACTTTCATCGGAACATTTTTTTCATCACTAGCTGCCATAGGGCACGCTCCCAAAGCTTGACTGAATCATTTTGAAACACCCTATAAATAGTGTTACTATATGAATGTTCTTTGTTGTTTATGTTCGATAACACTTGGTTCTTTTGCATGCATTCGATAATGAAGCTATGCAAAAGAGACGCAAATAACGAATTCTTGAAATAACATACCTGCATGTACGTTTTACAAGAGCGTTTTATAGGGACAACTTTATGGACAGCTTGTGTCTTATCAGTTCTTTAAAGCTTGATCAGAAGTTAGCAGCGAATCACTGTTATTCACCATAGCAAATTTTACTTAATGTAGCGTAGATTGTTTTAACACAAATTCAGTACAATTTAAAACAATGAAGCCTATGAAAAATAATGAAATTTAAAAAATCAAGCCAGCGCTTAGACCACTGCTCCGGTGGGGCAGTGGTCTAAGCGCTGGCTTTTGACCATTCGTCCGGAATGGGTCTAGGTTCGAATCCCGTGAGGCATGGATGTTGTATTTGTCTGACGGCCGTGGCTCTCTCCCTTCCTAGGGACCAGTGGCCCTAAATTAGGGACGGGCGACTGCTTATAACATATTGAGTTGTGATTTTTAAAAATTTAATCTCGTTCAATATTCAAGCAAAGAAAAAAACACCTTTGGGAAATGCTTCTCCACATTGTATGTTTTAATAATGAAACACCCTTGGGAAATGCTTCTCCCGTTGTATGTGTGTAATAGTGAAACATCAAACTGAAGTCATCGCTCTTTCCACGTTTATAAGTGAGTCACGGGAAAATTTCATCTTTATGGACATGCTACCACTGTGGTGCAGTGGCAGCCTGTCCGGCGCGTAACTGGAAGATCCTGGGTTCGATTCCCGGTGGCGGCCAATGAGAATATTTCCGTCAATCACTTATAAACGTGGAAAAGGCGATGACTTCAGTTTAATGTTCCTAGTCCACGTCAATTGTGTGTATAAATAATGAAACATCTTTGGAAAATGCTTCTCCTATTGTATGTGTGTACGTACTACGTAACAATACACGCTACTGAAGTGATTCATGAGTCAAATTGACAACGAATCAGAGATAAGCCTGCTAGCGTAGTTCAATTGCTAGAACAGCCGCTCCAGAATAGGCAAACATCAGTTCGAATCCAACCACTCGCGAAAAGTTGTGTGTGTGCGTGTGTGTGTGTGTTTGAAGAATGCTGCACCTGTACATGACCTTTGGATTTTATGATCGCGTCTCTTATTGTAGATAACTCGGTCGAAGTTCTTTTAAAACGAGAAGGTTTTACGTGAAAGTCCAAAAAACTCTGACATGTGCCACTTAATATTATTTTCATTTGGATTTTGCCTCAACTTGATTTCTTCTGTCGAAATATTGAAAATGTTATTTCTTTTTTTCACAAACGCAATCTTACAGCAATCTTTAAATAACCAAGATCGTATTGCAGTACCAAGGTTACAGTGTAGTAGAATTTAAATTTAAAAAAAGGGTTGGGTTTTTAGAAAATAGTATACACAGGCAGTTTTTATTTCTTAGACAAAGTATATTAATTATAACGCCACCATGAACCCCTTTGCTCCTGAATATTGCATGTTATTTTACATATATTTTTTAAAATTTAGTCTGAAATTTATCGTTAGTTCATTTGTTACCTTATTTAGTAGTATTAAGCTGCATTTGTTATTT
Source organism: Macrothele yani (assembly GCA_039090855.1). Taxonomy (NCBI): domain Eukaryota; kingdom Metazoa; phylum Arthropoda; class Arachnida; order Araneae; family Macrothelidae; genus Macrothele; species Macrothele yani. Next base: position 40,209,775 of record CM077010.1, on the reverse strand, counting down.
TAAATTGCACGTAGAGGTTTGCGGTGGGCAATCTTGGTGAGAGATGGGTTTGCTTCCATGGGGCGCTCCACTCGGCCACAATGGCACACACCACAGCAACAAGAGCCTCTGTGATTCTTGGAAACTGACACAATTTTAAACTTTAGTATAAATTAGTGTTGAGTAACCAACTGGAACCATCAGCTATGAGCTAATCCCCCACACTGGTGTACTTTCCTGATTAAAAAGACACAAAGAATTACTCTTACGGACTCTAGTGTGGGATATGGTGGACCTACCACAATCTCTAGAGATTCCCGAATGGCTGTGTATGAAAGTGTAATTGTTCCTACTCTGATGTATGGCAGTGAAACCTGTGCACTACAGAAGAGATATACGAGTAGTTTGTGTGCTGGATAGATGTGGTACTTAAGGGTGCTTTGTGGGAAGGCGCGTTGTGAGGTGCCTGTCCCGCAGGACGCACACGACATAAAGGCAGATAGCAGCGTGAACAAACGTCTGCGTAGCTGAGTTGGTAGAGCGACTTGTTCCGGAAAAAGAGGACTCGGGTTCGATCCCCGGCGTGGACCAAAATGACGGAGAAATTTACTTCGTTATAACGTTCTGATCATGTGAGGAATGAAGATGAGTTGCAGTTGTGTATAATGTGAAGCAAAAGGGAGACTTAGGTGGTTTGGCCATGTTGAAAGAATGAGTGATGAGATGCTTACTAAGAAATGTTTTTCAGCCCAAGTGGCAGGTAAGAAAGGCAGAGGAAGGTCAAGGAAGCCCTGGGAAAATCAGATTCAGGAGTGTCTGTCTGAGAAAAAGATTGTGAGTATGAAGTATAGAAGACCTTGTGTACGTCGCGTGATGGATGCCAGTGAAGCTCGAGTTGTGTGTCAAGATCGCTGTAAATGGAGAAGTTTGATACGGCAACAGTAAGTAAACAATCAGTTAAAAATTTATCTGGTGGCTTGTATTTCTTTGTGGAGCTAACCTCTGAATCTCAGAGGATAGCTTAGTGATATGGGTTTCCTCTGAATTCTCTCTCTGAGCCAAAAAAAAAACAAAGAGAAAATGTTCAGAAATGGAAGCTTTGTAATTTACATTCAGCATTACATCCACAAATAACTTTTTGATTAAAAACAAATCTAAAGTAGAAAATTAGTGAGGCGTGCTGTCTTAAGCTCCTTGGTACATTTCTAAATTTTTCGTTTTACTTACCACGCTCAAAGCAAAATCGAATTTTCTGTACATTCTCTTCAATAATCCATTGGTAACATTTTCCTCATTTCGTTAATACAACATATGTCACTTTTATGAATGTTACACGTTCAAAAAATATTATCGGAGCAGTTTTTTCTTGCTAACTGTTTAAAACCTTGGTGAAATGAAACCATAATATAAGCTACTGTGCGAAGTACGAGTACATTGAAGTTTGATTTTAATTATATTTCTTCACTACATGTTTAGCACATTTTAACTGTTGGTAAAAAATTGTGTAAACAGTTAACTAAATCATAAATTGAATCAAATTTGAATCATTTCAAATTAAGCAAATTTTGCCCGAAATATTTTTCGTGTAAGAGAGTTTATATTTCAGATCAAGCGGCTTGAGAATCTGCTTCAGTAGGCTAATTCCCATACTGCAATTCTTCCCATGTAAAATCGTTTACTTCTATAAAAGCACCACAAGATTTATATCCAGCATTCAGACAAGTAACGTGTAGCTAATCGTCACGAACGGAGCGGAAAAATTGATTAGTTTTTCTTCCGATGGCGTGCAAGACGTGCATGCAACAATTCTGTCAATACAGTTTCTTTCAAAAGTCCCAAAATGTTAGAAAAATGTTTGACACGCAAAGCATCATAAAACTTCACTTCTCAGAGTTATCACCTTCAGATTTACTTCTTTGCACTGCATAGCGGTAATTATGACTTTTTAGGACATCAGTTCAGTCAACTGAGAATTAACTGAAATCGATGGGGCCAATTTCAATTTAATGACTGGTAAAAGGTTGCTGCCCCTCTATTGTGTATGCAATAACACTGTTCAAAACCTACCGCAAAAGCATATCTCAGTTTGGTAGTGAAGCCATTCTAATGTACAGGATACTTACAAACTTCGGTAACGACTTTAAAAGTTCTTCGCATTTGTTAAGTTCTGTATTTGAAATTGAAGCGCATGCACCTATGAGCCCTTACATTATGACCACCAACCTAATAACCTGTAGGACCTCATTCATCCCGCAAAACAACGGCAGTCGGCGATGCATCGATTCGATGAGGTGGAGATAGGTATCCTGGGGTATCTGGTACCATAATGTCTACAGCAAGTCCTCCAGTTCCCGTTCGTTTCGGGGTGATGGTGATTTAGCGCGAACCCACTTTTCCAAGTTGAACCACAAATGCTGGATTGGGTTCATGTCAGGTGAATTTGGAGGCCCGAGAATTAACAGAAAGTCACCAGCATGTTCCTCGAACCAGTTCTTGATGATTCCAGCAGAGTGGCATGGCGTATTATCCTGTTGGCAATGGCCATCACCAGCAGGGAACACAGTTAACATGAATAGGTGAACTTGGTCTGCAACGATGCTCAGATACCTGACAGCTGTCAGGGATTGTGCTATTGGTATAATGGGGTCTAAAGTTTTCCAAGAAAACATCGCTCACAGCACAGCACCGCTGCTGCCGGCCTGTTTCCGCCCAACATTGCATCCAGGTGCCATAGCCTCCGTTACCAATCGGTGTATCCGCGCTCCGCCGTCTACGTGATGTACCAAAAATCTTGTTTCGTCATAGCAGGCCACTTTCTTCCAATCATCCACGGTCCAATCTCGATGATTTGGGGCCCATTTCATGCGTTGTTGGCGATGACGTGCAGTGAGCATGGGGACCCGGCTGGGTCTTTGGCTACGCAGGTGCTTGCACAGAAGGCTGCGATGAACTGTGTGCTGTGACACATTGCCCATATCACCAATATTGTAGCTGCGGGTCATTTGTCGCACTGTGGCGCTGCTGTCGCTGTGAAGAATGCGCGACAGTCTCCGCTCCCCTTAGGCATCAGTAAACTGCGGACGAAACACGGCTGGACAACGGTTCGTCGTTTGGCCATCTGTGCACCACCTTTGATACGTACTCAGTACAGCGACACGTGAACAACCCACAAGCCGTGTCTTTTCCGAAATCGTAGTTCCGAGGCTCCGTGCCATCACAATTTTGTCCTTTATCAAACTCAGTTGAATCGGCAGCTTTTCCCATTCTGACTCCGAACACTCTACCAATCGGAAAGCGGTCCTCGGGTTGTTTATAAACTGCTCTCTGAACTTCACCCGCGCCACCGTTCGGTCTCCAGGAGCGCACATTTCTCTAAGCTGGGGGTGGTCATAATGTAATGGTTCATTGGTGTAGTGTACTAAAGTGCGTAGCTGGTCTAAGGTTAACCTGACTTTTGGATTAATGAATAGGAACACACTTCCCAAACTACGGGTCTTTCTCTAGGCGCTCTGTTTTAATATACCAAGTAAACGCAATTTTCCCGTCTCCGTGGAATATTCTAAATTCCAGAGATGTACGGAAGGAGATGGGTTACTATCGTAACCCCTGCAGTACACACTCCTGTTGTATTTCTTCATTTGTAGTTAGTTTCTTCTCTCCTAAATGCTCTTTTCTTCTCTCCTCAATGCTCTTTAAATGGGATAAACAGGTGGAAATCACCTGGGGCCAAGTCAGTGCTGTACAATAGGAGGGATGGCTGAGCATTTCCAAATTATGCCATAGCTGTCGTTGTCACGTAAACCATGTGTGGCCTAGCGTTGCGTGCAACAGCTAACCTGTTTTGACAATTTTGTTGGCTTCTTGTAGATAGGGACCCCAAACTTCTTTTTTACGAGGGTGGCGTAATCTTGTGTATTCATTTCTGCACTCCATGCAAGAAAGTCCACCCTTTTTAATCCCAGAATACAATAGCCATTAGATTTTGTGCAGACCGCACTACTAGACTTTCTTCGGCAGTGGAGAACTCTTGCTGCGCCATTCGCAGCTAGCTCGTTTGGTTTCTGGAGTATAATAATTAGCTCAAGTCTATTTTTTTCAAGTCTATTTTTTTTACTGTAGTAATTGGTCACGAATTACTACAGTAAAAAAAAATATCTGTACATATTAGAGCGGTTCAAAGTCATATGCGAAAAAATCAGCTTTCATAAATTGTTGGTGCTCATGGATTTTATCAATCCTTTCGATGAGTAAACAACTCACAAAAAATTACAAGCGAATCGGATTATATTTAGGACTGCCTCGTCGAGGCTGAAGTTTTACCCTATAGATTATATGGCAAAACGCGTTCTAACTCCATTGGATCTGCTTCCCGTTTCTTCAAAGTTTTGTAATTGAATGGCTCTTTCTTGGCCAAGAACGTGGATTCGTAAGAAGACATTAATTCTTTTCAGGAAGCAAAGAAGACAGTAATGGCTCTTAAAATCGTCAACGATAGTGCTGAAAGGGGAATCGCTCGTCTTGCTATCACTTTCAATTTTTCTCTCACTAAGCACGAAGATCAGAAACAATTCCTCTTTCAAGTTGTGGAGATCTACCAAAAACGCTTTCCGTATACCAAAAAAAGCACACTTTTCGCAGACAGTAAGAACTAAGAAGCAAGCCGACTGATAAATCAGCAGTGGGATTTTCTGTATATTGTTGCTCAGTATAATCACTGTAATGAACAGTATGTGAGCCTACTTTCGAAATAAATTTGAGATTTATCTTTTTTTTTTTTTTTTTTTTTTTTTTTTTTTTTTTTTTTTTTTTGGATTGGAGGTTTAACGACCACCGTGAGCAACTCAATGGGCTATAAGCAGTCGCCCGTCCCTAATTTAGGGTCACTGGTTCCAGGGAAGGGAGAGAGCCAGTGCCGTAAGACAAACACAACATCCATGCCTCACCGGGATTCGAACCCGGACTCCCTTACGGGCGAATGATCAGAGGCCAGCGCCTTAGAGAGAGATTTATCTTGTTCAGTTAAAGTATTCTAGTGTCAGTGTGTCATACAATATTATTTCCTTTATAACGGACGTAGTCTTATATTAGTAAATGTTCAACCACCTTAAGGATGAGGCAGTCCTAAATATTATCGGATTTCCTTGAAATTTTGTTGGAGATATTTTGTCATCAAAAGGAACAAAAAAAAATCCATGAGCACCAAAACATTTCGATGTTCGAATCTTTTGTACCACCGTAGTGCATATGGCGATATGAAGAGACTTCTGATTAAATGCTAACTCTCCTTTGGTACCCAACGTGCACGCATTTTTCTGAACCTCGTGGACGATTTTCCCACAATACCAAGACTGATATTGACTATTGCATCTGCGTGACGTAGCCTTACGTCACTGTTTTCTAAACCAATCAGTCGCATTTAATTGATGTTCACTTCCACCACAGCAACAGCCAACACACGCCCATACGGTTCATTTGCTACTACGTCTTGGCCGTCGATAAACTTGTTGCACCAATCAGAGACGCTTGATAGTGTTTTGTTTCCATACTATGTTTGCAATCTTCGCTAAAATTCAGCTGGTTTCACTTCCTCGTTCAAAAGAAATTCAATAATACAACAAACACCAAGCACGAAAAAATCAACAGCGAGGAAATCAAACAGTTTGCGCTACAAACATGTTTCTCCTCAAAGAAGACAGGAAATTCCACCATATCTTTTAAATTCAGATACACTCGCCAGAAATCGTTTGGAAATTTGGTGCTTCTGTAGAAACATATTTTTTCCCATTTCATATCAAAATGACATCTTAGGAATCTTTGTATTAAAAGAACAAAGCACTGTGGGAACACCGCAGATAAGTATAAACCAAAAAGCACACGACTTTATGGAAGGGGGGGGGAATTCGGGACTTTATATCATCATCATCATCATTGTCAACCATTATCAATCCACTGCTGGACGAAGGTCTCCCCAAGTTTCCTCCACAACGGTCTGTCTTGTGCCAGTCTCCTCCATGTCACTCCCGCATATTTACGAATTTCATCACCCATCTCCCATGTGGTCTTTTTCTGGGTCTTTTCCTGTCCCTTGGAATCCAATCTAAAATTTCGGCTGTCCATCTATGGTCTGTCCTTCTGGCAGTATGTCCAGCCCATTGCCATTTCAGGAATTTAACTCTGATCATGATGTCTTCCACTCTCGTCATTTTCGGATCCACGAGTTCCTCTTCTTATCTCTCCTGGTTATACCAAGCATGCACCTCTCCATGCTTCTTTGAGTTGTCTGCAGCCTGTGTATGTCTCTTTTAGTTAAGGTCCACGTCTCTGCACCATACGTAAGCACTGGAAGGATGCATTGATCAAACACTTTTCTTTTAAGACATAATGGCATATTGCTCTTGAAAATTATGCTGTTTCTTCCAAAAGCTCTCCAGGCAAGTTTTGTACGCCGATTAATTTCTTCATCAATGTGACCCTCACTTGATATCTGCTGTCCAAGATAAACATACGTATCTGTTATCTCCAGTTTTTCTCCATCAATCGATAAATCTTCATTTCTTGTAAAAGCATTGAACATCACTTTTGTCTTCTGAAAGTTCATTTTTAATCCCACTTCTTTACTCTTGTCAGCAAGTTCCTGGATCATACTCTGCAGCTCTGATGGGGTAGTTGCAAAAATGACTACGTCATCAGCAAAACGAAGGTGGGTTAGATAATCTCCATTAATCTTTATCCCTTTGTTTTCCCAGTTCAGTGATTGAAAGACATTTTCCAATGTGGCATTAAAGAGCTTCGGAGATATGGTGTCACCTTGTCTCACTCCCTTTCCAATTTTTATGTGTGTTGTATTTTCAAACAGCCGAATCTTTGCACTTGCATTTTCATAGATGTTATTAATAATATTAATGTATGCATCTTCAATACCGCAGGATTTCAGAGCCGTGGTAACTGCTGATGGTTTCACCGAATCAAAGGCTTTTTCATAATCGATAAAAGCCATGCACAATGGAAGTTCATATTCCCTCGCTCTTTCAATTAGTTCTCTCAGCACATGGATATGATCTATTGTGCTGTAGCCACTCCTGAATCCAGCTTGTTCTCTCGGTTGAGCCATGTCCAGTGTTACCTTCAAGCGGTGTGAAAGAACTTTAGTGAAGATTTTATAAACCACTGATAGGAGGCTGATAGGTCTGTAGTTCCTGAGATCCTCAATGTCACCTTTTTTATGTAGCAGGATCATTGTAGCATTGTTCCAATCCTCAGGAATCTTCCCTTCATTAAGGCATCAGTGAAAATTTGGGCAGTACTGTTTCAATTTCTCCACTTGCTTCTTGTATGATGTTTATAGTAATTCCATCTTCTCCTGGAGCTTTCCCCCCGCTTCATGTTCTTGATTGCATGTGCAACTTCTGCTGGGAGGACTGGAAGAACTCTGGTACCTTTCATGATGTCTGGAGTACATGTATCATCCCTTTCATATAATTTGGAGTAGAAATCTTTCACTCTTGTCAAAATTTCGCCTCTATTTCTTGTTATAGAACCATCTTCTTTTCTCAGAGCCATAATCTGTTTTCTTCCCTTACTGAGATGTCCCTTTGCTATCTTTAGGCTTTGGTTGTTTTCAATTGCTTTCCTCACTAGTTCACAGTTGAATTTTCTTACGTCTTCAGTGATACTTTTTCGTACTGTCTTGCATAGCTCTATATATTCCACTTTGGAAGTCACATCTTCTTTAGTTGTCCTCATCTCTCTTCTTTTTTGCATCAACATTTTGGTTTTTTCCTGATAATTTGTTTACATGCAACTTGTTCTTAGACCCAGCTAATTTTGTTGCTGTTTCCATAAGAGCTTTGGTTACTTTTCTGTTAACTTCCGAAATATCCACTTCTTCCGATGTTAGGCCTTCTAAAGCAGAGAATCTGTTCTTCAGTTCCAACTTGAAAGTATTATGGTGTTTTTTAAGGTTGGTTATGTCAATACATTTTGTTTGTCTTATGAGCTTGCCACGTTCCAGTTTAGTGTTGAGGTGCATCTTACATCTCACCAATCTATGGTCACTACCTGTGTTGAACTTGTTTAGCACACTGCAGTCTTCGATGACGAATTTTTTGTTACACATAATAAAATCAATTTCACTTGTCGTCCCAATTGGATGTCTCCATGTCCATTTCCTGTGTGGCTTTTTTCTTGAAAAAGGAATTCAAGATGAAAAATCCTTCTGCCTCTGCAAACTCAACGAGAGTATTTCCACGCTGGTTTCTGTTGCCGTGACCGAATTTACCTACTGAAGTTTCATTCTGTTGCCGGTGCCCTATTTTTGCATTGAAATCTCCCATAATTATCTTCAAGTGCTGCTTACCTTTATTATTTAGATGACGAATTTCCTCATAAAATTCTTCAATTTCTTCTTCAGGATGACTTGTGGTGGGTGCATACGTTTGAATAATCTGAGCCTGGTATCTTCTCGATAGTTGGATAACGAGTCGTGCAGCTCTGTCAGAGGAACTTTCAACTTCTACCACTTTATCCTTCAGTTTCTTGTTTATTATAAATCCAACACCACTAGTTCTGCCAGTATCTGTCCCACGATAATAGAAGAGATGTCCACTTTTCAGTTCAATGAGATCTTCTCCTTTTCTCCTTACCTCACTTAGCCCCACGATGTCCCACTTGATCCTTTGTAGTTCCTCTTCCAATTCAAGAAGCCTTGAATCAGAGGATAGGGAGCGTCCGTTGTAGGTAGCCAAGGTCAGCATCAAATGGCAGCCTAGTCCGGTCCTCCGAAGATTCTTAGCACCCTCTGCCTTCATGTCGCACTGGCCGCTGCCTTGACCCAGGTACATTCCAGCTGCCGGAGACTGAGGCCAAGATTTAAGTTGTAGAGTCATTTTGGAGGTGTTTGGCCATAACTCACCACGCTGGCCAAGCGGGTTGGTGAGTGTGGGATAGCATTTCCTCTGATCCCGATGGTATAGTTATACCGCTATTTGCGGTCGTCAGAGCCCCTTTAGTGGGAACAGGATGCACCACGAGAAGGCGGGGTTGACATTTGTCAAGGAGAGGCTGTGATGTTACGCATCACCTGACCTTACATCCCGGGACTTTATATATGCCGGTTTATTCATACAATATTTTATAAGCTTTCACACGCCAACGGGCAGGTTTTTTGACGCTCCAGAACAATTCAGACTTCAATTGTAAATCATAAATAGAACAAGAAGTTAAAGAAATCAAATTTGACAACGGTCACGCGAAATTGCGTCAACATGGTACCTCGCGATATACATAATGAGCTACTTTTTGTTTAGATTTCAGTGGAGAATTCATGCACGTGGTAGGTCTGAAACAAAGTCATTACACGTGTCTGTGTGAGATAGGATTTCTATAGTCTCTCTGAGTAATGTTCCTTTCAGTGTTGTGTACGGTGCAATTCGCACCAGAGTGACTTCGCCTCATTATTTGAAACTTCTCTGTAGAGAGAAGTCTTGAGTTTTCCATTCTTGACGTCCTTTTTATGCTGTTTTAGTCTCGCAACAAAAGATCTTTTCGTCATTCCTATGCATATTTTTCTAGATCAATGAGAGTACGTAGGGGAATGGACAACACTCCAACACGCTTGGATGTGGTACGGTGGGGATCATGGCATACCATTACGTCAGATATGGATGACTTTATCCCAAAGTTATAGTTCAGATGTTTTAAGGTTTTTCTGAGCCAGAGCTAGAACCTTGCTATGTACCGGACAGACCCGATGAATCTTGGCAATTTGTCGGTATGGGACTGGTCGTGCATATCTTATATAATTTCCTTGCTTTTCCAATTATCTTAAGGACCTTATACTTCTGGATAAAGTCACCCAGATCCATATCTGACGTAATCGTATGTCATGATCCCCCACCGTATCACATCCGACCGTGCTGGAGTGTACACTATTCCCTTAACGTACCCTGATGGTCTAGAAAGATTTACATAGGAATGACAAAAAGACCCGAGACTAGAAGAGCATAAAAGGGACGTCAATAATGCGGAAACTCACAACTGTTCTGCGCAGGAAAGCTTCAAATAATGAGGCAAAGCCATTCTGGTGAGAACTCAAGAACATTGCACCGTACACCACACTGAAAGGAACATTGCTTAAGGAGACTATAGAAATCCTATCTCACACAGACGCGTGTAATGACTTTGTTTCAGCAGACCTACCACATGCATAGACTTTGATCAAAACAAAAAGTAGCTCATTGTGAACATCGCGAGGCACCATGTTGACGTAATTTCGCATGACCGTTGTCAAATTTGATTTCTTTAACCTCTTGTTCTATTTATAATTTACAGTTTAAGTCTGAATTGTTCGAGAGCCTTGATAGAGCCGCCCGGTGGTGTGCGAAAGCTTGACAAATATTGCATGAACACACCGTAATGTAACTTATAAAGTCTTGTGATTTTTGGTATATACTTATCTTTGTATTAAAGCCATCGAGAAAATATCTCGTAGTGGTCTTGAGTTGCATTTTTTGTGCTGCACAGCAGTTATTTTTGAATGTTTGAGTTTAGCTGTATTTATCATGACACAGTTTTGAAATGTATCATTTCATTTTGAAACTCATTTGCATCTTAATGATGTACTTTGTGGTAGGAATTCGGCGGAAACATGGACAAGAACACTGAGCGCCGGCATTATTTCAACCAACCCTTCGTAGCTCGGTACGTGAGAATTCATCCAAAGACCTGGAAAGGGAGGGTGAGCATGCGACTTGGTGTGATTGGATGCCCACAGAAAGGTATGCTACTTGTGCTTTATTTATTTTCTTATTATTACAGAAAGGTATACAACTTGTGCTTTATTTCTGTCCTTATTATTACAGAAAGGTATACAACTTGAGCTTTATTTCTGTTCCTTATTATTACAGAAAGGTATGCAACTTGAGCTTTATTTCTGTCTTTATTATTACAGAAAGGTATGCAACTTGAGCTTTATTTCTGTCCTTATTATTACAGAAAGGTGTGCAACTTGAGCTTTATTTCTGTCCTTATTATTACAGAAAGGCATGCAACCTGTGCTTTGTTTCTGTCCCTATTATTACAGAAAGGTATGCAACTTGTGCTTTATTTCTGTCATTTTTACAAAAAGGTATGCAACTTGTGCTTTATTTCTGTCATTATTACAAAAAGGTATGCAACTTGTGCTTTATTTCTGTCATTTTTAACACAAAATTGTTCTATGGAATCCGTGTTTTGGTAGCAGCAAATGATGTTACGTATTTTCAGCCTCCGTTTTCACCGAAATACCTAAAACCTGATGACTATCCAGTTAGAAGCGAATGAAACAACAGTTCACGCTAATTCGGGTTCAGGTGGCGCTATTCATTTTGACAAAAAGATTTCCACGTGATCACCCGTTGTGTCAACTGACTGGGTTGTAAGTAGATTACTCTGTTGTTTGGCATTGGAAGAAGTGTAAGAAATGCATTCCTAATCCATTAGATTAGGCATGCATTTCTTTAGGAATTGCATTCAAAAAATTAGAAGCCACTATTCCGTACTATAACCATTTGATTTCTTGTAAATCTGACACTCTCTTTTAGAAAATCAAACCTTCCCAAAATATTTCAGCTAAGGTATTTTCGAAAAAAGCTGTCATGTCACCTCACAGGAAAATTGTGTACACAGTCGTTTCAGAATAATATGACCACCCCCGGAATCACGGTGTACCCTCCCAGGTGCGTCACAGAGTGCACTTGACAAGGTCGACCACGCGGAGATATATGCGGCCGGCCAGAACAGATGAGCCATAGTGCGTAACGTGAGCACAATGGGCAGAGGTAGTGATTCGACGGACGTTCAAAAAGGAATGATCATCGGCTATCGCGCCAAGGGTGGAAGCATCACTGAAACAGCAGACTTCGTGGTCTGTTCGCGAGGTGCTGTAGCAAGGGTGTACCAAGAATGGACAGCTAGTACAGTGAGTACCTCATGACGTCATAACTGTGGATACCCAAAGGCCATTGACCCCAGAGGAGACTGGTAACACTCCGTCGACTGGTAAAGGGCAATCGACGCGCAACAGTGCAGCTATTGACCACGCAAATGGACGCTGAGGTACCAATGTGGGTGTCCCCTAAAACAGTAGAGCGAACCCTGTTACGCATGGGTCTCCGGAGTCGACGCTGCGTCAAGACGCCCATATTAATCTAAGTCTATCGGCAACGACGCCTGCAGTTCACATGAGACTACCGTCATTGGACAGTGGAAGAATGGAAAAAGGTTGCCTTCTCCGACGAATCGAGGTTTCTACTCCACAGAGGACACGGGTGTTGGCGGATACGGCTTGAGACACATGAGAACCAACACCCGGGCACGCTTGTCGGTCAAGTACAGGCTGGCAGTGGCAGTGTGCATGTCTAGGGGATGTTTTCCTGGTATGACCTGGGACCGCTGGTACCACTGGATGGGTCCCTGATCGCCAATGGCTACCTATCCATCCTCGCTGACCACATGTATCTCTGCATATTGGATGTTTACCCTGGTGGTGATGGTGTCTACCAGCAGGACAATGCACCCTGCCACGTCGCTAAGGGGATGCGTGACTGGTTCCAGAAACACGACAGCGATGTCTCCGTACTCTCTTGTCCGGAGAAATCGCCAGACCTCGATCCCATAAAGTACTTGTGAGACAATTTGGATCGACAGGTTCGACGTACTGACCCACAGCCACGTTAACTCCGGGACCTTCGTGCTCTGCTGCAGTCCGAATGGGCACGTGTTCCTCTGGCAACCTTCCAGGGCCTCTTTGCGTCCATGCCACGCCGTCTCGCCGCTGTCATCAGGGTCAAGGGTGGTTATTCCGATTATTATATAGGTGGTCATATTATTCTGTTACGATCGTGTAGAAAAAAATCTGAAAGTATATAGCAAATGGCGGGCACTACTGCATAATTCATCTACAAAAAGAAGTTTTCAAATCAAACTTTTATAAACACATATATAGTTCACAATTTCGACACAAGCGCATCTGGAAAATCAGACAGCGGTGTTGTGTATTAAAGCTAAAGTAGCAGACCTTAAGTGAACTGTTCCAATTCGAAAGGTTCTGAATTTAAGACATATAGCAGGGATTTTTGCATCAAAATCAACTGGGTAAAATTGTTCGCGCAGGCACAAGTATCACATGTGAAACAGAATGTCCCCAAAAGTACCAATAGAAGTGAAAATTAAATTTATGACATTGAAATTGCAGCACCCAAAAGGAGTGAGGAAAAAGTGCATACAAATCTGTCGGAGGGCGAGTTGTACCAAGATATGAAATTGACTGAAGTACAGAAAAAATAAGTGGTGCGAATTCACGGAAAATTTCTCAAAATAACGTGAAGCAAAGTTGCCGGTAGGTGTCCGAGTTTTGCAGAAATTTCCGTTTTTAAAAGTGCCCGTTTTCACAGATTTTCCGGAGACAGAAATTCCGTTTATTTCAAAGAAGTCAATTTCAGGTTTTTGCGTATTTAAATTGCAATTCCATGAGCCTGTACAGTACTTATCCCAAATAACCCATCCTCTAAAGACAGGATCGAACTCCCGTTGTTAGAGCTGGCTCAACAATTAACTCGCGCCTTTAGCAACTGAGCCACAAACGCTCGGCAACCGGAGTCACGTATGTACATCGTAAAACGAATTCCGCGACAATGAAATTTCGTTTTTTGTCACTAATGGGAGTGATTTAGTCATTTTATTTTCTGTTGGTGCTTATTATTTTCCTGAATAGGTTTGTAATATTTTTTTTTCTGTAGGAGGACTTTTCATAAATTAAGCATTTTTCATCGTGATTTTTCGAAGCAACAAAATGCTTTGCAACTTGTTTTTTTTTAATTGACAGTGACTTTCAGTTTTCTTTAAAAAAGGGGAAATGTACTTCTATAGTAAATGGACGATGTCATCGCTCTTTCCACGTTATTTTTTAAACAACGCATAGCGACTGAAAAATTGTATTCCGGCACTGCTGGGATCGAACCCCAGAACTCTCGATAACTAGTGGAGTGCGTTCGAATTTACGCTACAGCGCCAACAATTCTCAGCGCCATGCGTGGTTTATCAGTCAGCATCTGATTACACGAATACGTATTGATGGTCTCAGCAACTGAGATGTCGTCATCTGGTGGCATTTAACGCAACAGCTATTTTAATTGTAGCTGATAAATTCAAAGGGCGATAGAAATGGTTAATATATATCAAATACGTGGAGATAATGTAAATGGACGATGTCATCACTCTTTCCACGTTATTTTTTAAACAACGCATAGCGACTGAAAAATTTTTCAGTCGCTAAGCGTTGTTTAAAAATAACGTGGAAAGAGCGATGACATCGTCCATTTACATTATCTCCACGTATTTGATATATATTACTTCTATAGTATTGTTTCACAAAAAAAAAATAGAAACTAAATATAAAATTTATTCTTGATAGCTATAATAGCTTCTGTCTTAAGTAGTCCAAAGACTGATACACAGACATCGTATTATCATCTGTACAGTAAGCACCCGGTTTCTTACAGTAACACAACACAGGGTGATTCATAAAGAAGTATACAGTTTCCAGATGCTGTAAAACAGTAACAGTTGAAGACACGGACCACAACTGCGAACCGTTAGGTAGATGTACTCATAAAGTTTGTGTCCCGCTACTGAGGGAAGTGACCTAGGCGATAGCACTCATGGCCACCCAGAAGTCCTGACCCACTGACCCAATGGCCACCCAGAAGTCCTGACTTAACACCTTGTGACTTTTTCCTGTGGGGGTACGTAAAGGACAAGGTATTCGCTCCTCCCCTTCCTGTTGATCTAGCAGAGCTGTATCACAGCCACTATCACTGCACTTGATTCAGATATCTTACCTCGTGTTTGGGCGGAAATGGATTACCGGCTCGATGTGTGTCGTGTGACTCAGGGTGCACACATAGAACATCTGTGACTGTCTCTAAAAAACTTGAAACATTCCCCAACAATTCTGTTACAGGTAACATAAAATATCTTACATTGTTCTTGTTTTATAGTGAGTTGAAAATGCATACTTCTTTATGAATCACCCTGTATATAATAAATAGCTGGAGCACCAAATAGGGGAAAGAAGAAGAAATATCCTATGCCACAATAAGAAAGGTCCATGTGATACGCTGTCCACAATATCCGATCTCACTACGGAACTTTAAAAGTCGGCAAACGATCGAAATTTAAAAGTTAATCAAACCTCAAGTATTTCCACTAATCGCTACTATGAGAGGAAATTTCTCGTCCTACGGATACGGAAAAAGTGAGAACGGAGTTTTCCCGTTAATTTCCGAAAGGAATTGTGGAAAGGTTTCTTAAAATTCAGAATTTTCCATTAACCCATCTCTAAAAAGGTAATTTACTGTCATTATAAGAAAGAACCGCCGGAAAGGTTTCTAAAAATTCAGAATTTTCCCGTTGTACGAAATATCCGTTAAATTCAGGTTTCTTTCCGTCATTTCACGGAAAAGGTTGTTTCAGAAATGTGCTTCGTTAATTCACGAAAGAAATGACGGAAACGTGCCCGCGAATTTCAGAAATTGTTTTACAGTGTAGAGCATCCTTGATGTAAGTAGTGGTCAGAGAAATACACAAAACCCTTTCGCTGAATGCTGTCCTCTATTTTCTAATTTTTACCGGCGCAGTTTATGAGGATTAAATGCCGTTCCCATTTAGGAGAAATGACACCTAGGTCTCCTTATCCCCTATTTGCAGTATCACACCCCGATAAAAGTTTGGCTGTTAAATTACAACAAATTTGTAAAATCATGCAATGCAATGATTTAATACGCTTTCCAACATACCAGAAATCATTACTCAAGTTATCACACAAGTTATGAGAATAATGGCTGTGGAATAAATCTCAGTTCTGTGCTCTGACCTTTGATCCCATTTCGATGATATTCAACAGAAGTGGTTCGGTACACCTCCGAAATAACATGATAAAGTTTCGTCGCAATCGAAGCATTTTTACGTAAGTTATGATGCAAACGGACTATGGAATAGATCCCGCTCCTGTGTCCTAACCTTTGACCCCATTTCGCCCATTTTCAATAGAATTCGTCCCCAGGCAGGCCCCTACAACATACTAACATTTCATCCGAATTGAAGACTTTTTACGTAAGTTATGACACATAATGCCGATGGAAGTGATTCCGCTCCTGTGTCCTGACCTTTGACCCCATTTCACCCATTTTCAATAGGGTTTGTTGCCAGGTGGTCCTCTACCACGTACTAAAATTTCATCGAAATCGAATCTTTTTTACGTTAGTTATGACGCATAACAGCAGTGGAATGGATCCCGCTCCTATGTACTTACCTCTAACCCCATTTCGTTCACTTTAAATAAGGTTCCTTCCCAGGTGATCCCCTACCAGATTCTAAAATTTCATCGAAATCGAACGATTGTTACGTAATGAGGCAGATGGGAATCGCGACCATCTGCTCGCAAGAGTGTGACGTCATAAAACTTTAATAGGATCCGCACACAACACGTGACGTAATGAGACAGATGGCGTGACCGCACGCCAACATTCTCAAACGCGAGATTGTGACGTCGTAAGATTTCTAACATTGCTAACATTAATGGAACGACGCCATGACACTAAAAACGTTATTATTCGGGGTGGTTATTTAACCCACTAAACGAATTCTCCTAAAGTCGAGATCAAGCTAAATCGATTTCTAGTACAAAAAAACGGTAGGTTAACGACTTTCATCAAAATTCTTAGAGCCGTTTTCAAAATAAAATGTACATACATACATACATACAAGAATGGCTACTGTAAGGTGGACGTCAAGTAATTTTGCTTCCTATACTTCCAATGGAAAAACTTCTGCACACATTTTCTTCACAATTAAAGCGTTCCCAAGGATGAAAATTTGAACATCCATTAAAATAGCTTCATTTCATAACTTGGAATACTTAATATTTTCTAAACCATAACCATAATTATGCAATCCAACATTTATATGTCCACTGACGTCATCAAAGTACAGGTCGCACCATGTTTTTTTTGGTTTCAACACCACCAAAGGAAACGTTATTGTTTTTTAATATAATTATGCTTATGTTTTAGAAAATGTTAAGTATTCCAAGTTATAGTATGAAGTTATTTTAATCGATGTTCAATTTCCATCCTTGGGAACACACTAATTGTGAAGGAAATGTGTACAAAAGGTTTTCCATTGGAAATATAGGAAGCAAAATTACTTGACGTCCACCTTAATAGTGTGGAATAAGGGCGATGGAATAAATCCCGATCCTATGTCCTGACCTTTGACTCCATTTGTCCCATTTTCAATAGGGTTCTTCTCCAGGTGGTCCCCTACCACATACTAAAATTTCAACGAAATCGAACCATTTTTACTCGAGTTATCGTGCCGACAGACGGACAGACGGACGGACAAAGCTGGAGCATATACGCTTCCTCAACCTACGGTTGGAAAGCGTAAATAAAAATGGCGATAACTTTGCAAAGGTCTTTCTTTGGTCCGCCGAAAAACTAGCCCGTTCTTAAAGCTATTGCACAGCTGTAGGTGAATATTATTTATCAATTAACTGCAAGAGAATATGATAAAAAAGCATAGTACAAAATTCAGTGTGCAGCGAAATGTCAGAAGTAACTCCCGATGGCCAGTGTCAGTTTTTTTAAAGCTATAATTAATGGCATATGTGTGTCGGTACTAAATAATGCAGATTTGTCCGTATTCAACAGAAAAGACTCGTTTTATTATCCGAAAAACCCATGCAATAAGCAGGATTATAATATTTCAGGCGGTAAAGCTCTTTGGTCATAACGACTTCGGTGGGGAGCTCAATATTTTGTGGTTTTTACAGGGCGCAGAAATGCATGGTTACGCCTCTGCGGTTTGTCATAATGTTTCAGCTCTTCGTTTTTCACTTTTATATACCAAAGCCAGCCTTGTTTTGATCTGTTGGATTACAACCAAGTTCGCCTGTATCGAATGATTTTTAACTCTGCGCTCAACGTCATTTAGACGGGCTCGACTGTACAACAAAGAATTTCGTTTAGAAAACGCATCTTGTACATTTCTCCTTGGGCGAAGAAACATCTTTTTGTTTGTCTTGTTTCCCCTTTGTATTTCTTTATTTCTATATTTTCATTATTATTTTGTTTTGTTCTGTGTCGCATATTTAAATGGTGTTGTCCATACTACACTTTCGTACTAACTCGGTGCTCCTTCGAAGTGGGCAACTGTAATGAATATCGTGGTATTTTAGTATCATTTATTAAGAGTTCAAATACGTTTTAAAGCGGTTAAAGACAACGCAACATGTAATTTGAGAGAATACGACAATGACGGCGCATATTTTGATTTTTACGAATCAAAATATTTTTTTTTTTTTTTTTTTTGATTGGAGGTTTAACGACCGCCGTGAGCAACTCAATGGGCTATAAGCAGTCGCCCGTCCCTAATTTAGGGTCACTGGTTCCAGGGAAGGGAGAGAGCCAGTGCCGTGAGACAAACACAACATCCATGCCTGACCGGGATTCGAACCCGGACCCCTTACGGACGAATGATCAGAGGCCAGTGCCTTAGACCACTGCGCCACCGGGGCGGCCGAATCAAAATATGCGCCGTCATTATCTATCACCTTCCGCCATTGGTCGGGCAGCTGACGGATTCCAGCCATGAAGAATACTTCGTCGTGTGACGCGATGAAGTCGTCAACCCATTTTTGCACTTCGTCACATGTCCGGAACCGTACAGCAGACAAACCATGTTGCATCGATCGGATCAAATGATAGTCTGAAGAGGCTATGTCGGGACTATACGCCGGGTGATCCAAAATTTCCCATCCAAGCGTCAATAACGTTTCCTAGACCGATTTCGCGACATGCTGCCTTGCGTTGTCATGCAGTAATTTCACGGGACGCAATCCTTTGCCTGTGAATGGACGTTTCCGACAGATTTCTTGGTTCAATCGCAGCTATTGTTGCGCATAGCGATCATCAGTAACAGTTTGACCCTGTTCCAATAATTCATAATAGAGCACACCCTTCACCAGATACACAGCAGAACTTTCTTGGAGTGTATGTTGCGTTTCGGTGTCGAAGTCGTTGCTTCACCGGGATCTATCCACTGTTTTTTTGCGTTTAGCTTTGTCGTACCATATCCACATTTCATCACCAGTAACGATTTTTCACAGGAAAGACTTTGTGTTGTTTATTCAACGGATTCATACACTTCATGACAGGTTCATTCTTGTTCCTCTGGCTCAGGTCATGTGGCACCCATTTTCCTTCCATCTGAATCTTTCCCACTGCACATAAACGATTGGAAATGTTTTTTTGAGTTACCCCTAGTTGCTCAACTAGTTCCTTTTGCGTTTGAGACGAGTCTTTGTCCAGCAATGCTTGCCGTTCCTCATATGCAACCTTCTGCGGGGCGCCGCTACTTTCTCAATCGGTAACATCAAAATCACCTGCTTTAAACCCTGTAAACCAAAACTCACACGTGCTTTTCGATACAATATTCTTCCCCAAAACAGAACAGATCGAAGCACATGCTTTTGCAGCACTTTTTCCTTGATGAAATTCGTAACGAATGCAGTGTCGAATAAATGCAGTATCGCTTGCCATCTTTCACCTACCGATGTGCAAGTGCGTTTGACTGTTGCGCAAACTTCTGCGTCACATTTTATACTCTGGACCAGTTACGGTCACATGACAACAACGCGAGGGAATGTCGGATATGTAAATTAGCGGTATACGTCACACAGAAAACGCTTTAAAACTTATCTGTACGCCTAATAATATGCCTATAAACGTTGTTTTGTGTTCATTCTCTTCTTCGTATTGTGAATAACTTTCATACAAACACTAATGTTACAGGAAGTTTAGGAATAATGCTTAGAGATTTAGTTTTAAGCTATTAAATTGATAAAAACACTGCCTCTGTCTTCACATGTTAAATTTCTTACTTCTCCTACCCTTTCTTAGGTGAGTGTGGGCCAGGATTCTTTCGAGTTCATGCTGGTTCGGAATGTGGTAAGTTGAATACTTTCATTTGGTTCTGAAAATTAAAATGCGTACTTTACCATTACAGCCTTGAAAATTAATTCTATGAGAAGTCTTCAATTGAAATGTCGTGCATAAAGGAGGTAATTGAACGCAGTAATTTTCAACTAATTATTCTTATTTGCTTCCAGTTATCGTACATTTTGCTGATTAAGTCTGCATAACTATTCCCTTTTGCTTAAAACAAAAAGAGAAACATAAACGCGAAAATATGCCACCAAATTTTAATGCCTGCGGATTTTGGTTAAATAATAACATTTAAACCTAAGATCCTAAGAGTAGTTTAATATCTTTAAAAAATACTTTTTAGGAGGGCTTAAAGTGTAATTAGTAGTTATCCAGAAACTGAAGTTTTCCTAGACATTTTATATTTTGCTTTTGAGCAGCTATATCTAGGTGATAGTTTGTTTGCCATTAGCTAGAAAAATGTGTGGATAATCTCAGTCACAGTTACGGGCATGTCCCATGTTACAAAGAACTTTTCCGAAGTACCGTGCACTGAAACCACCTGGTAGCAAAACTCTACACTTAAAATATTCGAAAGACTTAATAATTAGTGTACACTGAAAAAATCTGGTGGCAAAACTCTACACTTTAAAAATCCGAAAGACTTAATAATCATTGCCATGGCTACAATAATACCATGCAAAAGTCCAGCCCGAATGTCAAATGCAAAGACATCATCTTTACAGATGGAAGCAAATAGAGTGCTACGAAGCACGGAGCATTTCAATATACAAAAGTACAATGAAAGGACAATTTATTATGCACTGCAAGTGTTTTTTATGCAAGTGTTTTTTATGCAAGTGTTTGTTGCAAGTGTTTTTTTATGCAAGTGTTTGTTGCAAGTGTTTTTTTATGCAAGTGTTTTTGCAAGTGTTTTTTTATGCAAGTGTTTGTATATGCAAGTGTTTTTTATATGCAAGTGTTTTTGCAAGTGTTTTTTATACAAGTGTTTTGCAAGTGTTTTTTTATGCAAGTGTTTTTTTATGCAAGTGTTTTTATGCACTATTATGCAAGTGTTTTTTTTTTTTTTTTTTTTTGATTGGAGGTTTAATGACCACCGTCAGCAACTCAGTGGGCTATAAGTAGTCGCCCGTCCCTAATTTAGGGCCACTGGTTCCAGGGAAGGGAGAGAGTCAGTACTGTAACACAAACACAACATCCATGCCTCACCGGAATTCAAGCCCGGAGCCATCAGAAGCAGTCGCTTAGACCACTACGCCATCCGCGGCGGCCGTAATGATGTGTGAGCCAACTTATCGCCCACACAGCAGAAGCAACACGTTGTGGCGTTAGGGCACGTCCAATTTTTCAACTTTCAAATTCCAAATATGAGGGGTGCTAAAAATTTGCAGCTTTACTGCGGGTCACTAAATGAATTTTTGTCAAATTATTATATAAATCAGTTTTGTTTTGTAAGTAAACAGTAAAATTACTGACTTCTATTTGACTTATACAGGTTTGTGGAATTTCCGATCATTTTGAACAAAATATAAATATTACAAATATCGCATTCTCTTTATGAAAATATGTATGTTCAATTGCCTGAAAATCACGAAAAAATTATTGCCAATACTAGAAGTTTTATTATATTAATACATTACTACTACTGACATTATTATATTACATATATTTCCGTGTGTGTATATATCATCATCATCATCATCATCATCATTGTCAACCATTATCAATCCACTGCTGTATGAAGGTCTCCCCAAGTTTCTTCCACAACGGTCTGTCTTGTGCCAGTCTCCTCCATGTTACTCCCGCATACTTTCGAATTTCATCCACCCATCTCCCGTGTGGCCTTCTTCTGGGTCTTTTCCTGTCCCTTGGAATCCAATCTAAAATGTTGGCTGTCCATCGATGGTCTGTCCTTCTGGCAGTATGTCCAGCCCATTGCCATTTCAGGGATTTAACTCTGATCATGATGTCTTCCACTCTTGTCATTTTTCGGATCCACGAGTTCCTCTTCTTATCTATCCTGGTTACACCAAGCATGCACTTCTCCATGCTTCTTTGAGTTGTCTGCAGCCTTTGTATGTCTCTTTTAGTTAAGGTCCACGTCTCTGCACCATACGCAAGCACTGGAAGGATGCATTGATCAAACACTTTTCTTTTAAGACATGATGGCATATTGCTCTTGAAAATTATGCTGTTTCTTCCAAAAGCTCTCCAGGCAAATTTTGTACGCCGATTAATTTCTTCATCAATGTGACCCTCACTTGATATCTGCTGTCCAAGATAAACGTACGTGTCTGTTATCTCCAGCTTTTCTCCATCAATCGATAAATCTTCATTTCTTGTAAAAGCATTGAACATCACTTTTGTCTTCTGAAAGTTCATTTTTAATCCAACTTCTTTACTGTTGTCAGCAAGTTCCTGGATCATACTCTACAGCTCTAATGGGGTAGTTGCAAAAATGACTACATCATCAGCAAAACGAAGGTGGGTTAGATAATCTCCATTAATCTTTATCCCTTTGTTTTCCCAGTTCAGTGATTGAAAGACATTTTCCAATGTGACATTAAAGAGCTTGGGAGATATGGTGTCACCTTGTCTCACCCCCTTTCCAATTTTTATGTGTGTTGTATTTTCAAACAGCCGAATCTTTGCACTTGTATTTTCATAGATGTTATTAATAATATTAATGTATGCATCTTCAATACCACAGGATTTCAGAGCCATTGTAACTGCTGATGGTTTCACCGAATCAAAGGCTTTTTCATAATCGATAAAAGCCATGCACAATGGAGGTTCATATATATATATATATATATATACATAAATGTAACCTATTGGATAAAATATAAATTAAGAAACAAATAAAAATAGAAACCAACATCTTCTGAAAGGATTAAACTTTGGTCACACACACACACACACACACATGTGGCGATAGGTGATATAATTAAGAATCACTCTCCGATTCACATGGACATTTGCTATCATGTGGCTCATTGGAATGTCTTTATTTTTTACTAAATGCATAAATAAATTAAAACTGCTGAAAAGAGTTGATATTGGTGCTGAATTAGTAGATGTGACATCATTTTCACTGTCGCTTTATTTCAAGTGGGTATTTGCTATCATATTGCTTTACATTAGGATGCCTTTGTTTCTTGCTATCAATAGATAAATAAATAACTGCTGGGAGGAGCAGACAGTAGTTATGAGCTGATAGAAGAGATCATTCGGGAACACTATCTGATCATTTTTTTTTTCGAGGTTTAACGACGACTACCAGTAGCAGCCCTTAGTGTGATAAATACGCACTAAGGGCTGCTACTGGTAGTCGTCGTTGAACCTCGTTAAAACCTTGAGGCCACTGGTTCCAGGAAAGGGACAAAACTAGCTCCATCAAACAACCACAAAATCCATGCCCCGGGCTTGGGCCCAACTCAGACGAATGTTCAGAAGCCAGCACCTCTGATTCATGCGGACGTTTGCTGCTATATTTTTATTTATTTATTTTAATTTTTCTTTGCCACACTACACCATTCACCACACAATCAAATCACAAATACAACTTCTGTGCCAAAAAAAAAAAAAATACAAATACAAATATTATACAATAATATTATACATATATTGAAAAGTATAAATGTAGTAATAGGAAATACAAAAACACGTATGGTAACATGAATAATTTTGTTTTTAGTTAAGGTAAATTGAAGCACCACTACAGGTTCTTAAACAAATCAGTGCGGTGCACTGTGATTGTGGCAAGGGAACCAGGGAAAAAGGCTAACAATAGCCTGACGGGCCCCTAGTCCCCCCCCCTCAAAGAATCCAAATAGTCAAGCCAAAGAACAATTTAACCGTTATGCAGTAAATTAAAGTAATAATGCGTAATATATAACCAAACGTTAATCAACTACTAATTTTGAAGGTCTTCAGTTGTTTTTTGAATACCGAAAAGAAGCGTGTAATCGTCTTGAATCGCGAAGCGGCAACCCATTCTAGAACCTAGGGCAGGTCAAGTTAATATTATTAAATAATAAATTAGTGCGCGCTCTAGGTATTAAAAAACTATTATGTCCACGAGTGTCATGATAATGGGAACGGAAATGCAAGGTAATTAGATCTGAATATTTCTTAGCATATATACGTTCATGGGATGTAAGGTCAGGTGATGCGTAACATCACAGCCTCTCCTTGACAAATGTCAAACCCGCCTTCTCGTGGTGCATCCTGTTCCTACTAAAGGGGCTCTGACGACCGCCAATAGCGGTATAACTATACCATCGGGATTAGAGGAAATTCTATCCCACACTCACCAACCCGCTTGGCCAGCGTGGTGAGTTATGGCCAAACCCCTCCAAAATGACTCCACAACTTAAATCTTGGCCCTCAGTCTCCGGCAGCTGGAATGTACCTGGCCAAGGCAGCGGCCAGTGCGACATGAAGGCAGAGGGTGCTAAAAATCCCCGGAGGACCGGACTAGGCTGCCATCTGATGATGACCTTGGCTACGTACAATGGACGCTCTCTATCTTCTGATTCAAGGCTTCTTGAATTGGAAGAGGAACTACAAAGGATCAAGTGGGACATCGTGGGGCTAAGTGAGGTAAGGAGAAAAGGAGATCTCATCGAACTGAAAAGTGGACATCTCTTCTACTATCGTGGGACAGATACTGGCAGAACTAGTAGTGTTAGATTTATAATAAACAAGAAACTGAAGGATAAAGTTGTAGAAGTTGAAAGTTCCTCTGACAGAGCTGCACGACTTGTTATCCAACTCTCGAAAAGATACCAGGCTCAGATTGTTCAAACTTATGCACCCACCACAAGTCATCCTGAAGAAGAAATTGAAGAATTTTATGAGGAAATTTGTCATCTAAATAATAAAGGTAAGCAGCACTTGAAAATAATTATGAGAGATTTCAATGCAAAAATAGGGCAACGGCAACAGAATGAAACTTCAGTAGGTAAATTCGGTCACGGCAACAGAAACCAGCGTGGAAATACTCTCGTTGAGTTTGCAGAGGCAGAAGGGTTTTTCATCTTGAACTCCTTCTTCAAGAAAAAGCCACACAGGAAATGGACATGGAGACATCCAAATGGGACGACAAGTGAAATTGATTTTATTATGTGTAACAAAAAATTCGTCATAGTCAGTGTGCTAAACAAGTTCAACACAGGTAGTGACCATAGATTGGTGAGGTGTAAGATGCACCTCAACACTAAACTTGAACGTGGCAAGCTCATAAGACAAACAAAATCTATTGACATAACCAACCTTAAAAAAACACCATAATACCTTCAAGTTGGAACTGAAGAACAGGTTCTCTGCTTTAGAAGGCCTAACATCGGAAGAAGTGGACATCTCTGAAGTTAACAGAAAAGTAACCAAAGCTCTTATGGAAACAGCAACAAAATTAGCTGGGTCTAAGAACAAGTTGCATGTAAATAAATTATCAGGAAAAACGAAAATGTTGATGCAAAAAAGAAGAGAGATGAGGACAACTAAAGAAGATGTGACTTCCAAAGTGGAATATATAGAGCTATGCAAGACAGTACGAAAAAGTATCACTGAAGACGTAAGAAAATTCAACTGTGAACTAGTGAGGAAAGCAATTGAAAACAACCAAAGCCTAAAGATAGCAAAGGGACATCTCAGTAAGGGAAGAAAACAGATTATGGCACTGAGAAAAGAAGATGGTTCTGTAACAAGAAATAGAAGCGAAATTTTGACAAGAGTGAAATATTTCTACTCCAAATTATATGACAGGGATGATACATGCACTCCAGACATCATGAAAGATACCAGTACCAGAGTTCCTCCAGTCCTTCCAGCAGAAGTTGCACATGCAATCAAGAACATGAAGCGGGGAAAAGCTCCAGGAGAAGATGGAATTACTGTAGACATCATACAAGAAGCAAGTGGAGAAATCAAAACAGTACTCGCCCAAATTTTCACTTGATGCCTTAATGAAGGAAAGATTCCTGAGGATTGGAACACCGCTACAATGATCCTGCTACATAAGAAAGGTGACATTGAGGATCTCGGAAACTACAGACCTATCAGCCTCCTATCAGTAGTTTATAAAATCTTCACTAAAGTTCTTTCACACCGCTTGAAGGTAACACTGGACATGGCTCAACCGAGAGAACAAGCTGCATTCAGGAGTGGCTACAGCACAATAGATCATATCCATGTGCTGAGAGAACTAATTGAAAGAGCGAGGGAATATGAACTTCCATTGTGCATGGCTTTTATCGATTATGAAAAAGCCTTTGATTCGGTGAAACCATCAGCAGTTACAATGGCTCTGAAAACCTGCGGTATTGAAGATGCATACATTAATATTATTAATAACATCTATGAAAATGCAAGTGCAAAGATTAGGCTATTTGAAAATACGACACCCATAAAAATTGGAAAGGGAGTGAGACAAGGTGACACCATATCTCCGAAGCTCTTTAATGCCACATTGGAGGGTGTTTTTCAGTCACTGAGCTGGGAAAACAAGGGGATAAAGATTAATGGAGATTATCTAACCCACCTTCGTTTTGCTGATGACGTAGTCATTTTTGCAACTAGCCCATCAGAGCTGCAGAGTATGATCCAGGAACTTGCTGACAAGAGTAAAGAAGTGGGATTAAAAATGAACTTTCAGAAGACAAAAGTGATGTTCAATGCTTTTACAAGAAATGAAGATTTATCGATTGATGGAGAAAAGCTGGAGATAACAGACACGTACGTTTATCTTGGACAGCAGATATGAAGTGAGGGTCACATTGAGGAAGAAATTAATCGGCGTACAAAACTTGCCTGGAGATCTTTTGGAAGAAACAGCATAATTTTCAAGAGCAATATGCCTTTATGTCTTAAAAGAAAAGTGTTTGATCAATGCATCCTTCCAGTGCTTACGTGGACCTTAACTAAAAGAGACATACAAAGGCTGCAGACAACTCAAAGTAGCATGGAGAGGTGCATACTTGGTGTAACTAGGAGAGATAAGAAGAGGAACTCGTGGATCCGAAAAATGACAAGAGTGGAAGACATCATGATCAGAGTTAAATCCCTGAAATGGCAATGGGCTGGACATACTGCCAGAAGGACAGATCATCGATGGACAGCCGAAATTTTAGATTGGATTCCAAGGGACAGGAAAAGACCCAGAAGAAGACCACATGGGAGATGGGTGGATGAAATTCGAAAGTATGCAGGGGTGACATGGAGGAGACTGGCACAAGACAGACCGTTGTGGAGGAAACTTGGGGAGACCTTCGTCCAGCAGTGGATTGATAATGGTTGACAATGATGATGATGATGATGATACGTTCATGCATAAACAGTGATAATCGAAAACTGTATAATTTATCAAATGACATTATCTGATAACTGAGAAAAAGAGAATGTACTTGTAAAGACGGATTCTCCAAATTTTTTTTGTAAAACATAAATTCTATTAATATTCCCAATAGTTGTGCGACCCCAAGCCAAGAGACAATAAGATAGAAATGGATAAATAAATGAAGAATACAATAGCAACTTAACCCTGGCAGGCAACAAACTTGAAATCCTATAAATGACCCCAATGCGGGATCTGAGCCCAACCGCAATTTCACTAACATGTGCATCCCATCTCAAATTATCTTGTAAATATACACCCAAGAACTTTACAACAGCCTGGAAGTCAAGGGGCACTCCACCAAATAATATCCCATGCTGGCTTCTCTCTGATTCATGCGGACGTTTGCTGCTATATGGTTTTCCAGTTTATACTCGAAAATTTCTGGCCAAATTGTAAAGGGTGGTAGAGGGGCCCAAAATAAACATTTTTGTCAAAGAACGTGTGTCCGGAAATGACGCATTTAGGTGGAAGAGGGCGCTGTTTAGCTCAGTCGATAACATCGTTTCTTGGCGTAAGGCGTCATTCCCCGTTCGGATTTTCAACGGCATGCATCGCTACACAGATTCAGAGCTCGCAGATATGCATCAGATGTATGGGGCTGCGAACGGAAACGGACGAGCTTCTCAAAGGTTGTACAGTGCACTGTACAACCAGTAACCAATCCAGTGATTTGGTCGGGGTGAACCTGTTCTTTGGCCACCACGATCACCAGATTTGTCATGTATGGATTTCTTCTTCTGTGGCCACATGAAGAGTATTATGTACGATACCCCCATTGACTCCGAGAAAGATCTCGTCGCCAGACTGTCTGTTGCTACTGGAAATGTTCGGGAAATGCCTGGAATCTTTGCAAATGTACGCCAATCCATGCACCGACGATGTGAAGCTTGTGTAAGTGTTGGTAGTTGCTCTTTTGAGCATCTACTGTAAAACATAACTCATTAAAAGGTTTGTTGCATTTGATTTTATCTGTCTTTCATTTTGTATTTCCTTTCGGTGCCAGCACTTCAACGCGGCATTTCCGGACACACATTCTTTGACAAAAAATGTTTATTTTGGGCTCCTCTACCACCCTTTACAATTTGGCCAGATATTTTCGAAACACCCTGTAGTCTTTGTTTCCCGCTGAAAAGAAAATACCAAGCCGACTATGAGCTCAAGAATTCATTCCGTTTCTGAAATCAGTTCTTATGCGTTTCATTGCTGAGAAAGCTCCTTCCATCTTTGCGTGTGAGGTCGGAATTGCAATAAGAATGTTGACAACTAGGGACAAGTTGGTATAATTTGGTATTCCGTTTAATCGCGCCTTAGGCGTATTTCTAAAACTTGCATCGCAAAGTGATGCTAGACGAATCATGAAATCTGTCGAAAGTTAGTGTAAAATGCTTCCCAAGATATGACGATACTGATAAAATTACACACTGCTCCACCAAGTATTCAATACATTTAAGTCCCCGGTCAGGGTGCGTTTGCTGTCAAATCGACTTTGAGTCCGGATGGTTGGGAGTTTGTTGCGCTGAGTTCGAGCTCTTTCCCTTTCCAGAAATCAGTTGGGTTAAATTAGGGTAGGGAGCCATATTACAGCTATAATTCTTCGGGACTCACAAGAGGCGTTAAATCGTGAAACAAAAGAAGAACAAGTTAGTAAAATCATGCAATGCATTTATTATGATACGCTTTCCAACATACTAGAAATCATTACTCAAGTTATGAGGATAATGGCTGTGGAATAAATATCGCTCCTCTACCCTAACCTTTGACCCCATTTCGATGATATTAAACAGAATTGGTTCAGTATAGCTGTAACGTATACTCTATATTCACTTTCCTTTTGATTTTACTATCTCTGGTTATTTTATTTTACTATGTAAATTATCTTCCTACTGAACGGAATATTATTTCACCCGCTGAATGAGATCTGGCAATGAGTGTAAGTCATGACGTGGTGGTAGCTCGTATATAGGCGCGTTCATCGAGAGGAGTTGTGTGTTGCGTGTTGTTGTGTTGGAGTTGAGGGTGGTTGGTGTTGTGTTGCGTTGCGTTGCAGTGTGTTGTTATGTAGTAGTGATATATGAGTGCCTTAGTTGACCAGGAGTCATCATAATAAACAAGTTGTTCTGTAAGTTCAGTCTTTTTCAATTCTTAGTTTTGTCAGACCTCTGTCTGGCTGTTAGGTTTATGACTTTGATTACTTAATATAAATAACCAGCGTTGAGACTTTGTTTAAGTTCATAATTAACGAGTAACAACACCCTTTTGGGAATTCATTATTTTGAAGCGTAGAGCATTATTCATTCATAATAATTAGCTTAGCAAAAAGATAAACAAAGCTAATTCATTATATAGCTTCGGAACAACATACTAAAGTTTTTTTAATAGAAGCATTTTTAGTCAAGTTATGAGGATAATGGCTGTGGAATAAATCTCACTCCTGTGCCCTGACCTCATTTCAATGATATTCAATAGAACCGGTTCAGTATACCTTCGAAACAACATGATAAAGTTTTGTCGCAATCGAAGCATTTTTACGTAAGTTATCCCGCATAAGGGCGATGGAATTGATCCCGCTCCTATGTTCTGACCTTTGACCCCATTTCCATAATATTCAACAGAACCGGTTAAGTATATCTCAAGAATAACATAATAACGTTTTGTCGCAATCAAAGCATTTTTACATACGTTATGACGCATAAGAGATGGATCCCTCTCCTATTTCCTGACCTTTGACCCACATTTCGCCCATTTTCAATAGGGTTCGTCCCCAGGTTGGCTCCTCACACTTGCTAAAATTTCATCGAAATTGAACCATTTTTACGCGAGTTATCGTGCGGACAGACAGACAGACAGACAGACGGACAAACTGCAGCATATACGGTTCTTCAACCTACAGTTGGAAAGAGTAAACAAGTTAGTAAAATCATGCAATGCATTGATTATGATACGCTTTCCAACATACCAGAAATCATTACTCAAGTTATGAGGATAATGGCTGTGGAATAAATCTCGCTCCTGTGCCCTGACCTTTGACGCCATTTCGATGATATTCAATAGAACCGGTTCAGTATACCTCCGGAACAACATACTAACGTTTTGCGCAATAGAAGCATTTTTAGTCAATTTATGAGGATAATGGCTGTGGAATAAATCTCACTCTTGTGCCCTGACCTTTGACCTCATTTCAATGATATTCAACAGAACCGGTTCAGTATACCTTCGGAACAACATGATAAAGTTTTGTCGCAATCGAAACATTTTTACGTAAGTTATGACGCATAAGGGCGATGGAATTGATCCCGCTCCTATGTTCTGACCTTTGACCCCATTTCGCCCATTTTCAATAGAGTTCGTCCCCAACTTGTCCCCTACTAGATACTAAAATTTCATCGAAATCGAACCATTTTTACGCGAATAATCGTGCGGACAGGCAGACAAAGCTGGAACCAGTGCCTAGACTATTGTGCCACCGTAGCAGCACAAACTATTTCAAAAGTATGTTTTGAATATTTTAATTTTAATAATATGCAGTGATGTCTCAAAAATGCACGGCACGTCACAAATGTTTCTATCAGTTAACATCAACTATAAAGGGTGTCTCAAAAATACACGGCAAAACTGCAGGAATGAGTTCCTCATAGGTAGAGAAGAAAAAAAGTTTATATGAACATAGGTCCAGAAATGCTTGGTTACCGAGTTATGAAGGTCTGTTTATGACACTTAATTGTTCACATTACCTGACTCAGGTCTGTCTTGGTTTCTCAGTTATTTACCGGAATGTTTTATCTCCTGCAGATGAATTCCTTCATCGCAAGGTACTGACAGAATCTGGTAATTTTCCTTTCCGACTATGTACCCACATCAGGAGCAAGCGGATATGCATTTTATGAACGGTTTAGCGGATGGCAATGCTCTGGAAGCTGGTCGTTTGTACCACGAAAGGTTCCCAGGACGAAGATGTCCAGACAGAAAAATGTTTGAAAGTATCCATCGCCAACTTTGTGAACATGGGACCTTTACATCTCGTGCTGCCAACAGAGGACAATCAAGATCTATGGCTCTTGAAGTAGAGGCGGAGATTTTGGATGCTGTGCATGCGACTCCTGAAATCAGCACACGCAGATTAGCAGTGCAACTGCCTCTTCATCGTTCAATTATTTGGAGAGTGTTGCGAGAACCACACCTGTATCCGCGCTATCTGCAACGGGTCACCAGCAGATGACCCTGCGCGAGTAATGTTCTGCCAGTGGTTCGTGCAGCAGTGTGGTACAACTCCTAACTTAGTGATATTCACCGCGATGAAGCACAGTTCACACGTGACGAAATGCTAAACTTTCACAATCAGCATGTATAGACCAAGGAAAACCCACATGCAATTCTTCCATCACATCACCAACAGCGGTTCAGCCTAAACATCTGGGCCGGTGTTTTTGGTGCTAAGTTATTTGGACCCCATGTACTTCCCAACAAACCCACGGGGCAAGCACACCACACCTTTCTGGAAAACCACATGCCTGATTTCTTGGACGACATAACACTGATCATTTGTCAATAAACACACTTTATGCACGATGGCACTCCCGCACATTTTAGCCACCTAGCTCGCCATTACTTGAATGGAAAGGTGGACCAACTGCCTGGCCTCCACGCTCACCAGATTTAAACCTTCTAGATTTCTTCTTGTGGGGCCATTTAAAATCATTGGTGTATTCGACTCCAGTAGCAGATGTGGAAACTCTCCGGAATCGAATCGTTGCAGGTTGTGAAACAATACGACACATGCAAGGAATTTGGCAGCGTGTTCGCGAGTCCATCGATGTGAGGCCCGTAATGAGGCAGAAGGTGCACATTTTGAACAATTACTATATGGTAATGTGAACAGTTAAGTGTAATTGACAGACCTTCATAACTCTCAAACCAAGCATTTCCGGACCTATGTTGATATAAACTTTTTTTCTTATCTACCTATGAGGAACTCATTCCTGCAGTTTTGCCGTGTATTTTTGAGACACCCTTTATAGTTGATGTTAACTGATAGAAACATTTGTGACGTGCCTGCGCCGCAGGATGCACACGAGATAAAGGCAGATAGCACTGAGAGCACATGTCCGCGTACCTCAGTTGGGAGAGCGACTTACTCCGGAGTGAGATTGAACCGGGTTCGTTGCCAGGCGTGGACAAACCTGTATTTTTACACATTTTATCCCATAATTATCTAATCATAATATATAAATTGGAACCAAAAGATAATTTTATTAGTCCCTGAAAAAATCAGGACATTCTGAGCATACCCTGATTTCTGCAGCGGCCTGCCTAAGCACGGCGCATGCCCGTAGTCTATCCTTTTAACTCTAATATGCATATACATTACTTTCTCATTGTAGTAAGAGGGACTCAATTAAACCAGTTTTACTTCCGAATCAGCATTATTTTTGTCCCATTGCCCTTCATACAACCGCTAAATGAATGCACAGAAGAAAATGAGTTTGTCTGATCTTTCAAAAAAATCCATACACTTCCGACGATTTTTATTAGACTCGAGTTCATAACAGTGCACAGAGATTTCGAATGGTAAAGCAACGAAACTAAATTAACTCTTCCTCTTTTTTCACAAAGATATGTTCTACGAGCTCACAAAATCAATGAAGTTACACCAGACAAAAGGAAGCAATACGTCGTCACGATCTCTTCCGTGAATCGAGAGTGGCGTACAAACAAAACAACAAAAGAAAGCAAAGTGCATCGAAAGGCCGTTCACGAAGTAAATAATGTCTGGTCACCGGCTTACAAAAAAAAAAAAAAAATAATGTATGAGATAAAAGGAACAGTCCTTCTAACACAATATCTCACATGTGTTTCGTGTCTTTGTCGTTCGCTTATGATGGCATAATAAAATTAGCGTCATTTCTTGTTGTTGTTTTTAGTGGAGAATCTGGCTTTCAAGAGAGACACGTGGGTCAACGACAAAAGGCATTCGTGGATTGGATGGAAAGACGGGCATTCATCCTACGCAGTCGACGGAGATGAGGACACCCATTTAAAACGCTGTGCCATTCTCGACAATTACTACGTTGACTTCCCCGTTTGGATGGTGGACCTCGGATCATCACACCCTATCAAGGGAGTGGTCATCACCACTTGGCAAGGAAAAGGAGAAGGTAAAAGCCGCAGTGACTTCCTGAAAATAGCTTTTTTCTTTTCATGTGAATTCATGCATGCAATAAAAAATTATGCGTACCGTATTTTTGTTCGGGTAACTACATCGTTTGGCTTATTTTCCAGAGTTTCCCGAGGTCAGAGGCGTAACTCCAGCGGGACAGACTGCTCGGCTGGCCCGGACGCAGCTCAAGAAAGGGCACAAAAATTACTACTTGCAGTCTGATTCAAATCGGAATCGAAAGCTTTTCACTAGTTTCAGGCACACTTAAAATTTCCAATTTCTTCCTCAAAATGTTGAGATGACGTTAGTTGCTCACACTCGGAAATGAAGAAATGGTCCGTCCAACTGAGATGGCCGCCCCGGTGGCGCAGTGGTCTAAGGCGCTGGCCTCTGATCATTCGTCCGTAAGGGGTCCGGGTTCGAATCCCGGTCAGGCATGGATGTTGTGTTTGTCTTACGGCACTGGCTCTCTCCCTTCCCTGGAACCAGTGACTCTAAATTAGGGACGGGCGACTGCTTATAGCCCATTGAGTTGCTCACGGTGGTCGTTAAACCTCCAACCAAAAAAAAAAAAAAAAAAAACTGAGATGAGGACACCCTTTGTCGAAAACAATGGGGCTCGCTATTTTCCTTTAGCTGAATGGATAAGGATGTCGCTTTTCTTTGGTTGGAAGGCTAAGATACGGATGTCGTTCCCATTGTTAAATATTCCCAGGAGACTATTCGATCATTACAGTTTTTGCTAGCCACTACTGTCATGCATTCCGTCCGTTCGAAATGGTACCGAAAGTCCATATATATATATATACACTTTCGAATTTCATTCATCCATCTCCCATGGGGTCTTCTTTTGTGTCTTTTCCTGTCCCTTGGACTCCAGTCTAAAATTTCAGCTGTCCATCTGGCAATATGTCCAGCACATTGCCATTTCAGTGATTTCACTGTGGTCATGATGTCGTCCTCTCCTGTCATTTTCCTTATCCACAAGTTCCTCTTCCTATCTTTCTTGGTTATACCAAGCATGCATCTCTCCATGCTGCTTTGAGTTGTCCGCAGTCTTTGTATGTCTTTTTAAGTTAAAGTCCATGTCTCTGCTCCATAGGTAAGCATTGGCAGGATGCATTGATTAAACACTTTTCTTTTAAGACATAATGGCATACTGCTCTTAAAAATTTTACTGTTTCTTCCACAAGCTCTCCATCCAAATTTTATACGCCGATTAATTTCTTCAAAATGTGACTCTCACTTGATATCTTCTGGCCAAGATAAATGTAGGTATTGGTTATTTCAAGCTTTTCTCCATCAATCGATAAATCTTCGTTTCTTGTAAAAGCACTGTACATCAGTTTTGTTTTCTAAAAGTTAATTTTTAGTCCCACTTCTTTACTCTTGTCAGGAAGTTCCTGGATCATACACTGCAGCTCTGATGGGGTAGTTGCAAAGATAGCTACGTCATCAGCAAAACGAATGTGCGTTAGATAATCTCCATCAATCTTTATCCCTTTGTTTTCCCAGTTCAATGATTGAAAGACATTTTTTAATGTGGCATTAAAGAGCTTGGGAGATATGGTGTCACCTTGTCTCACTCCCTTTCCGATTCGTATTTGTATATAGATAGATAGATAGATAGATAGATAGATAGATAGATATAAAGGTAGTTTATATATATATATAAGCTAGTTTACATATTACCAGAAGGACAGACCACAGATGGACAACCGAAATTTGACTGGATTACACGGTGTAGGAAAAGTCCCTGAAGAAGACCACATGAGAGATGGGTGGATGAAATTCGAAAGCATGCGGGAGTGACATGGGGGTGACTGGCACAAGACAGAAGGTTGTGGGAAAAGCTTGGAGAAACCTTCATCTAACAGTGGATTGATAATGGTAGACAAAAATGCTGATGATGATATACACTGCTGGACAATTGCTAAGGACGGATCATAAACTGCTATATAGCGCATAAAAAAGTAAGTGTGGTTGGATGCCAAGTGAAATAAAATAATGTCAGAATGCCAGGACATTACAAGAAAGACAATTTATTGTGCTCTGAAATCCAGAAGGCTTTGGAACGTGTTCAAGGTACAAACAGGCCATTTTGTGCAGAATACGTAAACGTGAAAAAAATGCAATTACCGTCCGCAGGTGTTCCGGCGTGAGATGTCAATACGGGATATGGCCACCATGGAGGGCGATGCAAGATTCCACACGTCGTGTCATGCTTTGCACAACATTATCAAGCAGCTGTTGGGGTAATTTACCCCATTCCTCTGTCAGTGCACGGACGAGGGTGTCCTTGTCTATTGGAGGGCATTGGCGACCAGCAAGACTCCTCCCCAAAGCATCCCACACATTTTCAATGGGATTCAGATCTGGAGAACGTGCTGGCCATACGAGGCGTTGAATATCCTCGCTCTCAAGACACTCCTGGACAGCGACTGTTCGATGACATGTTGCGTTGTCGTCCATGAAAATGAATCTATCACCGACAGCACCACGGAACATGCGAACATGAGGTAGCAGACCATCATTAATGTATCGTTGGCCAGTCATAGTCCCAGTTGGAAGCACATAGAGGGACGTACGGCCATTGATCATGATGCCAGCCCATACCATGACACTACATGTCGGATATCGGTCCCTTTCTTGTATGTTTGCTGGACAATATGCAGTACCACTATCACGCCAGATCAGTTGTCGTCGACAATCAGACGATAGACTGTATCTACTCTCATCTGAGAAGAGGACAGCAGACCAGTCGTTATCAGTCCAGTTGCGATGTTGATGGCACCATTGCAAACGGGCGGTACGGTGACGTCTGGACAATGGGATGCACACAACAGGACGGCGGGCGTATAGTCCTCCTTCATGCAAACGTCTGGCGACAATTTTTCGGGAGATCCGCTTGCCAGTAGCAGCCATAAACTGATTTGCTACCTCACTAGCTGTGCTGCGCCGGTGTCTTTTTGTTGATAGCACTATGTACCGATCTTCTGCAGGTGTCGTACTGCGAACACGACCTCCCCCGTGACGTTTGCTACACTCTCCGTTTGTTTGAAATGATTTCCAAAGCCTTGAAACAACACTGTGGCTGACGTCGAACTCCCTGGCAACATCTGTTATTTTTCGCCCTTCTTCAATCTTGCCAATAATACGGCCACGCGTAAAATCATCTAGGTGATGTCGGGAAGACATACTGAAAATTTCAAGTTCGTCAATTGATTCTTTCCCTTTCAACTTTGCGTTTGAACAACAACGGTCAATACGCGTCAAATCCTTTATATCTCTTATCAGCGCTATGACGTCACGAACAAGTTTGGCAATCCAAAATTTGCATACGCACAACACGTCTTACTGTATCCCGCACTTATGCTAATTTCCACATTTTCCTGCCTTCCATTTTATGGTTGCTATCGTTGCTATTGTCATCCGTCCTTAGCAATTGTCCGGCAGTGTATAAGATAGAAAGATAAATGGGGATGCAACATTTTGAGGTTTGCCCAGGGCTCAGAAATGCATAGTTACTCCTCTGCCGGGGTTTTCATAAAAAGTCATTTTTTAGTTAAAAATTTAATTGTCTTCCAAACAGAAAAATAACAAAACAAAAATACTATAGGCCTTTCCTGGTACATTTACCTAATACTAGGGGTCTTCTTATGCAAATCTGAATACATTTGTAGTAAATCACGGAATGCGTCCAGAGAAAAAAAAAACTCCAAGCAGGCGAATAGTTAACCACAGCGGGTTCCCATGTCACACCACAAAAATGACTAAAGCAACAAAAACAAAAAAAAACCTGTTTTCCACTGAAATTTCTTGACTAACAACTCTCCACAATGAAAGACTACTCACACAAAAACTCTTGCAAAGCACACTCATGAAAATACCAATTTCCCAAGCAAGCGATCAGAACAACCAACGCTGATAAAAAGATTTTCCGAGAACGTATGTGTTCCCATCCATCGGTATGGTTAGTTTAAATGTTCCAACGGATATTCCGTAAAAATTAATCGAAATTTTAGTTAAGATTACTGCGTACACTCAGTTTCTTCTACGCGAGTGTACTCCAAGCTTCAAACACCTACCATCAGTAATTAATTTTCTATATGCGATTCATATCATTTTAGAGATTACTGTTATTTCTTAATCAATAACTTTAACCTAACTACAATCTAGAGAAATTCAATTTCTTTCGCTTACCTACTGTAAACATTTAAATGAGTTGGCTCAAACCTTTCTTACTGAGTACAAAACATCCCATTGCATGAGGAACCTGAGTGCAGTGATGTTTAGGTAGATGGTAGGCATCATAGTTTCTAATGACTGGATATAGAGACGTCATAGATACTAATGACTAGATATAGAGACGTCATAGATTCTAATGACTGGATCTAGAGACGTCATAGATTCTAATGACTGGATCTAGAGACTTCATAGATTCTAATGACTAGATCTAGAGACGTCATAGATACTAATGACTGGATATAGAGACGTCATAGATTCTAATGACTGGATCTAGAGACGTCATAGATTCAAACAACCAGAGCCAGGGTTTCCCAATTACTCTTCCTCCACAGACTTGTTTTTGTCCCATGGTGCATTCTGGTGCCAACACTTCCCTAGGTAAACGACGTAAACGTACCCAGCAGTCAACATAGTGCAACAGGAAACGAGATTCGTCGGACCAGACTACATTCTTCCAATCACTGAATGTCCAGTTTTGATGCTCGCGTGCCCATTGTAGGCTCTATCGACGGCGAACCGAGGTTAGTAAGGCACTCGGAGCGACCTGTGGCTACGTAGCCCCATTTTCAGCAAACTTCAGTGTACTGTGTATTGTGACATATTACTCCCATCAGCAGCATTCAAATTACCGTCCAGTTGCGCCACAGCATCCCTTCTATTGGATCGTACCACACGGGATAGGCTTCGCTCACCTCTAGCATCGATGAGCCGTATTTGGCCCACCCCTTGCCAGCGGTTCGTGGTTTTCTCCTCATCGGACCACTTTTTGAAGGTACTAACCATGACTGACGGTGAGCACCTCACTTGCAGTCTGGGAAATGCTCTGACCCAGTCGTGTGGCCCTTATAATTTAGCTTTTATCTTACTCGCTGAAGTCTGCTGCTCTTCCCATCCGAAGAACAAGAATAGCACTGATTAACAGAGCTCAGTATCCGTTGTTATTTATACAGTTTCATAATCTTTACACGCGCCGCCGTATACCTACAGTCGCTTCGATTTGCAAAAAAAAAAAAAAAAAAAACTCGCTGGTCATAATGTTTTAGGTCTTCGGTATATAACATATGCTGATTATTACCAAGTTCGTTGAGTATTTCAAAAGAGCCTCAAACTTTTTTATCTTCCCCTGGCGGCCCACAGTCTACGGTCCTATACTGAAGTGTTAAGAATAACTTCCGTTCACGGCTGCATGTTATGCTGTTTCTAAAGCTACGTTTCTAACTTCAATCGATTCAAAAGATCGTTCCTTGGAGCATTACTGGTACGAATGAAATTAGTAATAATAAGCATGGGTACAACAATAAAACCTCTTAAACCCAAGATGCATTGCCACTTTTACGACTACATCTGAACTGGAAAATTCAAGATCTCCATCTACATTACTTTAAAAATCCTTGGTAAAACATGAAGACACTTGACAGAGTCATATGTGAAAATTATCTGTCGCGTCATAGACAATACTGAAATTCAGCAAGCGTGACGACGCAGCTCCTTCGAATTAAAAACGAACATTCAATTTTCGTTAATTTTATAACGGGTATTTTAAATTTTCTTTTGTACGTACTGAATGAAAATAATTTAAGTCTTCTGAAGTAAGTTTAAAGAATTTACTGCACGTGATTTGCAGCACTAGTACCACGTGACAACTGTAGGGATTTGAGTGTTCCTTTTTAATCCGAAAGAGCTGCGTCGCAAACATTTTACAAAATGAATTCTGCTACTTCTTGAGTTTTCCAAAAATCTGAGGAAAAATAAGTGGATTTTTAAATTTATGTTTACAACGGAAACTCAGTTGTGGCCGCTCATACCTGGAACCCCGGCAACGGCCAGTTTTCACCATTGTAAGGGTTTCGTGTAAATGCGATAGTTACAGTCATGTCTTAGATGTCATACATCTGACAGTTGTTTTCCAAGCAATGTTTATAATACAGATACACTATAAAAGGTGACGTTCTCTGATTCACCTGAACCTCCCCTCAAATTGTGTGTTAGAGTGTCAGGATCACATAAATTAAAAAAAAAACGGTAAGAATCAGAGGCGTCAAGCAAAATAGTGAGTGGAACTGCGTTTTCAGCCACTTGGGTATTTTTTAAGATAGGATGATAATTTTAGTGCCTTTGCTTAGATTAGGGAGATACCAATACACAGGGGCACTGAAACTGAGCATATACAAAAAATTACAGAAAATTTTATTCGATGCCACAATATATGTATATCTATTTTCCCATCTTGAACTATATTTTTGTGCCATAAAATACCATCTACTAATACTACAACTTTAATTTCCAGAGTCACAGAACTTCATGCTCTAAACCCGGGTCATCCCATTGGCCTACCAACAAATAGTCTTAATTGTGAAAGGGGTTGATCCAAGTTCGATAAATCAGAAATACGATCTGCTTCATGCTACAAAAGAAAGTTCACCGTGTAAGGGACGACTTAACATCGTATAAGTCAGAATTTAAGTCCATAATGAAAACCACACAGAATATTGCACGAGTGTTAGATAGTAAAGGAATGGGTGATTAAACAAGCTACTTTAGCAACAGAAAAGCTGCGAAAGTTTATCGAAAATGGTCAGAAAGCAGTGGAGAATGGAAATGTCCTTTTTCACTAATGTAAAAGCTGAGGTGGACCTTTCGCAACGATTGAAGAATGAGAGAATCGTATAGAAGAACAAAGTGATGATGAGAAACATCTGAAGCATATTCTTTGAAGTGAAGTTTACCGCCCCGGTGGCGCAGTGGTCTAAGCACTGGCTTATGACCATTCGTCCGAGAAGAGTCCGGGTTCGAATCCCGGTGAGGCATGGAGGTTGTGTTTGTCTTAAAGCACTTGCGCTCTCTCTCTCTCTCTCTTCCCTGGAACCAGTGATCCTAAATTAAAGACGGGCGACTGCTTATAGCCCATTGAGTTGCTCACGGTACTCGTTAAACCTTTAAACATCAACAACAACATCAAAAAGCCGCCACGATGGCGCAGTGGTCTAAGTGATGGCTTCTGATCATTCGTGCGAGATGGGCCCGTGTTCGAATCCCGTGCGGCATGGATGCTGTGGCCGCCCCGATGGCGCAGTGGTCTAAGCGATGGCCTCTGATCATTCGTCCGAACGGGGTCTGGGTTCGAATCCCGGTGAGGCATGGATGTTGTGTTTGTCTTACGGCACTGGCTCTCTCCCTTCCCTGGAGCCAGTGGCCCTAAGTTAGTGGTGGGCGACTGCTCATGCACCATTGAGTTGCTCACGGTGGTCATTAAACCTTTAATCAAAAAAAGAAGTGAAATTTTCTTCCAAAAGCACCCTTTTTCAGGAGATGTTTATTCTAGGCCAAGTTAGGTAATCAAATGACCATAGAGGAGTTCAAGATTAATTTGATAATACTAAAAAACCAATGAAGGTTTTGTCAATTTATCTCTGATTCCTGATATGTCCAACTGATACTGACGCAGTGTAACGTATACTCTATATTCACTTTCCTTTTGATTTTACTATCTCTGGTTATTTTATTTTACTATGTAAATTATCTTCCTACTGAACGGAATATTATTTCACCCGCTGAATGAGATCTGGCAATGAGTGTAAGTCATGACGTGGTGGTAGCTCGTATATAGGCGCGTTCATCGAGTTGCGTTGTAGTTGTGTTGTTGCGTTGTAGTTGTGTTGTTGCGTTGGAGTTGAGGGTGGTTGGTGTTGTTGGTGGTGTGTTGCGTTGCGTTGCAGTGTGTTGTTATGTAGTAGTGATATATGAGTGCCTTAGTTGACCAGGAGTCATCATAATAAACAAGTTGTTCTGTAAGTTCAGTCTTTTTTCAATTCTTAGTTTTGTCAGACCTCTGTCTGGCTGTTAGGTTTATGACTTTGATTACTTAATATAAATAACCAGCGTTGAGACTTTGTTTAAGTTCATAATTAACGAGTAACAACACCCTTTTGGGAATTCATTATTTTGAAGCGTAGAGCATTATTCATTCATAATAATTAGCTTAGCAAAAAGATAAACAAAGCTAATTCATTATAGCAGCAAAAACAAGAAATGTTACAATGGAAAAAAATGGACATAGGTCTTATTATGTATAATAAAAACCTTTTCAAATATGCTGTATTGTCAAATTAATGTACACAACTTTGGTTTATGCTCAATTTGAGTGCTCCTGTGTGTTGGTAGACCGC
Source organism: Macrothele yani (assembly GCA_039090855.1). Lineage (NCBI taxonomy): Eukaryota > Metazoa > Arthropoda > Arachnida > Araneae > Macrothelidae > Macrothele > Macrothele yani. The sequence continues at coordinate 40,167,787 of CM077010.1, read as the reverse complement.
CAAAACCTAGGCAAAGATACCAAAATCAATCATCCTATCTTTAAAAAAATACCCAAGTTATCAGCAAAAACGCTATAAACCTTAAACGCGAGGCGCAAAACACACTTCCGCTCACTAATGTTCCCTGCAATCACAACCGATTAAAAAAATAACTTTTTTTTTGTGATCCTGACATCCTAATACAAAATTTGAGGGGTGTTCAGGTAAATCATAGAATGCAGCATTTATTTATGTTTTTATTTTTTGCCCGTGCATAGTGTACTGCTGTTTATATGCATAAACAATGACAGCTATTAAAACACGTGAATTTATTTTACGAGAAATGTTTACATAAACTAAGTTTGTAGCTTTATGGAGCAAAATGGCTGCGAGCTTATAGCGCAGTTTGTTGCAACAACGAAGATAAACAATTTCGAAGCGTACGTTTTCATATTTTGGAGATGAAGCGCCATCATGTTTTTACTAAAGTACCCGTATCCAGCAGGGGGCGACTGGGGCGATACCCCAGCTCCCCTCCCTTCTAAATTAGAGTTTATCTTTTTAAATGGCCAAGATCGCAAATAATTAATGTATGTATTTTTGTAAAAATTATAGTAATAAATGCACAGATTTTCGCAAAAGTTTTCATAGCAATTACTATTTTCAGAGAATTTGGAGATTAAATGGCTTGTTTTAGCTTCAGAGAGAGAGAGCAAAAAGAAAAAAAAACTAGAGTTTCAGAAAGAGAAGAAGCTGAAAGCGGATGAAGGGCAAGAGATTTTGAGCGATCATGAAAAGCAATAGGAATGCTTTGTTTAATGTAATACAACAATCAACTCCGGATTATCAGCGATAGTAGGCGGCACGTTTCGCGGATAATAAAAATTCGCGGATAATCCAAGTTTTTACAGGAAAAGTAAATTAATCTACAAATTACACGCATAACATAGTGCTATGTTTTATTTAGACTAGTAGTTATTATTGCAAGCACAATACACACTGAAAAATTAAATCTCTAAACTTTAAAATAATTAGTTACTTGCTTCTGTTTTTTTACGGCAAAACAGTTTTGTTTGATTCGGGACTGCAGTCGGCGAAAAACCAGCTTATCAGCTAATTAACGCATCGTCTTGTCCTTCAAGGCACTCGAGCAGGCCGTCGACATGTTTCAATGCTGATTCATCTTTCACCTGTAGCTGTGAAATTTCCTTATCTTCTTCACTTCCTTCGTTTTCATCTTCTATTCCTATAACTTTATTAATTATCTTTTCGTCAGTCAAATGTTCAAATCTAGCATCATGTATGCCGCAGTCCAGCCGTTTGGCGATATTAGTTTCATCAACGTTTTCCCCTCCGGGAACCGATTTCACTAATTTGGTTAGCTCTATGATGTTAGGACTCGTACTTTCTTCAGAAGTTCAATTTTCATCAAAGAAGAAGTTTTCTCCACGACCTACTGATAGTGATGGGTTCAACTGAATCCCAGGCGCTTGCCAGAGTCAAGAATTGAATATCCTTGCCAGAAAGTCTTTAAGTCGCATCTTTTTTCAATTCTTTTTTACGCTTTCCAACCGTAGGTTGAAGAAGCGTATGTGCTCCAGCTTTGTCCATCGGTTCGCACGATAAATCGCGTAAAAATGGTTCGATTTCAATTAAATTTTAGTATGTGGTAGACTGGTAGGGGTGGGTAGACCTGAGGACGAACCCTATTGAATTGACGAAATGGGGTAAAATGTCACGACATAAGAGCGGGATACATTCCATTGCCCTTATGCGTCATAACTTACGTAATATGGTTCAATTTCAATGAAATTTTAGTATGTGGTATGGGACAACCTGGGGACAAACCATATTGAAAATGGTCGAAATGAGGTTAAAGGTCAGGACATAGGAGCGGGATGCATTCCATTGCCCTTATGCGTCATAACTTGCGTAAAAATTGTTCACTTTCGATGAGATTTTAGTATGTGGTAGGGGACTACCTGGGGACAAACCCTATTGAAAATGGTCGAAATGAGGTCAAAGGCCAGGACATAGTAGCGGGATGCATTCTATTGCCCTTATGCGTCATAACTTGCGTAAAAATTGTTCACTTTCAATGAGATTTTAGTATGTGGTAGGGGACCACCTGGGGACAAACCCTATTGAAAATGGGAAAAATGGGGTCAAAGGTCTGGACATAGGAGCTGGATGCATTCTATTGCCCTTATGCCTCATAACTTGCGTAAAAATTTTTCGATTTCGATGAAATTCTAGTATGTGGTAGGGGACCACCTGGGGACGAACCCTGTTGAAAATGAGAAACTGGGGTTGAAGGTCAGGACATAGGAGCAGGATCTATTCCATTGCCCTTATGCGTTATAACTTATGTAAAACTTCTTCGATTGAGACAAAACTTTATCATGTTGTTTTGGAAGTATACTTTACCGGTTCTGTTGAATATCATCGAAATAGGGTCAAAGGTCAGGTTATAGGAGCGAGATTTATTCTACATCCATTATCCTCATAACTTGAGTAATAACTTGAGTAATGATTTCTGGTATGTTGGAAAGCGTATCATAATAAATGTATTGCATGATTTTGCTAACTTGTTTGTAACACACGTGACCTACACACACCACGAAAAAAGTTGTAGAGGAATGAAATGGCGGCAATACATTTGTATAGGTAACATATTTAATCGATTAAAGTTTCAAGATCACAGCTTATTGTAAGCGCGAGAAGAGCCATTTTAAATGTGAAATGCTGGTACATTAATAACCGGTGTAACCGCCAGAATGTTGAATGCTAGCACGCAAACGTTCATGCATTGTGTCGTACAGGTGCTGGATGTCAGTTTGTGGGATGGAGTTCCATGCCTGTTGCACTTGGTCGGTCAATACAGGGACAGTTAATGCTGGTTGGGGGTGACGCTGGAGTTGTCGTCCAATGATGTCATATACGTGCTCGATTGGTGAAAGATCTGGTGATCTAGCAGGCCACGGCAACATGTCAACACTCTGTAAAGCATGTTGGGTTACAACAGCGGTATGCTGGCGAGCGTTATCCTGTTGAAAAACACCCCTGGAATGCTGTTCATGAATGGCAGCACAACAGGTTGAATCACCAGACCGACGTACAACTGTGCCGTCAGGGTGCGTTGGATAACCACGAGAGTGCTCCTGCTGTCATAGGAAATTTCTTCCCAGACCATAACTCCAGGTGTAGGTCCAGTGTGTCTCGGCCGCAGACAGGTTGGTTGCAGGCGCTCACCTGGCCTCCTTCTAACCAACACACGGCCATCACTGGCACCCAGGCAGAACCGGCTTTCATCAGAAAACACAACAGATCTCCTCTCCGTCCTCCAATGAGCTCTAGCTTGACACCACTGACGTCGCAAACGGCAGTGGTTTGGAGTAAGTGGAATGCACGCTACAGGGCGTCTGGCTCGGAGCTTTCCTTCAAGTAACCGATTTGTAACAGTTCGTTGTGTCACTATGGTGGCATCTGCAGCTCGAATTGCTGCAGCAGACGCGGTACGATGCGCCACGGCCATACGCCGTACACGGCGGTCTTCCCTCTCAGTAGTGCCACGTGGCCGCCCGGAACCCGGTCTTCTTGAGGCAGTATCTTCCCTTGACCACCGCTGCCAACAATCATGCACAATGGCTACTTTCCTGCCAAGTCGTTCTGCAATATTGCGGAAAGAAAATCCACCTTCTCGTAGCCCTATTACACGACCTCGTTCAAACTCCGTGAGCTGTTGATAATGGCTTCTTCGTCTTCTTAAAGGCATTCTTGACTAACATCAACACACTACGTCGTATCTCAACGATAACTAACGCTCACGAACGTTACAGCGCGTATTTACAGCAAACCTGCTTTGCATGTTCCGAGGGGCGCTACTAGCGCCACACGTATGCGCCGAGCACAAAATTTGCATAGACGTCATCTTACAGATGTACTCTCACCACCTACCAACTGTCGTTTATCTAACACAACCCCTTCTTGGTGTTGGGATTTTTTTCCGTCAGTGTATAATTCCGTTTTATTGCCGAGATTTCGTCGTGATTCAGAGGTTGAACGAGCGCTGTAACATTCGGTGGCAGAAACTTCGTGGCTATTATTACAAAACTGTTACGTACAGCAAATGAAAAATAGTACCGCGACTAAAAAAAATTACCTATATTTTAGCGACTAAAATTATTATTACCGCAAAGTCGCGTCGCGGGTAAACCTCTCGCGGATAATCGGGAGTTGACTGTATTTCCCCAAACTTCCGAGGGAAAATTGCCAGTAAAGTAATGAATGGGCCTGGAATGAGTCGGTGAGGTGGAGTAAATGGAAGTTCCTTTCAAAAGGAGTGAGAATCATGCATTGAGAAAGAATAAACCAATGTTTTAAAGAGAAATTACCAGTTATATTGTTTAGGAATGATTCAAGCTGTAAATGTTTTTTCTACTAAATTAAGCCACCTGAATAGAAGGGCTCAAATTTATTTTGAAAGATTCTATCGACACTTGATATTTAATAAAGCAAGGAGGTAGTTTCCTTGCAAAGAGGCAACTGAACGCCATGAAAATAGGGCTTGTTTCTCAGTTGTATTTTCCACATTAAAATCATAGTTTGGCGTCTATACACGATTTTAAAACTTACAGTTAAAAAATATACACACAAAGTTAAAACATTAGCACTTTCAAGTCCACTGTGGACCCGTCATCAGATGGTGTGTTTGCGTTATGCCTTGGGAGGGTATATATATATATATATATATATATATATATATATATATATATAGTAAGCACATTGACGAAACATAATGTTTCGGCATGCGCATGTTCGTTATATAATCATGTCGTTTCATTGGAGCTTGGTATTGTCTCTTTCGCTGTAGTAGTTACAAAGCAGTCTACCTGTTCTTCTATCCTCTTTACAGAAAGCTTATTGATACATAAATATAGGGTAGAATGTTGTAACGACGATACCCCTGTCACTATACCGTTACTATGGAAATGCTTTGTAACTACTACAGCGAAAAAGACAATACCGGCAACAACCCAAGCTCCAATGAAACGACATGATTATGTAATGAACATGCGCATGCCAAAACACACTGTTTCGTCAATGTGCTTACTATATATATATCATCATCATCATCATTGTCAACCATTATCAATCCACTGCTGGACGAAGGTCTCCCCAAGTTTCCTCCACAACGGTCTGTCTTGTGCCAGTCTCCTCCATGTCACTCCTGCATATTTTCGAATTTCATCCACCCATCTCCCATGTGGTCTTCTTCTGGGTCTTTTCCTGTCCCTTGGAATCCAATCTAAAATTTCGGCTGTCCATCGATGATCTGTCCTTCTGGCAGTATGTCCAGCCCATTGCCATTTCAGGGATTTAACTCTGATCATGATGTCTTCCACTCTTGTCATTTTTCGGATCCACGAGTTCCTCTTCTTATCTCTCCTGGTTACACCAAGTATGCACCTCTCCATGCTACTTTGAGTAGTCTGCAGCCTTTGTATGTCTCTTTTAGTTAAGGTCCACGTCTCTGCACCATACGTAAGCACTGGAAGGATGCATTGATCAAACACTTTTCTTTTAAAACATAATGGCATATTGCTCTTGAAAATTATGCTGTTTCTTCCAAAAGCTCTCCAGGCAAGTTTTGTACGCCGATTAATTTCTTCATCAATGTGACCCTCACTTGATATCTGCTGTCCAAGATAAACGTACGTATCTGTTATCTCCAGCTTTTCTCCATCAATCGATAAATCTTCATTTCTTGTAAAAGCATTGAACATCACTTTTGTCTTCTGAAAATTCATTTTTAATCCCACTTCTTTACTCTTGTCAGCAAGTTCCTGGATCATACTCTGCAGCTCTGATGGGCTAGTTGCAAAAATGACTACGTCATCAGCAAAACGAAGGTGGGTTAGATAATCTCCATTAATCTTTATCCCCTTGTTTTCCCAGCTCAGTGACTGAAAAACACCCTCTAATGTGGCATTAAAGAGCTTCGGAGATATGGTGTCACCTTGTCTCACTCCCTTTCCAATTTTTATGTGTGTTGTATTTTCAAACAGCCTAATCTTTGCACTTGCATTTTCATAGATGTTATTAATAATATTAATGTATGCATCTTCAATACCGCAGGTTTTCAGAGCCATTGTAACTGCTGATGGTTTCACCGAATCAAAGGCTTTTTCATAATCGATAAAAGCCATGCACAATGGAAGTTCATATTCCCTCGCTCTTTCAATTAGTTTCTCAGCACATGGATATGATCTATTGTGCTGTAGACACTTCTGAATCCAGCTTGTTCTCTCGGTTGAGCCATGTCCAGTGTTACCTTCAAGCGGTGTGAAAGAACTTTAGTGAAGATTTTATAAACTACTGATAGGAGGCTGATAGGTCTGTAGTTTCCGAGATCCTCAATGTCACCTTTCTTATGTAGCAGGATCATTGTAGCGGTGTTCCAATCCTCAGGAATCTTTCCTTCATTAAGGCATCGAGTGAAAATTTGGGCGAGTACTGTTTCGATTTCTCCACTTGCTTCTTGTATGATGTCTACAGTAATTCCATCTTCTCCTGGAGCTTTTCCCCGCTTCATGTTCTTGATTGCATGTGCAACTTCTGCTGGAAGGACTGGAGGAACTCTGGTACTGGTATCTTTCATGATGTCTGGAGTGCATGTATCATCCCTTTCATATAATTTGGAGTAGAAATCTTTCACTCTTGTCAAAATTTCGCCTCTATTTCTTGTTACAGAACCATCTTCTTTTCTCAGTGCCATAATCTGTTTTCTTCCCTTACTGAGATGTCCCTTTGCTATCTTTAGGCTTTGGTTGTTTTCAATTGCTTTCCTCACTAGTTCACAGTTGAATTTTCTTACGTCTTCAGTGATACTTTTTTCGTATTGTCTTGCATAGCTCTATATATTCCACTTTGGAAGTCACATCTTCTTTAGTCGTCCTCATCTCTCTTCTTTTTTGCATCAACATTTTCGTTTTTCCTGATAATTTATTTACATGCAACTTGTTCTTAGACCCAGCTAATTTTGTTGCTGTTTCCATAAGAGCTTTGGTTACTTTTCTGTTAACTTCAGAGATATCCACTTCTTCCGATGTTAGGCCTTCTAAAGCAGAGAACCTATTCTTCAGTTCCAACTTGAAGGTATTATGGTGTTTTTTAAGGTTGGTTATGTCAATAAATTTTGTTTGTCTTATGAGCTTGCCACGTTCAAGTTTAGTGTTGAGGTGCATCTTACATCTCACCAATCTATGGTCACTACCTGTGTTGAACTTGTTTAGCACACTGCAGTCTTCTATGACGAATTTTTTGTTACACATAATAAATTCAATTTCACTTGTCGTCCCATTTGGATGTCTCCATGTCCATTTCCTGTGTGGCTTTTTCTTGAAGAAGGAGTTCAAGATGAAAAACCCTTCTGCCTCTGCAAACTCAACGAGAGTATTTCCACGCTGGTTTCTGTTGCCGTGACCGAATTTACCTACTGAAGTTTCATTCTGTAGCCGTTGCCCTATTTTTGCATTGAAATCTCCCATAATTATTTTCAAGTGCTGCTTACCTTTATTATTTACATGACAAATTTCCTCATAAAATTCTTCAATTTCTTCTTCAGGATGACTTGTGGTGGGTGCATAAGTTTGAATAATCTGAGCCTGGTATCTTCTCGATAGTTGGATAACGAGTCGTGCAGCTCTGTCAGAGGAACTTTCAACTTCTACCACTTTATCCTTCAGTTTCTTGTTTATTATAAATCCAACACCACTAGTTCTGCCAGTATCTGTCCCACGATAGTAGAAGAGATGTCCACTTTTCAGTTCGATGAGATCTTCTCCTTTTCTCCTTACCTCACTTAGCCCCACGATGTCCCACTTGATCCTTTGTAGTTCCTCTTCCAATTCAAGAAGCCTTGAATCAGAAGATAGGGAGCGTCCATTGTACGTTGCCAAGGTCATCATCAGATGGCAGCCTAGTCCGGTCCTCCGGGGATTCTTAGCACCCTCTGCCTTCATGTCGCACTGGCCGCTGCCTTGGCCAGGTACATTCCAGCTGCCGGAGACTGAGGGCCAAGATTTAAGTTGTGGAGTCATTTTGGAGGGGTTTGGCCATAACTCACCACGCTGGCCAAGCGGGTTGGTGAGTGTGGGATAGAATTTCCTCTGATCCCGATGGTATAGTTATACCGCTATTAGCGGTCGTCAGAGCCCCTTTAGTGGGAACAGGATGCACCACGAGAAGGCGGGGTTGACATTTGTCAAGGAGAGGCTGTGAGGTTACGCATCACCTGATATATATATATATATATATATATATATATATATATATATATAGGGATGTAAGGTCAGGTGATGCGTAACATCACAGCCTCTCCTTGACAAATGTCAACCCCGCCTTCTCGTGGTACATCCTGTTCCCACTAAAGGGGCTCTGACGACCGCCAATAGCGGTATAACTATACCATCGGGATTAGAGGAAATGCTATCCCACACTTACCAACCCGCTTGGCCAGCGTGGTGAGTTATGGCCAAACCCCTCCAAAATGACTCCACAACTTAAATCTTGGCCCTCAGTCTCCGGCAGCTGGAATGTACCTGGCCAAGGCAGCGGCCAGTGCGACATGAAGGCAGAGGGTGCTAAGAATCCCCGGACCACCGGACTAGGCTGCCATCTGATGCTGACCTTGGCTACGTACAACGGACGCTCCCTATCTTCTGATTCAAGGCTTCTTGAATTGGAAGAGGAACTACAAAGGATCAAGTGGGACATCGTCGGGCTAAGTGAGGTAAGGAGAAAAGGAGAAGATCTCATCGAACTGAAAAGTGGACATCTCTTCTACTATCGTGGGACAGATACTGGCAGAACTAGTGGTGTTGGATTTATAATAAACAAGAAACTGAAGGATAAAGTTGTAGAAGTTGAAAGTTCCTCTGACAGAGCTGCACGACTCGTTATCCAACTCTCGAGAAGATACCAGGCTCAGATTATTCAAACTTATGCACCCACCACAAGTCATGCTGAAGAAGAAATTGAAGAATTTTATGAGGGAATTCGTGATCTAAATAATAAAGGTAAGCAGCACTTGAAGATAATTATGGGAGGTTTCAATGCAAAAATAGGGCAACGGCAACAGAATGAAACTTCAGTAGGTAAATTCGGTCACGGCAACAGAAACCACCGTGGAAATACTCTCGTAGAGTTCGCAGAGGCAGAAGGGTTTTTCATCTTGAACTCCTTCTTCAAGAAAAAGCCACACAGGAAATGGACATGGAGACATCCAAATGGGACGACAAGTGAAATTGATTTTATTATGTGTAACAAAAAATTCGTCATAGAAGACTGCAGTGTGTTAAACAAGTTCAACACAGGCAGTGACCATAGATTGGTGAGATGTAAGATGCACCTCAACACTAAACTCGAACGTAGCAAGCTCATAAGACAAACAAAATGTATTGACATAACCAACCTTAAAAAACACCATAATACCTTCAAATTGGAACTGAAGAACAGATTCTCTGCTTTAGAAGGCCTAACATCGGAAGAAGTGGATATTTCTGAAGTTAACAGAAAAGTAACCAAAGCTCTTATGGAAACAGCAACAAAATTAGCTGGGTCTAAGAACAAATTGCATGTGAACAAATTATCAGGAAAAACCAAAATGTTGATGCAAAAAAGAAGAGTGAAGAGGACAACTAAAGAAGATGTGACTTCCAAAGTGGAATATATAGAGCTATGCAAGACAGTACGAAAAGGTATCACTGAAGACGTAAGGAAATTCAACTGTGAACTAGTAAGGAAAGCAATTGAAAACAACCAAAGCCTAAAGATAGCAAAGGGACATCTTAGTAAGGGGAAAAACAGATTATGGCACTGAGAAAAGAAGATGGTTCTTCAACAAGAAATAGAGGCGAAATTTTGACAAGAGTGAAAGATTTCTACTCCAAATTATATGAAAGGGATGATACATGTACTCCAGACATCATGAAAGGTACCAGTACCAGAGTTCTTCCAGTCCTTCCAGCAGAAGTTGCACATGCAATCAAGAACATGAAGCGGGGAAAAGCTCCAGGAGAAGATGCAATTACTGTAGACATCATACAAGAAGCAAGTGGAGAAATCGAAACAGTACTCGTCCAAATTTTCACTCGATGCCTTAAGGAAGGGAAAATTCCTGAGGATTGGAACAACGCTACAATGATCTTGCTACATAAAAAAGGTGACATTGAGGATCTCAGAAACTACAGACCTATCAGCCTCCTATCAGTGGTTTATAAAATCTTCACTAAAGTTCTTTCACACCGCTTGAAGGTGACACTGGACATGGCTCAACCGAGAGAACAAGCTGGATTCAGGAGTGGCTACAGCACAATAGATCATATCCACGTACTGAGAGAACTAATTGAAAGAGCGAGGGAATATGAACTTCCATTGTGCATGGCTTTTATCGATTATGAAAAAGCCTTTGATTCGGTGAAACCATCAGCAGTTGCAATGGCTCTGAAATCCTGCGGTATTGAAGATGCATACATTAATATTATTAATAATATCTATGAAAATGCAAGTGCAAAGATTCGGCTGTTTGAAAATACAACACACATAAAAATTGGAAAGGGAGTGAGACAAGGTGACACCATATCTCCGAAGCTCTTTAATGCCACATTGGAAAATGTCTTTCAATCACTGAACTGGGAAAAGAAAGGGATAAAGATTAATGGAGATTATCTAACCCACCTTCGTTTTGCTGATGACATAGTCATTTTTGCAACTACCCCATCAGAGCTACAGAGTATGATCCAGGAACTTGCTGACAAGAGTAAAGAAGTGGGATTAAAAATGAACTTTCAGAAGACAAAAGTGATGTACAATGCTTTTACAAGAAATGAAGATTTATCGATTGATGGAGAAAAGCTGGAGATAACAGACACGTACGTTTATCTTGGACAGCAGATATCAAGTGAGGGTCACATTGGTGAAGAATTTAATCGGCGTACAAAACTTGCCTGGAGAGCTTTTGGAAGAAACAGCATAATTTTCAAGAGCAATATGCCATTATGTCTTAAAAGAAAAGTGTTTGATCAATGCATCCTTCCAGTGCTTACGTATGGTGCAGAGACGTGGACCTTAGCTAAAAGAGACATACAAAGGCTGCAGACAACTCAAAGTAGCATGGAGAGGTGCATGCTTGGTGTAACCAGGAGAGATAAGAAGAGGAACTCGTGGATCCGAAAAATGACAAGAGTGGAAGACATCATGATCAGAGTTAAATCCCTGAAATGGCAATGGGCTGGACATACTGCCAGAAGAACAGACCATCGATGGACAGCCGAAATTTTAGATTGGATTCCAAGGGACAGGAAAAGACCCAGAAGAAGACCACATGGAAGATGGGTGGATGAAATTCGAAAGTATGCGGGAGTGACATGGAGGAGACTGGCACAAGACAGACCGTTGTGGAGGAAACTTGGGGAGACCTTCGTCCATCAGTGGATTGATAATGGTTGACCATGATGATGATGATGATATATATAGTAAGCACATTGACGAAACACAATGTTTTGGCATGCGCATGTTCGTTATATAATCATGTCGTTTCATTGGAGCTTGGTATTGTCTCTTTCGCTGTAGTAGTTACAAAGCAGTCTACTTGTTCTTCTATCCTCTTTACAGAAAGCTCATTGATACATAAACATAGGGTAGAATGTTGTAACGACGATACCCCTGTCACTATACCGTTACTATGGAAATGCTTTGTAACTACTACAGCGAAAGAGACAATACCGGCAACAACCCAAGCCCCAATGAAACGACATGATTATGTAATGAACATGCGCATGCCAAAACACACTGTTTCGTCAATGTGCTTACTATATAATATATACCCTCCTAAGGCATAACGCAACCACACCATCTGATGACAGGTCCACAGTGGACTTGAAAGTGTTAATGTTTTAACTTTGTGTACTGTATATACTCGTGTATAGGTCGACTTTTTTTAATGAAATATTTAAGTCGAAATTATTGGGTCGAACTATACACGAAAAATATTTCTGATAGGTTGAAAACCAAAATTTTGATGCCTATAGAAATGCGCATACTTAGCCCTTTGCGCCATCAGTTCATTTGCAGTTGTATATTTAGTCATTTTCCGGGTGTTACTGGCACAGAAGGAAATTATTGATAAGTTTTTCTTGATTTTATATGTACGAGTTTTTTTATTCAATAATAGAAAAACTCATTTCGCAAGGATGTCTCAAAGTCCGTTTTAGATCTGTCGATATGGCCTTGACTGCCCGGGTGGTAAATCACCCAGAGGAAAGAGGTGAACGCGTCAGCCAGTAGTTTAAGTTGCACCGTGCCGTGACCTACCATCATGCGCAATTCTCGACGGGGGGATGAAGAGAGAAAAGAACAATCTATTGAAAAAGGAGACCGCTGCCCCTGCTTAGCGACGGCTGAGAAGAGAGGCGTGACAATCTACAGAACAGCGGTAACTTGGTCAATGCATCCCGAAAACGAAAGTGTTTAAACTTGGCCGATCGCTCAGAATAACACTGCCACTGATAGTAAAAAAGTGCATTAGTTTAACAACCTACTTACGTTTGTTATTAAATTGAATGTACCCCGGCTCTAAAAATCAAACAAACAGTAACCTTTTCAGAAGACTAAGGGCGAGCAAAAAAGGATAGCATTTTTACTGAATGGGGCGATGTTTGGTTTTGTCACTAAAACCGATTTTTTGTCACAAACACGGTGGAGAGGGGGTGGGTGAAACTCGGGAGCAGATAAACGACCTCTCTGTCAATCACACACTCGTACAACTCAGCAGTTGACCGACAGCTGCTACGCTGCACAGGGTAGTGAGAGAAAATTTTATAGAACAAATTTTCTTCAATTTTTTAAATAGTTGCGTGCAAATTTTACAGTGTCCGCAATACATCAAAATAAAGATTAATTTTAAATTTTGAAGAAATCCATTGAAAAGTTCAAAAGTTACACATTTATTTTTTACGGCATGCATATTCTTTACGGGATAAAAAAACTATCAGGTTGACATCAAGACCTATTTAAGCTTTCCAAATATGTTTCACAGGGAGTTTTTTTTTTTTAATGACGACGTGCCTGCCTTAGGACGTTTGGTAAATGCATCACGATTCGTTTGCTGCGGGAGCAAATGCTTTACTCTCCATGAATGAAGTAACTGAAGAAAACTCGCTCGTAAAAAGCGGGAGAAAGGGGGGGGGAGCGATTATTTGCAAAATTGGGTTCATATATTGTTAAAATGTGTTAACTTAAATAGTAGGTTCACATTTCAGCATGCGGGTGCATCCTCGGAAAAGAAAAAAAATATTCTTATTTATACACAAGATAGGTAGGTATACAAAAACTGCAGATATTCACATAAAAATCAGGGGGTCGACTTATACCCGAGATATACAAAAACTGCAAATATTCAGATAAAAATCGGGGGGGGGGGGGGGTCGACCTATACACGAGTATATACGGTATATATATTTTTAACTGTAATTTTTAAAATCGCGTATAGACGGCAAACTGTGATTTCAATATCCTTCTGCACGAATCAATTGACTTCCTATGTATTTTCCACTTTGTGATTTAAAAATTTAGCACATTTTTATTTATTTATTTATTTTTTGATGGCAAAAGCTTTTCAAAAGCCGTGCATGCAAGGGAGGAGGAGGAACAGTCCTTTACTTTCTTTCCAACACAATATTCTCTCTCAAGACTCTATAGCAAAATGGAAGCTTTGTTTGAATGAATTTATAACAATTGGCACTAACATTACTTTTTCCTCACAAAACTTATCTTCGGCACAGTTTTTATCCTTATCCTAATAACGCTTTATTGAAACATGTCATTTTTTTGTAAATTATTTCAAATATGAATTTCTTGACGTTTATCTTTATATTTTAAAAAAGGTTTTACTAAAAACTTCTTTAAAAAATAAAATTTTGATTGGAACCTCTTTTTTTTTTCTATGTGCTTTCAAATTTATTGCTCCGCCGGCACTCCGGCAGCTGTAGTGGTGCATGTTTGGTATGTCTTTTATTTTAGTCTAAAATGCATGTGAATTATTATTTGTATGCTTGAGCGTCAAAAAATGTTGTCGTGCAACTTTTCACATTTTATAATTTCTATGAAGTTACAGACACATTAATTATCTAAAGAAAAATATGCGTTTCCAAAAATGTTAAGGCAAAACATTTCTTTTTGTTCTTTTCTAACAGATCGCTCCAACGTTTATCGAGATTATTTGTATAATCTGGAAAAATTGACTGTTTTCGTGGAAAATAAAGCTCGCCTGGAGAGCACTACGAGTGGATCCAAGTGCGCATCGATTTCAAGGCTCAACAACGCCCTCTTCCGGCGCACGTTACACTTCGAATGCCCATCTCACCTAAGAGGGCGTTATGTGTACGTCAAAGCTTATGGTGTACCAAGCAGATGGAACAGGCTCTATTCTGCCATTTTGTGCGAAGTCCGTGCATATTAGTTCGAAAGGAGAACACAGTTATCTTTCAAACTCTTCCACCTACTGTTTATAAGATACCCTAGATTTACCTAAACGTCATTATTACACTTCTTCAGTATGGTGCTAGGTCCTATTGATTTGCTGTGTAACTGAGATTTCATCTTTACTACTTTCATTGTAAACATGAATTCATGTGTTACTTGATCATTGTACGTGGGAACTGACGAATAGTTTAAAATCGAACTCGGAAAAATCATGTGGATTAAGCAATTGTGCTTAAAAACAAAAATATTCGAAGACTAAATACTCTGAAGCAGATTTCAGAGAATTTCATCTATAGAAAAACTAAAACATGTACAAATGTAAACGTACACATGAACATGTGCATAAACATGTGCAAGTGTACTCTGGGCCTGAGGTCTCGGCTAACATTCAAAGCAATCCAATTTGTTATCTGGAGATAACAACTTAATTTATTTGCAAAATTTGTCCGAATTCACATTTAACTTTTTCTAGATTTTTCTGGATTTTTTTTTAACATTATTTTATGAAAATTTCAAGTTATGAACATATCAGAAAAATACTTGTGTGGTGCAGAGATATAGACTTATCAGATTTGGTGGAATCAAGTGCTTGTCCCGAGTGAATAAAAAGCCATTTTTTTCCTGAAGAAAAATTATGAAGTGTTGCATTCGAAAAAAACCTGTCTATTTTTTATCCATATTTCATTTTGAAAATTGCAGGTAACCACCACTAATGATTATTTGCACTTGTCGAAAAAAATCCGTTTTTGCAGCAGTTATGATTTCAACATAGTGTAATAACGTTTATTTGCTAACATCTGCCGTGTGTGTGTGTGTGTGTTATTTGTACTGAACTGGTTATAAAAATCGACGAAGTTTTTAAATCTTCAATCTCAGTTAAAAACTGAAAGTATTTTCCTCAAATTTTCATCTCAATAAAAATTCACAACGATAATGTCCTCCACTACAGAGGGCTTTTTACTAACATGGTGCATATAATTACACAAAGTGCACGAATGCAGGTGCAAAACTTACGCGTCGGCAAACGGAAAAACAAAATATTCTGGAATTTAGTGAAAATTTAAGGTACTTATATACAGGAGTTTATCAAGAAATTTCAAACTGGGCTGTGTTGGAATAGTTTGTGGCTGGAAATTTGTATACTAAAATATTTAAGCTTTAGGATTAAAAATGTGAGAAACTCTTCAAAAGATGGAGAACTGTTGAATTTTTTGTAGATAAAAACCCGGAATTGTTTTTCCAAAGCTACACACAGTTACTTCGCTTTTGTTTCGTTTTTATTTTTCATCTCTCATGTCTAACAAAGGCTTCCTTAAACAAGGCCAAAGCAAAGAAGCATTAACATGTGCTGTGGACAGTGGTTTCCCGCTGATAAGAGTTGCAGCACCTCCTAAGATTTTTCAAAAAAAAATTCCCTTTTTTGTATTTATACTATTTGCAACACTTTTACTTTACATAATTTACATAATCATTTTAAAACTTTTCCTTACATTGAAGTTCTGCACTAAGAAGCTGCTCTGACGGCAAAGCCAGATATTTGGAAAGGCAATGTGTGATTGCTATATGTTGTGCGGTGTGTTGTCGTCGGCACCACCAACTGTAAGATGTGCAGCATGTGTTTGGCCAAAGCGCGATGCCGTGATTGGTTGGTTTTATTCAGCGTTCGTGACTGCCATGGAGATAACCTCAGGTTCCATCCTGGGCAGGTACGAACGTTCGAACCACTAAATACCCGCCGTGCGTCGGATGGACACGTTAAGCCGTCGGACCCCGAGTACTGGCCCCACGGTAATAAATAAGGACGTCTTCCTCCCCCTTTCTACCTCGCTTCCGTGTCCCTTTCCTATCGGGCACTCTAGTCCAAATCTCCTAGCTTCCTGTTTCTAAGGGTTGTTTAAGACCTGGGGTCAGATACTCTCTTCCTAAAATCCTCTACATATGATCTTTTTTTTTTTTTTTTTTGATTGGAGGTTTAACGACCACCGTGAGCAACTCAATGGGCTATAAGCAGTCGCCCGTCCCTAATTTAGGGTCACTGGTTCCAGGGAAGGGAGAGAGCCAGTGCCGTAAGACAAACACAACATCCATGCCTCACCGGGATTCGAACCCGGACCCCTTACGGACGAATGATCAGAGGCCAGCGCCTTAGACCACTGCGCCACCGGGGCGGCACACACATATGATCTGATCTGATCTGGTTAGGTTTCTCTTCACTCAACGGCGCGTGGGATGGGGGAGCACCTTGTATGGAGTTGCTTTCGAGATGCAGTCGGAGTAGCACGCAAAAGCTGAAAGTCAGAGGCCAATTGATTGTCACAGCTAACCTGTATTATGATTTTGATTAATGGGTGTTTAATAATTCTGTCGTGTTGACAATTTATAGTTCGTAATTTTTTTTTTTTTTTTTTTTTAGCTTAAAGATTTTTTTTTTTTTAAATCCCTAGCCGTGAATTTTTCTCAGTTCTCCTTGAATGAAAAAACTTTTTCTCAGTTCTCCTTGAATGAAAAACTTGAGGTAAACCATCTTGTTCCGGATTTACAAATACTTCAAACATTATCGAGTAGGGAAAGTTCTTACAAAAGAAATTTTTAAATGAAAATTTATTCCAAGCATGGCTGGCTTTGTGGTTATGATCAGAGTTGGAAACGAGTCAAAATTTTCGGACCCGACCCGATCCGGACCCATAACTGACCCGGACAAATCTGCTTTGAGCTATAAATTCGGAACCTAATTTATTGTATGTGCATATAAACGTAATATACATATTCATCCTAATAACTGCTTGATATTTAATAACTGAAATCCTTTTTTCATAATAAAATTTGGTTACTTGCTAAATTTCAGTGCTACTATTTTGCGTAATCCAGAAGTAATGGCTGACTATGACCGTGATCATGGAGTATATTACAAATGGGAATCATTATTTACGATTACACAAATGTATTTTTTAAATGTATTTAGATTGTTTGCTCTTTCCACGCTTTGATGGAGGTGCGCATACTTTCATATGGTCCGTTTGATTTTTGGTTCCATAATCTCTTATTACACCGTCGACATCTTTCTTTGTAATTATACACTTTCCACATTTTGAAGAACAAGCAAGACCAAACAACACAGAATTATTCACCGGTTCCTTAATAAGACTAAACAATTTCCAGCATTAACTCTTCTCCTTGTGGTTTTCAACAAGCACGTATTTGTTGGCCTCGACGCCTTTCTCAACCTCCTTAATATTAAACCCATCCATATTAACAAATAAGAAATTAATTTCGGCATGACATGTCATGGAAACGGGACGTTAGCACATCAATCGAAAACCTCTGAATGCTCAATGCAAAAGATGCGATGTGAAAAGTAACTCTTAGTTATACAGTGAACTTCGCACGGAGAGAGTGAATCAGCTGAGAAGCAGGCGAATGGCGTTTGCCTGTACCTTGCCCTGAACAATCGCACTGTAAAAGAACGCAAAGGAAGTATCTTTTTATGATATAGTGTCGGTGTGTCTAACGTTGGTCGGTGGAAATCTTCGTTGCTTTAAGAAAGAGACGACAATACTTTTGCAGGGTAAATCATTATTCACTCCGTGAACACCAGTATCGACTGCAGAATTCCACAACGTGCATTTTTCTTTGGAATATATTTTTCTCTTTTCAATAATATAACGGGAATAAAACCGGGTCAAAATCGGGTCTGGAACACCTTGACCTGATCCGTTGGACTCGCAAGAAATTGTCGGCCCGTTGATCCGTTAACCCGTGACCCGTTGATCCGTTATCCCGTGACCCGTTTCCATCTCTGATTATGATGCAGAAATGCGTTATTCTGTTTTCCATGTTTGATTTTCGTTGGAGATGCAACTTGGACAAAAATTGGAGTGACAGACTTATGATGCCTATCAGAAAAATTGAAAAAGTAAGAAAACTTTGAGATACATAAGAAATATGATCCATTTAGCCATGCTTGAGAGAGTAAATATTACCGTCCAACTGAGTGAAGCTTATGCGCACACCGGACACTGAATTAGAAACTTTTACGCGGAGGCACGTAAACGTCACTTACGCAGGGTATATGCAAAATCGTGGTCATCTAGGCAACTATTTAAGATTGCCACTCGTCATTAAACATCAGCAGTGTTGATTATGATGGAAAAAACAAAGGATCTCTCGGAGTTCGATAAAGGGCTTTCTGTGGGTGCCCATCTAGCTGGAGCGAAGATTTTGAAAACTGCAGAACTGACTGGCTTCTCAAAAGGTGAGATAATCCGGGTCTTTAATCAGCGGAAAAGTAACCCACATTGCTTGCCTAAGAGACGTAACTGTAGAGAGACGACGGTCTGTCGGGAACGAGATCGCCGTCTTCTGAGAAGAACTTGTATGGAGAAGCAGGATTTCCTAAGGGCCTCAATTGACGAATTTCAATGAAGGATGTTTCCGACCCATATCTCAGCTAACTATGAGCAAGGAATTGAAGAGGATCGGTATCGGCTGTCGTAGGCCAATACGGAAACCACTGATTTCTACGAACTAGAAAGTTCGCCTACAGTGGTGTCAGGAACACCATAACTAGACACTGGAAGACTGGGAAAAAGTCATTTGATCCGACGATTTGTTGTACACCATGTTCTGTGCCAACGCGACATCAGGCAGAGAGTTTGGTTGCGTGGTTTATAATGCGTACTGCTTTAACAGATGATCTCGCTAAAGAGTAAAACGTTATGCCCAGGACACTGAAGAGTAAAACGTTATGACCACCTGCCTAATATGATGTTGGTCTTTTGCGTGCCAGCAAAACAGCTCTTACCCGGGGAGGATAGACGCTACAAGATTTCTAAAGGTGTCTTGGTGTATCTAGTACCATTACCTAACCGACAGATTCTTTAACTCTTGCAAGTTACGTGGTTGAACCGCCGCAGATAGGATTGCTGTTCCAACACAAACCACACATGCTCCATTAGATTGATGTCTGGAAAAATTAGAAGGGCAGGGCAATACATGGAAATCTTTGTTATGTTCCGCGAACCATTCTCGAACAATCTGGGCTGTGCGGCATGGCGTATTATGTTGCTGAAAGAAGGCATTACTAGAGGGGAATACCGTTGCCATGACAACATGTACCTGGTCTGCAACGATGTTTAGGCAGATGGTAGACGTCATAGTTTCCTGCACATGAATGACTGGACCCAGGGTTTCCCAGCAGAACATTGCCCTAAGCATTACACTTCCTCCACTGGACTCTTGCCATGAAAGGATGTACCTGGTCTGCAATGATGTTTAGGTAGATGGTGGTAGGGGCGCGGAAAGTGAAGTTCGTGGACCCGGCCCGAAATTTTGAATCGTGGTGCACCCTTTACCTTCCCGCTTCCCGGAACAAACAGAAGAAAAACAATGCCAAAGGAGTTTTGTTGGAAATTAGGTCCACCAGATCACTTACCTAGAGGAACTTTCTAAGGCACATCCCAACAATAGCTCATAGGCCAAATAAAAAAATAATAAAAATAAAAATGTTGGCTGAAATTGATGAAATTATTGACCGGGCCCGGGCGCTTCCGCCGCCACTGGATGGTGGACGTCATAGTTTCCTGCACGTGAATGGCTTGGCACAGGGTTTCCCAGCAGGACATTGCCCAAAGCATTACTCTTCCTCCACTGGACTCTTGCCATGAAAGAATGTACCTGGTCTGCAATTATGTTTAGGAATATGGTAGACGTCATAGTTTCCTGCATATGAATGACTGGATTCAGGGTCTCTCAGCAGGACATTGCCCATAACATTACTCTTCCTCCACTGGACTCTTGCAATGAACGGATGTACCTGGTCTGCAATTATGTTTAGACAGATGGTAGACGTCATAGTTTCCTGCACATGAATGACTGGGCACAGGGTTTCCCAGCAGAACATTATCCAAAGCATTACACTTCCTCCACTGACACTTGCCATGAAAGGATGTACTTGGCCTGCAATGATGTTTAGGCAGATGGTAGACGTCATAGTTTCCTACACATGAATGACTGGATACAGGGTTTCCCAGCAGGATATTTCCCAAAGCATTACACTTCGTCCACTGGACCCTTGCTATGAAAGGATGTACCTGATCTGCAATGATGTTTAGGTAGATGGTGGACGTCATAGTTTCCTGCACATGAATAATTGGGCACAGGGTTTACCAGCAGGACATTTCCCAAAGCATTACACTTCCTCCACTGGACCCTTGTCATGAAAGGATATACCTGGTCTGCAATGATGTTTAGACAGATGGTAGACGTCATAGTTTCCTGCACATGAATGATTGGGCCCAGAGTTTCCCAGAAGGACATTGTACAGAGCATTACACTTATTCCACCGGCTTGCTTCCGTTCCAAGGTGCATCTTGATTCCAACATTTTGCCTGGTAAACGACGCACACGTACCCCTCCATATGGTGAAACAGGAAACGAGATTTATCAGACCAGACGACCTTCTTCCAATCATTCGAGGTCCAGTTTTGATGCTCTCTCGCCCATTATACGCGCTTTTGACGGTGAACCGAAGTTAGCCGCACCGGCGCAGTGGTGTAAGCGATGGCTTCTGGTCATTCGTCCGAGAGGAATCCGAATTCGAATTTGTTTGTCTTACGGCCCTGGCCCTCTCCCTTCCCTGGAACCAGGTTTCCTAAATTAGGGACGGGTGACTGCCTATAGCCCACTGAGTTGCTCACGGTAGTCGTTAAATCTCCAATAAAAAAATTGAACAGAGGTTAGCATGGGCACTCGGAGAGGCCTGCTGCTACGGAGCCTCCATTTTCAGCAGGGTTCGATGTACTCCAGTTTTCATGCTCTCACTGTCCCCATGTACTCCAGATTTGATGCTCTCCCTGACACATTACTCCTGTCACCAGCATTCAAATTACCGATGAGTTACAATACAATATCCTTTCTGTTGGCTCGTACCATACGGGATAGCCTTTGCTCCCCCTAGCATCGATGAGTCTTGGTCGGCGGACACTTTGCCAGCGGTTCGTGGCTTCTCTCCGTCCTCGGACCACTTTTTGAAGGTAATAACTGCGGATGACCGTCAGCACCACGCAAGTCTTGCCGTCTCGTAAATGCACTGACCCATCAGTCGTCTGGCCATTATAATTTGGTCTTTGTGAGGCTCGCTTAGGTCAGCTTCCTTTCCATCTAAAGAACAAGAATATCATTGACTAAAAGAGTTCAGCATCAGGTGTTATTTATACAGTTTCATTATAATGAATTAGCTTTATTTGCTTTCCGCTAAGCTAATTATTATGAATGATTCTCTTCTTACCAGCTAGCTAATGATATACTTGCACTAAGCTTCAAAATAATGAATTCCCAAAAGGGTGTTGTTACTAGTTAATTACGAACTTAAACAAAGTCTCAACGCTGGTTATTTATATTACGTAATAAAAGTCATAAACCTAACAGCCAGACAGAGGTCTGACAAAAACTATGAATTGAGAAAGACTGAACTTACTGAAAACTTGTTTATTTCCAAGACTCTTGGTCAACTAAGGCACTCATATATCTTGTACATAATAATGAATAAACTTTCCTCTTATTGTACACACTCTCTCATAACAACACCTCGCAACGCCAACACACCAACCAACGCCACAGTCTCGATGAACGCGCCTATATACTAGCTACCACCACGTCATGACTTACACTCATTGCCAGATCTCATTCAGCGGGTGAAATAATATTTCGTTCAGTAGGAAGATAATTTACATAGTAAAATAAAATAACCAGAGATAGTAAAATCAAAAGGAAAGTGAATATAGAGTATACGTTACATCATGACCATGACATGCGCCGTTGATAACTAGAAGTTGCTTTGATTTGCATAAAGACGGGATGGTCATAATGTTTTGGTTGTTCGGTGAATATTGCAATGGAGAGCTGAGAAAAACTGGGGTAAAAAATATTTTATTTGTGAGATTTCAACGTATTTAAAAGTAAAATACAATAATAAAATTTAAAAAAAATTTAAAAAGAAGAAGGTACATCAGTTGTAAGAATGTGACAAATACTCAGTACATTTTTTCTGTAATGGCTTATCGGAGTATGCTTTGGTAGTAGCTTCTTTTGAAAAATATTTAATACACTAACGGAAAAAAATCCCAACACCAAGAAGGGGTTGTGTTAGATAAACGACAGTTGGTAGGCGGTGAGAGTACATCTGTAAGATGACGTCTACGCAAATTTCGCTCTCGGCGCATACGTGTGGCGCTAGTAGCGCCCCTCGGAACATGCAAAGCAGGTTTGCTGTAAATACGCGCTGTAACGTTCGTGAGCGTTAGTTATCGTTGAGATACGACGTAGTGTGTTGATGTTAGTCAAGAATGCCTTTAAGAAGACGAACAAGCCATTATCAACAGCTCACGGAGTTTGAACGAGGTCGTGTAATAGGGCTACGAGTAGGTGGATTTTCTTTCCGCAATATTGCAGAACGACTTGGCAGGAATGTAGCCACTGTGCATGATTGTTGGCAGCGGTGGTCAAGGGAAGGTACTGCCTCAAGAAGACCGGGTTCCGGCCGGCCACGTGGCACTACTGAGAGGGAAGACCGCCGTGTACGGCGTATGGCCGTGGCGCATCGTACCGCGTCTGCGGCAGCAATTCGAGTTGCACTTGCCACCATAGTGACACAACGAACTGTTACAAATCGGTTACTTGAAGGAAAGCTCCGAGCCAGACGCCCTGTAGCGTGCATTCCACTTACTCCAAACCACTGCCGTTTGCGACGTCAGTGGTGTCAAGCTAGAGCTCGTTGGAGGACGGAGTGGAGATCTGTTGTGTTTTCTGATGAAAGCCGGTTCTGCCTGGGTGCCAGTGATTGCCATGTGTTGGTTAGAAGGAGGCCAGGTGAGCGCCTGCAACCAACCTATCTGCGGCCGAGACACACTGGACCTACACCTGAAGTTATGGTCTGGGGATCAATTTCCTATGACAGCAGGAGCACTCTCGTGGTTATCCCACGCACCCTGACGGCACATCAGTTGTACGTCGGTCTGGTGATTCAACCTGTTGTGCTGCCATTCATGAACAGCATTCCAGGGGGTGTTTTCCAAAAGGATAACGCTCGCCCGCATACCGCTGTTGTAACCCAACATGCTTTGCAGAGTGTCGACATGTTGGTGTGGCCTGCTAGATCACCAGATCCTTCACCAATCGAGCACGTATGGGACATCATTGGACAACATCTCCAGCGTCACCCCCAACCAGCATTAACCGTCGCTGTATTGACCAAGTGCAACAGGCATGGAACTCCATCCCACAAGTTGACATCCTACACCTGTACGCCACAATGCATGAACGTTTGCGTGCTTGCATTCAACATACTGGCGGTTACACCGGTTATTAATGTACCAGCATTTCACATTTAAAATGGCTCTTCTCGCGCTTACATTAAGCTGTGATCTTGAAACCTTAATCGATTAAATATGTTACCTATACAAATGTATTACCGCCATTTCATTCCTCTACAACTATTTTTTCGTGGTGTTGGGATTTTTTTCCGGTCAGTGTATATCTGCTATAGGATTCTGTGCAACTACGTATTGCTGTAAATGCGTATTTTATTTTAATTTAGTTTTTACTGTAGTTAACTGATTAGTCTTTCAAGTCCACCTGTGATGCATACGTAACACACTGGTGTACAAAACTTAACGACAAAGCAGAAATAGTAAAATAACGCCGTAAATTGCAGCAACACCCAAACGCACATTAATTTATGACCGGGCTTGTGAACAGGAGCAATAGCACATGCGTTATAGAGCATGACGTGTGCGTCACTTGAGGACAAAATGCTCTCACACAATCCAATAGTAGCATCAGTTGAACTGAAGTCGCCGAACGGTGTGCATAAATGTTACAGGCGTTCGATTGTGTTTTCTGTGTGCTAGAGACAACGAAATGGCCTGTCGAGAACATCTTGATGATTTTCTTCTTGGTGGAAAAATTGGGGGGGGGCTCGAGGATGGACGAAGTGTGATGAGTGTGCCCCAAGAGTTTCCCCATAGCATCTTATCGCGTATGTGGTCCGCCTTAAGGATTACAAACACAGCTGTGCGAAAGACCGGTCGTGTTCACCCACCAAAAACAACCCCTAGTGAGGGCAGCTATCTGCTCCTATAGGCCAAGAGAGATCGATACCAAACAGTAAGTAACCTTGGAAAATAACTGAACATGAGCACAGGACACGTGATATCGCAGTTTACAGTGGTAAGGCCAGCGGACGAAGGTGGACCAGTACGCTGTGCATCAGTAGAACTGAAATCGCCTCTTGCCAAGCAGAACGATGCAACGCTCCTAGACACCACGCCCCACTCCTCCGAAGGAGTTTCTGTTGCCCGATTAATATCTCGGCTTTTACCTTGTCTTTTTGGGTTCAAATCAGGATAGGACGTAAGATGCGGTTAGACAGGCTCTTCAAATAACCAACTCAAAAAGTACTCACACACAGAAATCCAATTTGTAACTTTTTATGTAATCAAAAGTAAGTCGAAATACTTCAATAGTTAAATTAGGCAAATTTTACCAACTATTGCAGAACAACTAAGCAAACTCTTGACATCTTTCAAAATCTATTGAGTTATTATTAGCACTTTATACACAATTCCACAACTGCACAAATTATCCAACAAACTCAAATTCAGTAAAGACTTATAGTATTTGGAACATATTATCAAGTTCTCACTTTCAAGTTGTGCAACAATAGAATTTAACATTAACACAAGAAAATTACTTTTACGAATGCTCAGCTTTCTAATTACTATCCTTACCCTAAATTTCTCTAATCATACTTAATATCCTCTGCCAGTAAACTATCGGAGATTATTGAAATGAAAATAAATCATAACTCACGCACTGCAATCCAGAAGATTTCTTCATAAAACTTCTTAATCCAATTCCATGTAACAGAATTAACCCGCACATAATCCAGGCACAATACGTCACGAATTAGTTCCAATCAGAAGAACACCTTTCAAGTAAAGTCAGCATAACGCAGCAGATATCCCGTAGATAAACCTCCAAGGCATATCAGCTAGGTAACCTCCAGGACGCCATCCAGCAAAAACAACGGTACAGCTAAAGTTCCCAGAACAGTTTCTCGACCAGAACGTACTCAGTCTCATCAAGGTATAGCACCTCAGGAACCACGCTCCCTCCATGAAGACGCCAATAATAGAATATCCCTAGGTATTCCAGCATGACGCAGCAGGAATCCAATCGAAGGAATCCAAGCTCCCGGACAGTACACTGGTGTGCAAAAATTAAGGACGAAGAGGAGAAATTAGCATAACAGCGGAACGAGCAGGCAGAACTGACCGAAAGACCACTCAGGAGATAGACTAGGATCTGGTACGGTAGGGCATGCGCATATATGCAGCATGACGTGGGGGAGTGGGGGAGTGTCGGAAGGGTATAAAGCACATGGGCGGTGTACGCTCAGCAATTCGCTGAAAGCTATTGCACGGTGTACATTTGTTTGAACGACGTCGAGTTGCTGCCACCGTGTGATATGGCCAACAGGCAATCCAGTATACGGCATCTGGATGGCTTTACCCGAGGTCGCGTCATTGGGAAATTGGAAGAAGTCGAAGTGTGACTAGTGTGGCCGAGGAGTTCGGGATCGCTCACAGCATCGTTTCACGAGCTTGGAGAGCATTTCAAACGACAGGAACAGCTGCCCGATAGTTTATCAGTGGTCGTCCATGAGCAACCACGGCGGCGGACGACCGGTATATTGTCCTACAGGCGAGAAGAGACAGGCTGCAGACAGCGGGAGAAATCGCAAAACACATGCAACAGACAACTGGATGTCCGTTATCGCGTTTTACCGTGCGCAGGAGACTGCACAAAGGTGGTCTATTTGCACGACGACCATTACGGTGTGTACCGTTAACGCCTGCTCATCGGAGATGGTAGTTTCTGTGGTGCCAGGAACACAAGAATTGGACACATCAGCAATGGGGTCGAGTTCTCTTTACGGATGAGAGCCGATTTAGTATGACGAGCAATTCTGGACGTATACACGTCTGGAGAGAGCAGGGAACACCCAATCACACCTCCGACATCATCGAAAGTGACCGCTTTGGAGGTGGCTGAGTTCTCGTTTGGGGCGGTATCATGCTTGGTAGCCGTACTAACCCCCACATTTTCCAAGGAGGTTCAGTCACTGGTATTCGCTATTGTACCGAGGTTCTCCTGCCTCACGTGCGTCTGTTTAGAGGTGCTGTGGGTCCTGAGTTCCTCTTCATGGACGACAACGCTACACTTCATCGTACAGTGGCTGTCGCAGAGCTGTTGGAGAGTGAAGATATTCATTGCATGGAGGGTCCCCGGACCTACATCCAATCAAACACATGTTGGACCTTTTCGGGAGACGCTTGGCAGCACGTCACCAGCCGCCAGCAACGATTCCTCAGCTGCGATTGGCGCTACAAGAGGAATGGGCCACGATTCCTCAACAGCTCTTTGACAACCTCGTCCTCAGCATGGACAGACGTTGTAAATCCTGCAACGCAGTCAGGGGTGATCATATCCCCTACTAAAGACTAGATTTTTCTTGGCAGCCGCCTGTCACATGGACGTTTCTGTCTTCAGTCCAGTTGTGCTCGAAGCTACCTTTTCAATAAAGCGCCTTTGTATCTTTTGGATTCCTTGTTTGGACGGTTTTGCTCACTTGTACCATATTCTTGAGGATCTTATGGTATGATTTGAGTCGATGTGGAGCATTTCTGCACGACGTTACATTCGAAAAACCGCCTCGTCCCTAATTTTTGCACGCCAGTGTAGTTTCTCGACCAGCACGTACTCAGTCTCATCCATGCATAGCACCTCGGGAATCATGTTCCCTCCAGGAAGATTCCAACAACAGAATACTCTCAAGTAATTGCAGTATGACGCAGCTGGTATCCAGTCGATGAACCTTTAAGGCCTAAGCTATGTGACTTTTAAGACGGCACACAACGAAAATAACTTCAAACCCACATCAAGCCAATATCACTGCTCGCATTGTTCCATCAGGTCCTCGCCGAGAACGGTAATCCTCAGCACCCAAAGCCACCGGAAACTTCACGCAGGTTACCTCGGAAGGCAGCAACGAAACAAGAAAAAAAACTAAACGGAAGAACCAAGCCAAAAGGCCAAGCAAACAGACCAAACGTCCAAGATCCGTGAAAGTCGATATAAATAGTGAAGCAAGCCTCAAACCCCGACGACTTTCCATCTCGCCTTCAACAGACATCATCGCATCACACATTTACATAACTTCACTCCAGAACTCTTTTACGACACACAACGTTAATATTTACATAGCAAAGAAAAATATATAACAACAATTTTAACTTCCAACAAAAACACATTTGAAGAATATAAATTATACAATCGCACTTCCGCAACGCCAGCACGTGAGTGTTACCATAAAGAAAAGTTCTTAGAATTTACCTGTAATTAAATAAATTCCCAAATTTAAGTTTAACTCATTTTTTATAATACTTTAAACTAATAATCTATCCATTTTAAGGCAGTATATAACTCCGGTCAGTGACCTCGGGACGAAACCCTACCAGAACGTCACAAATTGCTCACCGGAGACACCGTTTATAGTAGTAGTCCGTAGAACATAAGGACTGGACAGAAGCACAGTAAGATGCGGTACGCTTTGCTGATGAGAGTAGATTTAGTCTCTCTAGCTATTCTGGACGTCAACTAATCTGGCGTGAAGTAGGCACTTGGTGTCGCCCCGAAACCTCAATGGAAGATACACTATATTGACAAAAGTCACCGAACACCTAGAAGAGAAACACAACATAACATTTAATTCATCTCCATTTATTGACATGCATTGATTAGTACGGTGTCAGTCGAACTTTGGCCGTAACGCATGCACTGACCCTTCGAGACATGCTTTCGACAAAGTTTTGGATCACAGCGATAGGTATGCGCTTCCATTCAGTGCATAACGCAGCCTTTAACTGTTGGTTAGTAGTAGGCCTTGGTTTAAAACTTTTTATACGGCGCTCTAATTCATCCCTTAAGTGCTTTATTGGATCAACATCAGGGCTCTGTGCTGACCAGACACGGAATTATCGTCAAACCACGCCGTAGCAGTCTTTGCTTTATGGCTCGGTGCATTATCCTGCTGGTACCAACAAGGCTCGGTTCCATAGTATTGCCACAGAGCTGGTAGGACATAATTTCCTCGAATATCAAGGTAGACGTACTGGTTAACACGTTTGTCCACAATAGCCAATGGGCCGGGACCATACCACGAAAAACACCCCCACACGAGTACACTGCCAGCTCCAAATGTGACCGTAAGAACAGTACATTGTGATAAATAGCGTTCTCCCGGCTGCCGCTATACCCACACACGGCCATCAGACTGATGGATCGTGTATCTGGATTCATCAGTCCATAGGACCCGTTTCCATTGATCTACGGTCCACGATAAATGTTCTTAAACGACAAGTAGCATTCGGAGTGGAGATGAATATCTTATAAGCAGCCGCACGACCACGGTAACCCATGGAATGAATGTTCCAGCATTTTTACTCACCTGTACACTCTTGTGCATTACTCCGTCGATTAGCTGTAACGACTCTCCTGAGGCTTCGACGTCCTCTATCACTGATTTCCTTGGGACGTTTTGCTACTTCAGGCACGCCATGTGCCTTCCACTTTTTCAGCATATCCAAAACAGTTGACTTGGGTATGTTTAAACGCCTCTCGGTTTCTCTTATGGATAACCCACTAATATAACACCCAACAATCTTTCGCTTTTCAAAGTCAGTTCTCTCCCGTCGCGACATTTTCACTCTACCTCACAGTGCGATATGATCGGTCAGCTGCAGGCTTGTTTTTATACAGTTTATAACTATATCGCGCATATTAACAACGCAGAGGATCGGTTCATTTGCTTTTGAAGGGTGTCCGGTGACTTTTGTCAATATAGTGTATGTCAGCCGCGGTGTTCTCGTATGAGAAGGCATTGTGATCAATGGACGTACGGAGTTCCAGTTACTGGAACGAGGTGTTGTAATCGGTGCGCGCTACTGTAACGAGGTAATCCTTCCTCGTGTTCGTCTGTTCCGAGATGTCATTGACCTACAGTTAATGGACGATAACGCCACTCCCGATCGTACGATGGCTGTTGATGGGCAATTGGAAAGTGACAACATTCAGCGGATGGATTGGGAAGACCTAAATTCTATAGAACGCGTGTGGGAAGCTCTGGGAAGACACATTGTGCCACGGCAATACACGCCGGAAACTGTCCAACAGCTGATGGCGGAAGAATGAGCGATGTTACCGCAAGAACTCATCAACAGCCCAGTGCAAAGTATGGAAAGTCGGTGCAAATCATGCGTCGACGTTACGGGAGATCAAATCCCCTATTGAGGACCTCCTCTTTCCTTCGTGCCGTCTTTGGCAGTGATGCATCTTCATCGTGGCACCCAGTGCTATGTGGCAAATTTTGAATGAAGTTCCACTATATCCTTTAGTATCTGCTGTTGTGTCGGTGTTGTTTCATAATCACTTTGAGTTCCTATGGTTTGAATTTCACATACTGTATCCAGGCCGCTCCTGTGCCACTGTACAGGTCAAAACCTAGCTCGTACTTTAGTTTTGCACACCAGCATATAAACGTATATGCATATTTTTGCATGGTGCGATTATTATTTTCAAAACGGATATAGTGAGGATTTCCTTCGGTCCTGAGCTACACGTTATAAGCGAGTTCAGCTGTATATATCCAAAAAACAATTATTTTTTTCCCCGAGTTTCTGGAATCATTTTCAGTACTTGCGACCAACGTGGCTCCTTTTTGACGTAGAAGTAGGTCTTTCTCCGCGCTGGGTAGTATAACGAAGTAAATTTATCCGTCATTTTTGGTCTACGCCGGGATTCGAACCCGAGTCCGCTTATTCCGGAACAAGTCGCTCTACCAACTGAGCTACTTCATTCTGACTCCTATCTGCCTTTATGTCGTGTGCGTCCTGCTGGCAGGTACGTCACAGTAGGGAGTAACATCAGAGGCATGGATTCAACGAAAACATGTCACGTTTTGAACTCTTATATCTTCGAAACCATTAATCGTAGAGCAATAAATAATACATCATTAGATAATTTATAGAGTCCCATTTATAACAAAACAAGTTTCAACCCTCCACCCCTTAACCCTTCGATACAGTATAGAGTTAGAAACTTAAGCTAAACTTCGTGCGATTTTGTTTCGCCACACGCCGGTTTAAGGTTAATAACTAGGGAATAGATAATGATAGCGATGACTTCAGCCCTGCATTCCGTAGCTGATGGTCAGAGCTAACGGACGTATGTGATAAACTGAAATGAAGTGGATTTAAAATTTATTTATTTTTAAGATAAAAGAAATTTGCTGACGAAGATTTAGAAATGCCGCGAAAATCCAGGGAACATTACTATAAGAACCGAAGAAAGTTGAAGAAACAGCTACAGGAGAACGAGAGAGATCCGAAAAGGCCCGCCAACTCATCAACCGAAAGGTCACGGAATGTAGGGAGCACAAAAGTCTGCGTTCCAGGATGCGTTTCACTCGAGTTCGACTCTAGAGCCACAACCTTCCACTTCAACTGCACAAATTGAGCCTGAACAGCAAGAACAGATGGAGATTCATGTCATCGATCCAAATCTTCACAGCGAGCATGGAATACCGATGTACATCGCCAGTCTTCACAACTTTGCTGGATAATGAATGTATCACGTGTCAAACCTTTGCACCGCTGATGCATTTTCAATCTAGACCAGAACAAGTGCAACAACAAGAACAGTTCATTATGCCAGAGACGTATCGTCAAATTTATAAAAAGGCAACGAAGGAGTTTGAAAAACTGCTTCTGAAGAACGATTTCTTTGGAAACAATTTTAGGAATAACTGCAGACAACGATGGTACTACACCTTCTACTTCTACTAACATTAATTTAAAATCAACATAAGTTACTATGAATTGTATATAGTATAAGTTGCTTTTCGGTAAATAAAGGAAAACCTTTCTTTCGTTTTATTCCTTAAAAATTTAATATCTGAAAAAAATCAAAGGGGCACAGTAGCAAATGCCGCAACCTACAACGTACGGCTACGTCAGCTGCCCTTCGCTGAATACTTTAAGGATGTAGAATTAGTGAGGCAGTGCCATAAAATAGTGACAGTTGAGGTAATTCGACGTTTTGGTTAGGGATTTAACGGCAACCGTGTGCATCCAAGGCTATACATAGAGTAATTTGGGGCACCGGTGCCGTGTGGGGGGGGGGGGGCGCCCCAAAAGACAGACGGACCGCCGGACCACTTCATCCGGGACACAAGAACGAATGATTTATGCCATCACTAGCCAAAATATTTTTGTTTTGCGCACACTATTTCCGAACTACTTAAAATTTTGTAAAAATCCTTATAATTTTATACGTTACACTCATTGGCGTACAGGAAAAACTCGCAACCCCGCCCGCAAAAATATATCTCGAGGCCCTTTTGCGAAAATATATCAGCTTTCCATTACTGAAGATTTTAACTTCCATATTAATAATTATGCAGTTTTAATAAATCCAATTCTTTGGAGCCTACAAGTATGTTTCGTAAAACCAAAATTATTGCACTTTATTGAGTGAAACAAAAAAAAAATGTGCACAATGTAATTCAAATGATTGCCCTACTTTTATATCGATACAAAGTACTACAAAACACTCACGCTAAAGTTAATCATATGCAAATTTTATTATTTTAGAGAAGTAAGGCCAGCCTCTTTGGAATGCCTCATGATCACACACACAAAATATCTAATTGCCGTGTTACAATGTCTAATGACCTTTTCCGGTTTATACGAAAATTCGGAACATAAGTAAGCAAATCAATAAGTAACAATCAAAAATTGTAGGACGAAAAACTCAAAATTACTTAACTTATTTACTCTTGAATATAAAAAACATACTTAACATAATACTGCAATTTTCTGCGCAGAGAAAATTTTTTTCTCTTGAGTCTGTTACAAAAAGAAAAGCATGACACAGGTCTCTATTCCGCGAAGAATACCTTTTACTTCATTGAATTCTAAACGATGCGTAGTTGTGTGCTAAGAACTGTAATGCATAACATCTTATCCTCATTGGTATAAAAATTTCATTCATTGGACTGATATTTCTTTCACATTCTCTTGTTAATTAATATACATGTATAAGAATTATTGCTATGGCCAGGGCCTGATTTATGCACGTGCATAGAGCCTCAAAATTTGAAGGGTCCTCCAAACTACCTCAATAATAATATAAATTTTCAGAAGCAAAATATGTTTTCCGTTATAGCACGAAATTATAATACGGTTCGGTTTCAAAATTTAGGATGAGATTTTGGAAACCAAGTTATTATTATTTTGTATAATTAAGCTAAAGCGTTGCGCTGAGTTGTGATCGGTCAGTGTAACATCTTAATCTCACCCTTATTTGTAACAATCAAAATGCAATGGGAACAGCCTATATTCGGAGCAATACAGTATATTATACACGAAAAGCATTTCAGCAAACATGTAGAATTTACTAAAAAATATTTTTATTACTAATATTGGTCTTGTGAGGAACAAAAATTGTGAATTAATATTCATAATTATATAGGGTTTATTTTTACATAAATAAAAATACAAAAAAAGTTCAATTGACACTACTTTAAAGACTGTTGTAATAATTTACATGGAGTGTTGCAATAATTTATCCCACAATATGTGTGGTCAGCTGTAAGACTTTGAGAGGGATTACTTCTTACAGCTTAAACTACCATTGGTCATTTCCATTAAATTTACGGTAAACTAGGTGTTTTAAATTATATCTCTGGGAGGACAGTTATTTGTTTCCGTAAATAATACAATAAAACAAAAAATAATTTAAGAGTAATTAATGTTACAGCTGTAAGCTCTGCGGGTGCAGGAAGTACAAGTGGTGTGAATGCTCGTCTATTACAAGCCACATTGGCTACAAAGTTGACTAGCATGTGGGATATGTTTTAATGTTTTTGCAGCTAAAAAAACTGCTTGCAAAACAATATTTACCAGTAAATATTCTTTTCGACTGTAAATTTTAATCAAGGGGGCCCCAGAGATAAGATGTGCACAGGGCCTCGATTGACCTAAGTCGGGCCCTGGCTATGGCTGTGAAAAAGAGGCCTCAAGTCCTCTGGAATAACTGCTTCCTCGTCATCCAGCTTTTATGAACAGGGCCGCGGGTGGCCTAGTGGGCAACGTTCGTGACTGCCACGGAAAGAACCTCAGGTTCGATCCCAGGCAGGTACGAACGCTCGATCCACTAAATATCCGCCGTGTGTTGGATGGGCACGTTAAGCCGTCAGACCCCGGGTACTGCCCCCCTCCCTCGGTAATAAATAAGGGCGTCTTCCTCCCCCTTTCTACTTCGCTTCCGTGTAACTTTCCTATTGGGCACTCTAGCCCAAATCTCCTAGCTTCCTATTTCTAAGGGTTGTTTAAGACCTGGGCTCAGATACTCCCTTCCTAAAATCTTCTACATATGATCATAAGCTTTTATGAACAAAAGCAACTAAAATTATTTCTTAGTATTTTATTTATTTACTGAAAAACAGAACAAAAAAACATTGTTTTTTCTTTTGAGTACTTCGTTCAAAGCTGCCTAAATTCTTGGCTATTCCTTTAACCAGTTTCACATGAAGTTTCCGAAGAAAATATTCTAAAATGTTTTGCTTAGGCCAGAGGCCCTCATAGCCGTGTGGCACCACGCAATGCGGGGGTTGCGGGAGCTATCAGTACGTCCCTGATTACACTATATTCTAACTTTGTCATAAAAAGTAAAAATGAAAGGAAAACAACAATGAGCGGGAATTCACTTCATCTTAAAACAGCTTTCATTCTGGAGAATTTCACTTTCAGAATCAGTATTCCGAAAAGCTTTCCGTTACTTTTTCCTGAAGAGGAACAATAAAGTAAGCCAGTGTTCCAATTATTACGCAATAACGTTCAGCAGAGGTAAACAGCCATACAAAATGCTGCTTGCCGGCTTCTTTGCAATGTTACAAGAAAGTCACATAAATCAAGGTAAACAAATAAGTTTGATTTCACTACAGTGCCTAGAAGAGATAACGTGGGCCGCCCCGGTGGCGCAGTGGTCTAAGCGATGGCCTCTGATCATTCGTCCGAACTGGGTCTGGGTTCGAATCCCGGTGTGGCATGGATGTTGTGTTTGTCTTACGGCACTGGCTCTCTCCCTTCCCTGGAACCAGTGACCCTAAATTAGGGGCGGGCGACTGCTTATGGCCCATTGAGTTGCTCACGGTGGTCGTTAAACCTCCAATCAAAAAAAAAAAAAGAGAGATAGCGTGGTGTGTTTGCTGAAACATTTGATGGCCTGAATCATGAACGTGGTAGATGGCGCTGTCGTCGGAGATGACGTCACTCTTCAAGGAGGAAGAACGACGATAACACACACACATCCTGCTATGATACATACACACCTACCTCCCTTATTTTTTTTTTTTTTTTTTTTTGGATTGGAGTTTTAACGACCACCGTGAGCAACTCAATGGGCTATAAGCAGTCGCCCGTCCCTAATTTAGGGTCACTGGTTCCAGGGAAGGGAGAGAACCAGTGCCGTAAGACAAACACAACATCCATGCCTCACCGGGATTCGAACCCGGACCCCGTTCGGACGAATGATCAGAGGCCAGCGCCTTAGACCACTGCGCCACCGGGGCGGCCCTACCTCCCTTACAGTATGTGCACTTCTTGAAGGCTATTTTATAAACATGTAATTGAAGTATATATCAAAAAAACGTAACTCATCTCCTGAAAAAAAAAAAACCTGGGGTGCTCATATATTAGCAAGCTTGTCTTACTTTAAGTAAGACAAGCTTGCCTTACTTAAGTTATATATTAGCAAGCTTGTCTTACTTTAAGTTAAGCTTTACACTAACTATTATAAAATTTAACAAGAAAGATGACACCGAATTTTGGGGTGTAATGAGCACGTCTTTTGAAACCGTACTGACGCAAATTAAATTTATCAAAACTATTCAAAGTCAGTGGAACCGGTATGGAAATAAATAGAATCTGACTGAAGAAAGAAGTTTTTCAATCGGGTTTTTAATCCCGCAGATATTGCTGTAACGGAATCGTGAGCTTACGCCCTCTGGTTGCAGACTTGTGCGTTAAGAAAAATTTGAATATATATGAGAAACATTTCGCAGCGGAAACGCTCACCAACAAAAAAAGAAATTTTCAAATCGAATTCATCAAAGCAGAGATATGGACAAATATAAGATATGCATCTACGCCCCTGGCGGGAAAAACCATGCATTATTTTTAGAAGAAAGTATTCTCAAAATATTTTTCGATGTGAGAGGTATGGGTTAAACAAAAAAAAAATTTTAAACGAGTTTTCAGGAGCTCAGATTTTCTTCCAAATACATCATGTCCACTGGTGGCCAAACCATTTTTTATTAAATATTAGAAATATATGAAAAACATTTTCAATCAGAAGCTGTATGCGATACAGGAAGAATTTTTCAAATCAGAGTTTTAGAAGCAGAAATAACTCAGAAAACGCAATTTATCCTTGCGCCCCCTAGCGGAAAGTTTATGATTTATTTGAATATTTTGATTTTATATGAAAAACATTTCGCTTCGGAAACACTATCCGACGAAGAAAGAATTTTTCAAATCCGATTCCGGAAAGTAGAGATATTGACAAAAATGAGATATACATCTACGCCCCCTGGCACAGAAACTATGCATTATTTTAAGAAGAATTTTTTTTTCTATCGAGATCTTAGAAGCTCAGATTTTGCTGCATACATCAGATGCGGAAATTAAGACTTACGTTCTCTGGTGGCCAAACCATTTTTTTCTAAAATTAGAAATGATATGCAAAGGATTTCCCATCAGGAGCTGTATCCGGTGCAGAAATAATTCTTTAAATCGGAGTTTTAGAAGCAGATATATCGGGGGAAACGCAATTTACCTTTACATCCCTTAGCGGAAAGTCTATGACTTACTTGAAATTTTTGAAATTATATGAAAAACATGTCACACTGGAAACTATATCAAAGAAAGCATTTTTCACATCTGACCATTAGAAGCAGAGATACTGACAAAAAAAATTATCGGAATACATGATAAAGATTAAATATTCTAAACTACAACTCTCTCCTAATGTGAGCATCAATATAACGTCTTTTGAAAGTTTGGATACAATATGAAAAAAAAACCACGTAAGACCGATGATATGCTATTTACAAGCACTAAAACATCGACTTATACTGTAAAAATAAAAAATAAAGAAAAACGTTTCACATTTCGAAACCTTACCGGAAATAAACGGGACACAGGGCCCAATTTACACAGAATCGGGCCCGAGGCACAGCACAAGGTGAAACCCCCACCCGTCCACATTCTCGAAAGAGAAAGTACATTTTTCGCCTCTAAATATTGTCAATTAATTTTAAAGTTGATTTAATAAATGAGACACTGAGCGGGGAAAAATTGGAAATAATATCTACTTTTATTAAATCTTAATATTAGCAAAGAAATTCGCACTTAGAAATATAGACGGGTAAGTAAAACACTATTGAATAGTTTAGTATTAGTGTTTTCGCATTTACTTATGTAATAATTCAAATATCCACAGATGTTAAGTTATTCACCTCTTTTCAGCGCGTCTTTTGTAAAAACAGATCGTGCTTATGTTATCGGTTTGTCGGTCCGTCCGTCCGCCCGTCGACACCATATCTCTGCAACTATTAGTCCGATTTGAAAAATTATTTTTGCATTGGCAAGCTTGAAATGTGCGAATGATGATCCTTTATTTCGTTTTTGTTTTTTTACGATGTGCAGTTTGGCGCTAGAGGGCATAAATTCAGATGATGTCGAATTCAAATTACATTTTATTCTATATAATTGCTTCTAAGCATCCGATTGAAAAACTTCTTTTAACTTTCGATTCCATTTATGGCGAAGAGTATTTTACGGATAGTTATTTTTCAATTTTTTTTTTTTTTTTTTTTACATTTACGCTCTCTAGCGCAAAAATAAAAAAAAAATTGCGCTAGGGAGCGTAGAAGTAAATTGCGTTTTCCCAGATATCTCTTCTTCTAAAACTCCGATTTGAAAAAAATTTTTCTTCAGCGGATGTAGCTTCTGATGGAAAATGTTTTGCATATAATTTCTAATTTTGGTAAAGAATACTTTGGCCACCAGGTGGCGTAAGTTTTAATTTTTGCTTCTGATGTATTTGCCATAAAATCAGAGCTTCTATAATCTCGATTGAAAAATTTCTTCGAGAACCGATACTACTCACGTTGACAAACCTTTTCGAAATATTTTCTTCTTAAAATATTGCATGTTTTCTCCACCAGGGGGCGCAGATGTATATCTTATTTTTATCAAGATCTCTGCTTCTAATGGTCCGATTTGAAAAATTCCTTCTTTGTCGGATAGTGTTTCCGATGCGAAATGTTTTTCATATAAATTCGAAATTTCCAAATAAATCATAAACTTTCCGCTAGTGGGCGCAAGGATAAAATGCGTTTTCTGAGTTATTTCTGCTTCTAAAACTACGATTTGAAAAATTCTTCCTGTATCGCATACGGCTCCTGATGGAAAATGTTTTTCACATAATTTCTAATATTTGGTAAAGAATGGTTTGGCCGCCAGGTTGCATAAGTGTCAATTTTTGCTTCTGGTGCATTTGCAGCAAAATCTGAGCTCCTGAAAACTCGACTAAATTTTGTTTTTCTTGGACCGATACCGCTCACCCGGAAAAACCTTTTGGAAATACCTTCTTCCTAAAATAATGCATGGTTTTCCCGGCATGGGGCGTAGGTGCATATCTTATATTTGTCCATATCTCTGCTTCTAAGAGTCCGATTTGAAAATTATTTCTTTGTTGGAGAGCGTTTCCGCTGCGAAATGTTTCTCATATAAATTTAAATTTTTCTTAACTCGTAAGTCTACAACCAGAGGGCGTAAGTTCACGATTCCGTTTACAGCAATATCTGCCGGGTTAAAAACCCGATTGAAAAACTTCTTTCTTCGGTCAGATACAATTGCTTTCCTAACCGGGTTCATTGACTTTGAATAGATTTGAAAAATTTAATGTGCGTCAGAACGGATTCAAAAGACGTGCTCATTACACCTTAAAATTCGGTGTCATCTTTCTTGTTAAGTTTAGTTTTAACCGATGAACATTATTTAGACTTGGTACAGGCTGAATTTTAGGGGGCAAAGTGAACTTCCATGTAGCTGATTAATCACCTGTGATATGTTCAATATTATAGTAGAATAATATTGTTAACAGAGGAATGATACTTTGATTTGAGCAAACATGCATAACTGGATAATTCTCGCACTCATAAAAGCACATTATTCAGCTCATTAATTCACTTAATTTAGACTCAAGCAATTTTAAAATCTGATACTTCACAAATTGAAGTACTCGAAGCTTCTACAGAATGTCTTAGCAATGCAAAACCTCTCTCAAAAGGTGTATATTATAAAAAAAAAAGAAAAAAAAACTTTTTCCCATTCATAATAATTAATTGAGAAAAAAAGCATATTTTTTTGCATTGCGATTCTTGAGCCCCCTAAAATGCGGGGCCTTAGGCTCAGGCCTTGTGGGCTTAGTGGTAAATCAGGCCCTGAACGAGGATATTTTCGCACCAAAACATTGGCTTTATATTTTAAATTCCAATTATATTTTGAAATGGAGTCCCTTAACAATTTTCTTTCTATGTTACAAGTTGCCCTAAATTGTAATTGTGCCATTGCTTTAAGTCCGTTTTCATTCAACTTCAGACCATTTTCATTCACCTTTCAAAGGGTAATACGTACTTGGTGTGCTGCATATGGATCACACTCTCACACATTGCACTTACAATGTACCCTTAAGAATAATAATAATAAAACTCGCACACTAACACTTGAGAAGAGCTGCGTTCCAGTGGACAGCTGTTGAATTAATCTAGTATGTAACTGTTTTGATCGAGTTACAAGCAAAAACACTGCTAAATAAATTTCTCTCAGCTTACCTTTGTAAAAGCTATACAGCTTTTCTAGTACCACGAAAAATCTATAAACAAACTTCCCACTATTGACTGAGACGCGGTATGTAACGTAGCTTCCAATGTCAGCGCCCTTTACCATTTCATGACGATTGGTCACAAACCCGTGTGGGACATCTTATGGAGCATGACACTCTATAATTTTACTTCTGTACGACCGTATTAACTACAAAAGCCACTTTTAGATCTGAGACGTTGGGAAGTTCTTCTAGGGCTAAGTGCTTACGAAACTGGAAACCAAGTGCATTATAAACTTTTCAATCAATAAAAAGGCTCATTCTTTCCGAAAACAAAGGAATAAAAGATCTACCAAATTTTAAGTAACAGAATTCTGAAAAATCAAATGGGGCATAACATCTCGTTAAGCATAATATTTGCCATTTTTTGCACGCTGATGTAAAGTTGTTGTGCAGTTATATTTCCGTACTCATGGGATGATTCTTCACCACAAAAATTGCAAAAATATCGTTCCGTTATAATGTTAAACAAAACTCCACTCACATTAAGACATTCGATGAAAAACAGTTTCTCTCCAAAATCACGCTCACGCACGTATGCATACAGAAAGGGTGGCAAGTTAAGTCATGGACCAGGCCAATATCTCGAGAACTACACTGGTGTCGAAAAGTTAAGCATGAATAAAACAAGAAAGACGACACCGAATTTTCGGTTGTAATGAGTACCTCTTTTGAACCCTTTTCGACCCAAATAAAATTTATCAAAGTTATTCGTAGTGAACGGAACCGGTTAGATAAAAAAATCAACCGGATTTCTACAATTGATAAAACGTCCAGAAGCAGCTACTTCCACCAGAGACTAAAAAGTATGCTACGAAAATTAACAAATGGCGCACAAAAAGATTCCGTAGCAGAAGGCAGTCGAAAAGTTAAAAGAAGAAATATATAAATGTGTATAATATAACTGCATGCCTCAAAGCGGAAGAATGTTGCATATTGGAAAAGTTGAAAATATGCGAAAAATATTCTTCATGGTAGAAGCTATGCTGAAGAAAAGAAGTTTTCAAATACGTCTCCCTGAAGCAGAGATAGCGAGTAAAAGGTATTGCCCTTTACACCCCTTGTTGGAAAGCTGTGCATTATTTAAAGAAGTGAATGTTCCCCATCTTTATTACGATGAATGGCATACAGAAAAAAAAAAAGAAAATTTCTCAATAGGGTTTTTAGAAGCGGAGATACAGCTGCAAAAATAAGTACAAAAACACCACCTAGCGACACAACTGTTAATTACTAAAAACTCAAGTTCAAACCTAAAGTGTTTCATAAGGTAAATAGTATTAAAAAATAATTTTTAAAATCAGACATTTAGAAGCTGAGATATCGAGAAAAAAGAATTAAACCCATGCTCTCCTAGCGGCGAAATTGTGTATTATTTTGGGGGAGGAAGTATACACAAAATATTTTCATACGTAGTAGTATTTGCGCGAAAAAGAATTTTTTTTAATCAGGTATTTAGTACCGCAAACATGCTGTAAGCGGAAACGTGAACTTACGCCCTCTAGTGGCGCACTTATGCATTAAGGAATATTTTAAATTACATGACAAATATTTTGCACCACGAACGCTCTCCGATAAAAATTAAAAAAAATTCAAATCGGACTCTTAAAAGCAGAGATATCGATAAAAATAAGAGATACCCCTACGTCCACTGGCGGAAAAACTATGCACTATTTCAAGCAGAAGGTATTCTCAGAAGGCTTTCTAAGGTGAGCAGTAGAATATTTTCTACAGCTCACCTTAGTATAAAGAATATTTTCAATCTCGAAGCTCGTATTTTGCAGAAATAGGAATAAGCACTTACTCCCCTGGTGGCCAATTGTTCTCTACCAAAAACTAGAAATTATATGTACAACATTTCCCACCAGAATCTGTATCGGATGTAGAAAGTATTTTTCAAATATAACTTTTAGAAGCAGAGATATTGCAATTAACTTTTACGCCCCTAGCGAAAGTTTTCTGCATTACTTGGAAAAGAAACTGTGCCCAAAATAGTCTTCGTCGTAAACGTCTTCGAAAGAAAGAAAGAATTTTTTTCAATCGGACATTTAGATGCAAATATATGTAATAAGTGCATTTTGAATTCGATAGCATCTGCACTTACGCCCTTTATCGGCGAAGTTATGCATCGGGTGAAAATATCCCGGAAAGCAAGGATCATCTTTTTCACATTTGAAACTTTTATATACGAGTACTATAAGCACATACTGTTTTTACAAAAGACGTGCTAAAAAGAAACATTTTAGAACAAACGGAAGAGGAAGAAGGGTAATAAAGTACAAATGACGTGGGAAAATGCAATCGTGGAAATCATGACGCAATACCATGTAACGTATGGTAACTGGCATAAAAGGCAAAGCAGCACATTTATGGAGTTGAAAACGACCTGCGTAAATGGCAGAAAGTGACATTTTTTATCGTCATCTCGCCCTGCTAGAATCACGAGACAAAGCATCAGTTTCCGCTTCGAATGGCTGCATTTTTCAACAACAGCGGAAAGAACCGGAGTCTGCCATATAGTCGTTACAGAAATATGAACTTTAAAATGCGTTCATAAAATAAAACATAATTCCCCCGGGGGGGCGTCCATGGGCTCAAATGAATTACTGCACCTTCTCGGCAGGCGTGATGCTACGAGAAAAGTTGGGTGGGGCTTAAGCCCACCCAACTTTTTTGAGCCCATCCTTTGCCCCCCCCCCTCCCCAGTGTGTTTAAGTTCTTAAGACACCTGCCGAGCGCAGCTATGTAAGATTTTAGGGTACTTAGATAAGAGTATCGGAATTTTTCGAATTCACAGAAATTTTGTTATATACACTGAAGTGCCAAAAAACTGATACCTCTTTAACACCGCGGTGGTCCTCCTCGCGATTGGATGACGGCAGCAACGCGACGGAGCATGGACTCCACGAGCTCTCTGTAGCACTGTGGAGAAAGTGCATACCAGAGCGTCCCACAATTCCGTAATATTCGCCGGCGGAGGATTCCTGGCATTACGGCACGTTGAACAGCATCCCAAACGTGTTCGATGGTGTTTATTTCAATCCGGCTAACGAGGGGACCAAGTCAGGATGCCCAACTCCGTGGAATGTCTCCAGCCATATTCGCGCGAATGTGGACATGTGCGGTAGCGCATTGTCGTGTTGAAATAAATTACACCCGTCGTAGTGGTTGCATAACACGAACGAGCGCAAATGATCCCCAAGAATGGTTACTAAGACCGCAGCAGGCTTTTCTTATCTGGGAGGGCGAGACTTGAAATTACGCCCATTCGAGTTCCACTTAAATAATACGTAGTTTTTATTTTCTCACACATCGCCGTTATATGAAAGTATTATGATAGTACAAAAATCGCACTTCGGGTTTTCGACGTAATTTTATTAAAAATGTAAAAACTAGGTAAATACCCAAAAATCACAGGTTGTAAATGCCAAGGAAAGCGTAAACGTTATGTGAACGAATGAGCATCGGATAGTGAGCGTTGCAATAGAAAAAGCTTTAGAGGTACAGGGCTTGGAAAAATTTCGTTCAAGTTTAAACGCTCAAAGAAGTCTCTCTGCAGAGTGGAAAATTAGCTGTTCATACCAACGACATGTTCGGAAAGACCATAAAGGTTTGACATATCAACATATTGTTTTCAATACTTCCTTTCACGGTTTTGGAAAATTATCTTCATGGATATGAGATGTTCACAACTCACAATGCATGTTACTCTGTACC
This sequence comes from Macrothele yani, assembly GCA_039090855.1. Lineage (NCBI taxonomy): Eukaryota > Metazoa > Arthropoda > Arachnida > Araneae > Macrothelidae > Macrothele > Macrothele yani. The sequence goes on along the minus strand of CM077010.1, from coordinate 40,124,422 downwards.
CTGGTCACAGGCGTATCTAGGCATTTTTGCGCCTGAGGCAAACTACAAAATATTGCGCCCCCATATGTCTTTCTATCTTTTAGAATATTCATACACATATATTAGTATACTAGTATATACATAAATGTACACTGCTCAACAAAACGACACACCTCAATGTTTTCTCTATGGTGGAACTATAACCAAACTGATTACGCGGAGAATTTAATGCATACAAGTTCAGCATGGATTCTTCATTGCTTAACAGGACACTGAGCCACACGTGAATTTCTCCTACCGTTCAGTCTAATTCACAAAAAAAAAAAAAAAAAATCAAAGCAATATAAGAACTTACAATCCTTTTAGAGCACTAAAACAGCGGATGTATCTTAAGTGCGTACCTCCAGTATAGTCTGAGTTTGGTTTTGTTCCCTTCCTATAGAAACTTCTGTTACTATCGAACGAGGCCTTTGCGTCTTTCTCGCTGCCCTGACTGTTATTTCATTGTAGTTTCGCAACTTAATGCTTTTGTATCCTTTGGTGGTGCTGGTTGGTATTAGGGGGCAAGTATACAGTTACAAGTTAGTAAAATCATGCAATGCATTGATTACGATACGCTTTGCAACATACCAGAAATCATTACTCAATTTATTACTCAAGTTATGAGGATAATGGCTGTAGAATAAATCTCGCTCATATGACCCGATCTTTGACCTCACTTCGATGATATTCAACAGAACCGGTAAAGTGTACTTCCGGAACAACATGAAAAGTTTTGTCTCAATCGAAGCATTTTTACGTAAGTTAAAACGTATAAGGGCAATGGAATGCATCCAGCTCCTATGTCCTGACCTTTAACCCCACTTCACCCATTTTCAGTAGGGTTCGTCCCCAGATGGTCTCCTACCACATACTGAAATTTCATCGAAATCGAACCATTTTTACGCCAGTTATGATGCATAAAGGCAATTTAATGGATCCAGCACCTATGTCGTTAGCTTTAACCCAATTTGTTCCATTTTAAATAAGGTTTGTCCCCAGCTGGTCCCCTACCACATACTAAAATTTAATTGAAATCGAACCATATTTACGCAAGTTATGACGCATAAGAGCAATGGAATGGATCCCGCTCCTATGTCGTGAGCTTTGACCCCATTTGTCCCATTTTCAATAGGGTTCGTCCCCAGATGGTCCCCTACCACATGATAATATTTCATAGAAATCGAACCTTTTGTACGCGAGCTATCGTGCGGACAGGCGGACAAAGCTAGAGCCTATACGCTTCTTCAACCTACGACTGGAAAGTTAGGAAATGGGGGTGCGGAGGACAGCACTCAGCGGACTGATTTCGTGCATTTTCTTTATCCTTCCATCAAGGATGATTTGGGTAGTGATCCGAGCTGGACGCAATTTAGGGCTGTTAAACACAGCAGGAAGTGAGATTCCCAATTAATCCGAGATGGATCTGGTATCAAATCTTGGCGAAGCATGCATGTTGTGCTTGTCTTACGGCACTGGTGAAACATAAGCAAATTCTGCAAATTATCAAGTCGCAAGGCACGGTGAGAAAAAATTGTACCAGAAACTGGTGCAAAAGTTCAAATTCCAATTTTAATCAAATTGGGCACTGGGATTTTTGCGCCCTCTCCTGAGCTGCGCCCGGGGCAGCCACTCCTCCTGCTCCGCCGTAGTTACGCCTCTGTCCTGGTTAACTGTATGCTACAGAGTTAACCAGGTTACCCTACTCTGGTTAACCTTATGAGACTGACTAAAGTCTTTAAAAAACCTGAACGGTGAATACCGAATTCATCTTTTTTTTAGTTACAATAACTATTCTCCACATCCCCCAGAGCACGAGTTTACGCCCTTCGAAGGACCATTTTGGGAGAGCAACCGCCCTCCCGGTAGCTACGGCCCTAATGGTTACGTAGCCTCCACCAGTGAGAGCGGTCTGTAGACGTATGAGGGTCCTAATGTGTGCCAACTGAAAACACCCCACACCATAGCAGAGCCTCCACCAGCCTGTACTATCCCTTGATGGCATGAAGGATCCATTGCCTCGTGGGGTTGTCGTCACAACCGGAGTCGGCTATACTGCCCGAAACAGTTGGCACCGCGATTCGTCCGGCCAGGCTACACATTTCCAATCACGTTGAGTCCAATGGTGGCATTCCCGAGCCCAGGCGGTCAGCAATAGCAACCGGGTGGGCAGTCGGCTCCGGAACCCGTAGAACACAGAGAACGTTGCACTGTCCGAACGCTGACCCTACTACTGGCTCCAGCATTAAATTGCGGCAATGTTGCACATCGTGCGGATGTCACGATGCGTACCAGAAACCACTGTCAATGATCGTCCAGGGCTTTTCTTCGGCCACACCGGTCTCGTACTCTGGATGTGTTTCCTGAATTTGTGTAGTCCAGGTACAGCCTTGAAATTGTTGACCGTGTAAATCCAAATTCCGTGACAATTTTACAGATGGATTGACCCATGTCTCGGCCGTCGACTATTATCCGTTATTAGGTAGCTGCTCTTAATTACTTATACCTAAGTATATATTTTATAATCATATATCTGCTTCAAAAATTAGCACATATTTTCTTGAATGGGATAGATTTAGGCAGCGTAGAGATTTTCAGTTTTCTTTAGAACGGATTTTCCCTCTGGGTAGTAGAAGAGGGTCGTACAACGATGAGCTATTACATTATGACCACCCCCGGCCTAGAAAAATGAGTGCGCCTGGAGACCAAACGGTGGCACAGGTGATGTTCACAGAGCATTAAATATACAACCCGAGGACCGGCTTTCGGTCAGTAGAGTGTTGGGAGTCAGAATGGGAAACGCTGCCGATTTATCGGAGTTCGATAAAGGACAAATTGTGATGACACGGCACCTCGGAACTACGTTCTCAGAAACGGCGCGACTTGAGGGTTGTTCACATGCAGCTGTAGTGAGTACGTATCAAAAGTAGTGCACAGATGGCCAAACAACGAACAGTCGTCTAGCCCCGTGTGTCGTCCGCAGCTCATTGATACTAGAGGGGAGAGGAGACTGTCGCGCATTGTTCACAGCAACCGCAGGACCACAAGGCGCCAAATCACCCGCAGCTACAACGGGGGTGATCAGGACAAGGTGTCACAGCACACAGTTCATCGCAGCCTTCTGCACATGGGCCTGCGTAACCGAAAACCTAGCCAGGTCCCCATGCTCAGTGCTCGTCCTCGCCAACAACGCATGAAATGGGCCCATGATCATCAAGATTGGACCGTGGATGATTGGAAGAAGTGGCCTGGTCTGACGAATCAAGATTCCTGGTGCATCACGTATAGACGGCCGAGCGCGGATACGCCGATTACCAACGGAGGCTATGGCACCTGGATACACTGTTGGGCCGAAACAATCCGGCGGCGCGGGTTTTATACTGTGGGTGATGTTTCCTTGGGAGAGTGTAGGCACCATTATCCCAATAGCACAATCCCTGTCAGCTGTCAGATATCTGAATATCGTTGCGGACCAAGTTCACACATTCATGGCAACTGTGTTCCCCGCTGGTGATGGCCATAACCAACAGGATAGTGCGCCATGCCACACTGCGAGAATCGTCAAGAAGTGGTTCGGGGAACATTCTGGTGACTTTCTGTTAATGCCCTGGCCGCCAAATTCACCTGATGTGAACCCAATTGAACATTTGTGGTTCGACTTGGAAAAGCAGGTTCGCGCTGAATCACCATCACCCCGAAATGTACAGGAACTGGAGGACCTGCTGTAGAAATTATGGTACCAGACACCCCAGGATACCTATCGCTACCTCATCGAATCGATGCCTCTCCGAGTGGCTGCTGTTTTGCGGCCTATAGGGGGTCTTACAGCTTATTAGGTTGGTGGTCATAATGTAATCGCTCATCTGTGTACATGTAATACAGTTTAGTTGAAAAAATACGCAATATTGTCTATACGAGGACAGCCAAGACATCTCACATCATGGAACGTTCTAAATTAAGGATTTTTTTGCTTTACTTTTTTGTCAAAGGCTCACTGCATTCCATTTTTTGCTCACTTTGTGAGACACCCCCTTCTTTGTTTTTGTAATGTCATATTGATTTCCTATATTTGCCGGTTACTTTCATAACAAAAACTACAGGAGATATAATTGCCATATGTTACTTTCATTTTGATAATCTTTTATTTTCAGAATTAGTGTTCCTTAAATGCTTCTCATAGGTTGTTTTTTTATCAGCTCAAGGAAGAAAGACGGTGTTGATATTGTTTACCGAAACACGGAGGTGACAACACATCTCAAACGGAAAGTTAGATTAGAAAATATTCGATGAAGATAAATAGCAATATAAATAAAGCATAGGAATTCCTTTTCCAATCACAGTTCTTCTTCAACCACCCGACCGATATCCAGAAAGAAGGAGGTTTTAAGAAAAGCAAGTAAGTTTTCTTCCTAATATTAATATGTAACAGTCAGAAGCTGTATGGTTGTTGGGGTTTTTTTTATTATTACTTTGAAATATCGAAGTATGATAGCCAGCTGAAGTCATGGACATTAGAAGTCTTAAGTGGGCTGTTCCAAGTTGCCGTTTTATTTATTGGAAGAAAGGTTGTCCATAAGTCGTGTAGTAGAATGTTAGGATGTTCGGCCTGTACATTACAGCATGCCATAATTTTTTTTTGGGGGGGGGGGGCTTCACAGCTGGATTTCATTTAGCGATCTTGACTTTTTCCAGAATTTCATGAACTCATTCTTACTATTAGTAAGTCTTTTGAAGAAAAGTACCTGCTCGTAACATCACTGTGTCCATCTGCTTTGTGGAAACCGTATGTCAACACCTAGTAGTAGTCCGATTTGAAAACTTCTTTTTGCATTGCACTGCAAAAAACTTTCTGAAATTCACGAGCCACTTTCTGTAATTTATTTCGTGAATTAACGAAGCATGTTTCTGATACAACTTTTTCCGTGAAATGACGGGGGAAACTGAATTTCATTACTTTTTGGTACTCCAAAACAAATTCTGAACTGTTAGAAACCTTTCTGCAATTTCTTTCTTACATTGACGTAAATAATCGTTTTCAAGATGTTTTATCGAAAAATTCTGAATTTTCAAAAATCTTTTCGCAATTATTTTCTTACATTGACTGTAAATGACCGTTTTCAGGATGTGTTAACCGAAAGTTCTGAATTTGCGCTATTTCTTTCTTATATTAACGGAAAATCTCCGTTCTCACTTTTTCCATATCTATACGACAAAACATTTCCGGTAATACGAGAGATTCACTGGAATACTTGGGGGTTTGACTATCTGTAAAATTTCAATAGTCTGTCGAAGTATTTGATTTTGAAGTTCTGTAGCGAGATCAGATATTATGGATAGTATACCGCATGAATTTTGGTTGCTGTGGCACAGGATATTTCTTCTCCTCTCCTCCATTTTGCGCACTGTAAACGCTCAAAGAAACCGTTGCGCTACCGTTAGAAACTGGGTATACTTAATTTATTCTACAGGTGATCGTACGATGTTTATGTATCAGTCTGTGAAGTCCTTAAGACAAACGCTATATGATATGAAAAATAATTTTTATATTTAGAAGTTTTGTGAAACAATATTATAAAAGAGTGCATTACACTTTTTCTTAAAGATAATTGAAAATCATTTTCAGTTCAAAAAAAAAGAAAAAAAGATCACAAACTCCAAATCATTCTGTTGCTTCGAAAAATCACGATAAAAAAATACGTAATTTGTAACAAGACCTCCTACAGAAGAAATAAAATTATTACAAACGTATTCAAAAAAATAATAAGCTCCAATAGAGAAAAAACGGACTAAATCTCTCGCATTAATAGAAACTAAATTTCTCATCGCCCAATTACTTTAACATTCAACGCGAGTTTGATCTCTGTCATTTTCTGGCTTGTGGTTAAGGCGCACGGCTTTAACCTAAACGGCCTAGGCTCGATCCTCACTACCGGCGTAAAAGGATTATTTCGCATAAGTGCTGAAATATTCAGCGTGTTGTATTTTGCGAAATTTCTACCCAAATACGGAAGAACGTGAAACGGACTTTTCTGAAATAAACGGAGTTACGGACTACAGAAAATATGTGAAAATGCTGAAGTTAAAGAAACGGGAACTTTTAAAAACGTGAACTCCGTTAAAAGACGGACAAGCACCGGCAAATTTGCTGCAAGTTATTTTCAGAAATTTTTCCGAGAATTCATACCATTTATTTTTTCACAATGTGGGAAGCTTTAACTGTGACTACGGAGTTCGAAAACGCTAGAGAGCGTAAATGCAGACACACTATTGAATTCGAAATTTTTTTTACGCCATATCATTGCTTCTGCAAAAACTCTTGCAAATTGCTTCTGTCAACGCTCAAAGAAAAACTCCTTTTTCTTTGGATATATTTTACTAGGAAGAATACTTTGTGTACAGTTACTGGATTGAATAATTCACGATTGCCCCGCTAGGAGCGCAAAGGTACATAATGTAGTTTTGCCGATATCACTACTTCTGCGAGTCCGACTTGAAAACAGTAAAAGATAGCCTTAATGGTTAGGAATATTGCCCATAATTTCTAGTTTTTCACTCGTTTTGCTACTTCACCTACTGTTTACAGCATATTTGCAGCCTTATCTATTAGCCCGCAGCCAGACAAAGAAGTGGAGAAGGGCTGCAGATGATTGAGGTCGGGAAATATATATAAAGGAGGTCGGCAAAGATATAAACGATGTCGTGCAAAATATATAAAAGAGATCGAGTAGACAGTAGTGTGATTCGGCAGGAAGGGGAAAAGGGGACGCACGTCGTGTCTCTCCCCTTGCTACAGCCATGCATATCCAAACGGGCAAAAATCCGAATGAGATTGTTTCGTCCTAGTAAGATGCCACTCGGTACGTAAAAACATTTATGAGCATTTCCTGCTCAAAATAATACACATTTTTTCCGTTGAGGGGCGCAACTGTGTGCTTTATTTTTCTCGATATTCCTTCTTTAAGAAGGCCAAAATAAAAAAAAAGTAAAAAAATTTACCGCATATATCACTGACTAGCAGGAACATTTTGCACATAATATCTTAGTTTTTCATAACGAACAGTACTGATGCCTGGTGGCCTAGCTCTGTATTTCTGATTGTAAATATTCCTTCTAAAACTTGGATTGAAAAATTTCTTTTTCTATTGTATGACATTCTCTATGGTAAAGATTGCAAGCGTTATCCACTTTAAGTAATTCGCTGCTTTCCCGTAAGGAGCTTATATGTATAAAATATTTTCTTGCTATCTCTACTTCTGAAAGACATATCTGAAAAAAAAATTCCCATTGTATAGGTCGCCTGTGCAGAATCTCTTGTAGGTCTTCAACTTTTCATAAAGCACAGCTCTTCCTCTAGAAGGCGAAAACGTATATTTCTATTTGCAAGAGTGTCTCAGCTTTTGAAAATCAATCCGTGACCCACTCTGAACGTGGAAAGAGTGAATACCTTTGTTTGATGTGCCTAGTCCAAGTCAAATGTCTGTATTAATCAATTATTAAAAACAAATTCTTGGCCAGACACCCCCTTGAATATCAAGAACGTTTTGCGTTCATTTTTTATCTTAAATACAGCACAGTTTTTCCTCTAAGGGCGTAGAATTTCATTAAGCTTTCCTCTGTATCTGTGCTTGTTCGGTTTGAAAAATTCCTTTTATCTTCTGCTATGAGCAGAATTTTTGCTGTTGTACAATCTGGGATTTTTCGAAACTCCATTACCGCTGCTAGTGGGCATAAGTAGCTACTAACGTTTTTACTGGCAAAGGTTTTACCGAATCTGTTAATCTGATTGAAAAATATTTTCTGTCTTCTATTTACTACGAAGGGCAGTGAACACATTATTCAGTTTCAGTAATACGTGTATTTTTTTGTTAGTGGGCTAAGTTCATTTTCATTATCGTTTTTCCTTTTCCAAATATTCACTTTGAAAAACTCCTTTGTTTCGGAAAGGATTAAAACAAAGTTCGCGTTACACCCCATGATTCGGTGTCATTTTTCATGCTACGTTATAATTTGTGGGTTTAATGATCTTCGTGAGCATCTAAGGGCAGAGGTGTCGAACGTATGACACGCGTCACTAAGGTGGCACAAAAAAAAAAAAATATCAGTACGAGGCATGCATTGCCGCCCCTTGTTTCTTTAAACACACCTGTAATAAACAAATAACGATTATCAATATCGCCAAATGAAAAACATGTTACCAAGGATTATTCTCGAGTTCTAAATGTCGGGATTAGCTCAGATGATTTCAGTAAAAGCAAAGGAAGGGATTTGTTTCTGCTTATGCGTCTTCGGTGGAAAGTGCCTCAAAAGAGGGCCTTCAGCCATACAGCGAGAAAATGCTGATGACTGGGTTTATCCAAAAAGAAGCGCGAAAAGATTCTCCGTGGACGTAACTCGAAGGGTGATTAGTAGACAAGCGAAGAGGGTTTAACGACCATCTTGTACACCCAATTACCTCTTTCTATGGACTAGGGAAAAATGAGACTTATGGAGAATTAATGTGTTCTTTTTTTGGTTCCTTTTGAACTCAAAGTTCCTTTTGAGCTCCGACAAGAGAAGTGAGATATGTTCACAGGAAACGTCTTACGTCGAGTGGTTGGTTGCGAGAACATGTGACGTCGTATGACATGTTTGAAATCCTCGCAGACCCAGAGTACACATCAGTATTTGGATAATAACAGAAGTTAAAAGTTGGCATTGACTTCTCTCTGCTTATATCTTGCTTCTGTTCTTTGTGAAAAGTGGATAAATAATAAATGGTAATCTTCTACTTAAAATTCCCGTGAGCACGCGATATATTTTTTTAGAAGATTTCTGCTAATTTTGGCTCACACTCTCAAAAAGGTTCGCTTCCGCAATGAAAGTCATGAGTCCTCCGTCTCTATAATTTAAGGTTCGCCTCTCCTAATACCCCGTCTCTAATTTATGGTTCGTCTTGCCTAATGAAAGGACACAAGGGGTCCCCCGTCTCTAATTTAAGGCCACTGGTTCCAGGAAAGGGATAGAGCCAACACAGTAGGACACCTCCCCCCTCCCTGTGTCTCATCTGGGACTCGCATACAAACATTTCTCTGGCCATTCTTCAGAAGAGGGTGGCAAAATTATCTGAATCTATGAGAAAAATTTTCTCACATAGCAGTGTATATAAGTCTCAGTTTTAAATACTTGACTGGAAATGTATTATACGAAGAGCTGAATGAGGAATATTCTGTTGTAATCTGTTTGAATTCTCAGTTGGGGAATAGTGTCACTTCATGCAATTCAAAATCTGGATATTGCGCTTGTGTGTGTGTGTGTGTGTGCAATTTTGAGTATCTTATACATATGAAGTTCAGGATCTTGTGTTATACAAGATCTCTCTAAACATTTCTTCATCCGTTAATCAAGACAAAGTGCTCATTCTCTGAAGTGAGCAGGAGTATAATTCCTTTAGACTAAATGCATAAATAGAAAATAAAATGAAGACAACAATTTTTCTTGTGTTGCATTGGCTTCTTTCGTACAGACATGTGCGATGATATGCTTCGTTTTTCATCAGAAACATTGTATTTTAGAGAGACTGACAACGTAAATGACGCGAAACAGCTTCTGTGAAATCAGTCATTTTTACTTGGCTAAAATGTTAGGACAGGAGAGGGTGGAAACTGTATCATGGATGAAAGGAGAATTCTGTGTAAAAGAAATAAAACAGTTATCTGCCTAAATAACACTTTTTCTCAATTACACTCTTTTTTGCTTTCTGTGTGATTTTCTCCTTATACGTATCATATAATCGTCAACCATTATCAATTCATTTTTGGATGGTCTAAGCAAGACTCTTCAACAATTCTCTCTCTCTCTCTCCCTGTCCTTCCAAGTTACTTTGACATGCTTTCAAATTTCATCCAGCCCTATCCCACGTGGTCTTCCTTTGGGCCTTTTTCTTCTCCTTGGTATCCTGTCAAACATATCACTTGTCAAGTGGTGGTCATTTCAGTGACAATACGAGTATATCCATCACATTGTCATTTCAGGATTTTACTTTAATCATGATAGCATCTACTCTTGTCATTTTCTTGATCCATGAGAGTTTCTCTCTCTATCTTTCCTGGTTACACCAATTATGTATCTCCCCATGCTGCTTTAACTTTTCTGTGGGCTCGGTATATTTTTTTGGTTAAGGTCCAAGTCTCGTATCCATAACTAAAAAATGAAACGATGCATCGATTAAACACTTTTCTTTTAAGACACAATGGTAAATTTCTCTCGAAAATTGTACTGTTTCTTTCAACTGCTCTCCAACCAAGTTTTATTCGAGTGAAGTCCTTTAAGGGGTTTGGCCAGACCTCAAGTTTTATTCGAGTGTTGTCACGCTTGGTCATCGTGGTGAGTTATGGTTGGCCATAACTCACCACGATGACCAAGCGTGTTGGTGAGTGTGACACAGCATTTCCTTTAACCACTGTGGTATAGTTTGTAGCGAAACAAGCCATTTTTGCCTGTAAAGGAATCGTACACATGCCTCATTGCTCTGGAGCCAGTTCTTCTCCCAACTAAACTACACCGCCGAAGCCTATCTCTTCAAATGTGCAGTCTTGGCATGTGCATAACCTTTGAGGTAGGTACGTCACAAGTTATACCGTTATTTGTCGGTAGTTAGAGCCCTTTTAGTAATAAGAGAATGCACCACGAGATTGCGGGTTGACGTTTTTCTGGAAAAGGCTATATGTTGCATATCGATAGACCCTGGATTTCCTTATACATATATCAGGAAATACAAAACTGATGTACAAAGATTTTACAAGAAATGAAGATTTATCGATTGGTGGGGAAAGTTGGAGATAACCTACATTTACCTTGGACAGCAGATAAGAGTTACATTGATGAAGAAATTAATCGATGTATAAAACTTGGTTGGAGAACTTTTGAAAGAAACAGTAAAATTTTTGAGAGTAATATGCCATTATGTCTTAAAAGTAAAGTGTTAAATCAATGCAGCCTTCCAGTTTTTACAAATGGAGCAGAGTCAAGGATCTTAACTAAAAAAAGACACACAAAAGCGGCAGACAACTGAAAGCAGCATAGAGAGATGCATGCTTGGTGTAACCAGGAGAGATGAGAAGAAGAACTCATGGATAAGGAAAATGACAAGAGTGGAAGACATCATGATCAGACGTAAAATCCCTGAAATGGCAACGGGCTGGACATGTTGCTAGAAGAACGGACCAAGGACAGGAAAAGACTCTGAAGAAGACCACATGGTAGATGGGTCGAAAATACCCTGAAGAAGACCACATAGTAGATGGGTGGATGAAATTCGAAAGCATACGGGGACTGGCATGGAGACAGGCGCAAGATAGACCGTTGTAGAAGAAACTTGGTGAGACCTTCATACAGCAGTGGATTAATAATGGTTGATGATGATGATATTAGGAAATGTAACAGGAAGATAATTTTTCTCTAAATTACAGAATGCCCTCTGTCTACCTAAAAAGCATACATGCGGTAGTTTAAGTCTGGGTATATGTATATATATTTTAGAGCTCCATTCGGCTTATATATTCGGAATATCTTCACTAAAAATTCTAGAATGGGGTCTATTGACAACGCGGAGTTCAAAGGTGCAGGATGAAATAATTTAATATTTGCAGAATTGGAAAAATGTAACTCACAATTTCCCACTGGTGCAAATTCAAGATTGTAATATTGTGAAGTTTAAATAGTAGTTACACATCACCCATGTCATACAAGAAGCTTAATTTTTTCTTACTGTTCTATGAAGGAGATAAAAGAAGACTAAATAAGTGTCATTCTGCATTTGAAGAAGGAAATATATGACAGAACGGATATTAACTTTATTTTCACCTACACAGAAGGCACAACAGTTATGCCTCTTAATATATGATCTGTAAACGAAATATCTTGTGCTACACAATTTATCTTTATACGCGGAATTTAAATGACGGCCTGAAACGAAAAATTTCCGTAGTGTAAGAAAAACTGTTCTTTTTTGTTGTTGTTGCTTTTTCCGAAACTCGTTGTTTATCTTTTGTTTTCAAATTTATTGGGAAATAAAGCTAGGTTTTCGGGTTTACATTAAATAAATGATGATGTTGTAGTTGCTGCAAAAATTACACTGGTTTATAGAATTCTTTTTCTTTTTTGTCACGCAAGAAAAAAAAATTTTCTTTGTCAGACAAGGGATAATAATATGCGACTTTAAAAGTATGTTTTATGCTGAATTCAAATATGATATTAGTTGTTTTTTAATCACGCAAGGTTTTTTTAGTGATGCACTGTTTATGTTTGAATAAATCGTATTCAATAAATAACACTTTTAAACCATAAATAAATTGCTAAAAAAGTAAAAATTGGCGATTTCTCGATGAATGCTTGTGGAACGTCTCTCTTTATTGTCCAGCAATAATTAGCCAACATACTGCACTTGCCCGGGCACCGCTTTTCCATGCTCGAAATACCTTGATTCCATCGCTCGCCAGGTTCTTCACCTGACAGTGCTTTTAAATTCTCAGGAAAGAAATCCAAGTGGGAGTCCAGTAAACAAATGTATAACGAAGTAAATTTCTCCGTCATTTCTGTCCACGCCAGGATTCGAACCCGGATCCCCTCATTCCGGAATAAGTCACTCTACCAATTGAGCTACACGGACGTTTTATACTGCTTCCTATCTGCCTTTATGTCGTGTGCGTCCTTCTGGCAGGTACGTCACATCTCCTGGTACGTTACATCATCTCCCCCTTATTTTTATTTTTTTTTTCTTCGAAGTGCTGGAGAAGGGATTCTCTTATTCTTCCTATCTCGCGGTGTGGAAATAACAGCACACCAATGTGAGATTTTGAACGGTCGGGTCATCCGGATAGTTCGGGCGCAATTATAACGAAGTAAATTTCTCCGTCATTTCTGTCCACGCCAGGATTCGAACCCGGATCCCCTCATTCCGGGATAAGTCACTCTACCAATTGAGCTACGTGGACGTTTTATTCTGATTCCTATCTGCCTTTATGCCGTGTGCGTCCTTCTGGCAGGTACGTCACATCTCCTGGTACGTTACAAATGTTCAGAGTCAGATTACATTCTATAGCCTTGTATGAATCCAAGAGTAAACACACTAAGTCACAATGGTTTTCTGCCATAAAATTTCCCAGTAAGGCTTTAGTAACACTTTTTAAAGATTTCCAAGCTGCTTTTCCAACTTGGTTCTAAACTTTCGTTCTGTATTAACTCTCTTATTTCAAGGCCTACACAAATCCTTTCCTTAATTTTGGCGTCACTCATTCTGGCGAATTTTTCTTTTAAAATGTGCAAATTCAACACTATTTTGGTACATTGCCTTCACAAAGTTTTTTCATAAGTCCTACAGTGGACAAAAAAAGTATTTGCACACATACATCACTTTGCATAAATAAACGTGGAAAGTAGCTGTGACGAAATATTTTGAACCATTGGATTGCTTTTGTAGTAAACACACACACACACATTTCTCTTTTTTACTAATCAAAGGAAAGATATATTAGGTGTGCAACTTAATTCTCGGCCACAGACACGACACGTTGACAGCAAATTATAGTAAATCGTATACGTACCTAACCAGGGAAATAATCTCCGTCGTGTTGGATGCATTTGAGCCATCTCTTATGGAGCTGCCGAATGCCACTGCGGAAAAAAGATAGCTGTTTCGAGTTGATAAAGTCATCAATACTTGTGTGGACCTCTTCGACAGAAGTGAAGTGCGCATCACTCAGGTGATGTTGCAGAGAGCGAAAGATCTGATACTCCGACGGGATGAAGTCTGGAGAATACGCCGGGTGTGACAAAATCTCCCATCCCAGGTCGGTGGTCGTGTTTAAAGTCGTTTTCGCGGTGTAAGGATGCGCGTTATCCTGAAGGAACAGGGCCGACCTTCCGCTTTTGCCGGTGGATCGCCTTTTCGCCCCCATTGCGTCACTCACACGAATGAGTTGCTGACAATAACGCTCAGCCTTAACCGTTCCACCATGTTTGAGCAACTCATAGTGTACAACACCGCGCTGATCCCACCATATGCACAGCAACAACTTCCTAGCATGGATATTTGGTTTGGCGGTACTGGTGGTAGGCTGACCTGGATAAACCCACTATTTGCGGCCACTTAGGATTATCATAGAGAATCCACTTCTCATCACAGGTCAAAATCTTGTGGAGGAAATCTCTCTTCTTGAATCTGGAGAGCAAGGACACAGCAACATCGTAGCGCCTAGACTTGTTCGCAGCTGTGAGTTGGTGGGGCACCCAGCGGCCCTCCTTGTGAGTTCTGCCAAGCTTGTTCAGGCGCTTTGCAATGGCTTGCCGTGTTACTCTGAATTCCTGGGCAAGCTCTGACTGTGTGCGACAGGAATCCGCGTCCAACAGTTGTTCCAGTTCCTCATCGTCAACTTTCTGTGGCTGTCTCGGACGTTCTGCATCACGGAGATCGAAATTTCCCTGCTTAAACCGCTGGACCAACTTCTTATGCGTTCTGTATTACACAGCAGCTTCACCCAAAGCAGCACAGATCATTTGCTGGGCTTCCACGGCACTTTTTTCAGCTGAAACGCGAACAGGAGGCAGTGCCTCAAATGTTGCTTCTCGAACGACATTGCTTTCACCGTCAACTTCCGTCCCTTCTGTCACTACAGCTGTGTACGGTTACGGTTGCCTGGAAAGCTGTTGGATGGCGCTGCAATCAGCATTGCCGCATGCAGCTATTTGCGTTTGCCGACGTTCTATGATCGCTTGTGTTAGGGGCCGAGAATTAAGTTGCCCACCTAATATATAAAAAAATAAAATCTTATTTTTTCATGCCAAAAAAGTATCTGCACATTAGTAAAGATAAACAAAAACAAGAAACTATCGAAATTAAAACTACTATTTCGTCATCACTATTATTTTCAATTACTATTTTTTATAATTATTTTCGTCACCCACTTTACAAGCAAAATAAAGCTCCCAGCACGTTTTAATTAACTGGGGAAAGTTTCCCCTCTGAGCTTTGAAGTTTAGTTCACTACACGATTTAAAAATTTCTTTGGCATAATGACACGATTTAAATTACAGCCCTATATGGCACAAATTACTATTAGCTTAAATAAAATGACACTCGCAATGCTTACACTGTGAAGGCCAGCCTACCACTGGCAGAACAATGGTTGCACAGATGTTGTCTTGAGGAGTCGATGTATGAAACATTCCTGACTGTAACTGAATACATACACTAGTGCCTTTATAATGATAGATTGTTTTCTCTCACATTACATTCGAAGTAAAATACGACAAAAAATAATAAAAAAAAAAGATTTTATGTGCAGTATTCCTACTGCACATAAAATCTTTTTTTTAATAATTCCTATTAACGTGATGCCTAAAATTTCAACAACGAATACCAAGAAAAACGTTCTCACAGAAAGAAATATGGATGATAAGAAGATTCTGATTACGTTTTCTGAATTCAGCGTGCCGTCCCGGTGGTGCAGTGGTTTAAGCGATGGCTTCTGATCATTCGTCCGGAAGAGGTTCTGGTTTGAATCCCGGTGAGGAATGGATGTTGTGTTTGTCATATGGCACTGGCTCTCCCCCTTCCCTGGAACCAGTGACCCTAAATTAGGGACGGGCGACTGCTTATAGCCGATTGAGTTGCTAACGGTGCTCGTTAAACCTTCAATCAAAAAAAAAAAAAAAAAAAAAAAAGAAGAAGAAGAAGAAGAAGGAGAAAAAGAAATCACATTCACTTACCATCTCAAAATGGCCCAATACCTACTTGATAATCGTATAGGTTTAAAATATAACGTTTTGGTAAAATTCGAAAAAAAAAAGATACGAAATTGTCTTTCATCCACAGGATTTTAAAAAAGCTACAAAATTTATTAAAGGGAAATTTTCCAAACTCGGAAGTGAATAATGTAGATCAAAGGTCGCCGCACATTAGGAAAACGAAGAAAGAAATTGATTGCCATAGCTTCCAATGCGAACCCGCATACTAGGCCGGAACGGAACGAAATCGACGCGTCCAAACGGAACTGAACGAAACTTCTGAGGATTGCTCGCTGAAATATCTTTAACCGATTTGAGAAGTTCCGAAGCGTTGCACATGCGTTAAGTCAAGAACACCCATGCTTTAGTTATTAATATTTGTGCATCGTCGGACAGTAAGCTCACGGCGCGAGTGTTTAGAGCGTTTTCATTGTTTCTGCTGTGAGTTATTAAAATGTCTGTTGACAAAAAGAGTTAATCAAAGCTGTGCAAACAAATTACAAATTGGGCGACATTATTCACAAATGTTGCTACGATAATGTAACAAAAGACAATGAGTTGGAAGAAATATCAGAAACTTTCACTATATCTGGTAAGCGAAATATCAGTGTTTTATTCTTTTCGCATTATAAAATAAAAATATATTTAGCTTAAACAAAACATAAAAATTGCATCCGTATGTTATTGAACAGGGTTTTATCAAAATAACGGAAACTGCGACGGGAGTCCGAGCAATGCGCCGTATGCAAATCACACGGGAGACGTCAGCCGCGATGTGAAGTATATAAAAGGGTGCAGAACGATGTCGGCTATCACGTGGCAGGGCCATAGTTGCAGGTGAAACAGCTGTTGTGGAGTTATTGTCGACATTGTCAGACATAAGTGACTTCAAAACAGGAATCATTCGTTTGCGTCTTGAAGGAGCTTCAGTAAATAGAACGGCAGAAACAGTAACTGTAATACGATGAACTATCTACATAGCTTGTCCCAAAACAACCGAGCGAATGTTTTTGTCAAAAAATGTGCAATACTGCGTTCGACCTTGGCACGAGTCTCAGAAAAAGGGTAATCGTTGTAGTAACTATAGCAACAGGCGACACTTGTTTATCAAGCATGCGTTATCGGTAGTGCGCAGTTTAATAACTATTCTTTCGTGAACCCCCTAACATGTGTTGTCGCGCTGTGATTTTTCAAAAAAAATGGATGTGAAAAAGGAACAGAGATGTGTCATTTAATTTTGCTGTCGACTTAAAAAGTCTGTCGGAGAGACCCCCCACCCCCACCGTCTTATGTAAGAGGCTTATAAAAATGAATGTCTAAAAAATCAACAATTTACAGATGGCATAAAGAATTTATGGATGGTCGTGAGTAGGCGGCTTTAATCGCACATGGAAGAAGACCTTCAACGAGTGTTACTGAGGTAAACATCAATACACTATATATGGTGTGTCTGTCTCCCCGTGTCCATACATATATATATAATATATGTACGGACACGGGAAGACAGCCACCTATCAATTAGATATATCGAAGATATGATTCATTCACATTTCAAAATTATCTATTCACAGAATTTTAACCGAGCATTTGGGCATGAAACGAGCTTGTTCAACTTGAGTTCCTCATTTCATTTCACGTGCGTCCCAATGCAAGGCCGCATATAACGAGTTTTCTTGTTTCTTATTTAGAGAAAATGAATATTAAGTTGATGCCCCAACCTCCATGTAGTCCAGACTTGTCACCATGTGACTTCTGGTTGTTCCCTATTTTAAAATAGACATTACGGGGACAATTTGAGACTGATCAACAATTTATCACAGCTACGCAAGGGTGCTTTAACAGCATTTCAGAAGAAGAATTCCAAAACACATTCAAAAAGTGGGAGAAACGTTGGGACACCTGTATTTGATGCAATGGACGGCATTTCGAAAAAGGTAACATCTTCCTTGATAATTAAAGTACGCATATTTTTTTAATAAAAATATGCGTACCTTAATTATCAAGGTAATCATAATCTTACAAGGGTTGTTTTGGAACAACTCTTGTAAGATTATGATTACCTATCAAAAAGGACACGGCGTTGCCTACAAAGGTGCAAATTCTGGACGCCATACGAAGATGTCAGATAGGAACAGGTGAACGTTGGCACGAATTGTACAACGGAAGTACACGACCACAACACTGCAAATAGCAGCAGAGTTGAACACCAGTAGAAATATCCCCAACAGTTCGTCGATAACTCCATCGTGTCGGTATGGCCTTGTTACAATCCACAAACCTCTGATTACCAAAAACAATGCAACAAAATACGTAAGATGGTGCAAAGCACATAGAAACTGGGATGCTAAGACTGGCAACGTGTCATCTGGTCTGATAGATCGTGCTTCACATTGTTTCCCACTACTGCTAGAGTGTACGTCTGGGGAAAACCTGAAGCAGGGTACAACCCCGACTATTTGGTTCCACGCGCAGAGACACAGTTTGAATTGTGATGGCGAACAATTTCTACACGTATGGTTTACAGCAGCATTAGCCAGGTTAGCTTTTTTATTTCCGAGACAGAAGAGGATCTCGCGACCCAAGTTTAAGTCGTGATCAGGAGTGCCTGCAGGAAAAAATCTGAGAGGCGGCAAATAAATTTATTTAGCCAGCAGCGCGTACAATATCAGCTTTTGCAACAGCAACTTGATCAAAACACCTGGTTTTTTTTTTTTTTTTTTTTTGCTATTATCACATTCCTTAACGTCAGCAAGCGGTTTCTTGTCGTTGCCGTTGATAAATTCCACTTCGCTGGCTTCAGAAACTACGTTGGAACTGACATTCACTCTCTTTTTGAAATATTTAGTTATATCCATTTTAAAGTATATTATATTTTAACTTTCTTTTTTAGTTTCTTTTTCTATGTAAATTTTTGTTCGTCCTCTTAGACAGTTTCAAACCTTAACGTTATGTCTTTTCCCTCAAATGAGAATGATGTTGGCAACACAATGAGCTCTGAACAAGAGTGACGTATGTGTGGCCGGATAAGAACGATATATGAAAAGGTAATGCAGCGGTTGTTTACGGAAATCACGTTAAGCCGTCGGGCCCCTGGTACCCCCCCTCCCCGGTAATAAATAAGGGCGTCTTCCTCCCCCTTTTTACTTCGCTTCCGTGTCACTTTTCTGTCTGGCACTCTAGCTCAAATCTCCTAGCTCCCTATTTCTAAGGGTAGTTATAAGACCTGGGGTCAGACACTCCCTTCTTAAAATCCTCTACATCTGATCTGTTTACGTGATGATGTTATTGGTGATAGACGTGCTGTTGTACTGCGATTGAATGTTAAATCGCTGATACTATATTGAGTACGCCAATAAACCGGATGTGAGTGTGGAGTACAAACCATGCAAGCAAAATAAACGTATTTGTAAGTACTACAATTGACTTTTTCTTGTAATGCGTATGAGTACCTGCTAATATTACATTGACTTTAGCACACATAACGTAATTACTGACGTAAGGATTAAATTACAGCGGAAAGACAAATTACGTTATACCGTACTTAAATCAAATTCTGCATCAAAGATAACAAAGCGAAAACTAATGAACAACTAAAGCAACTACACTTTCACAGTAAACTTCACAGCCACAGGACGCAAGATATAAAGCGTTTGAGGTTAAACTCCAAGACCAAAGCGTTACAGAATCCCGCCCATGAGATCCGAGTCAGGCCGCGATATAGCTTGGACTCTGAAGTGTTCCATGCACCAAATTATAGAGGTCACTGCCTACAAACTACTACTGTTAATCTTGAAACTAATTATCAGCTTGCATTTTTATTCTATGATATCCAATAACACTCATTTGAATTTTTATTTATCATTTTATTTTAAGACTAAATGACAATTCCGTAGAAATCTCAATGGCGCCCTTCCCCCTCCCCTGCGGGCGTCCATTGTCGTGATCCTTTATTTGCGAACAACCTGATTTGAAGAAACTATATTTTAGAGAGATATCACCGATACCACACGTACACCTGATAAAAGACGACATCTTCAATGACATCACAGTGCAAACATTTTAAAGGATGAAAAAAAATATATATTCGTTTCCTTTTCTCCTTTCTGAGTATTGTCGAAAATAGTTTTTCTAATGGGCAAAAGATTTTTTGGTTTGTCATTCTAAAAATTATCGTATAAGCTCAGTAAAGATTTGCCAGAAATTTATGCAAAGATATTGCTATGTATTTTATTATATCAACAGCGTAAATATCAAAAATAATATACTGTAACTTTTTTTTACTTATTAATTTTTAAAGAATTTTCATTTATTATAGGACAAAACAACTAAGAAATGGACGTGAGATTCCTGGCTGTTCTGCTTATCATTGCTCCAACCTTTATTTTAGCAAATGTAATTTGCCCGGATTCCAGTTACTGTCCCGATGGTGAGACGTTTTACTCATGTCATTCAAAACTTACAGAATAATTTCATATATGTTATTATATTTGTGCTTATTTTATTTTATTTTGAACAGCCAAGTTATATATGCTTTTTCTACAGCAAAGCGTGTTGAACGTGGAAGATCGATCAAGTACACGGTATGCAGTAGTACTCTATGAGAGAAAAAGGAGTTTGGGACGATAGTGAAGTGTAAAAAAGAAAAGAAAAAAGACACTACAAATGAAGTAATACATGCTACGCTGCATAAGGTATCAAGTACAATTACCAAGAGCTCAGAAAGATATAATTTCTTGATATCATGCGTATGATTCTACCGTTCTAAATTTGTCAGAATTTACATTACTGTTTGTGAAAATTGCAAGACCATTAAGGACAGTTGGTATTACTTTGAAACATACAGGATATGTACAAAAGGTTGAGACATGCAAATGATTAAAATGCCAGTGAAAATGCACATGCGGTTTCGGAGCAGCGTCCTCTGAACTGTCCTGTCTTGGGTATGAAGAGCTTTCTCAAATGATATGTTCCAAATCAGTGAAGAGAGCCGACATTGAGTCCAAAGGGTGATTCTTGGGTCTTACTATGCCCTGTCGCCGAAGAAAGTCACGTTGTGAATACCTGGCAGACTGAGCGAGAAAGGGTTGTTGGATGACCCAGTGGTGCAGTGGTTTGAGCGTTGGCTTGTGGCCATTCCTTCGTCCGTGAAGGGCTCGGGTTCGAAACCCCGTGAGGCATAGATGTTGTTTTTTGTCTTACGGTACTGGCTCTTTCCCTTCCCTGGAGTCATTGGCTCAAAATTAGGGACGGGCGATTGCTTATAGCCCATTGAGTTGCTCACGGTGGTCGTTAAACCTTCGATAAAAAAAAAAGAAGGATTGTTGATATGTGAGAAGCTGGATTCTCCTACCGCGAAATAACCACTCGTACGAAACGCCAGCACAGTGAAACGAAAGTAGCGTCAGTGTGTAAGAAGCACAGACATGCGGGAGATGAACCACAAAATTTCACAACTGCACAGGAAGATAGACATCTCTACCAATGACTGATCGCACAGCAACACCCATGGTGTTAGCGTAGCGGTGGAGCACTGTCACAGGTCAGGTTTTGTCCTCCAGCACAGTTCCACGTCGTCTGCTTAACACAGGGCTGTTCGCTTAGCAGCCCATTGCTGAGCATTCCTTTGACCCTCTACCACAGACGCCTCAGACTGCAATGGGATCTCGAACACAGATACTGGCGTACTGATTGGCAACAGATTGTGTTTTCTGACGAGCCACGATTCAACTTGATGCACCATGAGAGTTTCATGCGTGTTCGAAGACATCGTGGTGAACAGCACCTTGCAACGTCATACAGGCACAACGCCAAGCGTCGTGCTTTGGGGCGCCATTGAGTTCAATTCGCGATATCACCTGATACGAATTGAGGGAACCCTCAACAGCCAGCGATACATCAGGGATGTTTTAGAGTAAAAGGTCATACCCTTCCTTTAGAGTTATCCTGGCTCCATATTTCAGCAGGACAATGCTCGGTCACGCGTGGCCGGGATTCTCCAAGACGTCTTCCACGCCCGGCAAATCCTGCTTCTTCCCTGACCTGCGCGTTCGTCGGTTATGTCCCCGATAGAACATGTCTGGGTCATGGTAGCTAAGCGACTGGCCCATCAATAGCTTCCGCCAGTCACCGTAATTGAACTCTGGTTTCGCATAAAAGCAGCCTGGTAGGCTATTCTCCAGAACGATATAAAAAACCTCTTCCATTCAATTCCACGCCATGAAGAGGCTTTTATATTTACTCGTGGTGGTTTCACACGATACTGAGTTTTGGAGCGAAAAAATCTTATACAGTTCTACAAATGTAGTCAGTTATCTCCTGTAACATGAGGAATCTGTGATATAAATTTAATTTGAATAGCGCGATTGTTTCTTGGTGTTGGAATTTTCACAAACATTAGTGTATTTCTTTTTCCCGTTCTTCCTCTTTTCCTTTTTTCTTTTTTTGTTTTAATTTTTATTTAACCCGGAGCGCCTTTCTTAAGAGTTTCATCCTGCATATTAGAGTGCACACATTCTTGAAGACGTATCTTGGGTCGCGCCCATGTGGCCTTTCGTCCGAGTGGGCCCGAGTTCTGGTCCCGGAAGGGGCATGGGTGGTGCGTTTGTCTTACGACCCCATCCCTTCACTAAATTAGGGACGGGCGACTGTTTATAGACCACGGAGTTGCTGATGATAGTCCAGACCCCCGTCCCCTATCTCTTGGGTCCTAATGTATTCTTTTTAATGTGCGTGGATAGGAAGTGCAACATTGTTCCAAAGATAGCTGAGAGGAAGGAGGACAGGATAGCTAAGAGGAAGGAGGACAGGATAGCTAAGAGGAAGGAGGACAGGATAGCTAAGAGGAAGGAGGACAGGATAGCTAGCCTTTTTGATGAAACAAACAACTAAAATCAGGATCAAAAGATTGTTCCCAAACAGATAGAAGCGAGAGTGTCAAATGTAAATAAACAAGTTAAACATGAAAACAAAGTATGAAAAGCTGATATTACAGAAGATCCTTAACGATTGTTTTTATAAACGTATGTGTTTTTTGAAGCAGCATTTCGCCCTAAATGATGAAACCCAAGTTCTGAAAATTATTGCAGACGCGGGTGTTAAACTTAATTTGAACACAAAACGTGAGTAAGTGTGAAACTAAAAATAATGATGTACAAAATGTCATAAAATCTTTCCCTCACTGAAAAAATTTCTATGCAAACAAACTATGATAGGTAGAAACAAGCGGTTTGTGGCATGATGCATGTGAACTAAATAATTTTTTTTCTACGTTGTTAGTACAACTCAGCATGACCGCCGTTCGTGGCCTAGGGCACATCTAGTTGGTATTCAATTTCTTGCCATGTTTTGCATAACATCTCTTTGAAGACTGTGGCAGCAGCATCTGTTATCCTCCTCTGCAGAGTTTCAATATCAGACACTGGTATTGAATAGACTTTTTAGCCTAGTCATAACCCCTCAACAAAAGTTCTAGTGGTGTTAAGTCGGATGGCCGTGGCGGCCATGATGCTGGACCATCCCTCTCAGTCCATCTGTTGGGAAATGTGGTATTGAGGAATTTTCGAACAACTAATCCTCAATGTGGTGACGCACCATCCTGCTGGGAAATTACCCATGGTTGACGTTCGTCCTACTGAGGTGCAACAAAAATCTGTATCATGTCCAGGTACACATTTGTTGTTAATGTGCGTTCACAAAGAAAAGAAAGGTTCGATATCTCTGTTGTTCATGAGACCACACCAAACATTCACTTTGGCGCTGTACCGCTGTTTTTCAAAGACATCATGGGGACCTTCCCAACCCCATACACGCACATTGTGTCGGTTTATTTAACCAGAGGTGTGAAAGCAGCTTCATCCAAAAAACACACACTGCAAGTAGCTGTTGTTGTGATCGATACTCTGTAAAATCTCAGTTTGCGAAAGCAGCACGACGCTGGCAGTCTTCCACGTGCAAGGTTAGAATAATTTGTACTTTGTACGCGTACAAACGAAGTCTTTTGTGTAAAATTCTACTCAGGGTAGTACAGGGGATTCCGAGTTCAGACGAAGCTCGGTGGGTGGTTTCGAATGACTGCGTATGAAAGCTATCCGCTGTTCATCAACAGTTTAATTTCTTCATTAACACCTGGTCAGCCCTTTCGTTTTCGGTCATCAACACTTCCTGTCTCTTTAAACTTTGCATACCAATCTGTTATACTTTTATGATCAGGTGGTGGATGTCTGTACTCTCTTCTGAACTAACGCTGAACAGTTATCGGTGATTTGGTCACCGAACACAATACGCCTTTTCCTGCAAAAACGCCATTTTGACTTCATGCGCTGGAAGCGCCACCTAGTTATTACGCAACATGCACCTACAACAACAAAAATTCTATTAGATTGCATGCATCATGTGATAAACCACTTGTTTCTATCACAGTTTTTTAAATAAAAAATTTCTTAATCAGGGGCAGATTTTGTGTCCATCCTGTGCAGTGCATCCCCAATGGCGAATTGTACGAGGCGTCGTCTTCTAATTATTCTTCCAAGATCCATTGAGTCGTTAGGTGACGCGGTACACAACGAGCACATACTTTATTGTATCCTAAAACATTAACAACGTCAGTGGCACTACCCAAACTAATGTTTACATTACCCACTATGATTTTCTGAGTTGTTCTCCGATTTTTTTTCTATGAGCTTGTCGACATTTTGCTTGTTCAAATCGCAAGTCGCGATTACGGGCGTCCCACTCCGCAGCTGATCCTTTACGGCAAACATTCCTCCACTGCACTTTGATTTTGTTACCCAAAGACGAACAGTATTTATTTCCAAACTTTCAGATCCATAAACTGCCACTAATCTAGCGGGAATTTGTTTCGGGGTTACATTTTCACGAGTTAAAAACTCTATAACTGATTGTTGTTTGATACCTGTTGACACAATTGAAAAGGAGAATCATCCACACTGTAAAAAATTGCCATGAAGAGTCAGTGCTTCACCCCGGATAAAGACGGTTTACAGATCGTAAGCACGCCACTTGGCGGTCAACCATAAATTTTCGGTAGAAAAACTACATGCTCACGGTGTCTAAACTGTTTGAACAGTTAATGTATTTTTACCTTGACACTCTGACAGCGTTCTTCTGAAAATGATTACATACTTGGTTTTTCACGTCCAATCTGTTGACTGGCAACACCTCAGTGGGCAACACGTTTTTATTTCCCGATCATTTGAGTGTTCATAAACATTACGGTATGGTTCTGTAAAATTGCGGTTTATTGAATTTCGACTCAGCTGCCGGTGTATCTACCGTAATTTGACCCTGCATTTTTTTACAGTGGCATTAGCCGGTGCGGTGGCGCAGTAGTCTAAGCGCTGGCTTCTGATCATTCGTCCACGAGATGGGTCCGGGTTCGAATTCCGTGAAGCATGGATGTTGTGTTTGTCTTACCGCACTGGCTTTCTCACTTCCCTAGAATCAGTGGCCCTAAATTAGGGACGGGTGACTGCTTATAGCCCATTGAGTTGCTCACGGTGGTCGTTAAAACCTCCAATCAAAAAAAGAAAAAGAATCATCCATTTTAAACACAATTAAATACGGACAAATAGATGTACGAAGTACGACTACTTAATTCACCAAGTATATAAGATTGAAGTGGTTATCCGTTTAATTGGCGTGAGAAACAAAATACAATTTGCAGAGATTCCGCTCATCTACGGTTGGCTTTCTCAAGGCTAAAAGTTTAAACAAACTGAAAAAGTTGTTTTAGCTTTTACAGCTTTTATAAAGCCATCCGTAAATGAGCGAAAGCTCGGCAAATTGTATTTTGTTTCTTACGCGAATTAAACGGATTTGTCTTAGATATACGGTGTTTTATTACTCAGGAAAATGAAGATAATGGTTCAAAGAACCGTTTGCCGTCTGATTGGTTGCTAGGCAATAAGTCATGCTCGAGACACTTGCGCGGGGGCATTACTTAGTGAATATGCCTGGTATTATGCAAAACCTTTGAAATCTCTCTTTTTTTAAGCAGTTCTGGTTTCGAAAACATCTTTTATGTATTTTAGTAAATAAGCTTATTATTATCTTTTGCCTAAATCTCGGGATGTTAATGAAATATCGCTATTCTTACCACTTTAACGATCTTTTTTTTTTTTTTTTTTTCCTGTTTTCTTTTTCAGTTTTCTACTTGTTTTCCTTATTTTTGAAATTAGTATCAAGTTCTGCTTTAGTCTCGAGGGCTTAGCGCTTTTCGAGTTGATAGCTTATTATTCAATTCTAATAAGCGCATGAAAGGCATCATACGCTACAAGTAATCTTTTCTTTGATTGCAGGAAACACTTGCTGTTCGATGAGGGCTGGAGGTTTCGGTTGCTGTCCCATGCCGAATGCTGTTTGTTGTTCTGACGATACCTGCTGTCCTGGAGGAAACATCTGCGTTACTTTCTGGCATATGTGTATTGGTGGCTTAGCGGAAAGTAAAAATGGATCTTTGTTGATGTTTACACCAAGCCAAAAGAAGGTTCCAGCACAATATTCTGCGAAATTCCGTTATGGGAACTGAGATGAACTGACACAAGAATTCAGAAGAGAATATTTCACAGACATCTGTGAAATATTGAAGTGGTAGAATATTTTAACGCTCTTGATATATTTTCAGGAATTGATTGTATTTTTTGAATAATAAAAACATTTTTAACAACAAAGGAATATCATTATCGCCAACATATACACTGAAGTGCCAGAAAAACTGGTACAGACGAGCTTATGCAAAATACATAGCATGAATACCTATGCGCGTACTCGGTTGCGTCCACCAGTGCGTATATAAAGCGATAGACATCCTTGTCAGCTGTCAGAACTGTTTTCGACATGAGAATGACAGGTAATAACGATTTAAGAGATTTTCAACGCGGTGTCATAGTTGGCCTCGTGAGATGGGCCATAGTATTTCGGAGGTAGAAACGAAGTTCGGATTTTCACGGACGACCATTGCAAGGGTGCACCGTAACTACAAGAATTCCAGCAAAACCTCCAACCTACGATACCAGTGTGGCCGTAAAAAGACATTGGGTGAACGTGACCATCATCGGCTGTCAAGAATCGTTTTTACGCGATAGGCGTGCAACACTCTCGCAGGTATCATCGGAATCCAATGCTGGAGCCTCAATAAGCATCAGCGTCCGGACTGTGCAACGTACCCTGCACGATATGGGCTTTGGGAGCCGACGCCCAACTCGAGTCCCCTTGATGGGTGCACGACACAGAGCTATGCGCTTCGCTTGGGCACGGAAACACCGCCACTGGACACTTGATGACTGGAAACAAGTAGCCTGGTCTGACGAGTCGCGTTTCCAATTGTATCGGGCAGATGGAAGGATTCGTGTGTGGCGGAAGCCCCATGAAGCCATGGATCCCGCCTATCAACAGGGAACTGTACCGGCTGGTAGGGGATCCGTAATGGTGTGGGGTGTGTTTAGCTGGACTTCACTGAGACCTCTGGTACGTCTCCAAACGTCTGTGACGGGCCAACGCTATGCGCGCATCCTTTCTGACGAGGTACATCTGTTCATGTCCTGCATTCATGCTGAGGCCTGTTTCAACAGATAATGCACCTCCACAGAAGTGTCAGGACGCCACATTATTGTTAGAGGAGCATTCATCTGAGTTTGGGGTGTTGCCATTCTCACCGAAGTCTCCAGATCTGAAAGTGATAGAACACATTTGGTATGCCATGCAACGCGCTATCGAACACAGGAATCCGAGACCTCTGAATGCACCCGTATTGTGGAACGCTCTGCAGGAAGTATGGTGTGTATTGCGCACAGCATATTTCCAGAAGCTAGTGGAGTCCATGCCCTGTCGTATTTCTGCAGTCCTGAACTCCCGTGGGGGACCTACCAAGTATTAGACTGGTGTACCAGTTTTTCTGGCACTTCAGTTTATATTTACACATTCATCATCTGCAGAATTTCCGCAGCCAAATTAGAAAAGAAAGGTGACACGGAATTCTCGTGAGCACGTCGTTTGGATCCTTTCTGACACAAAAATAATTTTTCATGTTTTATTTAAAAAAAACACAGTTCTGCGAAATAGAGAATGCATTTATATTCCCTAGTGGGAAAACCGCCCATGGTTTAAAATATACAATGTGAGCAACGTCTTTCATACTAAATGGAACCGGTAGCAGCAGCAAAAACAGCGAGAAAATATACAACCAGATTTTTATAATGGGTAAAATATCCACAAATAGAAATACTTCTTTATGCCCACTAACGGCAGAAATCGATGATACGAAAAATCGGAAAGCCGCCCCCGGTGGCGCAATGGTCTAAGTAATGGCTTCTGATCGTTTGTCCGAGATGGGTCCGGGTTCAAATCCCGGTGAGGCATGTATGTTGTGTTTGTTTTACGGCACTGACTCTCTCCCTTCCCTGGAACCAATGGCCATAAATTAGGGACGAGCGGCTGTTTATAGCCCAATGAGTTGCTCAAGGTAGCTGTTAAACACCCAATCAAAAAAAAAATTCTGAAATTATACACAAAATATTTACTGTAGCGGAAGGTATCTGACAAGAAAAAAAAACCCCGGGTCGAACAATTAACAGATAAGATAAGGAGGTAAACACGATTTAACGTAACATTCTCTAGCGGGGAAAGCTGTGCGTTCTTTAAGGAACAAAATAAGTGTAAAATATGCTTCATAATGAAGAGTATCTATCCTACCAAAAAATTATTTTAGAATTACAGATGCTGTTTCGAGTAAAATTATGCTCTGGCGCCCCTTGGCAGCAGAACCATGGACTATTCAGAAATAAAAAATATGTGCAAAATATTCTTTATATCAAAGGCTATACGATGGTAAAACACTTTTTTAAATACAACTTCTAGAAGTAGGGATTACAAGAATTTTTTTTTTTTTAAATATACGTCCTCTAGCGGTAAAACTGTAAACATTTAAGGAGCTCTTCACAGCAGCAAATGTCATTAGCCACAAAATGATTCTTTTCCAATAGAATGTTTCGAAGTGGTGATACAGTTGCAAGAAGAAACGCACAATAACGCCATCTAGGGTCAGCACTACGCATCCATAAAAATCAAAGAATATACGCAAAGTGCTCCACGAAGCGAATGTTATCCGACGTTAATGTTTCAATTCAGACTTTTAGAAGCCGTGATTATTGGGAGGAAGAAATATTCTTCATACTACATGGAGAATTCACAGAATATTCAAGCAAAGCAAACTGAATTTGCCTGTACCACTTACTGATCATCCATGTAACACTTCTCAGAAAACTTCAAAATCTCAATGACTGGATTCGAATCCCGCATCTCCCGATTACCAGTCGAGTGTGCTAACCATTACACCACCAAGGACGGTGAAGTTCCAAGCAACTGAGACATAAGAATCTGAAAGTTCTCAGATTTCTGGGAAGTTCAAGTTTTCTGAGAACTGTTGCATGGATGTGGTAGAAGCAAATTCAGTTTGATTTGCTTGAATATTCTGAGATAACCGCAGAAATGTATCATACATATAAGCCCCTTCGTTGGTAAATTGTACATTATTTGTGCAGCAAATGGCATAAAATGTTTTCGTGGTGAGCAGTGTCTGACCGAAGAGGATTTTTTATGGTTTTCTTTTTTAGCACGTCTTTTGTAAAAAAAGATCGTGCTTATGTTACCGGTTTGCCGGCCGTCCGTCCGTCAGTCAGTCCGTCCGTACCCACGATATCTCTGCAACTATTAGTCCGATTAGAAAAATTCTTTTTGCATTGGGAGGCTTGAAACATACGAATGATGATCCTTTATTTTGTTTTTGTTTTTTTACGATGTACAATTTCGCCGCTAGAGGGCGTAAATGCAGATGATGTCGAATTCAAATATACGTTTTATTCCACATATTTGCTTCTAAACATCCGATTGAAAAAAATCTTTTATCTTTCGATTCCATTTATGTCGAAGAGTATTTTAGTTATACGCTGTCGTGCAAAAATTAAGGACGAGACGGTTTTCGAATGTAGCGTCGTGTAGAAGTGCTCCACATCGACTCAAATCATACCATAAGATCCCCAAGAATATGGGACAAGTGAGCAAAACCGTCCAAACAAGGAATCCAAAGGATACAAAGGTACTTTATTGAAAAGGTAGCTTCGAGCACAACTGGACAGAACACAGAAATGTCCATGTGACAGGCGGCTGCCAAGAAAAATCCAGTCTTTAGTAGGAGATATGATCACCCCTGACTGCGTTGCAGGATTTACAACGTCTGTCAATGCTGAGAACGAGGTTGTCAAGGAGCTGTTGACAACCTCGTCCTCAGCATGAAATAAAAATTATTTTTATTCAGAAATAAAAAATATGTGCAAAATATTCTTTATAGCAAAGGCTATACGATGGTAAAACACTTTTTCAAATACAACTTCTAGAAGTAGGGATTACAAGAATTTTTTTTTAAATATACGTCCTCTAGCGGTAAAACTGTAAACATTTAAGGAGCTCTTCACAGCAGCAAATGTCATTAGCCACAAAATGATTATTTTCCAATAGAATGTTTCGAAGTGGTGATGCAGTTGCAAGAAGAAACGCACAATAACGCCATCTAGGGTCAGCACTACGCATCCATAAAAATCGAAGAATATACATCCATAAAAATCAAAGAGTAGCGCCAATCGCAGCTGCGGAATCGTTGCTGGCGGCTGGTGACGTGCTGCCAAGCGTCTGCAGATAAAGTCCCACACGTGTTCGATTGGATTTAGGTCCGGGGACCTTGCGGGCCAATCCATGCGTTGAATATCTTCACTCTCCAACAGCTCTGCGACAGCCACTGTACGATGAGGTGTAGCATTGTCGTCCATGAAGAGGAACTCAGGACCCACAGCACCTCTAAACAGACGCACGTGAGGCAGGAGAACCTCGGTGCAATAGCGGACATCAGTGACTGAACCTTCTTGGAAGATGTGGAGGTCAGTACGGCTACCAAGCATGATACCGCCCCAAACGAGAACTCCGCCACCTCGAAACCGGTCCCTTTCGATGATGTTGGAGGTGTGATTGCGTGTTCCCTGCTCTCTCCAGATGTGTATACGTCCAGAATCGCTCGTCAGACTAAATCGGCTCTCATCCGTAAAGAGAACTCGACCCCATTGCTGATGTGTCTAGTTCTTGTGTTCCTGACACCACAGAAACCGCCGTCTCCGATGAGCAGGCGTTAATGGCACACACCGTACTGGTCGTCGTGCGAATAGACCACCTTTGTGCAGCCTCCTGGCCACGGTAAAACGCGATAACGGACTTCCAGTTGTCTGTTGCATGTGCCTTGCGATTTCTCCCGCTGTCTGCCGTCTGTCTCTTCTCGCCTGTAGGACAATATACCGGTCGTCCGCCGCCGTGGTTGCTCGTGGACGACCACTGCTACACTCTCGGATAGCTGTTCCTGTCGTTTGAAATGATCTCCAAGCTCGTGAAACGATGATGTGAGCTATCCCGAACTCCTCGGCCACACTAGTCACACTTCGACCTTCTTCCAACTTCCCAATGACGCGGTCTCGGTTAAAGTCATCCAGATGTCGTCTACTGGATTGCCTGTTGACCATATCACACGGTGGCCGCTACTCGACGTCGTTCAAACCGATGTACACCGTGCAATAGCTTTCACCGAATTTCTGTGCGTACACCGCGCGTGTGCTTTATAGCCTTCGAACACCCCCTCCCCCTACGTCATGCTGCGTATATGCGCATGCTCTACCGTATCGGACCCTAGTCTATCTCCTGAGTGGTCTTTCGGTCCGTTCTGCCTGCTCGTTTCGCTGTTATGCTAATTTCTCCTCTTCGTCCTTAATTTTTGCACACCAGTGTAGTTACTTTTTCTAATTACGCATAGATTTTCCGTTAGGGGGCGTAAAAGTAAATTACATTTTTCACGATAACTCTTCTTTTAAAACTCCGATTTCAAAATTTTTTTCTTCAGCGGATACACCTCCTGATGTAAAATCTTGTGCATATAATTTCAAATTTTGGGTAAATAATACTTTGGCCACCAGGGGCGTAAGGGTTAATTTTTGCTTCTGATGTATTTGCCAAAAATTCGGAGCCGGGGTCTGACGGCTTAATTCTTTCGTGGACTGATGCCACTCACATCGATAAACATTCTCGGAATATTTTCTTCTTAAAATATTCCGCAGTTCCTCCGCCAGGGAGCGTATTGTATATCTTATTTTGGTCAATATCTCTACTTCTAGGAGTCCGATTTGAAAAATTCCTTCTTTGTTGGATAGTGTTTTCAATGTGACATGTTTTTCATATAATTTGAAAATTTTCAAGTAATTCATAGACTTTCCGCTAGGGGGCGTAGAGGTAAATTCCGTCTTCCCCTATATCACTGCTTCTAAACCTCCGATTTAAAAAATTCTTTCTGCACCGGACACAGCTCCTGATGAGAAAACGTTTGCACATAATTTCTAATTTTTGTAAAAAAAATGGTTTGGCCACCAGAGGGCGTAAATCTTAATTTCCGCTTCTGATGTACTTGCAGCAAAATATGAGCTTCTAAATTCTCGTTTGAAAAAAACGCCCTCTGTAGACCGATACTACTCATGTCGACAAACCTTTTAGAAACATTTTCTTCTTAAAATAATGCATGGTTTTTATGCCATGTAGATGTATATCTTATTTTTGTCAATATCTCAACTTCTAGGAGTCCGATTTGAAAAATTCCTTCTTTGTTGGATAGTGTTTCCAGTGTGACATGTTTTCCATATAATTTCAAACTTTTCAAGTAATTCATAGACTTTCCGCTAGGGGGCGTAAAGGTAAATTGCTTTTCCCCCTATATCTCTGCTTCTAAATCTCCGATTTGAAAAATTCTTTCTGCACGGGATACAGCTCCTGATGGGAAATCCTTTGCACATAATTTCTAATTTTTGTAAAAATGGTTTGGCCACCAGGTGGCGTAAGTTGTAATTTCCGCTTCTGATGTATTTGCAGCAAAATATGAGCTTCTAAAATCTCGACTGAAAAAAAAGTCGTTTGTTGACCGATACTACTCATGTCGACAAACCTTTTAGAAACATTTTCTCTTTGAAATAATGTATGGTTTCTACGACAGGGGGCGTAGGTGTATATCTTATTTTTGTCAATATCTCTGCTTCTAAGAGTACGATTTGAAAAAATCCTTCTTTGTTGGAGAGTGTTTCTGATGCGAAATGTTTTTCCTATAAATTCAAAATTTTTCAAGTAAACCATAGACTTTCTATTAGGGGGTACAAAGGTGAATTGCGATTTCGGATTTATTTCTGCTCTTAAAACGGAGATTTGAAAAATTCTTCCTGTATCGCATACAAGACCTGATGGAAAATATTTTTCACATAATTTCTAATGTTTGGTAAAGAATGGTTTGGCCAAAAGGGGGCATAAGTGTTAATTTCTGCTTCTGGTGTATTTGTAGCAAAATCTGGGCTAATGAAATCCCGACTAATTTTTTTTTTTTTTCCTGGACCGATACCGCTCATGTGGAAAAACCTTTTGAGAATACTTTCTTCCTAAAATAATGCATGGTTTTCTCACCAGGGGACGTAAAGTCACATCTTATTTTTGTCGATATCTCTGTTTCTAAGAGTCCGATTTGAAAAATTCTTTCTGTGTTGGAGAGCGTTTCCGGTGCAAAATGTTTCTCATATAAATTCATGTTTTTCTTAACGCACAAGTCTGCAACCAGAGGGCGGAAGCTCACGATTCCGTTTACAGCAATATCTAAGGGATTAAAAACCCGATTGAAAACCTTCTTTCTTCCGTCAGATACTATTGTTTTCGATACGAGTTCCATTGACTTTGAATAGCTTTGATAAATTTAATTTGCGTCAGAACGGATTCAAAAGACGTGCTTATTACACCCGAAAACTCGGTGTCATCTTTCTTGTTTTGTTTTTTTTACTGGAAGATACGACTGCAAATATGCTGCGAATCGATAATGCACTTACCCCCTCCAGTGACAAGATTGTTTAGAAGCAGAGATATCGACAAAATTAGGATACATGTCTAAGACTTCCTGGCTGGAAAACTGTGCATTGTTATGAGCAGAATAGATACACATACGCAAACTGTTTTCCGTGTGAATTGTATCTGATCAAAAAGCAATTTTTGAATCGGGATTTTAGAAGCGCAGATACCGGTACAAATATACCGGAAACAAACATTTGTACTTACGCTCACTAATGGCAAACTGTGCTTTACAAAATATCAGAAACTATGAATATTTTACAGAATGTGCGCTAGCAGACGAGAAAATAATTTTTTAATTGGACCTTTAGAAGCAGAGATATCGCAAAAATGTAATATAACTTTACGTCGCCTAGCGGGAAAACTATGCATTATTTGAAAAAAGCAACTACCAGGAAAATTGTCTTCTCTATAAAATCTTTTAAATGAGAGAGTTTTTTCGGTTGGATATTGGAAGCAGTGACATGCAATAAGATATACTTTGAATTCGATAGCATTTGCATTTAAGGTGCAAAGTTATGCATCGAAAAAGGGTAAACAGGATAGGGTAATGGTTCTCGCAGTTTATTTTTTACAATAGGAAACATAGGTTTTCAGGTAGGACTAATAAGTGCAGTTACTGACGAACTAAGACGGTGGTAGTATAAGTAAGCCTTTTTTTCTTCAAAAGACATATTAAGAACGTGCTATTTGTTGAAACTGAAATGCTCTAATAGCACTTAACATTCCTTCAACGCAAATGATTTTTTAAGGATTCTTACGAAACAAAAAACGCACAAGCATGCTGGACTATGCGGCATAACAGTACGAATATTTCGTGACCGTTTGCTCTTGTACCATAAAAGTCATACTTGCCGATTCAAAATTATCAGCTGACAGCTGTATTTGCATAGCGTGAACTGTATTAGTTCATCGTTGTTCTCTGATTAAATACAGGATGCATATTATTAATTCAAATATTTTCGTACTCAGATGCACGCATTATCCGCCCCATTCCTCCTTAAAAGACACTCCTACTATTCAGAAGTGCCGGCTGCGGATATCCTAATGGTTAATGTTCGTGACGGCCACGGAAAAGTCTCAGGATTTATCCCAGACAGGTACGAACGTTGGAACCACTAAATATCCGCCGTGCGTCGGATGGGCACGAGGTAGAAAGGAAAGGAGTACGCCTTTATTTATAACCTGGGTACTGGCCCCCTGGTTATAAATAAGGGCGTATTCCTTTTCCTTTCTACCTCGTTTCCGTGTGACTTTCCCGTCAGGCACTCTATTCCAAATGTTCCAGCTTCCTACTTCTAAGGGTTGTTAAAGACCTACGGTTAGACACTGTCTTCCTAAAATCCTCTACATAAATCCCTAAATTTCTTAGAAGGTCAGAACAGCTCTTTTTAAAACATGCAGATCATTAACTTGCACCGAACATGAAAAACAAAAAAAGCATAATTTATTATACACACCGCACCCATCCATAAACCTGCACTACCTCGCCACAATAATGCGGTCAGCCGAAAACCCACTGCGGGCCATAAATAGATGAGATACCATCTTGCCCTATAACGTATTGTGATGATGGGTAACCACAGCAACCTGAGCGAGTTCGATCGTGGGCAGATAGTCGATGCGAGGAAGTTGCGGAGTTCATTTCTGCAACTGTAGAATGTCTGAGACTCCACGCGCGACCATCGACCAATCTGCGAGGACTACACCAAAACTAGCAGTCCCAAGCGAAAATGTGGTCATTAACGGGCCATTGACGTTCGAGGTGAGCCCCTCCTTTCCCGTACCGTAACATCAGAAAACATGAAAAGGATAATGTCGGGATTGAACGACGGAGCGCATATGAAAGTTTGTGCAAACAATGTTTCATGTACGATGGAACAACTGGAATATAGCAACCGACCCACACATCGAGTACCCTGGTTAATGACACGTCGCCGAGCTGTGAGGCTGCAGTGGGTGATGTAACCCCTTTACTGGATCGTGAGAGAATGGAAACAGGTAGCATGGTCTGGCTAATCGAAGGTCCAGCTGCAACACGCCGACGGAAGAGAGCGTAGACAACACGACGTCAAGTGAAAACCCAACTTTGAGGTCCATAGCAATACACAGCAATACCCAATGTGTCATCTGGCTCGCCTTGGAGAGGAATGGTTCAACAAACTCAGGTAGAAAACCATTCCTCTCCAAGGTGAGGAATGGTTGTACCATTCCTCCCCAAGACTTTGCGTTGTCCTGCAGCAGTATCACTTGCCGAGCCCCATGGCGGGTAAATGGTCGGTTCTGCTCCATTGCGTCTCTCAAACGATGACGTTGCCGTTGATAACGCTCAGCATTGACGGTTTCACCTGGTTTAAGCAACTCATAAGGCAATACACTCTTCATGTCCCACCAAATGCACAGTAAGAGCTTTTTTCCCATGAATATTGAATTTCGCAGTCGATTTCGATGCTTCACCAGGGTTGGCCTACGATTTTCGCCTTTTGGGATTGTCGTACAACACCTACTTTTCATCGCGAGTCAGTATTCTGTGCAGAAAATCCTTCCGGTTGAACCTGGACAGCAGAGAAACAGTTTTGTCGTACCTTCGCTTTTTCGTTGTTAGGAGAGAGAACGTGAGGAACCCAACGGCCCACCATGTGAATTTTTCCCAGATTCTGTAGGCGAATAGAAATTGCTTGTTGGGTTACTCCACGTGCTTGAGCAAGCTCCGACTGCGTCTAACAGGGATTTTCGGCCAACAGCCTTCCCAAATCTTTGTCATCCACCTTTGGGGTTGGCCGGGGCGTGCATCATCCGCGAGATTGAAATTTTCTTCCCGAAACCTCTGGAACCATTTTTTTACACCTGCTGTAGGACACAGCAGCTTCCGCTAAGGCTGAACAAATCATTTCCTTAGTCTCGTTAGCATTGTTTTTCTTTTTTGAGCTGGAACGCGAAAAGCATGCAATGCCTCACATGCTGCTTATATAGAAGTCATTCTGCTTACTCCACTTTTCACCTGCTTTGTGAGGTTATGTCAGCTGCAGCGTCGGGTTTTACGGTGTCGTCCGTTGATCTTGCACAACCCACGCATGGCTGCGCCACACGGTCAATCCCACACATGGCGGCGCCACACGGTCAA
Source organism: Macrothele yani (assembly GCA_039090855.1). Classification (NCBI taxonomy): domain Eukaryota; kingdom Metazoa; phylum Arthropoda; class Arachnida; order Araneae; family Macrothelidae; genus Macrothele; species Macrothele yani. Next base: position 40,087,542 of record CM077010.1, on the reverse strand, counting down.
TCTCACACATGGTGGCATCACACGGTCAATCCCACACATGGCGGCGCCACACGGTCAATCCCACACATGGCGGCGCCACACGGTCAATCCCACACATGGCGGCGCCACACGGTCAATCCCACACATGGCGGCGCCACACGGTCAATCCCACACATGGCGGCGCTACATGGCCAATCCCACACATGGCGGCGCCACACGGCCAATCCCACACATGACGGCGCCACACGGCCAATCCCACACATGGCGGCATCACACGGTCAATCTCACACATGGCGGCGCCACACGGTCAATCCCATACATGGCGGCGCCACACGGTCAATCCCACACATGGCGGCGCCACACGGTCAATCCCACACATGGCGGCGCTACATGGCCAATCCCACACATGGCGGCGCCACACGGCCAATCCCACACATGACGGCGCCACACGGCCAATCCCACACATGGCGGCATCACACGGTCAATCTCACACATGGCGGCGCCACACGGTCAATCCCACACATGGCGGTGCCACACGGTCAATCCCACACATGGCAGTGCCACACGGTCAATCCCACACATGGCGGCGCTACACGACCAATCCCACACATGGCGGCGCCACACGGTCAATCCCACACATGGTGGCGCCACACGGTCAATCCCACACATGGTGGCGCCACACGGTCAATCTCACACATGGCGGAGCCACACGGTCAATCGCACACATGGCGGAGCCACACGGTCAATCCCACACATGGCGGCATCACACGGCCAATCCCACACATGGCGGCATCACACGGTCAATCCTACACATGGCGGCGCCACACTGCCAATCCCACACATGGCGGCGCCACACGGTCAATCGCACGCATGGCGGCGCCACACGGTCAATCCCACACATGGCGGCGCCGCACGGTCAATCTCACACATGGCGGCGCCACACGGTCAATCCCACACATGGCGGCGCTACACGGTCAATCCCACACATGGCGGCGCTACACGGTCAATCCCACACATGGCGGCGCCACACGGCCAATCCCACACATGGGGGAGCCACACGGTCAATCCCACACATGGCGGCGCCACACGGTCAATCCCACCAATGGCGGCGCCACACGGTCAATTTACATAAGTGCTACGGGGGATTGTATTTAGGGGCCGAGAATTAATTTGTACGCCTAATAGCATGAATTTATTTAGTTTCGGAATTCAATTTTGTTTGTCCTTTATCGCGCAATGGGCGCAGCATACACAAACTTCCCAATGTGCAATATCTCTCCCCATCGTATGCAATAACGCCAGAAAATGCAGTGTCTGAGAAAGAATACAAACGTATTTCATGAGCAAATAAAGAAAATGTAGTAAATATACCATATGAACAAGTAACTCATAAAGATTATACAACTCTTTAATCCTGAGCGTCCTATGTCGCTCTTAGAAGATCCATCCGCTATTCAAATGCCTGTAAAGCGTTGAATCTCATTTGAGGCGTGACGCCATTTCAGAATGGACGATGTGGTCTTTGAGGGTGTGTAAAGATGTGGCAGGTGTGTGATACACTTGATCCATTGCGTAACTTTTCAAGAAGAAACCCATGGTTGTCATGTGATGAACACTCATCGTTATTCACTTTCATTTGGTGATGGTTTTTCCTATGGTAAACACTGTATTATTACCTTTTCCTTATTTCCTTGTAAGACATGTTTGAAATATAACCATTCTTTCTCGGACATCCTGCATAAATAGGTGTAGGATACAGACAAAGCAAAGGGATGAACGTTGAAACAGGAAATGGAAAAAGCAAATGCTCTGAGGACCGTTTGGGGAAAGGATGTCACGTCTGCAAATAAAAAACAAGAAAGATGACACCAAATTTTCGTGTGTAATATAAGCACGTCTTTTGAATCCGCTCTGACACGAATTAAATTTAACAAACCTATTCAAAGGCAATGAAAACCATATAGAAAAAAGTAGTATCTGACGGAAGAAAGAAGTTTTTCAGTCGGGTTTTTAATCCCGCAAATATTGATGTAAACGGAATCGTGAACTTACACCCTCTGCTTGCAGACTTGTGCGTTAAGAAAAATTTGAAATTATATGAGAAACATTACACAGCGGAAACTTTCAACAAAGAAAGAATTTTTCAAATCGTACTCTTAGAAACAGAGACATCAACAAATATAAGAAATGCATCTACGCCCCCTGGCGAGAAAAACATGCATTATTTTAAGAAGAAAGTATTCTCAAAATATTTTTCTATGTGAGCGGTATCGGTCCAGGGAAGAATTTTTTCAGTCGAGTTTTCAGGAGCTCAGATTTTGCTGCACATACATCAGAAGCAGATATTAACACTAATGCCCCCTGGTGGCCAAACCATTCTTTACCAAATATTATAAATTACATGAAAAACATTTCCCATCAAGAGCTGTATGCGATACACGAAGAATTTTTCAAATCGGAGTTTTAGAAGTTAAAATATCGGGGTAACCCCAATTTGCATTTTCCGCTCCTAGCGGAAAGTCTATGAGTTACTTGAAAATTTTGAAATTATATGAAAAAACATTTCTTACTGGAAACGCTATCCAAGAGAAATTTTTTTTCAAATCGGACTCTTAGAAGAAGAATATTGACAAAAATAAGATATACATCAACGCCCCCTGGTAGCCAAATAATTTTTTACCAAAAATTAGAAAATATATGCAAAATATTTTCCATCAGGAGCTGTATCCGATGGAGAAAGGATATTTTAAATCAGAGTTTTAGAAACAGAAATAACGAAGGAAACTCAATTTACCATAAACCCTCTAGCGGAATGTCCATCAGTTACTTGAAAATTTTAAAATTATATGAAAAACGTGTCGCACCAAAAACTCTATCCTATAAAGAAGGAATTTTTTTCAAATCGGGCTATTAGAAGCAGAGATATTAACAAAAATTAGATATGTATCTATGCCCCTGGCGGAGAAACCATACATTATTTTAAGAAGAAAATATTCTGAAAAGGTTCATCGACGTGAGTGGTATCAGTTAACGAACGAATTTTTTCAATCGGATTTTAGAAGCTCAGATTTTGTGGCAAATACATCAGAAATAGAAATTAACACTTACGGCCCCTGGTTGCCAAACAATTCTTTACAAAAAATTAGAAATTATATACAAAACACTTGCCATAAGAAGCTGTATCCACTGAGAAAACATTTTTGAAATCGGAGTTTTAGAAGTGGAGATATCAGGAAAAACGCAATTTACTTTTACGCTCCCTAGCGAAATATCTATGCGTAACTTGAAAAAGTAACTATACCTAATATATTATTCGAAATAAACGGAATCGAACGGTAAAATATTTTTTTCAATCGGATGTTTTAGAAGCAAATATATGGAATAAAATGCATTTTGAATTCGATATCATCTGCATTTACGTCCTCTTGCGGCGAAATTGTACATCGTAAATAAAACGATGAGGGTTCATCATTCATATACACTGCTGGCCACCCAAAATGCAACATCAAGAAGAACACGAGATAGCAAAGCCAGATTTACTGGACACATAACAACAGATACAAAGATGAAACGATTGAGCTTACAGGCCCGTGCGACTTGCGGAACACGCAGACATCAATAGTTCGTGTGGCCCCCATGGCTGGCAATAACGGTCGCTACACGCCGCGGCATCGAACGAAAGAGGCTTTCGATGTGGGCTTGGGATATGCAGGTCCAGGCTGCTTCCACACGTTGTCACAGTTCATCAGGCGTAATCACGGGTGGTGCTTGCCGGGCCACTCGGTCCGATCAGCGAACAGACGTGTTCGATGGGCGACATATCGGGAGAAAAGGCGGGCCACGGCAGCAATGACACCTGGTGGGCCGTGAAGAATTCTTGCACGATGCGTGCCACGTGCGGGCGCGCATTGTCCTGTTGAAACGTGGCCGCTGGCAGGTCCTGCAGGTAAGGGAGGACTACAGGCTCCAAAACGTCGGAGATGTAGCGGTGGCTGTTGAGTGTACCGGCGCATACAGTCTCTTGCCACGGTGCCGCCGCACGCGGATCCGACCATCGTGGTGTTACAGGCAGAAGCAGGATTCGTCGGAGAAGACAATGTCATGCCATTCCGTAGTCCAGGTGCGGCTTCCAACGGTCCACTGCCGCCTCACTCGCAGGTGGTGTAACGTCAATGGTGATCGGAGCAATGGGTGCCGTGCGACAAGTTCCCGCTCCTGCAGACAACGTCGAACGGTACGTGCTAACACAGGTTGTTGCGCAACACACCCTAATTCCTGCTCTAACGTTCGTAATGTGGCGGTGCGAGTCGTCAATGCCCGCCGCACAACATGCCGGTCCTCTCGTTGGGCCGGTGTGCCGCAGCTGCGGCAATCGCTCACGTCGGTACGTCCGTCCCTCCTGCACGCACCGAATCTATACTCGCCTCACTGTGGCTGGATGTCGTCCCACACGGGCGCCGATGTCTCGGTACGATAAACCGCTGTCGCGATAAGCCACTATTCGTCCTCTGTCGAACTCCGAAACGTGCTGGAATGACTGCCGTATTCTGCGACGAGGCATCAGGAAGCTTCCCAAGCACAGGTCCGGCAGCAGAACACACTGCCACTACTTACATCCCGCCTTCTGTGAACCCTTCTTGTAGTGCTTCTCGGTGGCGTGCCGGGCGCACAGAATTTGTATATGCCCTGCAATGCTAATCGTTTGCATGTCCTCTCGCGGGCGACGCATGCTGCGAATTTCAGGCCAATCGGATGCTTCCTTCTTGGTGTTGCATTTTGGGTGGCCAGCAGTGTATTTCAAGCTTTTAATGTAAAACGACTTTTTTTTAAATCGGACTAATAGTTGCAGAGATATGGTGTCCACAGAAGGACGGACAAACCGATAACATAAGCACGATCTTTTTTCACAAAAGACGTGCTAAAAATGTTTTTTGAGCAAATATTATGAATATCTGCAGTTTTATTAATTGAATGCACGTAATATGTAATAAACACATTGTTTACATGAATGAAGTAATTGATGCAGTAACTAATACTTTCTAATTCGGAGGACAAGTGGTTGAAAGTCCATTATTTATTCTTCAGGGAATTTCTAACCAAACAACTGGGGAAGAAATCTTGTACACTATAAAAAATAAGTAGTGTTGATTTCACGAAAAATTTCTGCAAATAACGTGCAGCAAAGTTCCCGGTAGATGTCTGTCTTTTAACGAAATTTCCTATTTAAAACTTTCTGTTTTTTCCAACTTCAGTATTTTGACAAAATTTCCGTAGTCAGTAATTCCATTCATTTCAGAAAAATCTGTTTCGGGGTTTTCCTTATCTTTACTGAAATTTTCGCAAAATTTTCAGTTCTGCCTTTTTCGATTAGATCATCAAATCATATGTAGAGGATTTTAGGAATGGAGTGTCTGACTCCAAGTCTTAAACAACCCTTAGAAATAGGAAGCTAGGAAATTTAGGCTAGAGTGCCCGATAGGAAAGTGACACGGAAGCGAGGTAGAAAGGGGAAGAGAGACGCCCTTATTTACTACTGGGGTGTCAGTACGCGGGGTCTGACGGCTTAAGATAGCCATCCAACACACGGCGGATAGTTAGTGGTTCGAACGTTTGTACCTGTCTGAGATCGAACCCGAGGTTTCTCCGTGGCAGTCACGAACATTCACCACTAGGCCATCCGCGTTCCTTTTTCGGTTAGTTTCTTCATCGGCGTTAATGAACCCTTCCTTGTTTGTCCCTGGTGGGATATGAACCGGCGATCTTCTGAACCTGAAGCTCGTGTCTTACAGCTGAGCAGGCGCAAAGGTACGGGTTGGCTGGGGTGGACGTCAGCCCACCCAACTTTTATTTGAGTCTACCGTTTAGCCCCCCTCCACCTCAAAATAAATATTTAAGCTATTAGAACATATGGCTAGTGCAACCATCTAAGATTTTTTGGGAACTTGGATAAACGTACTGTATCTGTATTTTTCGAATTCACAGAAATTTTGTTATTTAAAATAATTTTTTTGTTAAATTTAGAGTTTGTACTGTACTTCTGCGAAATATAGGGAGTCCTTTGAACGAATTTCTATGACAGTAGTAAAAACACACGATTTTTATAATTATAGTTTAAAAGATGAGAGAGAGAGAGAGAGAGAGAGAGAGAGAGAGAGAGAAAGAGAAATAGATATTCCTTGTCAGTTTCCAAACAAGAATTCACAAACAGCCGTATGACAGAAAAGGAAAGAAAGAAAGGAAGAAAAAACTACGTAAGTAAGCTAAAATTGCGAAGAAATAGTAACTTGCAGTGTTCGAAATGGGCTGGTATACGCCGGTATGGCATACCGGCACTTCATTTTTCCTAGTATTTCATACCGTTACATTTTTTACCTGGAATCTATATACCGCACTAATTTTAGTAGTGGAAACTGCAGAAGTTATTATTCTTATTATTTTTTGTGCCTGACTTACGAAAGCACATTCTTCAATACATTAGGGGTATGCAAAAGTTTCCGCCGCCACCGCTAGCGGGCGCTGTAAGGGTCTAACCGGTCGGCGACCCGTGCTGTCAGTTCGTATGTGAAGCCAAGCCTGGCGGTCGATAAAGTTTATTCGCGGCACTGTTTGTCATTTATGTTTAATTTAGGGAAAAGTGCGAGCGAAACATACGGTTCAATATGTCAGGCGTATGGCGAAACGGTTATGGGTGAGTGGAAGTGTCGAGAATGGTTTGCCAGGTTTAAGAAAGGTGGTCTAAGCTTGGACGACAAGCCACGTACAGGTAGACCGCAGAAACTCGTAAACGAGGAGCTGGAATCGCTGTTGCAAGAGGATGCTACATAATCGACCACGCAACTGGCGAAACGTTTGAAAGTGGCTCAATCGATGGTGGTGCGGCGTCTACAGGCCTTGGGGAAGATCCAGAAGATTGGTAAATGAGTTCCACATATTTTAACGAAGCGAAATATTGATCAACGATTGAGCATCTGCATGTCGTTGCAGAAGAGGTTTCAAGGAAAGAATTTCTTGTGGAAGTTTGTCACCGGGGATGAAAAATGGGTCTATTGCGACAACCCCGTACGCAAGCGATCCTATGTCGACCTAGGCCAGCCATCAACACCCACTGCAAAACAGGATATCCACGAGTAAAAAGCTGTTGTTGTGTGTGTGGTGGAATATGCATGGGGTGTTGTACTTCGAACTGTTGAAACCGGGCGAAACAATCGCTGCACAATGATATAGCGATCAGTTGATGAAACCGAGCACCACAATCGAGCGAAAATGCCCATGTACAGGTAAAAGACGCCGCCCAGTCATCCTGTTACACGATAATGCCAGACAACATGTCGGTGCCACCACGAAATCAACCCTTGAACAGTTACACTGGAAGGATTTACCGCACTTGGCTTACTCCCCGAACATTGCACTCTCAGACTTTCATCTGTTTCGCTCTATGCAACATGCCCTAGCCCAACAGCGGTTCACCACATTTCCAGATGTGGAAAATTTCGTCACTGCGTTCTTCAGCTCAAAACCCGAGTCCTTCTATCACATGGGCATTCATTTGTTGCCTGAAAAAGGACAAAAGGTCATTGATGCTAACGTCCAATATTTCGTTGAATAAATGTATACTGGTTTCCTGATTGTTGCTGTCTTCTTTCTCCTTAAAACGGGGAAACTTTTACATACCCCTAATAGAAAACTTATGTACCTCGTGCCCTTGAGAAATAGCTGTGTGGGAACTATAAAGAGTAGGGGAGTGATGATGAGCTATAAGTTCAATCCTTTAAAGGATGGAAATGAAGCTACCCATAGCGTATGATCATATCTCGCTCTAACCCCAGATCATCCCACTAAAGATGTCTGTAATTTTTATAATATCATGAGTCTGATATATTCAATTTGAAGAGCTTCTTCATAGAAGCTCTTAAAATTTAATTGGGAGTAATAGATTAAACACAAACTTGCAGCTTTGCAGCAATAAGTATAAACTTTTTTCCACTCCGGATATTTTTTTCGGAGGGTGGTGAGATTGCTATTAATTTAAGACCGAATATTCATTCTAATTGCTCGACTTTCTGCTTCATGAAAGTCTCCATTGGACGAGGACTGCTTTCTCGGCTCGAGGCATTAAAGTTCTGAATTCCAATCCAGCTGGATCACTAATGATTAGACGAACTTTAGAAGTATCGTTAATCCGTTGATCCCGGGATAGAGACCCTCGTTATGAACAAGTCCTTAGAGTGTCATAAGTAGTACCCACTGGATCCAGAAACCAACCAACTGAAATCGACCGCCATCGTTTCTAACTTACGGTGCAATAGTATTCCATGGAACTGTTAATTGCATTTTCAAACAAAGGAGTATTTCTTCCAGTGACTTTTTTTTCAGTTTTGGAGATTTTCTGGCGAAGGTACTTTTCCAGATCGTTTTTAGCTAAATATAAGCATACGGGCACTTCAAAATTTCCATTTCGAGCACTGGTAACTTGCCATAGAGATTCGTATCCATGATTCTCATAATACAAGATTCCGTTTTTTATTCGTGCCAGTTGATATACACCAAAACTCAATGCTGTCGAGACACGATGCAAAAAATGGAAATAATTGCAGATTTTAAAAGATGAACTTTTTTATTTACAATTTAAAACCAGGTTAAAATCGTCGCAAGATCTTTCAGACCCACTATGGGTCCTTCATCAGGCACTGCGGGTGTAATTCCGCGAATTATATAGCCGGAAGCAAACATCCACAATGTAACAGTATAGAGGGGTGTCGCTCCAATCCACGCACGCGCACTCGACAAACACACATACACAATGCAAATCACTACAAAAAAAAAAAAAAAACACGGTAATGAGTTGTGATGATATATACAATGATTTGAAATAAGATGTTTCCATGAGATGGGTAGAGTCCATGGAAGCGTCATCGTTACAACACTTATCGGCAAAGAGATTGATGTATAAACTTTCTGTGAACAATAAGTCAGGCTTTGTTGCCGCTGTGGCAATTAAGTAGTGCTATTCTACTCTGCCACATGTTGGCCTTGGTTAATTAATCTGGATAAGGCAGTGACATTCGATCAATTTCTGACATTGTATTTGTGCTCAGATACACGAGTATCAATTGTCCGAAGTGTAGATCCCACGTAATTGGTGGCCTGTGTATTAGAGTCAATAGCTTTAAGCGGAATGGAGTTAGACACCATGCCTCTGCAGAGGATTAGCTTTGTCACGGTCCTTCCTTATTAATGAAAATATCTTGTTGGTCCTTATGCCAAAGGCCAAATCCTGCCTGTGACAAGCATTTTTAAAAATGTGGACAAGTTCAGGGACATAGTCCACAGAGCCAATAAACCTAATTGCTCCCTCATTGCCTCGTAAAGAGGTATACATGGAACGCTGACATCTCTGAAGCTGTCTTACAACAAAATCGTATGGATAGCCAAACCGAGAAGCCAGGTCAAAAATGAGATTAATTTCTTTATTACAAGCTTTGGTAGATGAGGAATGTGAATACGCTCCTGCAAAACAAGAAAGACAAGGCAGCTGTCTTGTGTTGGGTCGGACTAGTAGAAGTAAATGAGGTCAATGTGGGTGGTGCAGAGGGTTTACGATTTACAGAAAAAGAGAAGTTAGATGTGTAACGATACAAACAGAAATCAAGAAAAGGTAGCGAGTACTGTGTTTCAAGTTCAACCGCAAAATCTATGTTGGGGAAAGGGGTGGAAAGCAGCTTTGCAAAATCATTTAGTGCTGGTACAGAATGAGGCCAAAGTACTATAATATCATCGACGTATCACAAAAAAAAGTAATGGTTTCAAGGGGCACTGCTCAAGAACTTTGTTTTCCAATTACTGTAACACCACCTCGGCTAACAGAGCCTAAAGTGGCGAACCCATGGGTGTACCTGCTTTTTATCGATAAATGATGCTGTTAAATCTGAAATAGGTACGTCGTGCTACGAGTCTTAGGGCGTCAATGATAGTGGCGAGAACTTCAGTGGGTATAACATCTAAACTGAAGAGTTTTTCTTCAATGAGTGAGAGGGCAAGCTCGAGAGGTACACTAGGGTATAAAGAGACAACATCTAATGACGCTAGGATAAAGGGCAAATCCCAAGAGTCAAATGATAAATGTTATTCGCAGTAAACAAAGTCTTATTGACTTCCTTAACAGGAAGCCATGTATCGCTTATTCATGACTTGCAAGACTAGCGCACCCTATTCTGTTGGATAGAATTATGACTGTTCACTCATCCATTTTCATGTCCGATGTTCAACAGTTGCAACATAGGCACATTAAAAAACTGTGTGCCCTAATGGCCAAAAATACTGATGGTGTGTGTGATTCATCAAGATTTCACCCCTATGACAAGTGCACAGATACAACCAGGCTTTGTTAACTTGAGTTCAGTGTCCGTAAATGGTGTTCAAATCTCAGCCCTATCTCGTGGATATAAGTACTGCTACCCGAACTCTTGCCAAAATAAGCTTAAGTTGGTATCTCAGGCTGAGAACATAATATGTAGACTGCCACAAGAGTAACAGGAACCAACACGTTACGAAGTTACTCGAGTATTGGCTCACCCTGAAAAGGCACTGCTAACTGAGCAATATAGGACTTTACAATATGAGCGAAAACAGCTTTTGCTTTTGTCACGCAACCCAAATTTCGCCGTGACTTTTGCTGACAAATCACAGCAAATTGTCCTGATGAATCATGATGACTATGCTCGTAAAGTCGTTGAGACAATCGATAAAATTCCTCATGAAATAATCTGCTCTGATCCAACTTCCGCAAGAATAGCGGCACTAAGTAAATTGAAAAACCAAGGTTTTCTCCATACTAACATCTCCAAAAAATATGCATCCACCCAATGTTCCTAGGATCCCTGAATTATTTGGCAAGGTAAAATTACATAAGGAGGGCCATCCCGTTCGCCCACTGGCTTCGGGTTATGTTAACCCCACTCGGCCCTTGGAAAAAGCTTTAACCATTTTCTTGAAGCCTTTAGTTGCTAACACTAATGTTTCCATTCAAAGTTCATCACAGGTCCTTGCCAAAATTAAGTCATTTGGCTCTTGGGATTTGTCCTTTATCCTAGCGTCATTGGATGTTGTCTCTTTATACCCTAGTGTACCCCTCAAGCTTGCCCACTCACTCATTGAAGAAAAACTCCTTAGTTTAGATGTCACACCCATTGAAGTTCTCGCCATCATTGACGCATTAAGATTCGTAGCACGACGTACCTATTTTAGATTTAACAACATCCTTTATCGACAAAAAGTGGGTACACCCATGGGTTCGCCACTTTAGGCTCTGTTAGCCGAGGTGGTGTTACAGCAACTGGAAAACAAAGTTCTTGAGCAGTGCCCCTTGAAACCATTACTTTTTTTGAGGTACGTCGATGATATTATAGTATTTTGGCCTCATTCTGTACTAGCCCTTTATGATTTTGCAAAGCTGCTTTCCACCCCTTTCCTCACCATAAATTTTATAGTTGAACTTGAAACACAGGACTCGCTACCTTTTCTTGATTTCTGTTTGTATCGTAACACATCTAACTTCTCTTTTTCTGTAAATCGTAAACCCTCTGCACCACCCACTGAGTGCCACTTTAGCAATAGCTCCGTACTTGACTTTTTAGAGAAATTGAAGATCCCTACGTCAATGGTCAGACTTATGATGTGCAAATGGAAGCGGATTGGGTCTCAGTCTGCCAAGAAGCGACCTAGTAAATCTTCGGGGCTGACAGAACGTGACAGAAGAGTTCTGTTTAATGACTGTCAGCGAAGAAAGTTTCACGATATGAGTTGCCATGGTCGAGCAACCATTCGTAAGCTGCTAATTAATTCAACTATTGCCACACGGAGAGAGTGCATGGTACAGTGTTCCAAAGCCCTGTACAATTGCAGGCATATGCAGATGACTCGGACCTGATTGCTACATCTTACCCAACATTGGAAGTGGCACTTACAGCCGTGGAACATGCCAGTAAGAAAATATGATTAGTAATTAACTAGTCTAAGACCAAACATATGGCTGTAGGAAAAGTCTTTCCCTCGAGTCTACCATCATGTTGGGTGGTCACACATTCGACAGAGTTGACAGCTTTAAATACCTGGGTTCTACGGTAACTTGCTCCAATGATGTCTCTACGGAAATAAAAATCCGTCTCATGGCTACAAACAGAGCATTCTATGCCCTGAGAAAGTTGTTGAAATCTCGATTCTTAGCTCGAGCAACAAAGTTAACCATCTATAAAACTTAAATAAGACCTGTGCTTACATATGCCTCAGGCACTTGGGCGCTAACTAGGAAAAATAAACGAATGTTGGATACATTTGGAAGAAAACTTCTCAGAAAAATAATTGGCTTATTATGTGACAGTGGACTCTAGCGGAAACGCTACAATAAAGAAATATACTTCATTTACAAAGACCTTACTGTTACTAACATGATTAGGTCAGAGGTGAGATGGCCATGTATAGTGCGAATGGAGGAAAATGAAGCTCCTAAGAAAGTATTGTTTGAACATCCTGAACATTACAGAAAACGAGGACGACCAAAGACCAGGTGGATAGATGGAGTAGCGGAGGTCACAAAAGGCCTGGGCTGCCAGAACCGGAAAATAATGGCCCAAAATAAAAAAAACATAGCAAAAACTTGTTGAGGAGGTCAAGGTTCACACTGAACTGTAGAGCCAAGAAGAAGAAGAAGATGAACGAGACACGCAGAGTAGTGTGGGGTAAGAACGTCGATCGTGGACTGAAGGCTAATGGAAAAGTGAGCTTTGGACTGACGACTAATGGAAAAGTGAGCTTTGGACTGACGACTAATGGAAAAGTGAGCTTTGGACTGACGACTAATGGAAAAGTGAGCTTTGGACTGACGACTAATGGAAAAGTGAGCTTCGGACTGACGACTAATGGAAAAGTGAGCTTAGGACTGACGACTAATGGAAAAGTGAGCTTCGGACTGACGATTAATGGAAAAGTGAGCTTTGGACTGACGACTAATGGAAAAGTGAGCTTTGGACTGACGACTAATGGAAAAGTGAGCTTCGGACTGACGACTAATGGAAAAGTGAGCTTCGGACTGACGACTAATGGAAAAGTGAGCTTCGGACTGACGACTAATGGAAAAGTGAGCTTCGGACTGACGACTAATGGAAAAGTGAGTTTCGGACTGACGACTAATGGAAAAGTGAGCTTCGGACTGACGACTAATGTAAAAGTGAGCTTCGGACTGACGACTAATGGAAAAGTGAGCTTTGGACTGACGACTAATGGAAAAGTGAGCTTCGGACTGACGACTAATGGAAAAGTGAGCTTTGGACTGACGACTAATGGAAAAGGGAGCTTTGGACTGACGACAAATGGAAAAGGGAGCTTTGGACTGACGCATCACGGTACACTGTCTTACAGTCTGATGGTCGTTCCTGGGATGGTAGGATGCAAGGAGAAAGATACCTTCCGTGTTGGATCGTCTCGATAATGAAGTTTGGTGAGGCAGCAAGATGGAATGGATCGGTTTATCGTGTTTCGGCTTGGACCCAGTGGTCATTTTACACTAAAGCATGAGCTCTACCTATAATGCACGGAAAAGTACCCCCACATTCGGTAAATTCTCCCACATTGGAAAACTCTCCCATAGGAAAATTTGTTCATGGAAATCTCCCTCACATTTTTGAGTAAGTGACAGTGCACAAACTGCATTTTACACAAAATATCGAATGTCAGGAGTCACCATTTCCATTTTCACGCAGTTTAAAACAAGATTCAGCCGTACAAGTAGCCCAATTACGTGTGGGAAATTTCCGGGGTTGGCATTTCCATTTCTACCAACACTTACAGACCTAAGGCTAGTAACTAATATTGAATGCGTAAAAAAAGCGCAAAGCTATTAACTTGACTTTTTATTTAAACTTTACGAATATGACATCGAAGAAGAAAAAATTTGTAAAAGGCCTAAGCCTAGAGCCTGTTAATTAACGTATGGTGCATAAGTAAAAGAGCAATAATATTAACATTATTTGTTATGTAAACGTTATGAACATGGGAATGACGGAATGGAAACCGTTAAAAGGGCCTAAACATTAAGCCTAATAATTAATATTTTTGGCCTGAGTAATATCGCAATATTAGTAATTTGACATGTTACATAAACGTTACGAGCATGAGCACGATAGATTAAAAAACTGCCGACCCCGAAAATTTCCTCCACTCTGTTAGCCTGCTATACCCGTGAAACCGCCTGTTGCAATGAGCTGCGGTAAAAGTGGAAATGCAGATCCCGGAAATTCCCCCCACATTTTGCTTCCACTTATAAAACATCTGTAACAATACAAAATTGGTAGCTGTGAATCCGTTTATTGGTGCCATTCATAGCTTCCAAATTTGTATTGTACCATGGTGTAAACCCGTATTTCATTCATTGAAATATCTGTAATTCGCAAAATTCGAAATGCCGACCCCGGAAATGTCCCCCACCATGTCAGCCTGTTACTTGTAAGACCGCCTGTTATTATAAACTGTAGTGAAAGTCGTTATACTTATGAAACATCTGTAAGTGTTGTTGAAATAAAATGAATCGTACGAGTAGCGCAAATGTGTGGGTGAGATGGAACCCCGGAAATTTCCCCTACACATTTGCGCTACTTGTACGGCTTCGTCTTGTTTTAAACTGCGTGAAAATGGAAATGGTTACCCCAGAAACCTCCCCCACTTTCGATATTGTGTGTAAAATGTAATTTGTGCACAGTCTCTGACTCAAAAATGGTGGGGGAGATTTCCAGTGCGGGGAATTTACCAAATGTGGGGAAATTTTCCGGTGCCGCCCCGGTGGCGCAGTGGTCTAAGGCGTTGGCCTCTGATCATTCGTCCGAAGGGGTCCGGGTTCGAATCCCGGTGAGGCATGGATGTTGTGTTTGTCTTACGGCACTGGCTCTCTCCCTTCCTGGAACCAGTGACCCTAAATTAGGGACGGGCGACTGCTTATAGCCCATTGAGTTGCTCACGGGGGTCGTTAAACCTCCAATGAAAAAAAAAAAAAAAAAAAATTCCGGTAGGGGACTTGACTGGTTACTCTCTACCTAGACGTTAGACCTTGGCAATCATGCACTATTAAGTGGTAGGCAGTATTCTGGAGAAGGCACATACCCCTGCCATCATTACAATAAATCATGTCATACTGTGCTCGTTGTTACAGATTGGTTTGAGAATATGGACGCCGAGATATTGGACCAGCCAGCCTTAAGTCGTGACCTAAACCCTGTAGAGAATCTTTGAGAAGAATTGAATCATCTGGTCCGTGGAAAAAGAGATCTCCCAACAAATTAAGATGTACTGGACAATACTTGTGAAGGCCGAATAGCGTAACATATCGGCGGGAATTTACAAAAGAACTGATGGAGAGTATTCTTCGAAACCTATTTTATTGTTGTTAAACCATCGTGAGCAACTGGATGGGCAATAAGCAGCCTTCCGTCCCTAATTCTGGGCCACTGGTTCCAAGGAAGGGAGAGAGCCATTGCCGTAAGACAAACACAACATCCATGCCTCACCGGGATTCGAACCCGGACCCATCTTCGAAGAATGATCAGAAGCCGTCGCTTAGACCACTGTGCCACCGGGACGGCCACGAAGACTACGGGCCGTCATGAGGACCAACGATTTCAGCATACACAATATTAATTTTTTTTTTTTTTTTTTTTTTTTTGTAAATTTGTAAATAGAGATTATTTATAAACATGCAAGTGTCTGGACATTAATGGCAGGGCAATGTATTGAGCACAAGTAAAAAAATAATAAAAATAATAGCCGCCCCGGTGGCGCAGTTGTCTAAGCGATGGCCTCTGATCATTCGTCCGAAAGGGGCTCGCGTTTGAGTCCCGGTGAGGCATGGATGTTGTGTTTGTTTTACGGCACTGGCTCTCCCCTTCCCTGGAACCAGTGGCCCTAAATTAGGGACGGGAGACCGCTTATAGCCCATTGAGTTGCTCACAATGGTCGTTAAACATCCTATAAAAAAAACAGTAATAGTAAATGCAAAGCCACAGTGGCGGCCCTAGTCCTTGCGGGCCCCCGGGCGATGGCTCTTCATGGGGCCCTTCGCAATCGCAATAACCCAAAACCATCGCAATAACCCCTTATATACGTAAAAAATTACATGTTTTGCTTACTCTAACCGTAAACCAGCCGCTCGATTTTTTCCTTTTTTTCTTCACACAAAAAACCTCACTTGGGGTGATCCCAAAGCAATTTTTTTATCGGGAATTGTGGTATTGATTTTTATGAAATAAACACGATATAATACAATACATTGTTTATTAATATCATTAGGAATCCAAAATATTGCCTTTCCAAAATGACCTGTTGCTAAATAACAAGGATAGCTGTATAATTATAAGATAAGTCTATTATTTGAAGAAGAATTCTGCGACATTTCTTGTATCTGAAGTCTCCATAGTCCAGAGTAGATGCCTCGTCGTTTTCTATGGACAGAAGAGCGAATACATTGCAACTCACTACTTGTACCCGAAATTGCCGCAAAACTCATGAAAAAAATCTTCAAATTTTTTTTTAATTTAGACATTACTCCACAACTTTCACGCTGAAAAAATGTCTCTGACCAAAAAATAAAAATTTTTCTAACAGAGTAATTTTTTGATGTCACTAATTAAAACCAGTAAACAAATATTTAGATTGGTCATTTATTTATATATGATCGTGAACTACAACCACAATATTTTAGATGACGCCAGGCAAAAACTACTAATTAATAATTGGCGGAGGTGGGGGGCCCCTCTAGGCGCGGGGCCCTGTGTGGTTGCCCGGTATGCCCGTACCTGGAACCGCCACTGCCAAGCCATCATATGAAAAAGTAATAAAATTTAGGTATTGCAAAGGACGTGTTATTGTTCTGTTGGTATTCACACCAGTGGAGTAGCCAAGGAGGGAAGGGTTGAACACCCCCTTCCTTTTGAGGGGGAGATTGAGAACAAATTTAAAGCGATATATATGTATTAATATATATTAATACGAGGCTTTTACCAATGAACCAAACCCATGGATCCCCCTTAAGAAATTACGCCACTGATTCATACTGAAAAACAAAATAAAACAGAAAAGGAGAATGCTTTTATATAATGTTGTTTTACCAATTTATAGAATAAAACCGTTCTTCTTATATCTGTTAAAACTTTCAATATTGTTTTGCAGCCATTTCTTCTGTTTGAGTGAATTCCTTTCACTCTCAAAGCCATTTTTCATAATTTCGTTTTCCTACGGAAGTTTCTTTTTGGTTGTTTAAATTACTCTCGAGGAAGGAAGTCGGGCATTTTGCTTTCTGTTTCATATTCCAAAGCTCCGCATTGGTCGCCTTTATCGACTTTGTAATTGTTTATCTAAACATGAACTCCACTTGAGTTGTGAAACTGAAATTTGATATCTTTATGAGGACTCATTCTCTGAAGATTAACAGACGTATAAATAGAGCTTTTAGATTTCTATTTCAAGCATAGTTCACCTCAACGAACACAAGCATCTTATTTTTGAAGAAAAGAAGTTTTACGAAAGACAAGTAAGTATTATTATTTTTCTTTAATTGAACGCAGCCTGAATTTGATTTTGTATTTATTGAAGATGTCACAAATACTAAATAATTATCTTTCTTATAACTAAACCACAACACAAAGTTCTTTAGTAATCCAAAAGTGACATGTCTTGCGTTATTTTGTTTCTGTGTATTTGTTTAGTGCACGATGTCCGTTCACGGACTTTCTAAATTCAGGCCGCTTTTCAAACTATGATAATATTGATGATTTAGTAAGCAGAAATAAGTAATAGCAGTGATTGGAAAGCTACTTTTTAAAAGTATATTGCTACTGCTACAACTACAGTAGACTCCCAAATCCGGCCTCTCCATAATCCGGCCTCCTTCTCCTTGTGGTTTTTCGTTGCAGAAATCGTGTTAATATCAGACCGGAATGAATTTATCTTTCTTATTACTAAAAAACAACACAAAGTTCTTTAATAATCCAAAAGTGACATGTCTTGCGTTATTTTGTTTCTGTGTATTTGTTTAGTGCACGATGTCCGTTTACGGACTTTCTAAATTAAGGCCGCTCTTCAAACTATGATAATATTGATGCTTTAGTAAGTAGAAATAAGTAATAGCAGTGATTGGAAAGCTACTTTTTAAAAGTATATTGCTACGGTTACAACTACAGTAGACTCCCAAATCTGGCCCTCGATTATCCGGCCTCTCCATAATCCGGCCTCCTTCTCCTAGTGGTTTTTCATTGCAGAAATTGTGTTAATGTCAGACCGGAATGAATTATATTTCGTATACGAGTAAAGTTTTTAATTTTAGCCTTATGTTTTGTTTTGAATTGGCACTAACGTTCATGTAATTCAATTTAAAATGAAAGTAGGAAGAATCCTCAAAATAATTAAGAACATTACAAAAAGCATCTTCATTAAAGCAGACAAAAATATGTGACATGTTTCGAAGTTGCCACACTGATTAGAAAATGCAAGATTTCATCTGTGCTGTATTGCAATTGTACGTTTCTTTTACTGTACCGCCATGGGGTTCCCCCTTTCAGCATGTCTAGTCGAGTTTTCCCTCCAACATTTGGAAAATTCCGCCTTAGAGTCTTGTAAGTATAAGCCACTTTTATATATAAGGTACGTCGATGACATTTTTGTCATCTGGCCTCACTCTTACGATGAGCTAACCGTTCTCCGGGATCATACGTCACGACAATATCCTACGATATCCTTTACAGTGGAGTGTGAGGAAAACCACACCTTACCATTTCTGGATTTTAGCTTAATACGCAATCCTGTCACCCATCAACTTATCTTTACAATTTATTGTAAACCAACCTCTTCACCTGCGATGATACAGACTCCTTTCACCCGAGCAACTATAAGTTAGCCTCAATCTCGTTTATGGTTAGACGGGCAGTAACTCATTGTTCAAATGACGCTCTCGGATGTTTTGAACTTTTAAAGATTAAAGAACTATCCTCTTCGTTTGGTTTCCATCATACTACTGTGAACAAACTCTACAATAAAATCCTGTTTTCACGGGAATACTCTTTAATTCGTGATTCCCCACAAAGAAGGTATGTAGGTTCACTCGACTACTACCCAAGCTTAACTCCGGTGTTAAAGAACCTGTACAGATGTCATAACAATCTCTTGCATCTGATTAGAAGTGATCATGACAAGGTGAATATGGAAAACGTGCATGGAATTTATTCCATTCCTCTATTTCCCCATGACTCATCGCAAACCAATATATTATACAGTATATCGGTTTCACCAGGAGGATATTAAAGACTAGAATCTCAGAAATGGTAAGTTAACTACGGCTTTAGCCCGCTGTGTTCAGGAAGGACAGCATTACCCACAATGGAAGGAAGCAGCTATCCTGCAAAGAACATTTAATAATAATTATTCCTTACTTTTGTGCGAAAGTTTAAATATTAAAGCCAACACTTACTTCCTTTTGCTGTAATGATAATCTGCCTGTATATGTATCACAAACTTGGAGATCACTGATTCCTTATGAACAAAACTTACTTCTAGATGTTATGAATATATGACGCTTTATGTAAATCACCGTATACAATTGCACTGGCCACATGCTACGTATTTACTCTATACAATGCCTGTTTCCGTTCCACTCTTTGTCAGACATCTGATGATGACACCAAAGTGGTGGTCGAAAGATCATATGTGG
Organism: Macrothele yani; assembly: GCA_039090855.1. Classification (NCBI taxonomy): domain Eukaryota; kingdom Metazoa; phylum Arthropoda; class Arachnida; order Araneae; family Macrothelidae; genus Macrothele; species Macrothele yani. Next base: position 40,067,822 of record CM077010.1, on the reverse strand, counting down.
TCATTTTATTTTATTTATTTTTATTGTAAATAAATGTTTTTAAATTATCCATCTCTGACCACCAAACTTCATATATCGTGCAACGATGGCTTGCTCCTCTTTTAATCCCAAACTACGTCAGTATAGTTGAAACGGTAAAATATTCGACTCCGGAGAAGAGAGATGTGGCTTCGAATCCCATCACCAGAGGTAACACATACGCCAAAATGGCAATTTGTAGCTATAAGACTTCGTCGCTGTAGTTCAAGCGATAGAATATCAGTCTGGAGAAGGAAGATTTGGGTTCTAATACCATCACCTGAGGTGACAAACATGCCAAACCGGCAATTTGTAGCGATAAGCCTTCGTCGGTGCAGTTCAGGTGGTAGAATATCTGAGTCCAGGGAAGAAAAATGTGGGTTCGAAATCCATCACCGGTAAATTTGGGTTTTTATGTTGTAAAGCGTATCAGTCACTGAACAGCAGTGTCCTGTGTCGACACTTGTTAGAGTGTATGAGTCAATGGGACTTTGAAGATGACGATATCATAACTGTGAGGAAAACTGGAGCTGAACTTAAAAACATCACAGAGATTTTCAAAAATTAGCAAAAAATTGCAAGTTACTGATTAAATAATGAACGATTTGCTGCTAGCATTTGTAAAACGTAAAGAAATATAAACTTCGAATTATCCATGTATACCCTAAACTCCGTTAGCCGGATAATCACGTGAACATTGCAATTTGTCGTAGTTTAGACTGTATGAGTGATAAAATTATCACAAAGATAACAAAAAAAAGCTCCAGCATTTGAACATGCACGTTTTTTTAATTAACATTCATTTGCGTAGGAGAACTTTGCTCAAAAGACAACATTTTATTGGACTGAACTATCTGCTTCTCACTTGATAAGAAACATGATTCATTTTCGGATTATCCGTGTATACCTTAAAATCCATTATCCCGGATAATCGAGAGCACATATCAGTTTGTCGAGTTTAAGATGAGTGATAACATGTCCACAAACAAAGAGGACGAAGAAAACAGCTCAAGCATTTTAGCATGCACGGTTTGTAACGTATACTCTATATTCACTTTCCTTTTGATTTTACTATCTCTGGTTATTTTATTTCACTATGTAAATTATCTTCTTACTGAACGAAATATTATTTCACCCGCTGAATGAGATCTGGCAATGAGTGTAAGTCATGACGTGGTGGTAGCTAGTATATAGGCGCGTTCAACGAGACTTAGAGAGAGCTTTTGTTGTTGTTATGAGAGAGCTTTTGTTGTTGTTATGAGAGAGCGTTGTTGTTTACGGAGAGCGTTTGCTGTACGAGGAGAGATTTTGTTGTTATGAGGAGAGATTCTTCATTATTGTAAAACAAGTTGTGTGTGTGCTTTAGATGACCAAGAGTCTTATAATAAAAGAGCTATTTGTAAGTACGACTTTCTCAATTAATAGTTTTTGTCAGATCTCTGTCTGGCTGTTAGGTTTATAACATTAGTTTATTACCATAAATAACCAGCGTTAAAACTTTATTCAGGTTCTTAATTAACTAGTAACAACAACCATTTGAATTCACTATTTGAAGCTTAGTACAAGTATATCTTTCAGTAGCAGAAGCATTATACTTAAGCTCAGTAGGAAAGCTTTATTCATTATAATTAGCTTAGCGGAAAGCAAAATAAAGCTAATTCATTATAGGTTTTTAATCAACATTCATTTGTGTAGAACTTTGCACAAAAGACAACATTTTTAGTGGACTAAAATATCTGCTTCTCAGTTGATAAGAAACATGACTGATTTCATGTATTACTAAGAACTTACAAGACGTGGTTCATTTTTAGAGATGGGTGTCTTACTGGTTAGTGCCACTTTGAGAATTTTCAGGCAAAAGAATTAGGCTAAACAGCACTCTTGCAACTTGCTTGTTAGAAAAATGTAGCAATTATAGCAGCATTTTCCTAATCTGGTAAAATTATATAAAATGTTTATCTCTCTTAAACCACATATTGTTGAAATTTTTACTACTTGCAAAAGATTTCTAAAGAGTTCTGATTAATTACAGGTTGGAAGAAATATCAAAGACGAAATGGAAATGAAACTTCTGGCTGTTTTGTTGATTGTTGCTCCAGCTTGCATTTTAGCAAGTGTCACTTGCCCTGATTCAAGTTACTGTCCTGATGGTGAGACCTGCAATACATATTATACATACTCGTACCCTTTTCATGATTACTTATATTTTTTTTTTCATTCATCTAATGAGCTATACAATGGAGCTTTGCAGAAATTAATAATATTAATAAGATATGTCAAACAAGAATGTTAGTCCGGTTCCATTACAAAAAACTTACTGTAAATTTTATGGTTGGAATCGTTAACGAGGTTGCTATCATAAACCTGTAAAACTAACAGTTTTATGCCGTATTATTTACAGATAATTACTGAGAAGGAACTGTTGTGTACACTGAAAATCTGACAGTTACATGCTATATAACTTACTGTGAAGTAACAGTTATAAACCGTAAAACTGACAGTTACATATCGCGTGATTTACTTCATTGTTCTGTCACTCTTAAAAAATACATGGTCTTTATAGACAGGAGATTGAAACGAATTATAATTTTATATTTTCTGCTTCACGGTCTTACGCCACAAGAAGATTCGACGTAGTGTACATATGGATGAACTTCCCATAATTAAACTGCAAATTTCACAACTGTACATCATCTACCGGCCCCATGTAAAAAATAAATGAAATGAAATAGAAATATTTCAGACAATAACAAGTGAAATTAAAATATTTAATTTTCACGTAACTATCCATTTTTTTTACTTCACGAGTGCACCACACAACACACACGTTACAAGTAGCCACAAGAACAGTTCGAGTAATCCATGAGTGTGCGCACTGTTCCCTTCCTTTGTTGATCACCAGTTCGTGTTGCAAATCCCATAACTGTAAATTCTACAGTTGTAAAGAGTTGAATATAAGAACGACATTTTACTATAGCGATATGCAATAATTTTCACTAACAACTGGGGCTCAAGTTTATAGAAATCTTTCCCTACAGTATGGAAACGGTGTTTTACCACACGCACAGCAGAGTATTTACGAGTTTCCAAGTTCAAAAATGTTCATACAAGTGTAAAAAAACGAAAAAAAAAAAAAGCGAAAATTCCGCACACTTCCACTGCTGACGATAGCGTTGAACAAGTCCGTGCTATGTATGGTAACGGCAAACAGAAGAATGTCTTTCGACGCAATGGCAAATCATATGCAAATTAGTCATGGTTCTGCCAACGAAATCAAAAATGACTAAACTGTAAATCCTGCGAAACATGAGTCACAGAGGCGTACAAACTCAGTCGTCTGAACATCTTTCAATGCGTTTCCGAGTTTCCATGTAAATATTTGTCATTTAGAAATACCCTGCAGTGCAGGATGTTTCTTTTAGAAAGCAGTATGGATGTTAACACCAATGAGCTCAGCCGTTCCTGCAGTGCAGTGGTCTAAGCGCTGGGTTCTGATCATACGTCCGAGATGGGTCCGGGTTCAAATCCAGTGAGGAATAGATGTTGTGTTTGCCTTATGGCACTGATTCTCTCCCTTCCCTGGAACCAATGGCCCTAAATTAGGGACGAATGACTGCTTATAGCCCATTGAGTTGCTCACGGTGGTCGTTAAACCCCCAATAATAATAATAATGAAAAAACGAGTAACTCACAAATTGCCGCTGAGTGGTCAGAGGCGCGAGCCTCTAGCTAATCGTCACGGTTGTACTTCGGTTTGTGTTCTTATGAGGTCAGGAAATGTGTTTTTCCTATAGCTCTGGTTTTGTCTCTTCTCTAGAACATGTTTCCCTTCATTAGGGACGGACGACTCTTTAGCCCTAGGTACACAAGGTGGTTGTCAAACCGCAAAGCAAAAGATAACTCTCCGCTGAATTTGCTGTTGTTTGCTAGATTCTGGGAGCATTTCAGTGGATATAAGGGATGAGCATCCCTATTTTAGGGGTACTGATTACGAGAAAATAAAAAAAAAAAAAAAAGTCACAGGTCCAACAGAGCATTCGTTGTGTCCGATGGCATTCAAAGGTTGGACCTCTCACATAGAGTACGACCAAACGCGCATATAGAAAATGTACCTCTTAAATACTTTGAATTTGAATTCAAACTCAAAATATTTGCCAATGCAATATAGCCTAAACAGCTGCTTCTGCTCGCATGCCCATGCAATATAGCATAAACAGCTGCTTAGGTTATGAGCAAATTTTCAAAAATTTCAACTGTTTTCGAATAGCTCTCTGAAAATAAATAAGTGCAAGACTTCGAAGGGTAATCCGGGTTTTATAGGTGTAAAATGATCACGCAAGATCTGCCAGGCTATCATCACTCGCCAACGGGCGGCTTTTTTAAGGCATTAGAACAAAAAAGACTAAAAACTGAAAGCATAAATAGAACAGAGAGGTTTAAATGAAATAAACGATGGCTAACAAGTCGTAACAATAGCTCTTTGTTCCAAGAGCTCTTCTACTAGAGTTAAATTATTAAAATCTGAAAAAATGTGTTCTATTATTCAGATTGGAGTTTCTATGTTCCTTGAAAAATCCATTTGATTGATGTGCGGAAGCTTGGAAACGCTTATTTATATATTCTTATGCCAATAAAGCGGATTACTAGTGTAGTTTTAATATTTTGTTTATCTGTTGAATCGGATTACTAATGTAGTTTTACTATTTTATTTATCTGCTAACTATTGTTGCGACCTAAGCATAAGCAGGGGAGCACGTTCTCCCCCAACTTAAAAATTGGGAAAAATAATTAACCTCCAGACTCGCTAAACATGAATGCCGGTTGCTTCGACTAGCGAATCCTCTGATGGTTATATTCAAATTGATCGGAAACTTGAAACTTGGTCGTTCTGGGTGGTGTAGCGGTTAGCATACCCGGGCGTTTTCTGGGAGACGCGGGTTCGAGTCCCGCTCCAGGACGATGGACATTTTCAAGTTTTCGGATATTATCTGACTTACCTTCCTTGTCACATTTACGCCAAAAATCGGATTGTGATCTTCAAAATTTGTATAGTCGTTCGCCTTTTAAATGTTATAAAGCGTAACATACAGCCAAGGGAACAACGCTACGCAATAGCAACCATTGCTATGACTGCTTTCCAATAGTCATCATCTGATGATGGGATTCATCATCAGATGACGGCATGAGGTGCTATAAAAGGCATATTAGCCGGCGCAGTGGCCCAAGCGATGGCCTCTGATCTTTCGTCCGAAAGGGGTCCGGGTTCGAATCCGGGTAAGACATGGATGTTGTGTTTGTCTTAAGGAACTGGCTCTCTCCCTTCCCTGGAACCAGTGACCCTAAATTAGGGACGGGCGACTGCTTATAGCCCATTGAGTTGCTCACAGTGGTCGTTAAACCTTCAATCAAAAAAAAAAAAAAAAAAAAAAGGAATGTCATTTTTCTATCCTCATCAGAGTGAATCAATGCATGCCTAGCACACCTTGCAGTTTTGGATGTATTACGCATGTAAAAAGCCTAAGTTATGCCACTAATGGCAATTGAACAGGAGCATTTTCGGAGAAACTGTTTCCGAGAATGCCCCCCTGCCCCAAAGAAACTATCAGTTTACACTTATTTGTGCCCCCTCCGCAATTTTTGGTCACGCTACACCTGTGGACCTAAATGATATTTCGCATCATGTACTGGCTGGTCCTAAAGTCTTGCGACATTTTTAGAAAATTAATAACATGCAATTTCGAAATGGTGAGGCCCATTGTTCTCCTCCAAATGTTGAACTGTGACGTACTATAGAGGTGAAACACCTGTCAAGATGGCAACGTTGCAGCCAAAAATGTCGGTGTAACTTAATTGGGAAAACATTCGGCTCCGGAGCTCATGGATGCGGTTTCGATCTGTGCCACCGACAAATTTGGATCTTCACATTGGCTCACGATTGTGGAAATGGCCTTTGGGTTCTTCGAAAAATGTGTGATGTTCCTTCCACACATCGTCTGGAATTGATGAGTATTCCTTCTTCAATGCTTCAAAAATGTGTGATGCTGTTTCCACACATCGTCTGGAATTAACCAGAATTCCTTCTTCGTTAGCGGGATACTTCAAAGCGTGGTTTATCTGCTGACCCAGAAACCTATGATTCCGTCTCAGCCCTTTCTCAAAGGGGGTATCAGCTTATGAGACTTACTACAAAGGTAAAGCACATACCAAGACGAAAAATTTGCAGCAATAAATTATGTCGGTGTTGCTTAATCGGAACAGAAGGTTCGATGACGCCACTACCAATTCTGTGTTTTCACAGAATAATCTGGACTTTAGAAGATGTGAATCCGTTTTTTGGTGTAAATAAGACATGGATGGTAAGTCAGAATAACATCTTTAAAATTCGTATTGTATGGTGCAATGCCGCATTCCATTCATTATTTATCTGCTCCTCCGGGCAACCACGGGATGGAATTCTTAACCTCCAGATTAGCTAAACATAAATGCCGGTTGCTTCGACTACAGATTCCTATGATGGTTGTATTCAAAATAACCGGAAACTTGAAAGTTGGTCGTTCTGAGTGGTGTAGTGGTTAGCAAACTCGGGCGTTATCCGGGAAACGCGGATTCGATTCCCGCTCCAGGACGATGAAATTTTCAAGTTTTCGGATATTATTCTGACTTACCATATATGTCATATTTACACCAAAAAACGGATTCACGTCTTCAAAATTTGTATTGTATGGTGTAATCCCATATTCCATTCAATCTGGACTTTGTTGCGTATAATCGCAGTCTGTTATGCAAAATTCTCATCATTACTATTCATACCAAATCCACTTGTGCAGCAGTTTGTCGGGTTGGACTCTTCAGGCTCCGAGAAAATGTTTTGCGAACTCGTTCCACGTCGTCTTCCGAAACACTGGGGCTACCACTTCTTGGCGTGTCTAACACACCAGTTTCTAGAAATATACCTCTCTAATGCTTAATTCTTTTAGCATCAGGAGGATTAATGACGAAATGTGCACAAAAATTTATTTGCACTTGAGTTACTGATTACGTTTCAAACAAGTTTGTAAAATCATGCAATGCATTGATTATAATACGCTTTCCAACATACCAGAAATCATTACTCAAGTTATCACTCAAGTTATGAGAATAATGGCTGTGGAATAAATCTCGGTCCTGTGCCCTGACCTTTGATCCCATTTCGATGATATTCAACAGAACCGGTTCAGTATACGTCCGAAATACCATGATAAAGTTTTGTCGTAATCGAAGCATTTTTACGTAAGTTATGATGCATAAGGGCTATGGAATAGACCCCGCTCCTGTGTTCTAACCTTTGACCCCCATTTCGCCCATTTTCAATAGAATTTGTCGCCAGGTGGTCCCCTACCACATATTAAAATTTCGTCGAAATCGAACCTTTTTTACGTTAGTTATGACGCATAACAACAGTGGAATGGATTCCGCCCCTGTGTACTGACCTTTGACCCCATTTCGTTCACTTTAAATAGGGTTCCTTCCCAGGTGATCCCCTGCCAGATACTAAAATTTCATCGAAATCGAACGATTGTTACGCGAGTTATCGTGTGGACGGACATACGCACACAACGCGTGACGTAATGAGACAGATGGTGTGACCACGCGCCAACATTCTCAAACGCGAGATTGTGACGTCATAAGATTTCTAAGCATTGGTAACATTAATGGAGTAACGCCATGACACTTAAAACGTTATAATTCGGGGTGGTTATTTAACCCACTAAACGAATTCTCCTAGAGTCGAGATCAAGCTAAACCGATTTCTAGTACCAGAAAACAGTAGGTTAACGACTTTCATCAAAATTCTTAGAGCCGTTTTCAAAATAAAATGTATATACATACATACAAGAATTGATACTTTTTTTTTTTTTTTTAATTGGAGGTTTAACGACCACCGTGAGCAACTCAATGGGCTATAAGCAGTCGCCCGTCCCTAATTTAGGGTCACTGGTTCCAGGGAAGAGAGAGAGCCAGTGCCGTAAAACAAACACAACATCCATGCCTCACCGGGATTCGAACCCAGACCCCGTTCGGACGAATGATCAGAGGCCAGCGCCTTAGACCACTGCGCCACCGGGGCGGCTGCTACTTTAAAGTGGACGTCAAGTAATTTTGCTTCCTATACTTCCAATGGAAAAACTTCTGTACACATTTTCTTCACAATTAATGCGTTCCCAAGGATGAAAATTTGAACATCGATTAAAATAGCTTCATTTCATAACTTGGAATACTTAATATTTCTAAACCATAACCGCAATTATGCAATCCAACATTTATTTGTCCACTGACGTCATCAAAGTACAGGTCGCGCCATCTTTTTTCTGGTTTCAACACCACCAAAGGAAAAAGTTATTGATTTTTAATATAATTATGGTTATGTTTTAGAAAATATTAAGTTTTCCAAGTTATAATATGAAGTTATTTTAATCGATGTTCAAATTTTCATCCTTGGGAACATATTAATTGTGAAGGAAATGTGTACAAAAGTTTTTCCATTGGAAGTATAGGAAGCAAAATTACTTGACGTCCACCTTAATAGTATGGGATAAGAGCGATGGAATGGATCGCAATCCTATGTCCTAACCTTTGACCACATTTCGTCCATTTTCAATAGGGTTCGTCCCCAGATGGTCCTCTACTATACATACTGAAATTTCATCGAAATCGAAACATTTTTACGCACGTTATGACGCATAAGGGCAATGGAATGCATCCCGATATTATGTCCTGAGCTTTGACCCCACTTCACCCATTTTGAATAGGGTTCGTCCCCAGGCGGTCTCCTACCACATAGTAAAATTTCATTGAAATCGAACCATATTTACGCAAGTTATGACGCATAAGGGCAATGGAATGATCCTGCTCCTACGTCGTAACCTTTGACCCCATTTGTTTCATTTTCAATAGGGTTTGTCCTCGGGTGGTCCCCTACCACATAGTAAACTTTCATTGAAATCGAACCATATTTACGCAAGTTATGACGCATAAGGGGAATGGAATGATTCCGCTCCTACGTCGTGACCTTTTTCCCCATTTGTCCCATTTTCAATAGGGTTCGTCCCCAGTGGTTCCCCTACCACATACTAAAATTTCATCGAAATCGAACCATTTTTACGCAAGTTATCGTGCGGACGGACAGACGGACGGACAAAGCTGGAGCATATACGCTTCTTCAACCTACGGTTGGAAAGCGTAAAAAATCATGCCCCACAAACTACTTTTTCCTGCACATTTGTCATTGTAACGCTAGTAGCTATGAACAGGAAGAAGAACGGAGACCATCTACACTCAATGACAGACAACAAAATTTCATAAATTTACCTTTCAAAAGCTGCAAATCTTATTTCTGTAAGTGGTATAGTTATTTTTCATTAATTTTCTAAAAATAGAGCAAGACAGCATTTCTGATGCTATGCATCTTTTCCAACAGTTCTAAAGTAAAACATGCCGCCCCCGGGGGCGCGTTGCCAGATCCTAAAATTTCATCGAAATCGAACGCTTCTGACCATTCGTCCGATATGAGTCCGTAATTTCATTGTTACCCAACAATACGTTTTTCAAATCTCGGTGAGGCATGGATGTTGTGTTTGTCTTACGGCACTGGCTCTCTCTCTCTTCCCTGGAACCACGGGCAATTGCTTATGGACCGGCAACTGCTTATAGTCTACTGAGTTGCTCACGGTGATCGTTAAACCCCAAACAAAAAGCAATAAAGTAAAAAAAATTGATGTAACGAAAATAGATAACGGAAGTAGCCAAATCCATTGTTAATTATCAGAGTCGATCTATCCCATGAAGTGACGCAACAATAGTTAATTTCTATAAGCAGTCGCTCGTCCCTAGTTTCGGGCCACTGGTTCTAGGGAAGGAAGAAAGCCAGTGCCGTAAGACAAAAACAACATCTATGCCTCCCCGGGATTCGAACCCAGATCCCTTTCGGACGAATGATCAGAAGCCACCGCTTAGACCACTGCACCACCGGGGCAACAATATGTTTTACTAAACTATCGCTCTACATTATTTCATCACGTTTTACATAAACCTAAGAATATCTCGCGGCAGTCTGCGTAAATTACGAGAACCTGATGCTAAATTTGATTTCCGTCTCGGTGGCGCAGTGGTCTAAGCGATGGCGTCTGAGATGGGTGCGGGTTAGAATCCCGTGAAACATGGATGTTGTGTTTGTCTTACGGCACCGGCCCTCTCCCTTCCCTGGAACCAGTGGCCCTAAATTAGGGACGGCCGACTGCTTGTAGCTCAATAAGTTGCTCATGGTGGTCGTTAAACCCCCGATTAAAAAAAAATGTGATTGATTGATTGAAGATTGAAGGTTTAACGACCACCGTGAGCAACTCAATGGGCTATAAGCAGTCGCCCGTCCCTAATTTAGGCTCACTGGTTCCAAGGAAGGGAGAGAGCCAGTGCCGTAAGACAAACACAACATCCATGCCTCACCGGGATTCGAACCCGGACCCCGTTCGGACGAATGATCACAGCCCATCGCTTAGACCACTGCGCCACCGGGGCGGCCAAAAATGTGATATAAGCCATTACAGAAATGTTTTCGATTCTATGAAAACGGTGAGTCGCCGTGAAATTTGTCTTCCTCTCGACCCCCCCCCCCAAAGCGGAGGAGCGGGGTTACCTGCTATTGACGATAGCTGTAAAATTATATATAACACGATGAGGTGCAACCTGCAGATACCCCAAACCAAAAATTAGCAATCCCCTTCATTAACACACTTGCGATTCAGCTTTTCTTTCTATTTTGAGGCCATCTTGCGCATGCGCAGATGGATACTTTCGTCGTAGCTACATCACATTTTATCTGTGGCAGGGTCGTTCCTTACGTTCCTCTAAATCTGAATAATATACTGTATAATAATAAAACTAAATATTGTTCCTGAAAACTAAACAGTCGTAATATTTGCTATTGCCGCCGCCGTAGTTTAGTACATATTTACAAATATGTGATTCCTATATCTTCTTTAATTGGTTTCACGACAATAACACTCATTAATCCACCTACCTAAGTATTGTTCAATGTCAGGAATTAGCAAACCGTACTTACGTTTATTGTTATGATTTAATTCCATTTGGTATTACCGGACTGTGGCTCCGTGTGATCATGAGTGACGTGAATAGATGCAATGTAAATGTGCACTCTGGAATCACTCGTTTTATTCCACGCCCACAAAGATTTAAGTATGCGAAAGATATATAGCTTAAATTATCAGCAAAGAGTACCAGTATATTCTCTCGATTTTTTTTTCTTTTTATGGATACACCCAGGGCCGGATTGAGACCTTAGTTGGCCGCTAGATTAAGACATCTGAGTTAACAACCAAAGAACTTATGACTAAGAATAATTATTGAAATTTGTTAAAACACGAAACTGTAACTACAAAATTATGCGCAAAGTTTTCAAAATAAGTCACTGTGTTTTTCATTACTCTCATAAGAACATGAGTTAAGAGCTTAAGATTCCTAGATTTCGTCATGGATTTTCTAATGATTTAGCATTGTATGACTTTTTTAGTGCATCTTTTTTGTTATGCAATGTGAAACCATATAGGGCACTTCGCCCATTAACGGTTCAAAGTGCAAATTGGGAGGTGTGGGGGATGGCAGTGAAAAAGATGAAAAAGTCGCGCCGACCCCGCTGTACACAGCGACATGAAACCTTTACCCTTGGTGAGTCACTTCCTTTAAATCTGTTTGTCTTTCAGCCTTTGTTTCTGGCGATGTGGAAATCATACGACACAAAATCAAAACGTTTTTATAAACCACTTTCTCTCTCTCTCTCTCTCTCTTTCTCTCTCTCTATTACTTGCCTATTCATGCCTCATGGGCCCTTGGTCATCGCTGGCCCCAAGGCTATATAGCCCCTATAGACCTCAACTTAATGCGGCCCTGGATGCACCCCGTATTTTTGAATTCATTATCTCGCATGTTCATTGTTTTTTGTTATGAACAGATTTGCTGTTGACGACTCTTTTCTTTTCTTGTTTTTACAAAGAACAAAACAAATCGTTTCTGATAATCATTTATTTTATTTTTATTCCAGGCAATACATGTTGTTCTATGAGAGCTGGAGGTTTCGGTTGCTGTCCCATGCCGAATGCTGTTTGTTGTTCTGACGATACCTGTTGTCCAGGAGGAAACATCTGCGTTACTTTCTGGCATATCTGCATTGGTGGTTTAGCAGAGAGCAAAAATGAAACCTTATTAACCTTTACTCCGAGCCAAAAGAAAGTTCCAGCAAAATACTCTGCGAAGTTTCGCTTCAACTGAGAATAAGGAGTCTTTGGCGAAAAATATATCTCCACTTGCCGACAAATGATTTGGAAGGAAAACTTGAAATCGTTAAAAAGAACTCGATGTCAACATATGAAACATTCCACAACGGCGTGCCTTATATTTTTCTAATAGCATCCCTTTTCTGAAAAACCTGAAATGTGTTCAACGATTTAGCAAATATATGTTTCACAACCAGATACGTACCTGAAATACAAGCATGTTAAACGACAACATTTCATGTAATTTGTGAACAATTAAATATTTTAATCTATAAATTGTCCTCTTTCGCTCAGAATATACTTTTTTCTTCAAAACCTAAATTGCTCATTTATGGAGGGAAAACTAATTTATTTACAACCTCTGAGTAGTGGAATAACATTTAAAGAAATGATATTAGTGCACATTCTAAGTACTTCGTAGCACACATTCACACACTCTAAGTACTTCGTAGTACACATTCACACATTACTAGTACACATTCTAAGTACTTCGTAGTACACATTCATACATTATTAGTACACATCCTAAGTACTTCGTTCATTATTCTTCCGGAGCAAGAATAGTTACCGAAGTATTTAGAATGTGTACAATGGCCGGAAGTTAAAAATTAAGTGAACTAAGCCAATGAATGAGAAGGAAGAAGTTCATGTTCATATGGACGAAAAAATTAGAAATGAAAACGTATATAGTGAGGTCCAAAAATCTAGCTGCTTCCGTGTTTTGCAACCATTCGGGATATATAACTTATGCTACATAAATTGAATTTATCGACTGATTAATGATAACAACTACAATAAATGAATTTAATGTTCATGTAGAGCCCTTAAATTGTCCAGAAAGTCAGTATGATCACCAACATTTTCATGATTATTTTACAACGATTCGAGATATATGACTTTAATTTATGATATATAAATTGAATTTATCGACTGATTAATGATAACAACTACAATTAATAAATTTAAATGTTCATGGAGAACCCTTAAATTGTCCAGAGAGTCACTATGATCACCAGCATTTTCGTGATACAAAGTGATTCGACTCCATGTCCTATGTGCTATTTTGCTGAGCAGAGCTTTGTTGAAATTGGTCAAGCAAGCTTTCTTAAGCTTCCTTCAGCTGTTTTATGGAATGGTACCTTTTTCTCCGATATGTTGAATTTAATAATGTTCCACAGTGCATTGGCATAAGAAGAGCGATTGGATCTTCTGGAAGGCCAGTCTAATGGCGCTACCATATTTTCTAATCCTCTCCCTATCCATCTATCATGAAATACATCAGGTATTTTCTATCTGTAATTGCACAACGGGCCGAGGCTTCATCCTTTGTATCTAACAACTTCAAAAGATTCGGTTTAGGAGCTCTGAAACTAACCAATCTCTTAACATGGTCAGGTGTGGCTGACAGCGCTACAGAAGAATTGTAGAGCTATCAAGTGCATACTGGATAGTGCTGCTCAGATCGTCACATGTAGCGGATTGTGCTCTAACTCATCATACAAATGTAAATTTTCTTGACTCCAGAACCAAACGTTTCTTACGCGCACTTCGACAAATAGCACACTCCTCTGAGAACACTTTTCCACGTTGGGGGAGGGTCTGAAAAACTACAAGTAACTGTGCATATGCTTCATGCGCATTTTTTTTTTTTGCATGTCGTTATCGCTTAGTTCGTAAATAAAGGAAGGCTTACAAGATTTCAGTTGAAGATCGATTTTCATGTGTCTTAGCATCGTGATTTTCGGTAACCCACGTTTGTATCCTCAACGACTTTCTGAATGATTGGAGCCGTGACGTTTTAAATGCCGCACATCGTTCCTGCCGGGTTAACGCTTGACATACTACAGAAATGAATCACGTGTCAAGACGACAAATCCGCAGCGGTACGTTCCGTCTGTGTAGCTTAGTTAGAAGAGCAACTTACTCCGGAGTGAGGGGGCTCAGATTCTATCTCCGTCACGAACAAACTTGTGTTTTCACATTGGCGCCCGAGCGTAACAATGGATCTACTGGCCATTGGGTTCCTCGAAAAATGTGTAATGTTTTTTCCACACATCCTCTGGAATTAATGCGAAAATTCCTACTTCGCTTCAAAAGAAAAAAAAATTAAGAGGAAGATGATGTGACGTACTACAGAGGTGAATCACGAGTCAAGACGACAAATGTGCAGCTGTACATTCCGTTTGTCTAGCTTAGTTGTGAGAGCAACTTACTCTGGAGTGAACAGGACGACCGTTTGTGAAAACACAAATATGTTCGTGCGACTTCTATATCGTCACGGACATATTTGTGCTTTCACAAACGGTCGTCCTGTTCTTTCCTTATAAAAATTTAAAGCCAGATCTGTCAACTTTCAAGAATTGAAATGTGTAAAAAAGGAAAAGAAAATTGTGAACGTTCAATCGATGGGTTCGATTGACTGATGTATCGAACGTATGTGACGTACTACAGAGGTGAAAACATGTGTCAAGACGATAAATCTACAACAGGGCATTCTGTAGGCGTAGCTCAGTTGGGAGAGCGACTTACTTCGGAGTGAGGGGACATGGTTTTGATGTCCGTCGCGGGCAAACTTATGTTTTCACACGTATTGATTAAACATACCGATTATAAGCTGATTGATTGCGTAAGTGATGCCAATTTTAATCGATTTTATATAATATAATTAAAAGGTACTTAATGCTTACAGCAATTAAAGTGCAACCGATACATAATCATCTAATTAGTACGCTATCGTTAGGCTATATATATACAGAAAATAGTCTTATCTGTAACCGCGAAATTATTGCAACACTGCAGTACCGTTTTAATATAACTTGGGTGAACTTAAATATTTTTTTGCCAACATGTTAGAATACCTTTCAAAAACGCAATTTCATGTCTAATGTGAGGCTGATATTTTTCATTTCTCTCTCTCTCTCTCTGTTTCTTTTTCTCTCTTTCTTTCTTTCTCCCTTTTCTCTCCCTCCCTCTCACTCTCTCTTTCTCTCTTTCTCTCTCCTACTCCCTCTCTTTCTCACTATCTCTCCCTTTGTATTTCTCTCTCTCTCTCGCTCACTCGCACTCTCTCTCACTCTCTCTCTCTCTCTCTCTCTCTCTCTCTCTCGCTTGCTTGCTCTTTTATAAGTTATTGCCAATCCTAATCCCACATCATTTTTACCGAATATTTCCTGCTAAGCTGCAAGTAGATAAGATTGGGGACGCACAAGCGGATGAAATTGTGAGCAGGCAAGTCAGAATATAGAGGCGCAGTGGTAATTGAGTCCACTTATTCTCCACTCAAAGTGTACTAACCTGGAAACAAAAAATATCTGTAAAATATACCGTCCTTAAAATAACCGTGAAATAAGAAGAATTTTTGTAAATTTTAAGAGTAAACCGCAAAACTTGGCAGGTATGTAAACCTGTTAAAATGCTTACATTCCTTACAGCAGGTGGAGACTTTTTGGCATGTGAAAAGACACAATCATTAGGGTAATAAACATTTCATGAAAACAGGGTCGCATCCGAAAATATCATCAAGGTGGGATATAAAAATGTAACCTAAAAATATCTTAATAAAGAATATGAGAACCTCGTATGGAGAGACAACTCTCACAATGATGATACATACTGATCACCAGGTTGTTGATGAACTCTACAGCCAAAGAATTCCATTCCTCGATGAAGGCTTTGCATAACTCGAGAAGGGGGCTGATGGGCTACTACGTGTCGTCCCAGAATGTCCCAAGCATTGTGTTCGTCCCAGAGTGTTCCCAATTGTGTGTATTAATAATTCATTCGCCTCCTAGTTATTTGTTCAGTTGCTGCTTTCCATCTTTTGTGAATCCCCAGCATTGTGCAGGGATCCAAGAAGCAACCTGCCATGTGGTTTGGCAGTTAGTCGTATGTGAATCTGGAGAATTCGAGGCCGCTGTAGTGCAGTGGTAGCATGTCCGGCGTGTAACTGGAAGACTCTGGGTTCGATCCCGGTGGCAGCCGATGAGAATTTTTCCGTGACTCACTTATTAACGTGGAAAGAGCGATGACTTCTTTTTGATGTTCCTAGTCCACGTCAATTGTGTGTATTAATTATTCATTCACCTCCTAGTTATTTGCTCAGTTGCTGCTTTCCTTCTTTGGTGAATCCCCCAGCATTGTGCGGGGCTCCAAGAAAAACCTGCCATGTGGTTTGGCAGTTTGTCGCATGTGAGCATGGAGAATTCGAGGCCGCTGTGGTGCAGTGGTAGCATGTCCGGCGCGTAACTGGAAGACTCTGGGTTCGATCCCGGTGGCAGCCGATGAGAATTTTTCCGTGACTCACTTATTAACGTGGAAAGAGCGATGACTTCTTTTTGATGTTCCTAGTCCACGTCAATTGTGTGTATTAATTATTCATTCACCTCCTAGTTATTTGCTCAGTTGCTGCTTTCCTTCTTTGGTGAATCCCCCAGCATTGTGCGGGGCTCCAAGAAAAACCTGCCATGTGGTTTGGCAGTTTGTCGCATGTGAGCATGGAGAATTCGAGGCCGCTGTGGTGCAGTGGTAGCATGTCCGGCGCGTAACTGGAAGACTCTGGGTTCGATCCCGGTGGCAGCCGATGAGAATTTTTCCGTGACTCACTTATTAACGTGGAAAGAGCGATGACTTCTGTTTGATGTTCCTAGTCCACGTCAATTGTGTGTATTAATTATTCATTCACCTCCTAGTTATTTGCTCAGTTGCTGCTTTCCATCTTTTGTGAATCCCCAGCATTGTGCAGGGATCCAAGAAGCAACCTGCCATGTGGTTTGGCAGTTAGTCGTATGTGAATCTGGAGAATTCGAGGCCGCTGTAGTGCAGTGGTAGCATGTCCGGCGCGTAACTGGAAGACTCTGGGTTCGATCCCGGTGGCAGCCGATGAGAATTTTTCCGTGACTCACTTATTAACGTGGAAAGAGCGATGACTTCTGTTTGATGTTCCTAGTCCACGTCAATTGTGTGTATTAATTATTCATTCACCTCCTAGTTATTTGCTCAGTTGCTGCTTTCCTTCTTTGGTGAATCCCCCAGCATTGTGCGGGGTTCCAAGAAAAACCTGCCATGTGGTTTGGCAGTTTGTCGCATGTGAGCATGGAGAATTCGAGGCCGCTGTGGTGCAGTGGTAGCATGTCCGGTGCGTAACTGAAAGACCTTGGGTTCGATTCGAGGTGGCGGCCGATGAGAATTTTTCCGTGACTCACTTATAATCGTGGTAAGAGCGATTACTTCTGTTTGATGTTCCATAGGATTCAGATCCGGAAACCTGGCTGGACAGTCCATATGCCGAATATCCTAGCTCTGTGTGAAATCATAAAGAAGGTAAGCATTGTGGGGCCGAGCGTTATGACCCATTAAGAGTAACCGAGGGCCAACAGCTCCCCGAAAAAGTCTAACGTAGGGCTCTAGGATCTCGTCCCAATTGCTCTCAGCATTCACACTGCCTTCCACGAGCACGTGGTGTGCGGCCGTTGAATATAATGCCCCCTCCTCTTCCACTCGAGCTGGCAACTGTCTCCGTAGGAGCCTCGTTCACAGACTTTTTCAGATAATTACACGTTCCCTGTTTCCTCCAAATAAAATGCTAGCCAGGTCTCCGGACCTGAACCCTATCCGACCAGAATCCGTTTGTAGACTGAATCTCGATTCGGCTGTAAAATGAACACCAGCGCACTGGCCTCGGTTCCAGAAACGATGCTGAATGCACCAGTTCAAGCGATCTCTCCTGTGAGATGCTGTAGTAGGAACACCAGCGCACTGGCCTGGGTTCCAGGAGCGATGCTGAATGCACCAGTTCAAGCGATCTCTCCTGTGAGATGCTGTAGTAGGAACACAAACCATAAGTCTCCTGTGAGATGCTGTAGTAGGGACACAAACCATAAGTCTCCTGTGAGATGCTGTAGTAGGGACACAAACCATAAGTCTCCTGTGAGATGCTGTAGTAGGGACACAAACCATAAGTCTCCTGTGAGATGCTGTAGTAGGGACACAAACCAGTCTCCTGTGAGATGCTGTAGTAGGAACATAAACCATAAGTCTCCTGTGAGATGCTGTAGTAGGAACACAAACCATAAGTCTCCTGTGAGATGCTGTAGTAGGGACACAAACCATAAGTCTCCTGGAGAAAAGACCAATTGTATTTAGCCTTCGATACATTGTTTACCTTGACCCTTAGTCCTAATCGCAGCAGAGACCTTAGCAGGCCATTGCCGAGCTGGATAGGACCTATGGCGCAGTGCGGTTAAGTGACGTAACGGTCCTCGAGAGGTGTGGTACGCCTTGGAAGACGTAAGGCAGGCCTTCGTGACATTCCACTTTTGTTGTTGTTTTGCTACCATTACCGTGGAGCCACTCCGGGGTAAATGTTCTAGTCCTTTGCGACTTCTGGTCGTCCTATCGCTCGCCATCGCACGGCGTCGGATACACTTGTATGAGACATGACATCGTAAAATTTCATAGTGTGCTTTGGATCGTTTGGTCGTGCCTTCCAGACTTTAATTTTGGATATGAGCCATCGAAAATCAGTGATTAATAACAGTAATAAGAAGCAATGAATATGAATAACAATAATAAACAGAATGTTTTGTTAATATATTCACATTTACAACATGGGTATGGCTACTTAACATTCGTCCCTGTGGCCTAAGCACTAGTTTCTGACCGTTCGTCCGAGTGCGCCTATGTTCAAATTCCGGGTTGGGCATGTGTAAGATTCCCTTGCCTGGGTCATAAGAAAATAATTGTAAATACGTATGCTTATGTACATTCCCACGTGAAATTTCTTTGTTCGCGCCATTTTCGGACAGAGCGGGCGAAATCAGAAAGTTTATGTCCGTTGCTGTCCGATGCACGCCATCAGCCGAATTATAATAGGCTTAATGCAAAATATTTGAAGTGCATTGCGCCTGTCTTGTGTGGTAATGGGATTACCTCAAAGGAGCGTTAAGGAATGAAATGAAAGCTTAAGGGTGTGGCAGGTAGTCCCACGTGGGGGAGAGTTTCAGCGAACCGCGATAGCAGAGACGTCGGCTTTACGGGAAACACGAGGTTTGGATCTATAGGGTCAACAGCATGGACGGAAACGAAGTAAAGGAAGCATTATTTTAACCTGCCCTTCGAGAGGTCACATCGTTATAGCGCAATAAACTGCTCGTCTTTGTTAGCGTTAAAAAAGGGCCTGAATTCTATTTTTCTTCGAATGCGTGATTCTACTTCGGGAAACGTGCCAAAACAAAATTATGTGACGGCTCTCGCTGGATCGCGGCTAAGTTGAGAAAGAGCTAGAAAGGAGCGAGGGTCGTTACAGGTATAGGGCGTGCGTTTGTCTTACGGCATGGGCTCTCTCCCGTCCCTGGAATCAGTAGCACCAAATTAGGAACGGGAGACTGTAATAGCCCATACAGCTTCCCACAGTGGTTGTTAAACTCCAAATTAAAAGGAAAAACCTTTGCTATCAGTTGCTAGAAATATATACACATTAAACAGACATTGCAACAAACGCAGAATAAATGTACACTACCTAGCAAGACAAAGGCGCATGTGGAAAATTTTGAAAGCTTTTAGTTCTATCGCCAATGCAAGAAGTTTTTCAGTCGGATTCTTAGAAGCGAATATTGGGTCCACGGGACACACGAGCAAAACATTATGTTTTCCGACACTGACGGCCCCACAGAAAAAAATTATGTACGTACTACACCTCGTATTTATCCATTGTATGTATTACAGGGTGTTTTACTAGGTAGTCCCCCAAGGGAATCAGTCATATTTTGCAACACACTCTACTTATAAACATGACATGTAATTTACAACGTACCTTAGTTCATGGGAATGCAGCACCATTCACAATAAATGCTGGAAATGCCCTCAGCCGACGTCCAAACACACTCGAACGCGACGTTGCACATTATCGAAGGTCCTCCACAGTATGTCCTCATTAACAATCTGGACTGCTGCACTGTTGGTGCTTTCTAAGTCTTCTAACGTGCGAGGCTCATTCTTGTAAGCACGACACTTCAAATATCCCCATCAGAAAAAAATCGGGAGGAGTCAAATCGGGTGAACGAGGTGGCCACAGTCTTTTGGAGATCACTCGGTCACCGAAGAAACAGGAAATTTAACTCATGCTCACACGGGACGTGTGGCATGTCGCTCCATCCTGTTGAAATTACCCCGTTGTCAAATCGATGCCAGTTAATTGTTCCCCAACTTGTCTGAAAATGTTTACATAATTCTGGTTCGGGACACAGCACACCAAACACCGACTTTTGCAGGATGTAATGGGGTTTCGAGTAATTCATGTGGATTACTCGAAACCACATTACACCAAACACCGACTTTTGCATGATGTAATGGGGTTTCGAATAATTCATGTGGTTTACTCGTAACCCCATTACACCAAACACCGACTTTTACAGCATGTAAAGGGGTTTCGAGTAATTCATGTGGATTACTCGAAACCCCATTACACCAAACACCGACTTTTGCAGGATGTAATAGGGTTTCGAATAATTCATGTAGATTACTCGAAACCCCATTACACCAAACACCGACTTTTACAGGATGTAATGGGGTTTCGAGTAATTCATGTCGATTACTCGAAACCCCATTACACCAAACACCGACTTTTGCAGGATGTAATAGGGGTTTTCGTGTAATTCATTTTGACTACCTGTATAGCCCAGATGCGAGAGTTTTGGGAATTGACATACCCGTCCAAACGAAACCATTTGCTTCGTCAGTGAACCATATGAAATTCGAAACGTTCGGATTGGCGAGTAAAAGTGTCAGGAACCAGTCACAATAAGACACGCTCTTTTCAAGATCCGGTTCTTGCCAGTCTTGCACAGCTGTCACATGGTACGGATGAAGTAACTCTTTCTTCGCTGCTCTTTGGCAGATGGAAACAGAATACCCAGTTTCTTGTTACAAATGTTGTAGTGACTTCTTTGGTGATGCCATCAGCATGTGCTTCACCTCTTCGATTTTTTCTTCCGTTAAAGGAGGACGTCCGCCACTGTATCGGTTCAAAACATTGACCGTGGTTTCAAATTTCTTCGCTCACCTGGGGACCCCCCCCCAAATTTCTCCAGAAATCACGCTGTGTTTTCTTTATAGACTTTGTTATTCAGCAACTTTTCACAGTAAACACCAACTCCACAACGGTATACACAGCCATCCTGAACGACGTTCAACAACACAGTACAACACGCAGATTGCTCCCAGACAGAATTAGCCTGCCCCGGCCATCTGGTGGGATGACGTCACAATGAATCATCGCCTTATCAGGAAAATCACCCCTGCGCATTTTTAAAAGATCAAGGTTCCTTGTAAACCAAACATCGTGTTTCTACGTAGAGTGGGAAGAAAACATAGTTGGTTCTTCCAAATGAGAGACCCTATACTTGAACCGTGGATACGAACCTCCATGGCCTTTAATAAGTTACTATTTCTTCGCTATTTTAGCTTACGACATTTTTTAATTTTTTAGTTCGTGAATTTTAGTTTGTAACCTGAGAAGTAGAGAACACGTCTCTCATCTTTTCAACCTTTTAAGCGACCAGGTTTCACAAAGGCTACGGTAAAACAGTTTCCTCCCCTCTTACCTCAGCAGTACCTACCACATACCTCTCACTGGTGATAAGTGCTGTTCTTTATTCTTTGCTCCATGACCTAAGGCATAATGGGGAAGGGTCTAGTCCCCCTGATACGGACATCCTGCCACTGGGTAGAGAAAAGTTATTCAAAGATCTTTCTCATGTTCGTCACCATTGTTATAGCCTTTTTGCTAGGTAATGAGTCAGAAAGGATTAGTGTCAGTCATCCCCAGAAACTACTTTGAGCAGCAAAGAAACGATTTTCTTCTGCACAATTTCACTCGTTCGAGTCGCGTTCGGACCATTTCTTAAGCAGCGAATAAGTTCCTTCATATCTTAGATGGGTTGCATATGGACTAACTGATTAAATGTTTTTTTTTTTTTTTTTTTTCAAGGGTGGACTCGAAGGAAAGTCGGGTGTGCGTTGCACTTGTTTTCTGATGACGACAAGTGTGATGTCTTTATTCCTTGAAAATATTTACTTTTCTTTTACTACCCTGTTTTACTTAAGAATTTATACCTCCCTGAACATGTTTTTTCTACACTGTTTTTTTCCTTCCTGAACATGCTTTTTACTAACCTGTTGTTTTATCTCACTGAACATGATTTTTTTCCTACCCTGCTTTTTACCTCCCTGAGCATGTTTTTTCCTACCGTGTTATTTTACCTCCCTGAACATGTTTTTTCCTGCTTTGGTTTTTGCCTCCCTTAACATGTGTTTTCCTATCTTGCTTTTTTACCTCCCTGAACATGTTTGTTTTTTCTACTCTGTTTTACTTAGAGATAGTTTTTCAGAAATTCATTTCAAATTTCAAACATTATTTTGTACATTCTCACAATAATATAAACAGTTTCAATACCGAATTACTACAGTACAAAACAGCGAAACAAAAACATTAAACAGGCCAATAATTATTAGCCATCAAAGGGTAAAACAGAAATATCGTAGTCTTGAAAACCCTAGGACTGCTTTGTAGATTATTAAGTTCATCTTTAAAAGAGATGACAACACTTGATCAAGCGGCATTTACCTTAAACGCTTTCAATCCAAAAAATGAAACCACGCTTTCATTTTGAATGTTTCCTAATGGCAAGTGAGGTGTTATCAATCTCTCCGAACATGTTTCTTTTATTTCATCCCCCTCCTCTTTTACTTTAGGAGTTACGTTTTATACTATAGTAATATTTGTTATCGCTTTTTCTTTTATTGATGTTTTCCTGCTTGAATAATGCCAGGGGAATTTTATTTTATAAGGGTCGTTTAATCTCAGGACAAAGTTTCCTCACAGACATTATCAGTGGCAAGGAAGGAAGTCAGAGCTATAACTGTTTTTCGAAATACAGTCAGTGACAACACAACGAAAAGTTAGATAATTCTTACCAATCACTTTATTGAAATAAACAGTGATACAAAATATGACGTGGTAGTTCTGGGTTCAAGCACACTTTGTTTTAAATAGTGATAATATCTTTCTCGGGAGGGAAGAGGTTTTAGCAAAGGCAAGTATACCTATCAGTATTCTCTCCTCATAACATCGAAGTGTGACTTTTTTCCCTCAGGGTCCTTTAACACATGCATGTAACATAATTGAAAGATTTATCATTTTATGCTAGTCCGTCTGTGAACACGGCCTGAAGGCTTCCACAAATAGTATTGAAAACATTTCATTTCACATCGCATGGATGTAAGAATGACCAAAATTCTTGGTTATTATTATTTCGTCTGCGTACACGATATCTGTGGAATAGTTTCCTGAAAGATGCACGACTGACTAAAGTTCTCCAAATTTAATTTTTTAGAACGACTTTTGGTTTTAAAAAATGCGTGCTTAAATCACTATGCCAATGAGAGTTCAAAAATTCTTTTCTCGTTAAAAAGTTTGAAGTTTGAGAGCGAAGATCCTTATCTTTTTGTCTTTTACTGATGCATAATCTTGACGCCAGGAGTCATAAATACAGATGCTATCGAACACAATGTGCAGCTTATTTCACGTATCTACTTCCAAAATTTCAACTTTTCTGCACGCCTTTTGTTAAAAAAGATGGTGTTTATGTTATCGGTTTGTCCGTTTGTAGACACCATATCTCTGCAACTGTTAGTCCGATTTAAAAAATTCTTTTTCCATAGGTAAGCATGAAATAAGCGAATGATGGTCCTTTGTTTCGTTTTTTTTCTTTTTTTGTACGATGTACAGTTTCGCTGCTAGAGGACGTAAATGTAGATGATATCGAATTCAAAATACATTTTATTCGATACATTTGCTTCTAAACATCTGATTGAAAAAATTCTTTTACCTTTCGATTACATTTATGTCGAAGAGTATTTTGGGTATAGCCACTTTCCCAAGTTACGCATAGGTTTTCCGCAAGGGGCGTAAAAGTAAATGGCGTTTTCCCCGATATCTCTACTTCTAAAACTCCGATTTAAAAACGATTTTCTTCAGCGAATACAGCTCTTGATGGGAAATCTTTTGCATATAATTTCTAATTTTTTTGGTAAAGAATGGTTTGGCCACCAGGGAGCGTAATTATTAATTTCTGCTTCTGATGTCATCATCATCATCATCATTGTCAACCATTATCAATCCACTGCTGGACGAAGGTCTCCCCAAGTTTCCTCCACAACGGTCTGTCTTGTGCCAGTCTACTCCATGTCACCCCTGCATACTTTCGAATTTCATCCACCCATCTCCCATGTGGTCTTCTTCTGGGTCTTTTCCTGTCCCGTGGAATCCAATCTAAAATTTCGGCTGTCCATCGATGATCTGTCCTTCTGGCAGTATGTCCAGCCCATTGCCATTTCAGGGATTTAACTCTGATCATGATGTCTTCCACTCTTGTCATTTTTCGGATCCACGAGTTCCTCTTCTTATCTTTCCTGGTTACACCAAGCATGCACCTCTCCATGCTACTTTGAGTTGTCTGCAGCCTTTGTATGTCTCTTTTAGTTAAGGTCCACGTCTCTGCACCATACGTAAGCACTGGAAGGATGCATTGATCAAACACTTTTCTTTTAAGACATAATGGCATATTGCTCTTGAAAATTATGCTGCTTCTTCCAAAAGCTCTCCAAGCAAGTTTTGTACGCCGATTAATTTCTTCATCAATGTGACCCTCACTTGATATCTGCTGTCCAAGATAAACGTACGTGTCTGTTATCTCCAGCTTTTCTCCATCAATCGATAAATCTTCATTTCTTGTAAAAGCATTGAACATCACTTTTGTCTTCTGAAAGTTCATTTTTAATCCCACTTCTTTACTCTTGTCAGCAAGTTCCTGGATCATACTCTGCAGCTCTGATGGGCTAGTTGCAAAAATGACTACGTCATCAGCAAAACGAAGGTGGGTTAGATAATCTCCATTAATCTTTATCCCCGTGTTTTCCCAGCTCAGCGACTGAAAAACACCCTCCAATGTGGCATTAAAGAGCTTCGGAGACATGGTGTCACCTTGTCTCACTCCCTTTCCAATTTTTACGTGTGTTGTATTTTCAAACAGCCTAATCTTTGCACTTGCATTTTCATAGATGTTATTAATAATATTAATGTATGCATCTTCAATACCGCAGGTTTTCAGAGCCATTGTAACTGCTGATGGTTTCACCGAATCAAAGGCTTTTTCATAATCGATAAAAGCCATGCACAATGGAAGTTCATATTCCCTCGCTCTTTCAATTAGTTCTCTCAGCACGTGGATATGATCTATTGTGCTGTAGCCACTCCTGAATCCAGCTTGTTCTCTCGGTTGAGCCATGTCCAGTGTTACCTTCAAGCGGTGTGAAAGAACTTTAGTGAAGATTTTATAAACTACTGATAGGAGGCTGATAGGTCTGTAGTTTCTGAGATCCTCAATGTCACCTTTCTTATGTAGCAGGATCATTGTAGCGGTGTTCCAATCCTCAGGAATCTTTCCTTCATTAAGGCATCGAGTGAAAATTTGGGCGAGTACTGTTTCGATTTCTCCACTTGCTTCTTGTATGATGTCTACAGTAATTCCATCTTCTCCTGGAGCTTTTCCCCGCTTCATGTTCTTGATTGCATGTGCAACTTCTGCTGGGAGGACTGGAGGAACTTTGGTACTGGTATCTTTCATGATGTCTGGAGTGCATATATCATCCCTTTCATATAATTTGGAGTAGAAATCTTTCACTCTTGTCAAAATTTCGCCTCTATTTCTTGTTACAGAACCATCTTCTTTTCTCAGTGCCATAATCTGTTTTCTTCCCTTACTGAGATGTCCCTTTGCTATCTTTAGGCTTTGGTTGTTTTCAATTGCTTTCCTCACTAGTTCACAGTTGAATTTCCTTACGTCTTCAGTGATACTTTTTCTTACTGTCTTGCATAGCTCTATATATTCCACTTTGGAAGTCACATCTTCTTTAGTTGTCCTCATCTCTCTTCTTTTTTGCATCAACATTTTGGTTTTTCCTGATAATTTGTTCACATGCAACTTGTTCTTAGACCCAGCTAATTTTGTTGCTGTTTCCATAAGAGCTTTGGTTACTTTTCTGTTAACTTCAGAGATGTCCACTTCTTCCGATGTTAGGCCTTCTAAAGCAGAGAACCTGTTCTTCAGTTCTAACTTGAAGGTATTATGGTGTTTTTTAAGGTTGGTTATGTCAATAGATTTTGTTTGTCTTATGAGCTTGCCACGTTCAAGTTTAGTGTTGAGGTGCATCTTACATCTCACCAATCTATGGTCACTACCTGTGTTGAACTTGTTTAGCACACTGCAGTCTTCTATGACGAATTTTTTGTTACACATAATAAAATCAATTTCACTTGTCGTCCCATTTGGATGTCTCCATGTCCATTTCCTGTGTGGCTTTTTCTTGAAGAAGGAGTTCAAGATGAAAAACCCTTCTGCCTCTGCAAACTCAACGAGAGTATTTCCACGCTGGTTTCTGTTGCCATGACCGAATTTACCTACTGAAGTTTCATTCTGTTGCCGTTGCCCTATTTTTGCATTGAAATCTCCCATAATTATTTTCAAGTGCTGCTTACCTTTATTATTTAGATGACGAATTTCCTCATAAAATTCTTCAATTTCTTCTTCAGGATGACTTGTGGTGGGTGCATAAGTTTGAATAATCTGAGCCTGGTATCTTTTCGAGAGTTGGATAACAAGTCGTGCAGCTCTGTCAGAGGAACTTTCAACTTCTACAACTTTATCCTTCAGTTTCTTGTTTATTATAAATCCAACACCACTAGTTCTGCCAGTATCTGTCCCACGATAATAGAAGAGATGTCCACTTTTCAGTTCGATGAGATCTTCTCCTTTTCTCCTTACCTCACTTAGCCCGACGATGTCCCACTTGATCCTTTGTAGTTCCTCTTCCAATTCAAGAAGCCTTGAATCAGAAGCTTCTGATGTATTTGCCACAAAATCTGATCTCCTAAAATCTCGATTGAAAAACTTCTTCCGTGAACCAATACCACTCACGTCGATAAATCTTTTCGGAATATTTTCTTCTTAAAATATTGCATGCTTTCTCCGCTAGGGGGCGTAGATGTATATCTTGTTTATGTCGATATCTCTGCGTCTAATGGTAAGATTTGGAAAATTTCTTCTTTTTTGGATAAAGTTTCCGGTTTGACATGTTTTTCATATAATTTCAAAATTCTCAAGTAACTCATAGACTTTCCGCTAGGGTGCGTTAAGGTAAATTGCGTTTTCCCCTATATTTCTGCTTCTAGAACTCCGATTTGAAAAATTCTTCCTGTATCGCATACAGCTCCTGATGGAAAATGTTTTTCGTATAATTTCTAATATTTGATAAAGAATGGTTTGGTCACCAGGGGTCATAAGTGTTAATTTCTGCTTCTGATGTATTTGCAGCAAAATCTGAGCTCCTAAAAACTCGACTGAAAAAATTCTTTCCTGGACCGATACCGCTCACATCGAAAAAGCTTTTGGGAATACTTTCTTCTTAAAATAATGCGTGTTTCTTCCGCCAGGGACGTAGATGCATATCTTATATTTGTCGATATCTCTGCTTCTAAGAGTCCGATTTGAAAAATGCTTTCTTTTTTTTTTTTTTTGTTGTAGAGCGTTTCTGCTGTAAAATGTTTCTCGTATAATTATAAAATTTTCTTAACTCATAAGTCTGCAACCAGAGGGCGAAAGTTCACGAATCCGTTTGCAGTAATATCTGCGAGATTAAAATCCCGATTGAAAAACTTCTTCCTTCAGTCAGATACTAATGTTTTCCATACCGGTTCCATTGACTTTGAATAGGTTTGATAAATTTAATTCACGTCGGAACGGATTCAAAAGACGCGCTCATTACACCCGAAAATTCGGTGTAATCTTTCTTGTTTTTTGTTGTTGTTGGATAACTTTTGTCACTAGATCATCTTACACACACGATCTACTACTTTAGATAGTGCAGCCTTCTTGCAATATGGCACACATGTATATAACGTTTTTTACCCTGTTTCTGCTTCTAAAATTGCGAGTTGAAAAATAATTTTTGGTGTCTCATAGCTTTCACTCTAAGGAATATTTTGCGCATATTTTCTACTTTTACGCGATGTACAATCTTGCCACTAGGGGGCGGAAGTGCATCCGTTTGCAATGGTATCACTGTTGATAGAGCTGAACTGAAAAAGAAAATCGTTGATCGGATACCACTTCCAAGGAAAAGCAATTTCACTCTTATTTTTTGCTCAAAATAACAGTTGTTGTTGTTTTTCGTTAGGAGCATTAATATATATGTATGAGAAATCGGGAAGCACAAATATACACTGAAGACCAACTGAATTAGAGATACCTGTCTAGTAACGTGTAGCACCAGCTTTCATCCTGATGACGGCGGCGATTCGTCTCAGCATGGACTCAACTAGACACTGGAAGCGTTGGGAAGCCATACGGATCCGCGACCCCTGAACAAGCTCCCACAGTTCACGAAGATTTGGTGGAGGGGGTTCAGGGCCTCGAGCATCTCTCTCGATGGCATCCCAGATGTGCTCGATGGGATTTAGGTCAGGTGATCTAGCTGGCCAAGGAAGCGAGGTCACGTCGGTGGAGTGTTCATCCAACCATTCGGATACAATTCGGGAGTTGCATTGTCTTGTTGCAGGATGAGGTCCCCAGTGGGATGTTGAAGACGCACAAACGGGAGCAAATGGTCGTCCAGGATATCCCGGTAACGTTGACCTGTGAGGGACGATGTCACACGTACCAGGGGTCCCATTTCAGTCCACGTAAATAGTCCGCAGACGAGAATGCCACCCCCACCAGCTTGAAGAGTATCCTGCTGGCAAGAAGGATCCATCGCTTCATGTGGTTTGCGCCGTACTCGTATCCTGCCATCCGCATGTACCAACGTGAATCTCGACTCATCAGTCCAGGCAACATTTTCCCACATGTCTAGGGCCCAGTGGCGATGTTTCCGCGCCCATGCTAATCTTTTCACCCTGTGGTATGCGGTCAGCAGCGGTACCCTCGTGGGACGATGGCTTCTGTACCCCATAGCGAGGAGATGGTTCTGAATGGTGTGGCAGCTTACACGTTTTTGTGCACCAGCGTTAAGTTGCCGAGTGATTTCTTGCACTGTGGCCCGTCTATCTGCTGTTACAATGCGAGCTAGCCGACGATGATCCTGCTCATCCACACGCTGTTGTCCACAGCAGTTGGCCCTTGCAGGGATGGTTTTACCGGATTCGATGTACTCACGGTGCACCCGTGACACGGAGGCTCGTAAAAATCCCAGTGTCTGCACGACTTCCGAGATGGAGTGACCCATTCGTCGGGCCCCGAAAATTTGCCCACGATCAAATGCGCTTAGATCCTTCGTCTTACCCATACCGCGTCCGACTCTTACTGATTCCCATCGCATCACTCCTTATATTGTCGGATCGCTGCAAACGTCATGTCGTTTCCGTTTACAGGGCCGCCCACAGCGCCGTATTTGCATAATGCCAGCTGTCTCTAATTCAATTGCTCTTCAGTGTATGTATGTACGTATATGACTGCCAGAGCTCACTAAACGGGCTCTGACTATCGCCTCATAGCGGCATAACTATACCACCGGGATTAGAGGAAATGCTATCATACACTCCACTCACCAACCCGCTTGGCCAGCTTGGTGAGTTATGGCCAAATACCCCCTTCCCCCAAGATTATTTCAAAACTGGAAAATTGACCTCCAGTCCCCAGCAGCTGGAATGTACCTGGCCAAGGCAGCGGCCAGTGCGACATGAGGGCAGATTGTGCTGAGAAACACCGGAGAACCGGGCTAAGTCGCCATCTGATGCTAACCTTGGCTACGTTCAATGGACGAATTTCTTGAATTGGAGGAGGAACTACAAAGGTTCATGTGGGACATCGTCGGTCTGAGTGTTGTAAGAAGAAAAGAAGAGGATCTCATTGACATGAAATGTGGACATCTATTCTACTATCGTGAGACAGATACAGGCAGAACTAGTGATAGTGGATTTATAAAGATGAGCCATTACATTATGACCACCCCAGCCTAGAGAAATGAGCGCGCCTGGAGACCGAACGGTGGCGCAGGTGAAGTTCACAGAGCAGTATATATACAATCCGAGGACCGGCTTTTGGTTAGTATAGTGTTCGGAGTCAGAATGGGAAAAGCTGCCGATTTATCGGAGTTTGATAAAGGACAAGTTGTGATGGCATCCCCCCGCACAAAGTAGAACAGACCCAAACCGAATGCAGACGATAAACAGACGGACAGCAGGGCTTCCCATCCAAACAGTGTATCGCAATCGACGAACATGGGTAAACTGAGCAACTTTGATCTTTTTGTTTGGGTGTTTAACTACCACCGTGAGCAACGCGATGGGCTATTAGCAGTCGCCCGTCTCTAATTTAGGGTCAGTGGCTCCAGGGAAAGGAGAGAACCAAGGCCATAAGACAAACACAACATCCATGCTTCACCAGGATTCGGACCCGGACCCATCTCGAACGATGGTCAGAAGCCAGCGCTTAGACCACTGCGCCACCTGGGCGGCAGATTTTGATCGTAGACTCACTGTCGGCGCAAGACAGATGAGTCATTCTAATGCCCAAGTGGAAAGAACCAAAGGGTTCCCGAAGGCAACAGTATCAAGTGTGCACTGCGAGTATACCATCGACTGACGTACCAGCTAACAGAGAGTAAGGGGACCGACAACAGGCCTTTGATGACAGGGATCGACATAGACTATCTAGGCTCGTACAGACCCGCCGCTTGGCAAAGGCGGTGCAAATCACAACCAGGTGACATGTATGAGGCCCAAGCAGCGTCAGCAGGTGAACGGTACAGCGCACTTTGCATACCATGGGCTAAGAAAGCAAACTCTCTACTCGTGTGCCACTGTTAACTGCTGGTAATCGGAAATTACGCCTAGCTTGGTGCCGGGAGCATCAAAAAAGTGGCGCTACGTTATGTAGTCAGACGAATCCCGTTTTCAGTTGTACGGAGCTGAGGGGAGAGTGCGAATCCCGTTTTCAGCTGTACAGAGCTAAGTGGAGGGTGCGAATCCCGTTTTCAGCTGTACAGAGCTGAAGACGAATCCTGTTTTCAGCTGTACGGAGCTGAGGGGGTGCGAATCCCGTTATCAGTTGTACGGAGCTGAGAAGAGGGTGCGAATCCCGTTTTCAGCTGTACAGAGCTGAAGACGAATCCTGTTTTCAGCTGTACGGAGCTGAGGGGGTGCGAATCCCGTTATCAGTTGTACGGAGCTGAGAAGAGGGTGCGAATCCCGTTTTCAGCTGTACAGAGCTGAAGACGAATCCCGTTATCAGCTGTACGGAGCTGAGGAGAGGGTGCGAATCCCGTTTTCAGCTGTACGGAGCTGAAGACGAATCCCGTTATCAGCTGTACGGAGCTGAGGGGAGGGTGCGAATCCCGTTTTCAGCTGTACAGAGCTGAAGACGAATCCCGTTATCAGCTGTACGGAGCTGCGGGAAGGGTGCGAATCCAGTTTTCAGCTGTACAGAGCTGAAGACGAATCCCGTTTTCAACTGTACGGAGCTGAGGGGAGGGTGCGAATCCCATTTTCAGCTGTACAGAGCTGAAGACGTATCCCGTTTTCAGTTGTACGGAGCTGAGGGGAGGGTGCGAATCCCGTTTTCAGCTGTACGGAGCTGAAGACGAATCCCGTTATCAGCTGTACGGAGCTGAGGGGAGGGTGCGAATCCTGTTTTCAGCTGTACAGAGCTGAAGACGAATCCCGCTTACAGCTGTACGGAGCTGAGGGGAGGGTGCGGGTGTTTCATCGAGAACATGAGGCTCTGTTCATGGCGGTATGTGGCTGTTCTTCTCATGGACACATTAGAAGCACACTAGCCTTCTCATGTGACACATTAGGTCCCTAAATATGTATGAAGAGGTTTTTAACCGCTGCGCGCTACCAACATGCACTGGCTGATCACCTACACGCTTTCATAGCCTTTGCGCATCCTTCGGCCGATGGTCTGTTTTAGAAGGACAATGTGCCGGCTTATCGGACTGCAACCACCCTGGTGCATTGTCGAGGAACACTCATCTGAGTTTAGAATCCTCCAGTGGACCCCAAAGTCCAAGGATTTAAACCCTGTGGGACATCTATGGAATTCCGTGGAGGGGAACAACAGATTCTGACGTCACGGGCAGACTCAAAGCCTCGGTTCATTCATCCTGGACTGACGTCACGGGCAGACTCAAAGTATCTAATGTTTGTCCATTGAGCGAATATATATCGTACCTTATTTGGTATGGCTTTTAAACTGGTTTAAATGAAAGTTTTTGTTGGAGTGGCTTTGAGTCCTATTCATCACCACAACCCGCTTTTGTTTGGTGGATAACATCTTGACCACTAGGCAAACTCTCAATCTAATGTTAAACCAACAGTAAGAACAAAATTTTAGACTGGATTCCGAGAAACAGGAAAAGACCCAGAAGACCCCATTGGAGATGGAAGGGTGAAATTCGAAAGTATACTCGAGTGACAGAGAGGAGACAATCCCAAAACAGACGATTGTGGAAGAAATTTGGGGAGACTTTCATCCAGCAGTGGATTGATGATGATGAACAAAATAGACACAGTAAACTGAGGCTTTGTCGTCTTCGTCTTACCGCTGGCTGGAGTTTCTTATCTCTTAACTTCTGATTGGTTGGCGTCTGCATGGTGGAAGGAGATAAGGAAATGAAATAGTACAAAGGCCATTTCATAAAAGCTGAGGCTGCCCCGGTAGAGCAGTGGTCTAAACGCTGGCTTATGACCGTTCGTCCGAGAGGAGTCCGGGTTCGAATCCCGTGAAGCATGGATGTTGTGCTTGTCTTACGGCCATGGTTCTCTCCCTTCCTTGGAATCAGTGGCCCTAAATTAAGGACCGGCGGTCGTTGTTTAAGGTACTTTTGCATTTCGCCATACAGCATGGAAGCGAGTGATTCAGAGTTAAGAAGTGAAATGCGTTGTGCGATAAAATTTTGCTATCGTTTGGGTAAAACGACTCCAGAAACAGTTGATTTAATGAAAAAGCTTACAAAGATAAATCTTTGGGTGAGTCAACGTTTTTTAGCTGACACCATGATTTCAAAAAAGGGCGTTTGTCGGCAGAACTCGCTCCTAGGCCTGGTCGACCTGAAAGTGTTGTTAGGGAGCGTATTGATAACACTGTTTGGGCAATCCTGCAAGATCGACGAATGACGAGAGAAGACATAGCGGCGTCAACTAATATTTCAAAAGCGTCGACATTCCGCGTTCTACGCGACAGATTACTGCTGCATCGTGTGTGTTCCAGATGCATACCTCATCACCTGACGAGTGAACCATTGTTAGTCAGAGTTCAGGTGTGTCACGAGTGGAAACTTTTTTTTTTTTTTTTTTTTGATTGGAGGTTTAACGACCACCGTGAGCAACTCAATGGGCTATAAGCAGTCGCCCGTCCCTAATTTAGGGTCACTGGTTCCAGGGAAGGGAGAGAGCCAGTGCCGTAAGAAAAACACAACATCCATGCCTCACCGGGATTTGAACCCGGACCCCTTTTCGACGAATGATCAGAGGCCATCGCTTAGACCACTGCGCCACCGGGGCGACCCATGAGTGGAAACAAATTATTTCAAAGAATCCAAAAAGTGCGACATCCCAATATGTGGTGGCCTATTGACATGGGTGAGGAGTGAGATTTGTGAACTGCAATATTAGCGTGTTATCATTTGAGAAGGATATGGGGGTGCGAATTTTCTAATAGTTGCTATGATCAGAGGCGTAACTAGGGTGGAGCAGGCGGGGGGGGGGCTACCTCGGGAGCAGCTCAAAAGAGGGCGTAAAAATCACTGCTTACAATCTGATTAAAACGCAGTTGACGTGGACAAGGAACATCAAATAGAAGTCATTGCTCTTTCCACGTTTATAAGTAAGGCACGGAAAAATTCTGATTAAAACTGTCATCGAAACTTTTACACCAGTTTCTGGTACAAAAGTTTTAATTGTTCATTTGCAGAATTTGCTCATAAATGGTTCGCCAGCCTTTGCAACTTAAAATCTGCATTTCTCCTTCAAAATATTTAGGGCATGTTTGTTGCTTTCATTAAGGAATGAAGGTGTTCTTGTATAGTCCGTTCAACAAAAGAAAAACCACGGCCTTTGTCGACAACAATGGAGCCTGCGGTTTTTCTTTAGTTCAGTACGTTGCAAGATAAGGATGTAGTTCACATCGCTTAAGATTCTCTGGAGGCTATTCGATAATTGCCATGGCTTTAAGCCTCGATTGCCAGTTGCATTCGGTTCGTTTGATGTGGTACCGAAGGTCTGAACTCCGAAGCAGCTAGTAAAAGTTGTACAAATAACTATAGTTTGATATGACCTCAATTTGATTTGAGGGAGAATTTGATATGACGTCAATTTTGATTTGAGAGAGGTGGTGCAGAGAGACAGAGAACTGATAAATTGGTAATATATTTATGTAAGAGGAAAAGGCAGATCAGATCAGATGTAGAGGATTTTAGGAAGAGAGTGCCTGACCCCATGTCTTAAACAACCCTTAGAAATAGGAAGCTGGGAGATTTGGGCTAGAGTGCCCAATAGGAAAGTGATACGGAAGCGAGGAAGAAAGACGTCCTTATTTATTACCGGCGGGCCAGTACCCGGAGTCCAGCGGCTTAACGTGCCCAACCGATGCACGGCGGATATTTAGCGGTTCGAGGATTCGTACCTACCGGGATCGAACCCGAAGTTCTTCCGTGGCATTCACGAACGTTGACCACTAGGTCATCCGCGGCCCGAAAATGCAGATGGGGGCGCAATATTTTATGATTGCCCCGGGCATAGAAATGCCTAGTTACGCCTCTGCTATGATAGCAACTACGTATTAGACGGCCAATTCGACGTCAAAGTCCCTTGGTATAGTGGCTTCATCTATAGTTATCGGAATTTTTAAAATCCACTTCCTGACAGAGATTTAAATTTTTTTTTATAATTTTCATTTTTCAGACTGTACTTGCTTTCAGTCTGTCTCCTGTGTAATCTTGTTGTTTTCATGTGATCTCTGCCTATGGCTCAGCTTGCTTTTCTGTTATTACTGAGTAGGTTCATGTGTCGTTACTCGCTAACTAATACTAATATACTAAAAAGTAAAGAGTTTATTTTTTTTAAATGATTAGATAGATAAATATATTGTTTTTGCTGTAGAATAGTTTAAAGCCGCCCCGGTCGCGCAGTGGTCTAAGGTGTTGGCCTCTGATCATTCGTCCGTAAGGGGTCCGGGTTCGAATCCCGGTCAGGCATGGATGTTGTGTTTGTCTTACGGCACTGGTCTCTCCCTTCCCTGGAACCAGTGACCCTAAATTAGGGACGGGAGACTGCTTATAGCCCATTGAGTTGCTCACGGTGGTCGTTAAACCTCCAATCCAAAAAAAAAAAAAAAGAATAGTTTAAAAAAAAAACCCGAGACATAAGTCTAGTTACGGCTATAGATAGATAAAATTTTTGTTGTGGAATATTTTTAGCCCCTCCCCCTCTTCCCGAAACTAAAGTCTACTTACGGGCCTGCTATATTATTTCTTCATTTTGTGAGATTTTACTCTTTATGGAACGGCCGTTGTATGTGACCTTGACCGCAAGTGAAGCTCTGGCAGAAATTTACAAAAAATAACACCTAACTGGGGAACCGCAAGTAACAGTTTTTTTGTTGTTTTTTTTTTGTTGTTGGAGGTTTAACGACCACCGTCAGCAACTCAATGGGTTATAAGCAGTCACCCGTCCCTAATTTAGGGTCACTGGTTTCTTTTTTTTTTTTTTTTTGATTGGAGGTTTAACGACCACCGTGAGCAACTCAATGGGCTATAAGCAGTCGCCCGTCCCTAATTTAGGGTCACTGGTTCCAGGGAAGGGAGAGAGCCAGTGCCGTAAGACAAACACAACATCCATGCCTGACCGGGATTCGAACCCGGACCCCTTACGGACGAACGATCAGAGGCCAGCGCCTTAGACCACAGCGCCACCGGGACGGCTAACAGAGTTTTGGATACACAAGTGTTGGTTAAGATGTTGCATTGTACGATGTTGTGCTAAAAAGGAAACACAATCTTATTTTTTTTTATTGGAGTTTTAACGACCGCCGTGAGCAACCCAGTGGGCTATAAGCAGCCGCCCGTCCCTAATTTAGGGTCACTGGTTTCAGGGAAGGGAGAGAGCCAGTGCCGTAAGACAAACACAACATCCATGCCTCACCGAGATTCGAACGAATGATCAGAGGCCATCGCTTAGACCACAGCGCCACCGGGACGGCTAACAGAGTTTTGGATACACAAGTGTTGGTTAAGATGTTGCATTGTACGATGTTGTGCTAAAAAGGAAACACAATCTTATTTTTTTTTTATTGGAGTTTTAACGACCGCCGTGAGCAACCCAGTGGGCTATAAGCA
Source organism: Macrothele yani (assembly GCA_039090855.1). Classification (NCBI taxonomy): domain Eukaryota; kingdom Metazoa; phylum Arthropoda; class Arachnida; order Araneae; family Macrothelidae; genus Macrothele; species Macrothele yani. The sequence continues at coordinate 40,031,031 of CM077010.1, read as the reverse complement.
GCCGCCCGTCCCTAATTTAGGGTCACTGGTTCCAGGGAAGGGAGAGAGCCAGTGCCGTAAGACAAACACAACATCCATGCCTCACCGAGATTCGAACGAATGATCAGAGGCCATCGCTTAGACCACAGCGCCACCGGGACGGCTAACAGAGTTTTGGATACACAAGTGTTGGTTAAGATGTTGCATTGTACGATGTTGTGCTAAAAAGGAAACACAATCTTATTTTTTTTTATTGGAGTTTTAACGACCGCCGTGAGCAACCCAGTGGGCTATAAGCAGCCGCCCGTCCCTAATTTAGCGTCACTGGTTCCAGGGAAGGGAGAGAGCCAGTGCCGTAAGACAAACACAACATCCATGCCTGACCAGGATTCGAACCCGGACCCCTTTCGGACGAATGATCAGAGGCCATCGCCTTAGACCACTACGCCACCGGGGCGGCAAACACAATCTTAAGTTGGTCTCACAATGTCAGATCCCTGTCATATTTAAATATGCAAGAGTAAAAAATTCTAATAGTTCAAAATGATTCTGAAGAAATTGTGTGAATTGTTTCATTTCTTGCCAATCATCCAGTTTTTATTTGTAAAAACTACATTTACCTTACCGTTGGAGTGGGCTGATCCTCCATACCAATGCACCTTTTTTTTTTTTTTTTGATTGAAGGTTTAACGAACACCGTGAGCAACTCAATGGGCTATAAGCAGTCGCCCATCCCCAATTTAGGGCCACTGGTTCCAGGGAAGGGAGAGAGAGCCAGTGCCGTAAGACAAAGCACAACATCCATGCCTCACCGGGATTCGAACGAATGATCAGAGGCCATCGCTTAGACCACAGCGCCACCGGGACGGCTAACAGAGTTTTGGATACACAAGTGTTGGTTAAGATGTTGCATTGTACGATGTTGTGCTAAAAAGGAAACACAATCTTATTTTTTTTGGTTGGAGGTTTAACGACTACCGTGAGCAACTCAATGGGCTATAAGCAGTCGCCCGTCCCTAATTTAGGGTCACTGGTTCCAGGGAAGGGAAAGAGCCAGTGCCGTAAGACAAACACAACATCCATGCCTGACGGGATTCGAACCCGGACCCCTTACGGACGAATGATCAGAGGCCATCGCCTTAGACCACAGCGCCACCGGGACGGCTAACAGAGTTTTGGATACACAAGTGTTGGTTAACATGTTGCATTGTACGATGTTGTGCTAAAAAGGAAACACAATCTTATTTTTTTTTTTTTATTGGAGTTTTAACGACCGCCGTGAGCAACCCAGTGGGCTATAAGCAGCCGCCCGTCCCTAATTTAGGGCCACTGGTTCCAGGGAAGGGAGAGAGAGCCAGTGCCGTAAGACAAAGCACAACATCCATGCCTCACCGGGATTCGAACGAATGATCAGAGGCCATCGCTTAGACCACAGCGCCACCGGGACGGCTAACAGAGTTTTGGATACACAAGTGTTGGTTAACATGTTACATTGTACGATGTTGTGCTAAAAAGGAAACACAATCTTATTTTTTTTTTTTTTATTGGAGTTTTAACGACCACCGTGAGCAACTCAATGGGCTATAAGCAGTCGCCCGTACCTAATTTAGGGTCACTGGTTCCAGGGAAGGGAGAGAACCAGTGCCGTAAGACAAACACAACATCCATGCCTCACCGGGATTCGAGCCGGACTCCTTTCGGACGAATGATTTTTTTTTTTTTTTTTTTTTTTTTTTTTTTTTTTTGTTTGGAGGTTTAACGACCACCGTGAGCAACTCAATGGGCTATAAGCAGTCGCCCGTCCCTAATTTAGGGTCACTGGTTCCAGGGAAGGGAGAGAACCAGTGCCGTAAGACAAACACAACATCCATGCCTCACCGGGATTCGAACCCGGACTCCGTTCGGACGAATGATCAGAGGCCATCGCTTAGACCACTGAGCCAAATGTACTTTTATGATTTTCAAGACTCAAAGATCTGTATATTTAAGAAGCATGTTTGATACAGAAACCAGATTAGATGATGAAATTGGCAGGTGAGGGAATTCATATTTGAAAGTCATAGATGCTTTAGTAGGACTTCACAGGTACGACAGGTTCTCGAAAAAGTCCCGAATTGTTGTGCAGGAAAGAGTCATCGTTTCTACTCTAATACGACAATGGAACCTGGGTACTGTACAGAAGAGACATAGGAATCAACTATGTATTAGTTTTACTTACTGGGAAGAGCGGCAAGAAGTGTTGCAGATGTGTAATGTGAAGAAAAATAGTAAGGTAGAGACAAATATTTTGAGGTAGTTGGCCATGTCAAAAGAATAAGTGGTGAGATGCTTACTAAGAGAGTTTATTCTGCCGAAGTGGCAGGAAAGTTAGAAGAAGGCTAAGAAAATCATGGGAGGACCACATTCAGGAATGTCTGCACAAGAAAGGGATAGTGAATATGAAGTAGAATAGGTTTTGTGTGAGAAATTTGATGGATGTTCGTGAAGCTCGAGTTGTGTGCTAATATCGCTGTAAATGGAGAAGTTTGATACATCAACAATAATCAAATTTCAGCTCCATCAGTTTTAAACCTTATCTGGAATATTAGCTTCTTTTGAGGAGCTAATCTCTGAATCTCGGAGAACAGCTTTGTGATATGCATAAAATAGTGAAACTATACTAGTGATCCGATTTATTGGCGTAATATAAATAAATGTTTCCAAGCTTTTGCTTTTTCCAGAAAGATAGTCTATCTTCCTTGAAAAAGCTATCTGGTTGATGTGTGAAAGTTTGGAAACGTTTATTTATGTTCTTACATCAATAACATGGATTACTACAGTAGTATAGTTTCATTATTTTATGCATAGTTGGCGAACTTATGAATTTAATTAGTGATATGTATGTATGTATGCATGTACGTTTGGTTGGAGTGTTGTTTTTTAAGTACATAAAATTTTGGCATAAGTAACTAGCAAAAAAAATTGTATAGACTACGGCTTTGTTAAATCATCTGTGGAAAGCTAATGGGTTAAGTAGAGAAACAGATAGAGGGAAAAACAAATAGGATCCAACAGAACTTCACAAATTATTAAGATAAAGCTTATAGTTGCTGTAGTCAGTTAAGAAGCTTTTTTGTTAAGCTTATGATATAAATAATATCCCAGAAAGGATTAAGACCTTGAATTTTTTCAGAAAATAATTCTTTTAATGGAACATGCAAAATTCAAATACAAAAAGGTCATTTTTTACTGTACATAAACACAATCAAAATCAAAATGTGAACAACATTAGATAAAATAACTATATACTGCAAATATGTGCACATATACAGTTACAAATGCATGGAAGGTATACAATTTCAATGCAATAATGAAGGAGGGAATTAAAAAAAATGAAAGAAATACAGAAAAAACATTTTTTGAGTCTGCATTTCTTTCAGTAATGAATGACAAAAAGAAACTGACTTAGAGGTGGGAGTACTGAAATGTATGGCTTTTGTGATAGAAACAAATCGCATTAAGGAAAAAAATACTATATAAACATAAATATATTTCTATCTTTCTGTACTACAGCTAAACATTTACTCTCTATAATCAAAAAGTAATTAACACAAAGAATCATATTCATACAAAAGGACACAGATCATATAATGGGTGTCACACACTTCTGACGGTAATTAAAATCATGTGATTTTCAAAAAAATATCACACACTACAGCATTTTAGTTTACACATCAAACAGAAATTTACTTACAAGCAAGTAATTAGATAGTGGAATGACCTGGTTTTTCCATATTATATCAAGACACTAGAGAACTGGAATCAATCACAATGTCAATAACACTATACAATCAATACACACATACACAAGCACACACATGCATTCAATTCAACAAAAGATCACAGGAATATTTGAGTGAGATTTACAAAACATCTTGGAACACACTTTTCTAATCTAGTTTTCATGAAAAGGGTTCATATTTATAGGTACAGGTCTCTGCAGTTAATGGATGAAAAAAAAAAATTTTTAAATGATACTACTGCAACAAATTTGAATGAAATTCAGCCAAAGTGTAGATGTTAACTTGTAGTACATGCCTATAATAAAATTAAGTAGTGTTTAACAATCACAATAAAAAGTTTCCAAAACCATATATGGTGCAAGACACCACATGTGATTTTGAATTAGTTTTAAAAAGGAAACACTACTGCTTATTGTATAAGATGTTGCACAGTAACCCTGATAGCAATGGCAAGTATAGGCAGAGCCATACCACAAAAAAAAAAAAAAAATATGTATAAATATTGTTTTCACAGAAAAATAACACAGAAAAAAATTAATACAAAGGAAGTGAGGAAAACACATGAGACTGATGGTGCATGTTTCGAGTGATTTTGCAATAATGCAAGTGCAACTCAGAGATAACAGCTCTGTCACCCATTCATTTTTTGTTGGTAATTCTGCACTCTACTTCACCTGACTGGATTCAAAATTGTCCAGTTAGTTAACTAAGTTCAAGCTCTGGACATTATCATGACGATGAACCTCACCAACTGCATGTGGCTTTACCTATTCTTCTAAACTGAGATACTGAAGCAATTTGTTTCTGCCATAACCATTAAGATTAATTCTTGTTAATAAAAAGGAAAAAGGCCTTTTGACATTTTTGTAAAAAAAAATGTCTTTTGGAGTAAACACCTAACACAACAATACAGGTTGAATGCCCCTTATCTAAAATGCTTGAGGTCGAAGAATCAGAGATTTTTTTTTGGCTTTTCAAGTAATTGCATATGGTGCACATATTACACCGACGCGATATTACATTACGACCACCCCAGCCTAGAGAAATGAGTGCACATGAAACCAAACGGTGGTACATGTGAAGTTCACGGAGCAGTATGTATACAACTCAAGGACCGGCTTTCGGTGTCAGAATGGGAAAAGCTGCCGATTTATAAGAGTTTGATTAAAAAAAAAAAAAAATTGTGATGGCACGATGATCTCTGAAATGACATGGCTTGTTGGTTGTTCATGTGCTGCTGTGGTGAGCACATATCAAAAGTGGTGCACAGATGGCCAAATGATGAACCGTTGTCCAGCTGTGTGTAGTCTGCAGCTCACTGATGCCAGAGGGGGAGCAGAGACTTGTGCGTTGTACACCCTGGTAACTTTCTGTTAATGCCCTGGCGTCCAAATTCACCTGATAAACCCAATCGAACATTTGTGGTTTGACTTGGAAAACCGGTTTGCGCTACACCACCACCACCCCGAAATCTACGAGAACTGGAGCACCTGCTGTTGACATTATGGCACCAGATACCCCAGGATATCTATCGCCACCTCATCGAATCGATGCCTCACCGAGTGGCCACTGTTTTGCAGGCTAAAGGGGGTACTACAGTTTATTAAGTAGGTGGTCATAATGTAATGGCTCATTGCTGTATAATGATATACCTTGGGGATGGAATGAAGTCTAAACACTAAATCCATTTATATTTCAAGAAATTCAAGTTGTTCCCGAACGCCTCACTGGAGAACAGCAAATCAGCAAACTGAGTTGTTCACAAATGGCTCTTTAACTAAAATAATTTATTCTGCGAAACATCTGATTCTCCGAAATAATCAGTCAGAATTACTTTTCATTAGACATCAAATGTTTGCCAGGGTGTCTCAGTGAGATTCATGTTCTGGTCAGAAAATGTAACCTGATTCAGAAGTGTACAAAATGCAATAAATTTCAAAAACATTTTGTAACCGACTTATCTGAAAACTATGATAAAAAAAAAAAATTACGTCAAGATTTAAAAATAAATTTAAACTGAAAATCGTTCATTAAACTGGAAGGGACATTGAATGGAACATATGGATCAAAATCCGAGATCTAATTTGTGACAGTCATTCCCTGCAGGAATCATTCACCAGAAGAGTGAATGAACAGCACAAATGGATCAGACTCAAAACAGAGTCCCACCCAGGATATATGAGATTCCATGTCATAAGCATCAGGGGGTGCAGAGACCTGTGCACACCTGGGTAACCTTCCCAGTGCCTTTTGGAATTTTTCATTTTTGGATAAAGGATGCTTAACCTCTGTATGGAAAATTTCCTTCTAAGAAACCAGTAGTTAAAGTTTCAAGATGCATTTTCCTACTTGAACAGTTTTTCACAGTGTGAAAAATAAATCTGTCCAACCCCCAGAGTAGGGTCCCCACATTAAGGTGGTTATTCAAACAAAAAAAAAAAATGTGGGAAAAGGTAATAAATAGAAATCAGTAGTTTATTATTCGCCTTTCATTTCCCCGGTTTCTTTCACAGAACTACACAGCAAAAGCCTTACATATCATTCAAAAATATGATCGCAAGCACCTTTGCAAAGAACTGCAAGCACTAGCTAACCAACTGACACAATTGCCATACATTCAAGCACTTGCACTGTGTGCTGCTACATAATGATCAATTGAAGGTACTATCACAAGAACTAGTTAACTACCTCACAAAGTTGTCATACATTTTCATTCTGTATGGCTACGTAATGATCATTTGCAGGCAATATCATAAGCACTTCTTAAGGAGTTATGAGTACTAGTTCTACCATTCAACACAGTTGCTCTACACTCACACTGTAGGCTGCTAAGTAATGATCTTTTGCAGGTATTATTATGAGCATATCCTTAAAGGTCCGTAAGCAGAATTTCTTTCACTCCATACAGTTGTCTAACACTTGTGCACTTGTGTGGTGTAAGAAAGAAATACATTTGGAATTTCAAGGTACAAATCAGTTTTCCAATTACTACATTCTAAAACAGAGAAACCTCAGAAACTTCATTCTAGGTGTGAATTTTTCCATGAAAAAACTATCATTGACTTCTTAGAAACAGCTGCACGATATGTAAAACCACAAAGAACGAGACCCAGCCATAGGTAAATCTTCCGTAGAGGCTCATGGCAACAATTTGGCCCCCGAAGATCTCAATACAACAGCATGCCAGTGGATGGGCATGGAACTAAAGCATCAAAACCATAACTGCGAGAGTCTAACTTTTTTTTTTTTTCAAGAGTTTACAACTCTCAGTGCAGAGCTACTCATATATAGCCACCGATACCGTTTCACGTAACAGACACTATCATAGTTTCATGTCCGACCACTGGACAATGAAACTACAATAGCGTCTGTCATGTTCATGTTTCATGTCCATTCAAAAACTGAGAGTTGAACCTCTGTTTCTTCTCTCCTCTGTGTGCAGAACTATTTCTTTTTTAAAATAAACTTAAGTTAGTGCACTGAAAAATCATTTTTTATGATCTACTCTTCATAATGAAGAGGGAAATTACCACATACCAGTATAATTTTAAATAAGGAGATGTTATACACTGATGCCCTTTACAGTAATTTTTAAAATAACCACAAATCTGATTTGCTTGAAAAAATTAAAGACAATTTTCTTTAAGTGATCAGAACATATTACAATAAAACATTCCATGAAATTATTTTAGTCTTGCACATCATCAATGATTTTGTAGTTGTTAAACACTGTGCTGACAATGAATTTGCAAATTAAAAGGCAAAATATAAAACAAAACGGATATCAATATCATTATGACTCTGAAGACTGCATAATTAATCACCAACTGACAATATCCAAAATATTCATCACCATCATAAGGTCAAGCAGCAGCAACCTGAATTATGATTACAACATACACACAAAAATAACTAAATAAAATAAAAAAGGTGGTGTGCTGTCACAATCACAAAAAGAGTAATTTATCTTATATAAGATTTGAAAATAATAAAAACAGCTTCAATTGTACATTTACAAAACATTCATTACGATGAGTACCACAAAATGTCTGCTGCTTCAGAAACAATCTCAAGTCAGTAGACTTTAAACTACACATACTTTTCCTAAATATACTTGTTAGAAAGGAACTTGTGGATCAAGAAAATGACAAAAGTGGATGACATCATGATCAAAGTGTAGACTTCTCAAGTGGCAATGGACTGGGCATATTTGCTAGACAAACTGACCACACCTTTAGACATCTGAAATATGATACTGCACAAAGGAACAGGAAAAGATCCTGAAGATGACCATACAGAAGATGGGTGGATAGAATTTGAAAGCATGCCAGTGACATGGAAGAGACTGGCTCAAAATAAAATTGTGGAATATACTTGGGGAGGCCTTCATCCAGCGGTGGATTGATATTGGTTGATGATGATACTGGTTAGACACTTGAAAGCAACTAAGCGGGATGTAGTTTTTTATGATTAGAAATAAAGGAATTTCAGATTTTGCCACTGTTATTTATTTGATTATCTGTTTGCTGTTTCTGTTCACTGAAGTATTTGTCCGTTCAGTGGTAATAACTCTTGTTAAGAATCATATAAGAAAATGGGGTCCTAACAGATATAACCTCCATTTTCGACTCATCATTTTCATTTCCATACAAGCCTTTTATCAGTTACTGATAAACTGATGCTTTTTCCTTCTCAGCTGCCGTGCACAGGGCAATTCCCTGAAGAGATATTGAGACCTTGTGTCATTGTGTCAGTGTCATTGTGACCTTGTGGAGGTCACTCCTCAGCATGTGACCAAAAATAGGATCGGCAGTTTTGTGTTTTATTCCTGTTGAACGTGTGGGACCCTAAAAACCCAAGAAATCGGTCAGAAGAAAAGGATATAACAATGTGGAATTAAAACTGCAGTTTGACAGAAATTAACGCAGCAGAATAATGCTGGAAACAGATGCTGATTTATAATACAGTGTTGGTATAGTGGTGAAGCCACTTTCTATGCATCAGAAAAGGTCAACTAGTATAATGGGTCAGTTTTCAGCCTCACCAGAGGCTGGAAACCAACACTAATTTTGAAAAAGTTTTGGTGATGAAGCCACTTTTCATGAGTCAGGAAAAGTAAACTGGCATAATGTACAAAGCAAATTTTGAAGAAGACAATCCGTTTTTTTTTTAATATGACATGGATGGCAAGTGGGATAATATCCAAAAACTTGAAAATTTCATCGTCCTGAAGCGGGAATCGAACTCATGCGTCTCCCAGATAGCACCTGGGTATGCTAACCACTACAACACCCAGAACGACCAAGTCTCAAGTTTCCGACTAATTTGAATCACAGGATTCGCTAGTCAAAGAATCATATATCATATAACCATCACAGGATTCGCTAGTGTATGGTATAATTCCATATTCCATTCATGACTAGCATAATGTGTTCATATGGTGTTCTGTAAATCTTCATTTACAGTGTGAGCATGTTAAGGATAGTTCAAAATTGAATGCGCAGTGAGGTTTGCTCCATGACACTGTTATCAGACTCTCCCCCTCCCATCCTTTCCTTCTTTTTTTTTTTTTTTTGAGGAGTATCACCTCATTGGAACTGTGTATCAGAATCCTCAGGACTTGTTCAAAATAGCTTAACTAAATATCTTCAACCTGATATTGTTTCAACTCAATGGTTCTCATAACACCAGAGTTCTCCAGTCCATTCTCTTTTGATGAAATATTCCTAGGGTGATGGATAAGGCATGATGGTCCAACTGCATGCCCTTCCTGATAGCCTGGCATAACCACATCAAATTTTTCCCTCCGAGGTCATGGGGAAAATATTGCTTCCCAGACACCAGTCCCAAATGTGGTAGTTCTAACAATCCAATGCAATTACTACCATTAGGTCTGATATGTTTGCCAATATATGGAGCGAATTTTGAGTACAGATTGAATGCCCTCAAGCAAACAAGGAAGTACATACTGAAATTTACTAGTGATCATTCAGAAAGACAAAAAAAAAAAAAAAAAAAAAAAAAAAAAAAAAAACTTTAAGAGAATGTTTTCATTGTCTTGAAAACTGTTAGTTAATACATTAGTAAGGTACACTTGGCAGCCTAGAACAGCCAACTGTCAATCTGAAGGCTGAAACCTACTGCTGTTGTAATGAGCCCTGAATACCCACTACGCACTGTAGAGCATGTTAAGCCAATGGAATCAGGGTAAAGAGAGACACCCCCTATTAAAAACAAGGTCATCACTCCTCTCTTTTCTGCATCTCTTCCTCCTCTGCCTGCTGTGTGCTCCACATGTATGATGACTTTCTCATCGGGGTGCTCTAACCTGCCTCTGTCAGTTCTGCTCTCGAACCTGGGGCAAAGGTCATTTCACATTAACTCTGCCAGTCTAAACCTAACATTGGGAGGAAAATCCTATGAGAAATCAGGAATGAATACATATAGAAATTTGAAATAATGCCTGGTGCGCCATATAAAAGAGGCCCAGTGGCCAGACGTTGTTAGGTGGATTTCCAGTTAAAACTGCTTTGTTCCCCTTCTAACCGGTTTCTGCATGTACCGGTCCAAATCCTCTGGAGTGGTTAGTCACAGCCAGAGCAGTGTAGGTATGCGGTCATAAGTGTAAGTGAAGAGAGGACAAAGGCAGCGGAAATGGTTTTAAGTACGGAACAGCACATTTTTATTGTGGAATAGTATTTCAGAAATAACTCATAAAAGGTTTTAAATGAGTTCTTTACAGAAAAATTTCCACATTGTGCAGCACCGGCAAAATCAGTGGTACAGAAGTTAGTTTCATAAAACCGGCATGGTGTGCAACATGAAAAGAAACAAACCCAAGAGAATTCATACTGAAGACAACATCAAGGAAGTGTGCACAATGATGTTACAAAGCCCTCGGAAGTCGATTCGCCGATTATTGTTTGCAACGGGAATATCTGTCATGTCATGCCGACACATACTTAAGGTGGATTTGCATTTTCAGCTGAACAAAGTTATGGCACTCCAAGAAATTAAAACTCCTGATTATGCAAAATGGATGCAATATTGTAAAGTGGTTTTGGGAGATCATTGTCACAAGTGAAATGGACCCAACACTTCATTACATGACAGATGGAGCCTGGTTTCATATATCCGGGTATGTCAATGCGCAAAACAGCAGGATTTGGACCGGCACAAATCCCAGACAGACAATGGAGACTCCTCTGTACGACCAAAACATAGGCGTTTGGTGTGCTGTGTCTGTGGAGAGGATAGTCAACTCATTCTTTTTCAGTGACACCATCAACTCAGAGCACTATGTCCAGCAACTGTTCAACCCATTTGTTGCGGCACTCACAGAAGAAGAGCGAACATATGCTTTCTTTCAGCGGGATGGTGCAACGGCGCATACTGCGCGGAACAGTCTGTGTGCTGTGCATGAAGTGTTTGGGGAGGACAGAACTGTATCGAAGGGACTATGGCCACCCAGATCACCCGATCTCTTCATCTGTGACTTTTATTCTGTGGGGAGCATTGAAAGGGAAAGTGTACGCAACTAATCTGCACACCCTTGATGAATTAAAAGTGAATATTACGGATGCCATAGCCCAGATTACTGCCGATGAGTTGTAGCGCGTTACGAGCAACATGTTCCGTTGTGTGCAGCTGTGTCTTGATGTCAGAGGACAGCACTTTCAGCAGTTGTTGTAAATGCAGGTAAATTACTCCTGTTTTATGTCATTTCAACTATCCTTTTTTATCATGTATAGTAACATTGCCTGACTGTTGTCGTTCATTATACTCGGGCCTATTTATATGGCACACCCTGTATATACACTATGGACCAAAGGTCTGAGATAACCCATAAAAAAAGTGCTATGACAGAAAATTTCAGAAAAAAGGGGATTTATTATCCTCAAAATATCTGTAATACTTAAAACAATAGATACTGTAATCCCATGAAAGTAAAAACACCAGATATGACCTCATCAAAATACCCACCCTTAGCTAAAATTACAGCTCTGAAGACCCTGGACATCATGTCCAATAATTTCTTCCAACTCCAACCATGACTGCTCTGTGGCTTCTCACAGATCTATCGCTGTTTCTGGGCAGATCTTGCAAAGATGTTTTATCAAATTCATTCTATAAAATTTCAGTCAAGGGATTTGGCTGGCCAAGTCAACAATTTCAGAACATCTTGCATTTTCGTAAACATCATGCACTGAGAGCACATCCTGAATGCATATTTGGGGTCATCTCTTCGTAAGACAAATTCCTGTCCTCTAAGATGATACCTAGATAGTGCAATGTGTCTCAGCAGAATGTCATGACAAATGTGTCACTGTTCTTTTGATTTAGATCAAATTGCCCACTACTATGCAATCCAAGAATCACCAAACCACAATGCTACTTCTGCTGTGTTTAACCACTGACAAAGTGAACTGCTCCAGTAGTCATTCTTCCCTTTTCCAGTAAATGCACACTCTATAGCTGGGCAGTGGAACCAAAAAGCTAAAACTTATCAGACCAGCAGACCTGCATCTAATCTCCAAGTGCCCAGTACTTATGATATTTGATCCCCAGATAACCTTTTAATTTTGTGGCTAAAGTAGGGGGTTCCTTTGTACCCACACAGTCATTTAATGCTGCTGAACATATTAATCCCCTTAAAGCAGTCACATACACTGGTTCTGATCTTTTCCTGTTCACCAAGGACACTATATCTGATGTGGTTAAGCATCTATCCAGCTTGCCTTTAAGTACAACATACTTAACTCTTGGTATGCAGTGAACATATCACAGTATGTGTCTCACATGGAATTCCCACCTTCAATCATTATACAACACATACATGAGACAAACACAGAGCAAAACTGCTACAGCTAATGAAGCACATCAATCAGAAATACAGTCTTATATTACAGCTATGTAGGCATGCTGCTACTCTTAATGGATGATTTGTTGCCAATAAGGCTGAACCTATGGCTGTGCAGCCAGATAATAAAAGACCCAGAGCTTTGAATATATTTATCAAGCATAAGTAGAAAAAACTAAAAAATGTGCAATAAGCAGGGGTGTAAGACAAGGATGCTGTCTGTCACCAACGTTCTTCAATATTTTTGCAGAAGAAATGATAAAAGAAGCATTTGATGAAGAGAAAAGAGGAATCACTATTGGAGAAAGAACAATACAAAGTATTAGATTTGCAGATGACCAAGCAATATTAGCTAATACTGAAGATGAACTACGGCATCTAATGCAAAAATTTGAAAGTGTATACATAAAAATATGGTATGAAAATCAACACAAAAAACGATGAGAGTATTTAGGAGACCAGAAAACATTGAGGTGATGACGAATGGAGATAATGTAGAGCAAGTGAGACTATGCAAATACCTCGGTAGCATAATCCAAGAAAATGGAAAATGTGACGTGGAAACAAAAGAAAGAATTAATAAAGGAAAATATGCATTTTACAACAAAGAAAGTTTGTTTAGTAGTAAAATGAATAAAAATTTAAAGAAAAGGCTTATTTTAAGTGCTATATTTGGAGTATAACTTTATATGGGGCAGAAACGTGGATAATCGGGAAGAAAAGAAGCTAAAATGTCGGAGGCATTTGAAATGTGGTTATGGAGAAGAATGTAAAAAATAAAGTAGATTGAAAAAATTACCAATAATGAAGTGTTGCAAAGAATCGAGGAAGAAAGGAATATTCTAAAGACCATAAGAAAAAGAAAATATAACTGGATAGAACATGTGTTAAGAGGAGACAACTTATTGAAAAGAATGACAGAAGGGAAAACTGAAAGAAAATGACCAAGAGGAAGGAGACGACTAATGATGCTTGATGATACCATGGGCACAGGAAGCTATCAAGTATTGAAGGAGGAAACCAGGGACAGAAAAAACTGGAGGAAGAAAACTTGTTGAGTTACTGTTGGACCTGTCAAAAGACAGAACACTAATGATGATGACTTGTTTTGTGTAAACAAGCACCCACATGTTATGGTGGGCAACTGGTTGTGATCCTATCACCTACTCATTTCTTTTCATGTTTTTCCCAATATTTTACATACGGATAAATTACATTTCTCCTTTAATTTCTGAAAACCTGCTATTTTATGGTTGACTCAGACTTTTGGCCTGTAGTGTAGATCATTTTTAAACACCCTGTATAATTTTACAATGTAAAGATAACCATTAAAATATAAACAAAACAGTACACTGGATGTTAAGCATTAACACAGAGGTATACAATATAAACTCCAACTTTTGATAGTGATCAAAATTTGTGCAGTGCATGTTAGCTTGTATACATAACTATTAATTCAAGTGCAGAAATCAAGGTGTTCAAGGTCCTCTGATATTTGCTAAGTTTCCAGTATATGTTATAAAAACAACACTTCTGTAATTTCTGTCTCTTATTCTCTAGAAAGACTATCTAGTTGGAATTTCTCACAATCACATACATTTCATTCTGACAGTTTCTCGGTGATACAATTTTGTTTTGCCTGACACGTGTGGTTCACCAGAGCAACTGCAGGAACTGGTAGTTTTCCTTAGGGAAGCCATTATTAAAAACCCATGAAAATCCCACTTAATGTGCTTCCTCTAGGCATGGTAAATGCAACCTCAAAGAGACACTAATAAAGGAAACATTTCATTAACTCATTCCAGTGTCAGCTGAATGCTCTGAAAAATGCAAAAGTACCAAATTTGAAAGGAGAACAAGTCGCCAAAACTAGAGTGTGCATGCTTTTTCCTGTTTTTATAACAAACTTGTAGTTGTTTTCTGTTTTTTAATGTTAGTTTTTGACATTTATAAGTATTCGTTCTGAATTCATCTTCTTGCACTCGCATAAAGTGATTTTCCCGAAGTTTCACACATCACTATAATTTCATTTCATTTCAGTTATTCTGCAAATGAACTTCAAATCAGAAAAATTAAATTCGAAATGTTTATTACTTTCATTTTTAGGGGGCAAAATCACCATATAACTGACATTTGTTGCAGTGGACCATACAAATTATTACTATCAACACCTGCTTTTTTTTTCAACCAAGTTAATCAATAGCAATGATACAGAGGAATATCCAGTAAAATTTTACTAGCTCTTGTACATACATTACAAATAATAGGAGAAACTGGCTGCTGAAGAAACAAACAAATAACAACAACAAAAATATAGGAGATAAATTCTTAAGAGATAAAGCATTCTGAAAAACAAATTCATAGCAAGATCAAACAAAACTACATGCAAATTGGGAAAATCAAAATTGGACGCAAATTCATTTTGGTTTTATTGTTGTTTTTTCATCTTCAAACAGATGTTTAGTTTGCAAGAACAATATATATGTTATATGTCTACATAAATAATAAATAAACATCACAAATCACCTCACTTGTTCCACTGCTTTCTTCAAGAGAACAAAGCTAGAACAAACTATTTAAGTCATTAAATCTACAAAAAATGATCTTGTTAGTTCGAAATCCATAGCACGTCTTAGTCAAGCTTTTAACTGCATAATTTAATAGAAAAGAAGTAGGGATTAAATAACAAAATACATATAAAACATACTTGTTTCAACCTTCCAGAACAATCATAAAATTTCTAATTATGTCTTCTTTCCACTATGCATCCATACAAAAAAGTTTAAAATTGCATCCGATTTACAAAAAGATGATTTTGGCTCCTTTATAAAAGTCAACTTTCTTAACTACTATATATTATTGTTAAAAATGTGATATTTGACCGAAAGTTCTGAAAGACTGTAATTAGGGACGAAACATTTTCAAGTATTTGTCCAAGTTATTAATAGGTATTCAGACCATGGAGTACTTGGAAAGCATTGCCCAATGTACCTTAGTTGTGGAAAACAGTGCTTTATGATGCATTGTATATTCAATGCTTTGCAACAACAATTTGTTACCTATTAAGTATGGCAAAATGGACATAGGCAAGGGTTGTACTTATACAAATAAAAAAAAAAACTACATAAATTTATAGTTGATCTGCAACAAAATATTTTAGAACAGTATCTGCATATACATATATAAAAGGCACATGGTAGTTTCAATCAGGTATCCAGCAATACTGGCTGAAAAGACATTACCATAGCATAAAATTAAAAAAAAAAAAATATCGAATTCACATTAACTTTGCTTTTAAACAATCTAGGATAAAACAATTTCTGAAATGAAAAAACATTATCATAGCATAAAAGAAAAAATATATAAAATCTGCATTAACTTTGCTTTTAAATAACAGAATAAAACAATTTCGAAAAAGTAGCCAGTAGGACAATTTCTATTTTAAATTTCCTTAACATGTAAATATGTGATTCCCCCTCTCTTATTCTATTACTCCAATTAATATCACACACAAAAATCTCATTTTACAAAAAATACCCAATTTTTAAAGGTACACATCTCATTGTTAACATCAGGTGTCTGAAAAATACTGAGCATACATACATTAAATACGAAAATAAAATGAGACGTATGTACATATCACGGATGAGCAGAACTCAAATATTCCATTTCCGCAAGATGAGAAACCTTTCTTTTGAATGTGTGGTTAAGAACTGTTTCATATTATTACTGTCAACATCTCTGACAACATGCAAAACTGGCTTTGATAATCTCAGTCTAACTTATCATTTGGAACTTTCCCGACAAACTTCTGGTGAAGCACAAGTGACGTTGTGAGTGTGTTTCCAAGAAACAAGATGAAGAAAATTACGGAAGAACAAAACACCTAAAAGAAAGAAACAGGATGTAAAATAAAAAATAGAGACATATTTGATCAAAAAGGTTTCCTAGGTTTATGCATACAATTATAGTATTATGAAATATGGAGATTACTGTATTTTTCAGAATATAAGATGTACTTTTTTCATAAAAAAATTGGTGGCAAAATCTCCCGGTGTCTTTAGTTATATACCGAAGGTCACTATTATCACCATGAATCTTACAACAGAGAAAGTGTGGGATGTTCAGAGAGGCAATTATGCATGGTAAGGGCTGCACTAACCAAATTTTCGCATCACGTTTGACAATTGAAAAGTATCTGTCTGTTGATAAGAAAGTTTTTGCTGCCTTCATCAACTTACAGAAAGCTTATGATCGAGTAAATAGTACTCTTCTGTGGAAGGTACTGAGTAAATATGGCAGAGCTTGAAAAATATCTGAAAAGTTACATGCACAGCTGGGCATGTGCAGAAAATATTTACTTGCCCAGAAAAATTTAAAGATAACAAAACAGAAGCCTCATTTTTTTAAAGTTAAAAATGATGCTAAACTTTTTATACATCTTTTGCATTGCCGTTTTACAGTGTCTGTGTTCAAAGGGCACAAAAGCATATATCTCAAGTTTTAAGAAAGGTAATCAATGGCATTTGAGAAATTTAGTGATTATGCCATGTTCAAGAATTTTTAATATACTTCCTGTGTTTTGCAAAAAAATAATAATCATAGTTAACTGTACAGCAGTTTAAGTAGTTTTCAACAATTTTGAATGTAAAAATTATTTACTTTTTTCTCTTGTGCAAACAGAAGTGATTTTGCATCATAAAATATCCCAATAATTGTTTAGGAAACAAAGGCAATCCTTACGTTTTTGACTACAGTTGTGTGCACTTATAGTTATTAAACTATATTATCACCTGGACCATCCCCCCCCACACACACACACACACATTCCTTGAAAAAATTACTGGTGGTATCAGCAATTTTAGGATGGTTTTGGCAAGCAGTGCACCACATAATAGTTTTGTCATCATTTGACTTTAGCCAATTGAATGTTTTTATCCAAGATTCCTGAACTGTCTGACCGCCTTTTTTTGCGTACACTTTATCATAGTCTGCTTGCCTAAGTTTCAATTTTGCCAACAACGCAGATTCTGATTCTGAAATTACGACACTCAACAATGCAAAAGATGAATTTGTAACAACCGCTGACAGATCGGGAATTTCACATAATTGCTTACTATGAGAGATATACCCTCATTGACAAAAAAATCATATTCATTACTTAATACAACTTATATCCGCAACTAACTCAAACTACTGTTCTCTCAGACAAACTAGGTAAGTTATCAGTGTCGGTAATTTTCGCTCTTCTCCCGGCTAAGTGTACAGGCTCGTTCTGAAATCTTAAATGAAACTTAGGCTTTGTTTCAGTAGTACCGCTGTTGTTCGTGTGCGTGGGGAGGGGAAGCTTCCATTTCCCCTCCCTCACTTGCGCAAGTTGTGTCAGAGACGCAACCGCACCCGGTGCTGTGCAATAAATATTCCGTTGTCACTAACTCCTCATAAAGCACGGCTTTTTTGCCCATCAGTCTGTGTCCTCCTGTTTCATGGCAGTTTACACATTTTGTCACTAAACACCGGAGGCTAGTTTCATCCGAGGCATGCATCCTGTCGTTAACTGTAAGCGACATCTGGAGCAAAACTATGTATGGCCCCAGCACAATATAATTGAAGAAGCGCTATCCTCCTGGCCTTGGCATTCATCCGGTAACAATAATACAACTTCTGGTGATTTGCAATAAAATAAAAAAACACTTTTTTTTTTTCTCTAGAATAGAAAATTCTCCATTCCAAACTTGTTTTTCTTTAAACCTAAGTTCGGTCATTTTTACTTGCCCTGGCCAATAATTTACATGCCCCGGGCATCTCAGGCATGGTATTTTTCAAGCCCTGTATGGTATCACTGGGAATCTACTCAATGGTGTGAAAGCCATGTATGCTGGCAGTACAGCATGTGTATGAGTAAATGGTGATGTATCGAAATGGTTTTCTATTGGAGCAGGAGTTGGATACGGTTGTGTAATGTCACCATGCTTGTTTAATATATTTATGAATGCATGCATGCGTGACGCCAAAGTGGACAATACTGGTTTATGTCTTGGTAATGTCCGTGTGTGTAGATTGCTATATGCTGATGACACAGTCCTGTTGGCAGAAAGTGAAAGCGAGTTACAGAGAGTACTGGCCTGGATGTACGAAGTTTGTATGAATTTGAAACTGAGTATAAGTAAGGGAAAACCCAAAGTTATGGTTTTTGGGCAAAGGAACTGTTAGTACTGAAGGCAAGATAAGTCTAAATGGCACTGTTATTGATCAAGTAAATGAGTTTGTATATTTGGGAAGCATGTTTGACAGAGAGAACAAATTAGATAGTGAAATTAGTAAGCGAGTGAACTCCTCATTAAAAGTCATAGCTGCTTTAGGAGGATTTCACAGGAATGATGGTTCTCAAGAAAGTCCTGAATCGCTGTATATGAAAGTGCAATTGCTTCTACTCTGATGTATGGCAGTGAAACCTGGGTTCTGCAGAAAAGACATAGGAGTCGTTTGCGTGCTGGGGAAATGCTCATGTGAGGAATGAAGATGTATTGCAGTTGTGTAATGCGAAGCAAAATGTTGTTAGCAAGGTGGAGACTAGCGATTCCTGTGATGATTATATTCAAATTAATCAGAAACTTGAAACTTGGTCATTCTGGGTGGCATAGAGGTTAGGCCGCTATCCAGGAGATGCAGGTTTGATTTCTGCTGCAGGACGACGAAATTTTAAAGTTTTCGGATATTTTCTGACTTAACATCCATGTCATATTTACACCAATAAATGGATTCACACCTTTCAAATTTGTATTGCACAATGGTGCAATCCTGTATTTCATTCATTGAGATTCTTAGGTGGTTTGGCCATGTTGAAAGAATGGGTGAATTTATTCAGCCCAAGTGGCAGGAAAGAAAGGTAGAGGAGGGCCAAGGAGATCATGGGAGGACCAGATTCAGGAATGTCTGCATGAGAAAAAGATAATTAGTATGAAGTACAAAAGGTCTTGTGTGCTGCGTGTGATGGATGTCAATGAAGCTAGAGCTGTGTGCCGAGATTGCTGTAATTTGGAGACGCCTGATACAGCAACAGTGAGTTCTTTCTGTGATGAGCTAACCTCTGAATATCAGAGAACAGCTTAGTGATATGTATGTATGTCTAGATCTATATGCATGCATGCTGCTATAAAGACTGCTAAATGAGTTAGTAATTCATATTCTTCTGTACTTTTTCTACAATATTATTGTGTCGTGAATGCTTGCATGTGCTCTACTTTTATCCATCGTTAACTATGTGTGTGTGTTTTTTTACCAGCTAAGCCTACTACAGGCATGTGATTGTCTAAGCATCCAATTAACTGAAAACACCAAAAGCTGTTCCAAGATACACATTAAAACGAATGTGACAAACACAAAAATCAAAAATTATTATCACTGATTTTATTATATGTGTGTTTGTGTTTAAGCAAGTAAAATTAAATGCAAGTGTTAAAAGTGGGCAAAAGTAAATTAATTGCTAAGTGTTTAAGCAAGTAAAATTAAATGCAGAAATAGCAATACTGAACTATTAAAGTCTTTTACTTACACGTCTACATTTTAAAGTGGAAATTTACTTGCTAACATTAAGATTTAATAAAAGTATATATCATTTACTATTTTTCCCAGCACAGTAACCCATTTATTAAATCAACTTTTAAATTAATTGATAATATTTAGTAGTGACAAATGTACTTACTCTTTCAAGAATGTGAATGGAAGGGGAGGCCTCATCTTGTGCTGTGCCCCATTCTGTGTAAATTGGGGCCTGATCCCATCCCGGCACCATGCATTCTTTCTTCCACTTAGCTTTCAAACAAGCAAAACACATTAATACTCCTCGGGAAAAAAAAATAGGAGAGAAACAAAAAGCAGCATCACGAATTTTGTTCAGAGGATTCCGGCCGACGTAATCCCAGGCCACGGCAAAAGATGCACCCCGGGAAAACGTAATCCCGGCTCGGCACCTAGCTTCCTTTCCACTTAGCTTTCAAATGAGCAAAACAAATTCCTCCTCCTGGGCGGTGAGGGGGGGGAGAGAAAAAAGAAACTAAGAGCTGCGTCACAAACTGTGTTCAGAGGCTTACGGCGGATGCAATCCCGGTCCGGCGCCGTGCATTCCAAGGTTATCCTTGGTGCATTCTTTCCACTTAGCTTTCAAATAAGCAAAAAAAATTACTCCTCCTCGAAAAGAAAGAAGAAGAAAAAAAAAAAAAAAGTGCTGCGTCGCGAACTTTGTTCAGAGGCTGCGGGTCGATGTAATCACGCCACGGCGAAAGAAACATGCCGGGCCGACGTAGTCTTGGCCTGGCGCTGTGCTTTCTTTCCACTTAGTTTTCAATCAAGCAAAACAAATTCCTCCTCCTGGATAAAAAAGAAATAAGCAGCTGCATCACAAACTTTGTTCAGAGGCTTTTAGATTGATTAATTACATAACCAGTAAAACATTCTTAATATCAGCAAAAATCTAAATTTCTGTAATTTTTCTCGTTAGTCACCCGTAATTCCGTAATCCCGGGGTAAATCCGCAATGGTTGGCATCTCTGGATGCCTATGACACTTTCGCCTGCCAGTGAGAGAGAAGGCTCGTAACATAAATGGCCAATCACATGTGAACAGAACTTTTATTTCTTTTCTTTGCGTACGATGGCTCACCCCCCCCCCCCCCAGCAAATAAATAAAACAAATAGCAATGGAAAGGACAGAGGTGAACTGAAACAGTGGAATGTTCCCTTAAAAAAAATGGTTTCGAGTAAACGGAGACGTTTGAAGTAACGTCACCCACGGCTATCTCGTTGGCTGAGCAGCAGCAGAAGCGTCTGTCTGGAGCTGCCGGTTAGCCACGCAGCAGCAGAAAGATTACGACTTACGACTGAAATATCGCCATTTACCCAACGAATATTTCTCTCTCTTTGGCCCTGATTTTTTTTATTTTTTTTCCAACATACCAACAATCACAAACTTTTGTCAAAAGCCTGAGATCACAAATGACAAGTTTAGCAAATTTCGGTTTTTTCTAAAAAGTGAATTCACGGAATTCCTCTAATTAGCGGAAATATCACATGCCTGCTGCTATCATGCTAGTCATGTGTATTTGTGCCTACCTGTGTGTTCGAGAGTTAATGATTCAACATACAATTTAAGCACATGTCTCATATGTTCTACATAGTGATCTCAAAAGGGAATGAAAGAACTATTACAATTCTGTTAAAAAGCAAAGTGATAGAAAAAGAAGTATCACTTTTCAGGATGAAACATCACAACAGATGCTTCTTAAGACAGCCACCAGCAAACTGGGGTTGCATTTTTGCTGCTTCAAATTTCTCTCTCTCTCTCTCTCTCTCTCTCTCTCTCTCTCTCTCTGGTTTATACAGAACTTTTGTAGACAAACTCAAAAATTTTATTCATTCACAGTAACATAAATACTGTGGAATTGCAATTTTGAAGTAATTTTTTTAAAAATGCATTCGTGAAATGTGCTCTTTAATTGGGGGAAAGCACCTTTATTTGCAGTTTATGATGGAAGATGTCATCATATCCAACAGTCTCATTTCCTTGCTGTTCACCAGAAATGCACAGAGGTTAGCCCATTCACGTCAACGATATTCTATATTTCTAACAACTTTTGACATAATTTTAGATTAACCC
The DNA here is from genome assembly GCA_039090855.1 of Macrothele yani. Classification (NCBI taxonomy): domain Eukaryota; kingdom Metazoa; phylum Arthropoda; class Arachnida; order Araneae; family Macrothelidae; genus Macrothele; species Macrothele yani. The sequence continues at coordinate 40,008,756 of CM077010.1, read as the reverse complement.
TTTCCACTTGAATAACTTTTCGCCCATATTCACCCAGCACTCATATTTATTTACTGCAGTAGAGGCCACAACTCAGCAAAGGAAAGTTCAGCTTCGGCTCGCCATCTCCAACATACGAGCTGTAGAGGCATCATCAACGTGTTGGGGTCCCCACCACGTGGTGGGGGACCCCCAACACGTGAGCTATTTGGCGAAAAAAATGTCTCGTGAGCGTCGACACACGAGCTATAGAGACATTATCTTCATGGCGGGTGACACCTGACAATTCAACAAAAAATGTCTCACAAGCCTCGACATACGAGCTATAGAGGTGTCATCAGCATGGTGAATGGCACCCGACACACAAGCTATTCGGCAAAAAGAAACGCCTCGCGAATGCCAACGTGCGAGATATATAGGTGTCATCAGCATGGTGGGTGACACCTGACACACCAATGACATTTATTTTTCTCTATTCGGCAAAAGAGAAATGTCTTGCGAGCCCCAACAAACAAGCTATAGAGGTGTCATCAGTGTGGTGGGTGACACCCAACCTATTCGGTGAAAAAGAAATGCCTCACGAGCGCTGACATGCGAGCTATAGAAGCATAATCAACATGGCAAGTGACACCCAACACATGAGATGTTTGGTGATTTCGTAATGTTGGGTGACATCAGACAGTCGAGCAGAAAAAGTTAAAAGAGAGCTATTCTCATTCTCTGGAAGTGTTTGTATGCTACAGAATGCTGATAGACTCCGACCGAGGCTGTCTTACTTCGACACATCAGCCATGCAGTGAGGATGACCATCTAAACCAACAACAAAGGGCATTGGCTGTACAAAGGTGTGACATCACTAGCAAATCCTGCAACTCGTGTACACCACTGGCTGAAGAACCGAGTGGTGTTTCTCTGTTGTTTTCACCAGTGGTATCACACACTGCTAATTTCACAAATTGCAAGGAACAATGATTTATTGAGGCTGTTTTTGCACATAAAATTAATTTTTTCTTAATAAAAATCCTTAAAATGCAATTTTTATTTTGAATTTTTCAAAAAATAAGAGTGCATCTTATATTCTGAAAAATGTGGTAATTGTTATTGAATTTTCCAAATATCGACAGTGCTTTGTAGCACATTTTCGGTAAACCGTGTTTTGTAACAGACCTGATGTACACATAAAGCAGCTCAAAACTTCTCGGCCTGACCATGAAAGAAGGCTCGCAATTTTTTTTTTTTTATGTAATAATACAAGTCTTTACATGCCTAGAGACCAATTTTCATCTTCATAGTTATGTTCGTTACATTTTTTGCAAGTCCTAGAAGGTCACTAGGTGAACCACGGACAGAAAAATGAAGCAAAACTAGAGTTTACAGTTGTGATTAAGTATCTGCATAAAAAAGGGTGGGAGCCAAATGACATCAGTGAAAAAACTGTAGCAACACCAGGGGAAGATGCCTTTTCACACAGTACTGAAAAGAAGAGGGCAGTACAATTCAAGCATAGGAGAATGTGTTTGGAAGATGACATCTGCTCAGGCATATCATCACAGGCCATCACTCAAGAAAATGTGGAGAAGATGCAAGGTAGAGAATTGCAAGATAGATGTTTAATGGTCCACCAGATTAGTGGGACATTGCACATGTCAAAAACTATGCTTGATTGCATTCTGACAGAATGTATGGCAATGACAAAGGTTGCAGCTCGTTGATTTCCAAAACTACTGGCACCTTTTTAAATTTGCAAGTAAATTTATATGTGAAATACACCTATACTCACCCTACATTCATTCATTGTGGGACTAACACTATTTTTATAGCACTTTTTTCTTTTTTGCCGATTTGCCATATGAACCACGTGTACCTTGCCTTTGTTTGATATTAAAAAAAAATATATGTTCAGGAAGATCGAATATTAATAATTTATTATACTGCAATCAAAATGATATTTGGTTTAAGGAAAATACCATTGATAAATTTAACTTACTTTAAAACAATGTGGTTTTAGAATACTTACTTGGTTAATTGTTGCTCCAAGTCGTTTTTTATATATACATACTTTTTAAGTCGCTTTTTTACTAAATTTATACGCATAGTTTTGGTTTACACATACATACTTTTTAAGTTGCTTTTTACTAAATTTATACCTGTATTTTCAGTTTAAATTTAGTAAAAAGTAACTTAAAAAGTATGTGTGTGTGGTTGGAAAAAAACGTCTTTGAGCGGCAATAATACGACTAACCAAGTGTTCTCAAACCACGTGGTTTTAAGGTAAGTTAAATTTATATTTATCAATAGTAACAGTATTTTCCTTAAACCAAATATCATTTCGATTACAGTATAATAAATTATTAATATTCTATCATCCTAAATATATTTTTTTAATATCAAACAAAGGCAAAGTACATGTGGATGAATCAGCAAAAAAAAAAAGTGCTATAAAAATAGTGTTAGTTCTACAATGAATTTAAGGTGAGTATATGTGTATTTCACACATAAATTTACTTGAAAAGTTAAATTCCTGTAAGCACATTAAATTAGCCTAAAAAACTGTTTTTAGGTGTCTTTGACTTCAGATGGGTTCCATTTCAACTCAGGCAGGGTCGTACCATCATGGTCTCAGATTTCTCTAAAAAAATTAAGGGGTGTTCCTTGACTAAAATAAGGAGACCCATATTTTTTTCTTTCGGCAAGAAAACATTTTCCCTTCGAGATAGACGGTTTCAAATCTTGCACCGTCAAACAAGCTCTCTAGAAAACGGTTATTTTTCCTAACTTCAGCGAGTCATTGCAGCAGAGTTAAAAAAGATATCGTGTTCTTGTATTTTTTTTTACATTGTATATGTATTCTGCTTGCAAAATCAGTTGATTGAACAGGAAATATACTCAACTTACATTTTATGAATAAGCATGCACGCGTATGTGTTAATTGTTATTTATTTAGTAGATTAGACAATTGCCATTACGTTTTGGAGAGGAGGTAAGCAGAGTTTCGGTAGCGACCAGCGCTATCAACCCAGCAGCGATGTCAAGAGCACTGCACCTTCTCCCCCGTTCGCAGAGGACAAAATTCTCCTGAGCGAATATTTTACTATTACGAAAAACTGAGGTTAACTTTAGCAACTATAACAAAACAGTAACTGCTCTCTTCTGACAGTAGCCTACAATTAGCAACTCCCAGAAAAACTCGAGGTTGTTTAGCCATCGAAAATTAACTTACGGTACACGTGCCTGCACTCTTTTTCTTAAAATTATTTCACAACAGTTTTCTACTCTTTCATGGTCTTTTCTTATGCGATGTTTAAGTATATAACGTAAACAAACAAACAACTGCTGCTGTCTTTCGCAACTCAACTTTGTTAGTGGAGCAGCAAGAATTTTCTTTATGTATTGGTTACCCCCACCCCCCGACAGTTTTATAGGCATGTCATCACTCGGGGAAGTGTGAGGTGGATGTATCCAACCAGGGCCAGCTGACCCAATGCTCTCATTCCATCATTCGGGTAAAGAATATCTAACGCTTTGATTCGGGTAAGAGATAACGTACGTACTTTGCGCCTGAGATGTTTCCAAAATGGCGCCATTAGAACACGGGAAATCGTAGGCTTTCAAACCGAATTCAAACGCGTCTAACTCGGAGACGGGCGTTTTTAGATCCGTGAAAATTTACACAGATATTCTCCTGTTGATAATGAAACAGGAATTTAATTTTCAGAATTTTAAAAAATGGCCTTTTTGAGAAAATCGTTGGCAAAGTTAGAGATTTTTCAAAATCGGCTGTTTTTAACGCTGCCGAAACGCGGAAACTAGCAGTTTCACAGACACACAAAAAATTACAAAGAAAGTGCACATTTGTATGTCTTTAACGAAAAAAACGAATATAGAAAAAACTCCATCCAAACCTGTTTAAAAAAAAACTTAAAAAATTCAATTTTTTTTTAAATCACAAAGTTTGCGATTTTTTTAAATTTTAATCATACGATGTGTAGCAAATATTAGCACCATATATTATTATATGTTATATACACAATGTAAAAAAAATACAAGAACACGATATCTTTTTTAACTCTGCTGCAATGACTCGCTGAAGTTAGGAAAAATAACCGTTTTCCAGAGAGCTTGTTTGACGGTGCAAGATTTGAAACCGTCTATCTCGAAGGGAAAATGTTTTCTTGCCGAAAGAAAAAAATATGGGTCTCCTTATTTTAGTCAAGGAACACCCCTTAATTTTTTTAGAGAAATCTGAGACCATGATGGTACGACCCTGCCTGAGTTGAAATGGAACCCATCTTCATATCTTTGAGTCAAAGACAACAATATCAAACTTCCTGACACCTGAGCAAAAGGTGATCAGACAGAAGATATCCCAAAACAATCTTGCACTGTTTAAAGCCAATCCAGGAGAATTTCTGCAATAACTTTTAACTGGATGAAACATGGGCAATACCACTATTTTCAGAATCAAATGAAGTGAGGCATGGTGGCTCACCTAATCCAAAGAAGGCAAAATCTATCACTTCTGCTGGAAAGGTGATGGCAACAGTTTTCTAGAATACACAAGGAGTAGTGATTGTGGATTACTTTGGGATGGGCCAGCCCATCACCAGAGCATACTCAGAGTTCATACACATTTACATAATAAAAAAAAAAAAAAATCCAGGACTTTTTCAATTCATCAAAAAATTTCACGAGCTTAAATTTTTTTTGCATTTTTGAACTTCACTTTTAGTTGGTAAAGTTCGATGAACACTTACCGCACGTGGGGCTTGGCTTTCAATTCATATTTCCGTTATGTGGATGCGGCACGGGGGTTTTTCATTTGGCCACGGGTCCGCTTCTTTTTTTTTTTTCCGTTGGAATTTATTTTGTCTCATCACCAAATGAGTTGTTTTTCCTTTGCTGCATCCTCATTTACTTCAATATTTATTCATACCCGAGTACTTTCGGTAAAACACCTTTACCGTCTTCGAGGGGACGTTTTGCTCCGACTAGCACGGACCGTGTCAGCTGGGCATTTCGGTGGTTCTCGCGGGCTGCTTCTGTCATCGGCTATCACTTCTTCTTGGGCGTTGTGGCGCCACCTGTTGTTGGTCAGTGATCTAATGCATTAATGCACGTTAAATTATATAACCTCCAATATCGGAAGTAAATTGAAAGCTTAAATTTTTGCTAGAATCATAGTGCTTTGTTTTATATTTTGCACATTGGTGTGGAATTTCCTATGGATTTTGAATTCTTATGAAGTCCTATGGGCTCTGCAGTTTCAAACTGTTCTTCAGTGTGTGAAACATCTTTAATGAAGTGGCAAACTGTCATCGTAGAAAATTGCTCTGCACAAAATTTATATGAAGCAATCTGGAATTTAGCACAACAATAATACAAAACAATTTTTGTCACTGAAGATTCCCTATTCCGTTATAGTCATCTATTCCCATGCACACTGGTGGTAGGGGGCCATATAAAGATTCCCTATTCTATAGTCATCTATTGAAGATTCTCTATTCTTCAATAGATGACTATGGAATAGGATATCTTTCCCATGCAAACTAGTGGCAGGGGGGCCAAATATGAAGATTTCTATTCCATAGTGATCTATTCCCATGCACACTAGTGCTAGGGGGATCAAATATCAATCTCCTTTCAGTGAGGAAAGCACAAGCTAGAAGGAAGGGCCATCTTGGAACAACAGGAAAGTTTCCACATGCTGTTATGACTACAACTGCTATACCAGAAACCAATATCACTGGACTAGCACTCAAACATCTGGCACTGCAACATTGCATAAGATGAAAGCAATGACATAAATAGTCACCATACTCTATGGAAGGAAATGGTATCATTGCAAGCAAATGCCCCAGAAAGCTAGAGCAAAGTTACGCAATCAAACCAAACGTTAAACACAATCAAACCAAACGTTAAACATTGACCTTTTTTTTTTTTTAATTGCAAGAGGATTTTTGGGACTATTCCAGGATCTTTTACATAAATTATGAAAAATCAAAGATTTTTACAGGCCTGGGAAAAAGGGAAATCAAATTCTAGGATTCCAGGGGAAGTATGAACCCTTAATACTATGATAATTTACTGAAGAAACTTTGACAGCATTTGAGGGATAAATGCTGGGGAATATAAGTCAATAGTTGCACAACTATTAACATTACTGTTTCACACGTTATAAAGTATCTTCAAGTCAAGTGGGCTATGCTTCATTAATTCTGCTATTATATACATAAATTTGCAAGGAGTTAAAATATAAACATTACAACAGCTATTAATTGTTCTGAGAATGTTGCATTTACCTAGCACTGCAGCACAATTTGGAAGGTTAGTGTTGGCTGATTTATTCTTCAGGTACCAACTGCTGAAGTCCTGGCTGACAAGTTCTTGAGGAGTTGGTTCGTTAAACTAAAGACATTCACTGATTTAATTGAGAAAATACAACCAGAGTCCGGATTATGAAAAAATGAAGGTGAAGTTTAAAAGGATTAAAGAGATAGAAAGACTATTTACAGTATATATAATATCCTTAGCCTTTAGCGACGTCATCACTGGCTAAAAACTAAAACAAGTATACAAAGTTGCAAAAAGAGATTACGAGGTTTGCATTAATTTTTTCATAATCTGGACTCTGGTTGTATTTTCTCAAATAAACTGGTGAATGTCTTTAGTTTAACGAACCAACTCCTCAAGGACTTGTCAACCAGGACTTCAGCAGTTGGTACTTGAATATATCAGCCAACAATAACCTTCCAAACTGTGCTGCAGTATTAGGTAAGTGCAACATTCTCAGGACAATTAATAGCTGTTGAAATGTTTATATTTTAACTCCTTGCAAATATATAATAGCAGAATTAATGAAGCATAGTGCACTCAACTTGAAGACGTGTGAAACAGCAATGGTAATAGTTGTGCAACTATTGACTTATATTATAGCCACATAAAACAATGGTTAAAATTTTCACTAACCAAATCATATTAATGCTGGAGAAAGTTGACTAAATGGGTGCTGTTTTATCAGGTTAACACTACAAGTGACAAATCAACAGTTCCCATGGCCTGGAATGAGTGTGAATTTGGACTGCTACCACACCCTCCTTACTCACCTGATCTTACCTCATCAGATCTAAAAAAAAAAAAAAAAAAAAAAAAAACCGTGTCTGATGCGCATTTTGGAACAGACAAAGTCATTGGTGAGGTGGAAGCATATCAGCCTTGACAAATCATTTTATTTAGAGGGCATAAGAGCCTTGAAGCACTGTTGGAAGAAATAAGTGAATGTTCAAGAAAACCAGGTAGAAAAATAGGCCTACCATATTTGCCCCATGACCATTCCTTCATGGTTGGATCAGAACTTTTGGGACACCCTGCATAGCAGTTATGATACTGAAGCATTCAGTTCGACCTCAGTAATTTTTTGCGAGTCAGCAGCATACGTGACAAAAATTTTATGTGAAGACAAATTACATGCACCCAGACGTGCAAAGTCAAATGTTACTTAGTGCTGTGCAGCATCAAAGGTATTTGGCTTTTGAAGCATTTTGCCTTAAGTCCATCGAGCATTCTAAATGCATAAGAGTGGGAGGGGGTGTTCGTTATATAAAAGTAATTAATGGGTACAAGTTCTTAAGTACTAATTGTCATGCAGTTTTAAAATGGGTGACACTGTACACATCTATCAACTGATTCATCTGCCTAAAGTAGATAGGATCTATCCTGATAATCATGCCCAGGATGTGCTATACTTTATTGCAGTCAGTTACACACCTTAGCTTTTCCCAGACTATCCCCACTTCAGTGAATAATGTCACAGAAGCATAACTGACTTATATGATACAAATGTACACTGTCATTTTTTTTTCATAATAATGTGCTATTAATCATTCCTTATTAGTATGTAAAGTTGAAAATACATCTTATCAACATATTAAAAAAATTTGCTGATCCTATTACAATATTCTTAGAATAAAAACAGCAACACACTGTTTACCACTTGCAAACTTTTTTGTACAAGCATTTCAAAAAATACATAAGAATATGGTCTCACAACACAGCTTTTATAATATATAAATATCAACATTTTTATTTTTTGTGTGTAATGCAATATCCTGACTGTTTCTTACTGCCTGTGGATAAATGATGTTTTTGAGAAATCCACACGTTTTGAAGGTTTGAAGTGTGTCAGGAGTGGAGTTATGTTTTATTTGTTGAATTGCTATATATCAAATCATACCTGCCAACTTTCAGAAACCAAAATTCACAAAAAAAAAAAATTAATCGATATATTCCATGAAATTTTTAATTGATATATGATTAATCGATATATTCCATGAAATTTTTAATTGATATATGCAATTAAATTACTTGTCGTGCATACTGATTAAATGTACCAAACATATCGATTAAAAAATGATATGTTACTTAAATCAAGTATCAACTTTTAATTGATATGACTACAGAGGTTTGAATTTATTGGCACATTTATTTCGATTAAAATAGAACCCATGCATAATTTCTTATTACTTGCTCCAATGCAAGACACACGCCACACTGGCCTACTGAGAAGTTGCGACCCGGGAGACAAACAATGCATTATCTGAAAATGATCTATAAAGAGATAAAATTTACTTTTATGGAAGTTTGCGTCTAAAGGGAAGGATGTCCCACCATTTAACCCCCAAATCCAATAGGATCGTATCCCATGCTATCACAGAATAAACTAAAATGTTTTCAAAAATGAACCATTATCATGCTAGGTTATCTTACGGAGAAACGGACGGTGAGACAGTCAAATAAAAAAAAAATGAAATAAATGAGTGACTGAGGGACAGTAATTGGTAAATTATGCTCAACTAAAAACAGAAGTGAACAAACATATTTATGCTTGGCACTAGAAATATGATTAGTAATATTATTCCTTCCACCATGCAAAACACTGAAATTACATCAACACGTAGTGCAAAATGCATATTTTAAATTTTTTGAAGATATTGCAATACACAGGAATTCCGCAGAGAATATGCATCACGGAATGTTTGATAGTAAATCCCCCCTCTTTCATATTGCTCCTAATAGCGAATCACTAATACTAAATTTATTAACACTTGAAAAAAATGCAAGTAAAGCTGCTATAATAAAACAAAACATTAACAGTTTAAGGAGATGCAATTTGCAGAGGAAAAAATAGTACCCTAACATATTAATTTCGTTGAATCAAGCCAAGACATTTTTATGCACATTATCGAGCGATGAACAAAAAGCTCGGTTGGAAAGCGTAGAAAACTTACTAACGAACCAGCAAAATAAATCATTGCTGTAGAAGCACTGGCTCGAATGAACATTTTTTTTTTTTTTTTTTTTTGATTGGAGGTTTAACGACCACCGTGAGCAACTCAATGGGCTATAAGCAGTCGCCCGTCCCTAATTTAGGGTCACTGGTTCCAGGGAAGGGAGAGAGCCAGTGCCGTAAGACAAACACAACATCCATGCCAACGCCTTAGACCACTGCGCCACTGCGGCGGCGAATGAACATTGGACTTACCATGCCCCAATGCATTTTTAATTTCACAAAACTGGCAGCTTTTGCTTAATTTTGTCATGTTGGGTACCAATCTGGGCTTAAAAATTCCACAGATTTAAAATCCGTTTTAATTTTTTTCTACGATAACTACATTCTGAGATAGCATGTCAAACTGGGAGTAATAAAGATATGTGCTGCAATGCAAGACACATGCCACTCTGACCTTCTGAGAAGTTGCAACCCGGGAGGACGAACAATGCATTATTAAGAGAGAGAAAGAGAGAGAAAGCCAAGCCCAAGGTAAACAAGCCCAGCTGGTCGATGCAGCAAATTTTATGGGTAAATCGTACAACCTGGTAGGTATGCAGTACATTAAAAACATCCTCATAAGTTAAAAAGAAACCAACAAGCAGCAACAACAATCAATAACTCTGCCTACAAGCGAAACAAAAGAGAGAACGTAATTGTAACCCTTCGTTATGCACAGCAAGGCCAGTTGCATAGCCTGACGGGAACTGAGGTCACCAGCATTGTGCTACTTTGGTTGCACAGGGGAAGGTGAGACTGGGCACATGGCTTTTCAGCTGTACTGATCCATCCAAAGTCCACGGCGCTGCAAAAAACTGCACCGCTCGCACTTCCTCGTCAGAGAAGGAGATTCTTTTTTTAATCATCTCGTGTTAAGGATATTTTGAAGTAGAATAAAGATTATTTTTGTTCTTGAAATGGGGAAAAAACGGGGGAGGGGGTGTGTGGGAATGGGGATTTTTGGTATGAGAATGAAAAATCGGAAGAAATCACTTTCCGATCGGAATATCAGAAAGACGCCCCAAAATCGTAAGCTTTCCGGGTAAATCGGAAGGATTGGCAGCTACGTCAAATGATTAAAATCAATTAGTAAGTTCTGCTGAACGCAGGACATATTTCAGAAATAAAACTGACAAAAATGGAACAAAACAACACTAAAAACTATGTATAGTGCTGGAAAGTCTGAGGCCTGAATTGGTACTGCTTCCATAGGGGAGAGTAATATTACCACTATGCATCGTGCCAGTTCTTTTTGTTGCATTTCTACACCCATCATAACTGCATCTGAAATTAGGTGGTATTATTCTTCATGAAAGATGGAGCTCAGAAATTTTATTTTTTCAGTGCTCTTTAATAGCAGAAGTGCACAAGAAACATAAATTTCTAAAAGTCTTAATGAAAGTGGACAGTTTAAAGCTACAATGATTTGTGAAAGATGATCCAATATAATGTTGCTGTGAAATTAAGGATTTTTCAACCTGTTTCAACATAAAATTTCAGTAAATCCTACTTACATTGAAAAAAAAAAAGAAAAACTTAAATCATGAGTGAAATATTAGTTGAACCAGCAGTAAAACTTTAGTTTACTGATGTTCATCATACTTGATTTTACTGTGCAGTTATGTCATAAGCAGAACAGCTAGTTAGCAGTGAAGGTGAGAAAATATAATTTTGTTCCACTTCAAAATGGGTTTTCAGCTGGACAAAAAAAGGAAAACACTTTTTATAGTAACACTCAGGATGAACCAAATATACTGATTACCCAGCAGCAGAAAAGAGGATTGAGAAAAAAAGTATCAAAACTCCATTATTGGAATGATACTTTTTAAAAGTAGCGAGCTACTGCTACAACAACATTTCTAAAAAAGTAGCTTGCCACAGTTACAACTCCTTTTCTGAAAAGTAGCTACTTTTTCTACATTTAGTTTCAAGTTTAAAGCACAAAATCTGAAGATGCTCTTTATATGTACATATATTCATTTGCATTATGTACATTCTTACATATGGCATTGAAAGCTAAATACCCAAGTAAATTAGCTAAATACTTAATTTGGCTAAATTTCTTTGTATTTACCTCAGCTCTGATAATGTATGTAACACATTTTATCACATTTAGTGGCTTATATTCCAGGTTACCTGATATGCCCAGGGAACTCAAATAAAAACACTATCAACAAGTATCTGCAAATTCATTTTCTTTACTACAAGAATCCTTCGAAAATATATAGCGATAGACCGCACAGTGGTATATGCCCAGGGAACTCAAATAAAAACACTATCAACAAGTATCTGCAAATTCATTTTCTTTACTACAAGAATCCTTTGAAAATATATAGCGATAGACTGCACAGTGGTAGTGGGTGCCACTGAGCTGCTGTGGTTCCAAAATGAGGGCCATCAGATCACGTGACATTAGGCTGAAGTGATTTTGTGCAATCCATTTTCAATGCTTTCCTATGATCCGACAGGCTACTTTTAAATATCCCCATTTAGTAAATTATATAGGTGACAAGTGCGTTTTTAGAAATAATAAACCTAAGAATATATCTATTAAGAAATTGTCATTTACAGAAATTTAATTGCAACCATTTCAGAGTTACAAGTTGAGTCGTTAGAATGAAGGAGGTTATTTGTTTAGTGTGTATTCTTGTATGAATCGGCTACGTTTGTACTTAATACTTTATGTAAAGTGGTGTTCTCATTAATAATTTATGATGCAGAGCTACAATATCTCCAGTGTATTGTGACGACCCCCCCTCGCATAAATAATTGGCAAGAGGTGTGGCTAATGAATGGTAATCAAAACTTGAGTGGGGGTTTAATTAACAGAGAGTTATAATTTAAGCACTTGCGAGGGGCAGTATATAAAGAAAAGATCTTCTAGCACTTTGAATTCAAGTGGCGAGTTGCAGGTGTTTGCCATGAGAACAAAGAGCCCATAAACGGAAATGGGACAGGTTTTGGACTTGAAGCGTTTCCTAATAAATATGCCGCGGTTTCAAGTGGTGGAATTCACCGCTTACCACCTCTTGGAGATGGGAGATTGTTGTTGAGGAGTAGAATCCGTTTGATAGCCGAAAGAAATAGGAAGCTAATCGCTGCCTCTGTTTGTGTTTGTTCGGAGAAATCTTGCGTGTGTGTCTGAGTGCGCATCTCCAGCGACCGAGGAACGACACCGTTTTGGCCAAAGCATGGAAAGAGAAGTGTTGGAAGTTAAGATCAAACTACCAGTGTGAGTGTATTTGTGTTTGTCGGTGTCATCCATACTTGGGATACTAGAAATTACGTAAGTACTTTATCAGTATTTTCTTTGCGGCCCATTGTGAACGAACAGACTTTTCGTTAAGACATATTTTCTGAAACACCGAGGAGGGCCCAAAGCTGGCCAGAAATTATAGCTTTTACTATTACATGAAGTATCCAGTGTAAATTATGCCTGTATCCATTAAATCCCTGTTTTAATTGTTATACTGTGCCTCCATTGGTTTATTGGTGTACTGTGTAGGCTAATTGGCTAACAAGGTATATTTGCGGATCCAGCGATCGGATCACAGTCCGGAAATATTTTGGCATCCTGATTATCCGGGACAAGAAGATGTAACAGTATTATAATGTGAAAAATCCTCAAGTACACAGTTAAATATTACGTAAAATATACGAGAATGATGTTCCCGTACTTAGAGTAAGTTTGCTTAAAATATGTACCTATGTGCATAGGTAGACTTAATTATAGGTCATGATTAGAATACTGCGATGAATATTTGTGAAAAAGTTAAAACACATAGATGAATTTCTTAACATGAATGTCTATATTATTACTTTAATAGGCACACGTTTCCTAGATTGGGAATTGAACCTCAATATTTATTATTTCTTCCCATATATGATAATCATTACTGCAAATATGGAAAACTCAGGTGGAATGGTGGCCCATTTTGGAAAACTCAGGTGGAATGGTGGCCCATTTTGGAAAACTCAGGTGGAATGGTGGCCCATTTTGGAAAACTCAGGTGGAATGGTGGCCCATTTTAGAAAACTCAGGTGGAATGATGGCCCATTTTGGAAAACTCAGGTGGAATGGTGGCCCATTTTGGAAAACTCAGGTGGAATGGTGGCCCATTTTGGAAAACTCAGGTGGAATGGTGGCCCATTTTGGAAAACTCAGGAGGAATGGTGGCCCATTTTGGAAAACTCAGGAGGAATGGTTGCCCATTTTGGAAAACTCAGGTGTAATGGTGGCCTATTCTAACTGTAATAAAAATCTACTGCAGATTGGAATCATGTTATTACCACAGAGCCATAGAATCTGCTAAATAATTTAATTCGTTTCTCACTGGTTACAAGCTGTCGAATTTTTTATTAACATTTTTGACTAAGATCACGTGACATTTCCCTTTCTGATGTTGGAGCCACAAATTGTGGCATCATTCGCAGCCTACCTGTATGTAAGGTCCATGCGAGAATCGAATCTTACCATCAAATGTCATCAACAAATTGCTAACTCGATCACCTCTCTCATATGCGCTGTCTTCTCAAGCTGACTGAGAAGCATAAATAGCATAAAGTAAACAGTTTGGTTAAATTTCACAATGTAAGTCAAGTCAGATACACGACTGTCGGCATGTACGCAACACTTAACCCCTGTTCCAGCCAATAACATTCCCGGAAATCCGGAAATGCCACATGATTTAAAGATTTGTTTCGCCTTTTTCTTTTTTAAGCAGCACAATTTGTAGCACAATTTTCAACTACAAGTTACTGTTTTATTTTGTAGCATGGAACTGCTACAACTACATTTTTCTATTTGTACCAATGCTACATGCCCAGCTTCTATAAATGTAGTGTGCTACAAAGCAGAGCTACATGTAGTGCACTACTTCTGATAATTGTTAATTACATATTAGGAACTTACCTGCCATTCAACACACTGTTCATGCTTGCTTAGAATATGTAATGTGTATGCATTATACAACTGGAAGAGCTAAGAAAGAAAAAGAAATATATCAAAACTAAAATATAAAAGCACATATTGAAAATACTTCTATTTAACAGCACAACAATTAACTACTGAGAACAAATTCATTTGCTTTTATACTGAATGCACAATTTTTTTATTCAGCCTAACTTAACTATAGGTAAAAATTTGGTAGCTTAATAAATATGAGTTTATATTTGAACGTATTATTTCAGTTGAAATATGAATTCCAAGGAGCTGGTTACAGTCATGCTATAAACTAAGCATTTAACTCTCCATACTTGTGAATTATCAAGAAGGATTCTTTTGCTACATACATAAACAGCAGATTTCAAGCCATGAGATAAAAAAAGGGTGATTACAATTACTAATAAAATAAAAGGCTTCACAAATAAATAATTGAATAGAAATCTGGTAGAACAAAAGTTTCCTTTAATGTTTCTTATTAGGGCAGCTTTCTTTTCAAGGAAAACCTGGTAATTCCATTAGAGGCAATTCACACCAAAATGACAACTATCACATTCAGCTACAACTAGCACACTTACTTTAACACATTTTAATAACTAAAATTGAAAATAAGCCACCTTGTTTTTATTCAAAGCTCAATTATCATTCTACTTACATTAATGGAGCCTTGAATCAAACTGAAAAACTGTTTTAAATTAAGCAAATGTTTACTTAGATGTTAGAATTAAGTACCATCTGCTTCAGTTCAAATTCACTTGAACATTAAAAGCACTGTAAGTTTGGAAGAAACTTCCAGAAGTTGGTGTATACCCAATTTTACTGGACAGCAAATGACAGCAATATTAATGATTTTAATATACAAACTGTATTAGTGTTATTGCCCTTCTTCAAGGTGGGCTACACATTGAGGCTTAAGTTTCAATTTCAAATTAATGGAGTATGAATAATAATTTGTTTGTTTGTGGAGGTTTAGCGACCACTGTGAGCAACTCGATGGGCTATAAGCAGTTCCTTGTCCTTAATTTAGTGCCACTAGTTCCAGGGAAGGGAGAGAGTCACTGCTGTAAGACAAACAAAACATCCATGCCTTACTGGGATTCAAATATGGACCCATCTCAGGTGAAAGGTCAGAAGCCAGTGCTAAGACTACTTCACCACTGGGGTGGCTTGAATATTTTCACACTGATTATCATTTGTGTAGTTAAATGCAATATTTCAATGTTAAACTAATGAACATGTAAATTCTTACATTTAACATTATTTAATATTTAAACAGGTGTAAGGTTTAGGAGCAATTTATTTATTTGTCTTTTCAACTTAATGGATGCATAGTGAAATTATCATCAGTGAATCAAATTATGCAAAATCTGGGGTATCTAATACATACCCTTCATTCAAATCTGAAACAATTTTGTTGTTCAGCTTGCTTTGACTTCCCCACATTTTTGAACTCCAGTCAACAGTTGGCTGAAGTGCAAAGAACAGAAAGTAAAACTTCAATCATAACCAAAATATTTCTATGCCCAATATGATACTGCAAATTTCTCTCTTCCCATGACAATTTGCTGGTTCTACTTCACAAGAATACAGTGCCTTTTTTTAAGGAAATTCTCTCAACTTCTACCCTAGCTGTTCAAATTTTTTAGTTTCTGCAATATACTATTATATTCATCAATCAGTGTCCTGATTTTGATTTCTTCCTTCCCAAACTTTACCATTCAGACAAGGATAGATCCCACTCACTGCAATTAAACTTATATTGATATCATGATACTTTAGCTTTTTGCATTTTTGAACTTCACTTTTAGTTGGTAAAGTTCGATGAACACTTACCGCACGTGGGGCTTGGCTTTCAATTCATATTTCCGTTATGTGGATGCAGCACGGGGGTTTTTCATTTGGCCACGGGTCCACTTCTTTTTTTTTTTTTTTTTTTCGTTGGAATTTATTTTGCCTCATCACCAAATGAGTTTTTTTTCCTTTGCTGCATCCTCATTTACTTCAATACTTATTCATAACCCTAGTACTTTCGGTAATACTCCATTACCGTCTTCGAGGGGACGTTTGCTCCGAGTGGACCCGTGGCCAAATGAAAAACCCCCGTGCCGCATCCACATAACGGAAATATGAATTGAAAGCCAAGCCCCACGTGCGGTAACTAAGTGTTCATCGAACTTTACCAACTAAAAGTGAAGTTCAAAAATGCAAATGCAGTAATGCACATTAAAAAAATATAACCTCCAATATCGGAAGTAAATTGAAACTTTAGCTTTTAGTTGCACAATTATGTGCTCAACAAAGAAATGTAGTTTACTGTTCTGCACTTTTTATTTTGCATCACATTTTAATTTTGGCCCTACAACACACACTCTTTTTCAAATATTTTCAGTCTTAATTCAGGTCATCAATAGTTTCCATAACCATACAAACATTAATATACGCAAGAAACATGTGGCATGTCAGTGTTGTAAGGTTAGAGAAACTTTCTGTAGATTTTAGCAGTCCATCAGCAATAGACACAGACTGTGTTTTGGATGACAAATGGCAGTTTTCCAGTTGTGATTTCAGAGCACCAAAAATGGCCCCAAAATTATTCAATGCTTAATCCAAATGCTTTAGCTATAAGGTTCAATGATGTTATCTGGAAATAGTTGAAGGTCCACTGGACCACTGTCATTTTGATTTTAGTGGCCTAACTTATGTTTTAGTAATCTTGGACCAGGAGACCACCAAAGAATATGAACACTGACTAAAAGACCTTGGTAAATCACTAAACCAATGCTCTCCATACATGATAAACTAATACATAACAGTAGTGTGCCTCAGGAGGCATACTTATATAACATGCTGGAATCGTTTGCACATTCTCTTTCCACCACCTTCCTCTGAAAATACAGTAAAATCTCTACTATGCATCAAAACATAGAACTGGAATGATAGGATAAGCAAACAACAAGGTAACACTGAATACCTAAGCTTACATGCATGCAATATAACATGATACAATTACTACATATATAACACTGTATTTGCCTGTAAGAGTTTGGGTTTTTAAAAACATATTAACTTTGTTCAGTTCAATTACCCTTGATGTTTTCTTTTTTCAAGTGAGATCATCATAGATTTTTCACCTTATCATAATTTGGACACACTCTACCTCTTTTATCATCATATGCCAGTTAACACACTCCAAAATCAAGCTGTCTGCATTGCTGTTTTGGATAATAATGGACAAAATGTTCTCCTCAGCACCAGCAATCACCAGATTCACTTCATATTCTTTAGAGTTCATGTTTTGCAAAATTTCAAAGTTTAAAAAGAAATGATTATATGGCATATCAACGGGCTTATGAGAAGCCATCACTTGATCAGTTTCTGAAACCACCTGTAAACGAATTAATTTGAAGAAAAAAATTACATTCTTACCAACTAATAATGAAGAACTGTAGTAAGCCAACTACACTTAAAATTGTAAAACTATATTAGCAGTTCAAATTTATTGGTGTGAAAATAAAAATAAACATTTTTAAGCTTTCACACATCAACCACATATGGCTTTTTCATGGAAGGTAAGCAGTAAACTGTATGTTCCAAATTTGCTGTCTACCTTCCTTGAAAAGGCCATCTGGTTGATGTGTGAAAACTTGGAAATGTTGAATTTTTATTTGTACACCAATAAATTCAGATTGCTAATATCGTCATCATGATTGTCAACCATTATCAATCCACTGCTGGACGAAGGTCTCTCCAAGCCTCTTCCACAACGGTCTGTCTTGTGCCAGTCTCCTCCATTTCACTCCCGCATACTTTCGAATTTCATCCACCCACCTTCCATGTGATCTTCTTCTGGGTCTTTTCCTGTCCCTTGGAATCCAATCTAAAATTTCGACTGTCCATCGATGGTCTGTCCTTCTGGCAGTATGTCCAGCCCATTGCCATTTCAGAGATTTTACTCTGATCATGATGTCTTCCACTCGTGTCATTTTTCTGATCCACGAGTTTCTCTTCCTATCTCTCCTGGTTACACCAAGCATACACTTCTCCATGCTTCTTTGAGTTGTCTGCAGCCTTTGTATGTCTCTTTTAGTTAAGGTCCACGTCTCTGCACCATATGCACTGGAAGGATGCATTGATCAAACACTTATCTTTTAAAACATAATGGCATATTGCTCTTGAAAATTATGCTGTTTCTTCCAAAAGCTCTCCAGGCAAGTTTCATACACCGATTAATTTGTCCATCAACGTGACCCTCACTTGATATCTGCTGCCCAAGATAAATGTATGCATCTGTTATCTCCAGCTTTTCTCCATCAATCAATAAATCTTCATTTCTTGTAAAAGCATTGTACATTACTTTTGTCTTCTGATAGTTCATTTTTAATCCCACTTCTTTACTCTTGTCAGCAAGTTCCTGGATCATACTCTGCAGCTCTAATGGGGTAGTTGCAAAAATGACTATGTCATCAGCAGAACGAAGGTGAGTTAGATAATCTTCATTAATCTTTATAACTTTGATTTCCCAGTTCAATGACTGAAAGACATTTTCCAATGTTGCATTAAAGAGCTTCGGAGATATGGTGTCACCTTGTTTCACTCCCTTTCCAATTTTTATGTGTGATGTATTCTCAAACAACCGAATCTTTGCACTTGCATTTTCGTAGATGTTATTAATAATATCAATGTATGCATCTTCAACATCGCAGGATTTCAAAGCCATTGTAACTGCTGATGGTTTCACTGAATCAAAGGCCTTTTCATAATTGATAAAAGCCATGCACAACGGAAGCTCATATTCCCTCGCTCTTTCAATTAGTTCTCTCAGTATGTGGATATGATCTATAGTGCTGTAGCCACTCCTGAATCAAGCTTGTTCTCTTGGTTGAGCCATGTCCATTGTCACCTTCAAGCGGTGTGAAAGATTTTTACTGAAGATTTTATAAACCACTGATAGGAGGCTGATAGGTCTGTAGTTCCTGAGATCCTCAATGTCACCTTTTTTATGTAGCAGGATCATTGTAGCATTGTTCCAATCCTCAGGAATCTTCCCTTCATTAAGGCATTGAGTGAAAACTTGGGCGAGTACTGTTTCAGTTTCTCCACTTGCTTCTTGTATGATGTCTACAGTAATTCCATCTTCTCCTGGAGCTTTTCCCCGCTTCATGTTCTTCATTGCATGTGCAACTTCTGCTGGGAGGACTGGAAGAACTCTGGTACTGGTACCTTTCATGATGTCTGAAGTACATGTATCATCCCTTTTATATAATTTGGAGTAGAAATCTTTCATTCTTGCCAAAATTTCACCTATATTTCTTGTTACAGAACCATCTTCTTTTCTCAGTGCCATAATCTGTTTTCTTCCCTTACTCAGATGTCCCTTTGCTATCTTTAGGCTTTGGTTGTTTTCAATTGCTTTTCTCACTAGTTCACAGTTGAATTTCCTTGCGTCTTCAGTGATACTTTTTCGTACTGTCTTGCATAGCTCCATATATTCCACTTTGGAAGTCACGTCTTTTTTAGTTGTCCTCATCTCTCCCTTTTTTGCATCAACATTTTGGTTTTTCCTGATAATTTGTTCACATGCAACTTGTTCTTAGACCCAGCTAATCCTGTTGCTGTTTCCATAAAAGCTTTGGTTAATTTTTTGTTAATTTCACAGATGTCCACTTCTTCTGATGTTAGACCTTTTAGAGCAGAGAGTCTGTTCCTCAGTTCCAATTTGAAGGTATTATCATGCTTTTTAAGGTTGGTCACGTCAATACACTTTGTTTGTTTTATGAGCTTGCCACACTCGAGTTTAGCATTGAGGTGCATCTTACATCTTACCATTCTATGGTCACTACCTGTGTTGAACTTGTTCAGCACACTGCAGTCTTCCATGACAAATTTCTTGTTACACATAATAAAATCAATTTCACTTGTCCATTTATTGGGATACCTCCATGTCCATTTCCTTTGCGGATTTTTCTTGAAAAAGGAGTTCATGATGCAAAACCCTTCTGCCTCTGCAAACTCAACGAGAGTATTTCCACGCTGGTTTCTGTTGCAGTGACCGAATTTACCTACTGAAGTTCATTCTGTTGCCGTTGCCCTATTTTTGCATTGAAATCTCCCATAATTATCTTCAAGTGCTGCTTACCTTTATTATTTAGATGACGAATTTCCTCATAAAATTCTTCAATTTCTTCTTCAGGATGACTTGTGGTGGGTGCATAAGTTTGAATAATCTGAGCCTGGTATCTTCTCAAGAGTTGGATAACGAGTTGTGCAGCTCTGTCAGAGGAACTTTCAACTTTTACCACTTTATCCTTCAGTTTCTTGTTTATTATAAATCCAACACCACTAGTTCTGCCAGTATCTGTCCCACGATGGTAGAAGAGATGTCCACTTTTCAGTTCAATGAGATCTCCTCCTTTTCTCCTTACCTCACTTAGCCCGACAATGTCCCACTTGATCCTTTGTAGTTCCTCTTCCAATTCAAGAAGCCTTGAATCAGAAGATAGGGAGCATCCATTGTAAGTAGCCAAGGTCAGCATCAAATGGCAGCCTAGTCCAGTCCTCCGGTGATTCTTAGCCCCCTCTGCCTTCATGTCGCACTGGCCAGGTACATTCCAGCTGCCAGAGATTGAGGGCCAAGATTTAATATACTTTTATTATTTTAAATATCTTATGATTCACTAGATTTTTGCCTCCACTCCCCAGGTCACAACTCATTTCTGCATTGCTACAAAATCTAAACTAAATTATTAATCCTTGTTTCTGAATTGAAACAAATGACACCTTTATTTATTTCATCTACAAATCTTGAACAATGAATTAATTTCCTTCAAAAATATGCCACTCAATGAAAGAACCCACAGAAATGAAGTCCAAACAAGGAAATAAGTGCTTAGAACAAGACAGGACTTGATGTTTAATGATACTACATAAGTGGGACCAACATTGAATATTAAATGTAGATTATAATAATTCATTTGATGAAAATGATGTTTTGTAAATTTTTATACATTCTTTGCAAATTTAGTAATACAGTTTGATCAACAGATAGAGAGCTTGTCACAAGAGGACATGTGATACACGAGCAGAAGGATTTCCAGAATACTGTTTATATCAATGGCAGCTCAGATATTTAATTTGTCAAAGCATAGTATAATGATCCATATTGTTTTTGTGTACACAATCAGATTTATCAAAACTCCTTGTCCTCAACCTACTGAAATACGACATAAATGCTTCTCTCTCTCTCTCTCTCTCTGTGTGTGTGTGTGTGAGAGAGAGAGAGAGAGAGACAGAGAGAGAGAGAGAGAGAGAGAGAGAGAGAGAGAGAGAGAGAGAGAGAGAGAGGGGGGGTATATTAAGTATGATTTGAAAATCAAGGCTGTCTGTCTCACTCTTGGATATTGGATTAAATACATGTACTATTCCAAGAGTGAGATAAATCCCCTGTTGGAATAAATACTTGTTACCTTGGTGGCTGCTGATAAAATTCTCATCATTCATTTCTCTAATATTCAGTATTCTGACAAACATAATGATGGCTCCAAAAAAGATGAATCCAAGAAAAGAACTGCAGAATGGAACCAAATTGATTAGCAAAAGAATGCATCAGTTTGTTTTGGATACTGCAAGACTTTGACTGGATGTCACTGAGAGAAAAGCATGTTAATTCCAAGAACTGATTGAAAACAAAGCAATGTGTTTTGAAAAGGAAGTAATTCTTGGTGATAATGAAATTTGTGCTCACAATGAACAAATCTTAAAGTTAATGTTCAGTCAAATTAGGTGTGCTTTTGCCAGAAACAATGTTTTCACACAAACAGTTAAACAAAGTGTTCAGAAAGTACCTCAGCAGGGACTGCACAGAATGCTCCCAACCAAAAAAACAGGTTCCCTCATGCCACCCTCACTACTCCTCCCACATGAACGATGGTATGTCCAAAGCTGTCTTCTATGCAGGTTATTTTTATCACTATGTAGCTACTGTTTGTCAAATGTCAGTAGAGTTAATATCATAAGTGAACGGCGTCTCTGAGTATGTTAACCACCAAGGAACAAATATTTTTAGTACGAGGGGTATTAAAAAGTTTGTGCAATCAAACAAAACTATTAAAGCTCCGGAAACTATTTTTTGTTTTATTTTGTTATATATACATTCAGTATACTGTACAACATAAATAGTATTTAGCACCCCCACCCCTTTTTTTTTCAAGAATCGAAAAATCCATGGAGAAAGTGGAATTTCAGTGTGATAAAGTTCCTTCATCTCCAAGGAAAGTCAGCTAAAAAAATCCGTCAAGAAATGTTAAATGTATATGAAAATAAGTGCCCATCATACGAAACCGTGGAAAAGAAATTTTCAAAGTGGTCATATGACCATTTTTGATGAAGATATGGACAGCCATTTTTGACAGATCACCAGATAGTTGTGACCAAAGTGGAGAAGTTAATCCTTGAAGATAGGCGTACAACCATTGAAATGCTTTGTCAAGAAGTTCATCTACACTACGAGTCAGTGTGGACAATCATACATGACAAATTGAACATGTCCAAGGTCTCAGCGTGATGGGTACCTAGACTTCTCACCCCATTCCAAAAGGAAGCTTGGGCACAATCCGCGCAAGAAATGTTGCATCTTTGTAACGCGAATTCCAAAGATTTTTTTGACCAATTGATTACTACGAATGAGTGTTGGTTATGCCTCTATGATCTAGAAACCAAAGAAATGAGCAAGCAATGGAAGCATCCGTCTTCACCCCCCACCCCCCAAGGCGAAAGTGCAAAAGTCTGCCGCCAAAGTGATGCTCTCTGTTTTCTGGGTTAAAAGAGGTATTATTTTAACAGACTACCTTCAGAAGGGTCAAACTATTACCTCTGACTACTATTGCAACCTACTGACCAAATTAAGAGAGCAAATTAAAAGGAAAAGATGGGGAATGATCACAAAAGGAATTCATTTGTTGCACAACAACGCACCAGCTCATTCAGCAGTCAACACAATTGTCACTGTGAGTCATCTTAAATACAATATATTGCCTCATCTGCCATATTCTCCTAATTTGGCACCAAGTGACTTCTTTTTGTTCCCAAAGATGAAAAGTCCATTATGTGGGAGGCGATTTGATGACACTGATGACGTCATTTTTTAGGTAGAACAGTGGTTTCAGGCACAATCTGAGTTGTTGTACACTGAGGGAATAAAGAAGGTCAAGCAAAGGTGGGAGATATCTGTGGCACTGGGTGGTGCCTAGAGAAGGCTCAAATACCTGAATATTTTTTTTTTTTCTCTAGCTTATTTATTTCTTGGTGATTGTACAAACTTTTTGATACCCCCTCGTACAGCACATGTTTTGAGCAGGCGACAAACAAGTATGCTGATACTGTAAAACAAAAGTACAGAGAGGGGTTTCCAGGATCTGTTGTTCAACACTACAATACTGTGGGGGATTTAAATTTCAGAGTACCAGTTTAGTGGCTGATGCCACAAGAAGTGTTCAACCCAGTGTTTTGTCTGAGAAAAATATTCTCGATATTTCTGAAAGGATGATGGCAAGCCCATCAAAATCCTTAAGTACCATACACTTAACGGGAATTACAGAGGATAAATTTATTAAGATAAATTACCTCTCAAATTTTTGCTCTATACACTAGATCATATCAGGAGTTCTTGCATCTTACTACTTCCACAGGTCTGGCGACCAAGCCTAGTGGATTTTCCATTCAGCATGGTCGTTGATGTTGTCATCTTGTGTCTTGTAAATTTCCAGGAATTTCTCTAATTTCTGGATAATTGCATGGGATTGATGTTTGATCACTTGTAAGGAGTCCCAGTCCATTTTGTGGTCAGTTTGTTGTATGTGCCTGTCTAATCCTGTTTTATTTGAAATGTTCCTTATTGCAGCTTTGTGTTCATTAATTCTGGAGTTTAACCTGAATTAATGAACACAAAGCTGCAATAAGGAACATTTCAAATAAAACAGGATTAGACAGGCACATACAACAAACTGA
Organism: Macrothele yani; assembly: GCA_039090855.1. Taxonomy (NCBI): domain Eukaryota; kingdom Metazoa; phylum Arthropoda; class Arachnida; order Araneae; family Macrothelidae; genus Macrothele; species Macrothele yani. The sequence continues at coordinate 39,984,508 of CM077010.1, read as the reverse complement.
CCACAAAATGGACTGGGACTCCTTACAAGTGATCAAACATCAATCCCATGCAATTATTCAGAAATTAGAGGAATCCCTGGAAATTTACAAGACACAAGATGACAACATCAACGACCATGCTGAATAGAAAATCCACTAGGCTTGGTCGCCAGACCTGTGGAAGTAGTAAGATGCAAGAACTCCTGATATGATCTAGTGTATAGAGCAAAAATTTGAGAGGTAATGTACCTTAATAAATTTATCCTCTATAATTCCCGCTAAGTATTTATGGTACTGAAAGTAATCAGAGGAAGCCATGAAGTCATTAATTATTAGAAAATCATTAAACAAATTGGCACAGTAGACAACTCAGCTTAGGAACTGCACAAGCAGTTATAAGACAAAAACTCAAGTGTCAGCTGTGAAAGAACACTAGTGCATTATGAGAAGAGGAAGCACTATTGTGAGCAGTTTCAGAATTTCTTAAAAGGGAACTGAAGTGCTGGATGAAACAATTTACTCAGACGAGGCTTGGTTCTACTTATCAGGATATATTAACTCACAAAAAAAAAAAAAAAAAAAACTCATTTATGGAGCTGCCAAAACCCACAAGAAATTCTTGAAGAACCATTGCATAACCAAAAATACAGTGATTGGGTAGCTACTTCAAGACAACGAACTGTATGTCCCATTTTTTCTCAGACACAATAAACATGGAGTGACATTATTTCAACATTCTGTATCCACTCACTGCATAGCTCGATGAAAAGGAAATACTGAATGCCTACTTTCAATATGATGATGCCACCACCATGCACAGAGCACTGTGCTTGGTGGCACCATCATATTGAAAGTACTCTGTCTTTGACGCACAGTGTTCTGTCTTTGACAAATGGTGTCTTCTGGGGAGCAACAAAAGGAGTTGTGTACAAACATCACCCAGAAACAATTAAGCAATTGAAAACAGCGATATTCTCATAAACGGCTTCCATTACACTGAAAATTTTAAAACATGTGTTTGAAAACAAGGGCAGAAAAATTGCATTATGCCTTCAAAATGGGGGCATAACTTCCAACACTTGATGTAGAGTCTAAGGGTAAAATGCTGTTAAAATGAAAATATGGGGGTTTTCCACTGAGTATAACCAAGCTTGTTCACTGTGGAGGGACTTTTTGAACACATGCATGTGGCAGCAACAGGAGATGGCAATAATAATAAATTTATGGATGTACACAAAAAAGAATTAAGGGATACTTATGAATGATCAGAGAACTTAGATGAAACATTGAGGACAGAACATTTCTGCAAAATACTATATGCTATTAGATTTAAAAGATTGCAGTTGTGACTTAGCAGACAGCCATATCTCTCATCAGCACCAACAAACATTGTTCACAAGGAAGTGATTGAATAAATGTCACTAAAATATAATATTTTATTTTTCTAGTTTTGACTGAATGACAAGGCTGGGTTTCACAGATAATTCTACATTTCTTAAGTTGATATCCCTAATGAATGATGAATCTGTTACCTTATTTTACATTTAATTTCCAGCTAAAACCATTTACTGCTTCCGTTATGTGGCAGCTATCAGATTGTTATACAAGATACCTACGCACTATCTAGTAACTAGACATTTCCAAAGAGAGGCAAAGGACTTTGGGGACAAAACATAAAATGATGGACACATAGAACATCAGAGCTTTCCATACGGCAACCAATCAAATAAATACCAACAGTTGTGTTAAGTTCAACTTCACTACTTGTTCGATAAAATGTAGAAAATTAAAACCATAGAGCCTGCTTATAATGAGCCCGTTTTTAGCAAGGCCTGAATTTAACATGCAAAACAGGAACTTTTGTTTGATATGATGTTAATTGAAAGCTAATTCGATCATTTTTAATAAACAAAACTTAAGGGTCTTGGATTTAACAAAGGAGAGAAAATCTTAGATGATAAATTTTAACAAGCAATGTAACAAAATTTAATGAAATTCCCTATTTAACAAGGCAGAGAAAACCTGCTACAGTCCCGGGATGGAGGAATGGAAATGGCGACATACAGGATGAAATTGAAATAGTGCATTGGAATCTTGGTATGCTAGAGGAAGAATATTGCCACAAACATTCTTCTACTAGCACACCAAGTACCCAACTTGCCATAACAAGCGAGTTACGCAATAGAATCTCTACCACCCACTCCAAGGCACAATACGATGCCTTGGAAGTATTGTGTCAGCACAGTTGAAAACAGCTTACCTACTCCTCGGCCAAAGGCGGATGGGTGGGGTTCACACACATATATTAGGTGGATTTTTGGGTGATGATTGCAGAGAGGAATAGGGGTGTAATGGAATAGAGATGTGGCATGAGGAGAAACAGGAGATGGCAATTTCTAGAATTGCCTGTCATCTCTTTCACTCTCTAAGTAAGCTTTGCATTGGGAAGATCAGTGCTGTTTTTGCTTCATGTGTGTGTCATTACACAGAGGTCAACCCACATAGCCATCAAGTATGAAACCCTAAACTTTTATAAGTCACATAATGTCAAAGAGAAAATTTATCTGTAAACAACAAAGTAGCCATCACTAGAGAGCTAGAAAATAGTGAGAAAATGTTGCCATGTATTTTAATATAAATGTATATATAATATAAACATATATGAATTTTTTATGTATACATATTTTTATATGGTGGGATTTTCCATCACAAAACAGACTTTGCGAGCACCCAGATTTAACGGGGATTTCTGTCAGTTCTGAGCTGCTTGTTGTAAGCAGGTTTCTACTGTACATTTACAGCCTAAAATGTAAATATATGCGAAAAATGAAAACAGTACTTACATAACCAAAGTACAAAAATGGTAGTAAGAAACTCAGCCCCCTCCACATCCATGAATGGAAGCCTTCTACAACAGCACCAGCAGAAAAGAATAAAAATTACAGAATTATTTTATTTACAGCTAACAAACAATGCAATTACATAAATCATAACATGTCTTCTTCATAAAAGAAAAATGAAACCCTTACAAATATCTTTGAGGCAACCTGCCATCTTGTGTCCTGTATTTGTGTGTCTAAGTAAAACGGTGTATACAGCTATCATGTTTGTTTTTTAATCAGTAAAAATCAACTAGCTGTTCACCAGAAAAATGGAACAGACCATGAAGCAGTTAGCAATTGCAGGGGTGTCCAATAAAATGTAGAAAACTTTCTGCAGAAGTTCAACAAAATCTTAAACAATTGCTAAATATTTTCTTTTTCTTGGGTAGTGTTGTTCATGCACATGCGCCAGATTATTATGAGAACCTGTCTCCATGAGTGGAAGCATTTGACAGTGCATAGCAGGGGCATAACTAAATGGTGTGCAATATATATAGACAACAAGGGTAGATTGTGTTAGTTTGCCAGTACAAAGCACATACAATGGGGAAAGGAAAGAACTTGTGAAAAAAAGTTTGAAAGGGGAGTGATTATCAGCAAGAGGAAGGAACCAGCATCTCAGTAAGTGCAAGCACTGTTGGCTACTTAGGGTCCACCATGGTGAAGTTGTGACAGCAATGACCCAAAAGGGGGGAGGGGGCACAGACATCTATCTAACATGCCAAAAAAAGGGAAGACCACCACTGAATGGTAGTCAACGTAACTCCATGTTGGTGTGTGCAGTCTGTAGCTACAGATTGCACTATAATCCTTCAGTTAACAACAGACTACAACCAGGGTCCACAGAGAAATGTTTCCGACCACATAATTCAGAGGATGCTTTTGCTTGTGGATGGGCCTACATGCTCATGCAGACCTACATTTATTAACAACACTGTGACTGAATACTGGAAAAGAGCTGCCTGTTCTGAAGAGTCTAGATTCTTGTGGATGGGTTGGTACCCATATTTAAAGCTAAGTGGGTGAACAGCTGCAACTAGGATGCATAGTTGGATGGAAACAAGGCGGTGGCAGAAATATAATGGTACTTGGATTGTCCTCCTAGACATCACGGAGTCTTCTCATCTATGTTGAACACCCCTCATCACCAGATGCTCCTAGGTATTGTCTTGGATCAAGAGTTGCCCAGCATGGCATTACTGCATATAGATTTGACAAGAAAAGCTACTCAATTATCAGCAATGCCCTATCAGCTGCTGAGCCTAGCTGGGAAATGTAACTTGGAGGGGAGGGGATAGTGTGAAAGCGATAAAAGACTTCTCCCAACGTTAACAACATAGAGACAATATTGACAACTCGGGAAATGCCAGGGAGGTGTACTTAAGTGGCTGTAGGGAAAACATTTCTTTGAAGTATGGGCATGAATGGAGGTAGAGGAAGTGTGGGAATAATGCTCAACACCGAAGACACAGTAGGATTGAAATGTGATGCAGGTTGATACTATTCCTTCTTTCTCCCAGAGGTACTATGATTCTGCTACCCTACCTATCACAACAGTACACTCTTTAGTTGACTTGGAGAACACTGAAATCACTACCCTGCCAGGTATAAGAAGTATCATGGAGAAAGTTGGCTCGGCACGAAGTTGTGACCATAACGTTATGGCTCATGAGTGTATATAATTGGCTTGCATATTTACAATATTTATGTGTAGCCTATAAGTTTATTTGTGTATGGAGAGAAGGGGTTTATGCATTTATGTAAATATTCATGTTGTGTCTTTTAAAACTTCAGTTACAAAAATAAAGTCCTTCCCTTTGGAAGAGCTGTCACTCAGTCAATCAAACATCCAAGTAGAAAAAAAGTAAATTTCACTTACATCAAAAATATTTACTAGCACTTCAACAATAGTATTTCAAACTTTCAAAAGGAAGGTAGCTTTCTGATTACGCTCCGCATTATGTAGTGGAACCTTTTAATTGTTATTAGGGAAAACTGCTTTCCTAATCATCCATAGTGCTGTTATTTTTTGTGCCCTTTGCTTCTGCAGAAGTTTTAAAGAGAGATAGTAACCCGGTTACTACTGCATGCATAACTTAGGAAAACTACAGGAATAATTAGTGTCCTTCCCACTGCTAGTACCCAGTGTCACTCACACTTGCAATAATTTTGCAACAAAAAGTCACCACTGAATAGCCAAAAAGCAAATGCTGAAAATGTGGCAAGGATGAGGTGGGAGTCAAACACTATTTTTTTTTTTTTTTTTTTTTTCCCTTACACTGTGCCAGTTGGTATTAGTGCAGAAGAATGGCTTCATATTTTTTAATGGATTTTTCCTAGTGAAATGTATGCTTTCCCATTCTTTACAGTCTTTTCTTGTTGTATGAATCTATGGAGTTAAGCATCTCCTTCCTCTTTCCTCAAGTGAAATTAAAGTTTAAAATCTGTTTTTACTCACCATTGTTTTATCTGACCCATAAACTTGAATATCACTTTAGAAAAGGAAGAATAAAAAAAAAGAAAATGATAGATTATAAAAAATGCTTGCTGTGTTTATTGGCATACCAAAAATATTTTTAAGGAATGACCAAATTTTTACATTATGTATGATGATTGAAAAGTAGCTGTCTGTTGGTAAGTATGTTTTTGCTGCCTTCATAGATTTAGAGAAAGCTTATGACTGAGTAAACAGATACTTCTGTAGAAGGTCTTGAATACCTATGGTATAACTGGGAATCTGCTTAGTAGTGTAAATGCTACGCTGTTCGTACAGCATGTGCATGAGTGCATGATATGTTATCAAAGTGGTTTTCTATTGGTGCACGAGTCAGACAAGGTTGTGTGTAACATCATTGTAAGGTGACGGAGTCAAGCACCCAATAATTATTTTCATGTAGCAACCTTTTCTGTATCAATTTATTATTTCAAGTGTAATGTAATGCAAATTCCAACACACGTGGAAGACAAATGGAGGGCTTCTTTTGTACGCCGTATTAAGGAGTGCCGAGCCAGGCATGTGCCTAGCGGCATCCATTGACCTTGACCTAGACGACTGGGTCTGATGTATCAGGGCAAGGTCACTGCTCCCAGAGATAGGCGAACTTCACAGGAACAAGATTCCAGAGACATGGAGAGGGGAAGGAAAGATAAGGATATAAAAGGGAGAGACACATTCACTCGGGGATGCTTCCGGTGTTTCGCCTTTAACGTGGTCAGCAGCGGGTGGTTCGATACATACGAGAACCAAGATTTTTTTTTTTTTTTTTTTTGACAAATGGTGTGTTCGAGCCAGGAGTGTTGTTTAGGCCTCTTGGGAATTTATGTTTTGGCTGACAGAATAGTCAGGGGTTTTCGGCAATCAGAGATCTACCAGAATTGGACGGAAAGACTCAAATTAAATGTGGCAGAGGGCCTTTCTGGGATATTTCCGAGATAGTAAAGTGTTCGCCATCTGGAAACCTGTTGTTGCGTGGAGATAGCTAATCAAACGGAGTTTGTTTCTCATCTATTAAATTTTGTTATGTTTAACAAAGGACTGGTTATTGGAGTCACTCGATGTCTCAGATATCAAGTAATTGCCAACTATATGTTCCAGTATTTCAGCGATCGAGTTCAACTTGACGTGATTCAAAAGAACCTACGTTGAGCCCGTTTGGGTGATTCAGAATCAGTAAGGCCTAGTGGTGGATTGAATTCAGCAGTGCCCGACAGTCACCATGGCTGTTTGATATATTTATGGATGTGTACTAATAAACTGGGCACTCAATGTACATACTGAGTGGCCTCACACACATATACATGAACATATGCAGTACAGATTCAAAAACAGAGGCGAAAGTCAAGAGAACAGCATTTCCAATGTAACACTTAAAAAAGAAGTCTGTTTCAAACTACTGAAAACAAAACGCACACATATGCCAAGTTACACATAGTAAATGTATTTTAAACCTACTGATAAATAAAATTTTCCAAACTTACCAATGGTAATATCCATTTTATGCCTCTCGCCCAAAGCCCTTAAACGATAAAGGCAGGCTTGTTGGTAATTAAACTGAAGAAACTGCAGAAAACCTGTAATCGAAAGACAGGGGAAATGCTACAGTGTATGGTATCCTAGTTGCTACTAAATAAAATTACACAGATAATAAAAACAATGCAAATGTTTAAAGTGGAGCAAAATAAAAACTGGTTCAAGAACAGCACAACTTTATTTTCTAGATCATGATAATTAACAAAGCAATTGGACATTGCCAAATTGACTGTAATTACTGTTTCACATGTGAATTAAATCACATCAGAAAAAATTTCATCGTCGTCGAGCGGGAATTGAACCCACATCTCCGAGCGCACTATCCATTCGAGCGCACTATCCGTTGCACCATCCATGATGGCGAATTCACAAGTTTCTGTGTGTTAAGAGCATTGGAATATTCTCCAACCACGTTCAGATTCATGCAGATTCTACTGCCATCTAGCATTGTTAAGAAAATCACCAGTTGTTTAGCTATTCAGAATTGCAGAAATATTCTTCTCATAATACGTGGTAAATACGTCATGATAATTCGCCGTCGTGGTTGGTGCAATGGATAGCGCGCTTGAATGGAAATCGGGAGATGCGATTTCGATTCCCGCTCCACAGCGATGAAATTTTCAAGTTCTCTGATGTGATTTAATTCACGTGTGAAACAGTAATTACAGTCAATTTGGTGATGTCCGATTGCTGTGTTAATTATCATGACGTATTTACCACGTATTATGAGAAGAATATTTCTTCAACTCTGAATTATTTCCTACGACTTTTTGTGAATGTACACTGGTGTGCAAAAATTAAAAACGAAGAGGAGAAATTAGCATAACAGTGGAACGAGCAGGCAGAACGGACCGAAAGACCACTTAGGAGATAGACTAGGGTCTGGTACGGTAGGGCATGCGCATATATGCAGCACGACGTAGGGGAGGGGGAATGTCGGAAGGCTATAAAGCACACGGGCGGTGTACGCTCAGCAATTCTGTGAAAGCTATTGCATGGTGTACATTGGTTTGAACGACATCGAGTTGCTGCCACCGTGTGATATGGCCAACAGACAATCCAGTAGACGATATCAGGATGACTTTACCCAAGGTCGTGTCATTGGGAAGTTGGACGAAGGTCGAAGTGTGACTAGTGTGGCCGAGGAGTTCGGGATCGCTCACAGCATTGTTTCACGAGCTTGGAGAGCATTTCAAATGACAGAAACAGCTGTCCAAGAGTTTAGCAGTGATCGTCCACGAGCAACCACAGCGGCAGACGACTGGTATATTGTCCTACAGGCGAGAAGAGACAGACGGTAGACAGCGGAAGAAATCGCAAGGCACATGCAACATACAACTGGACATTCGTTATCGCGTTTTAGGCTGCAGAAAGGTGGTCTATTTGCACGACGACCAGTACGGGTATGTGTCATTAACGCCTGCTCATCGGAGACTGACGTTTCTGTAGTGCCAGGAACACAAGAACTGGACACATCAGCAATGGGGTCAAGTTCTCTTTACGGATGAGAGCCGATTTAGTCTGACGAGCGATTCTGGGTGTATACACATCTGGAGAGAGCAGAGAACACGCAATCACACCTCCAACATCATCAAAAGGGACCGGTTTGGAGGTGGTGGAGTTCTCGTTTGGAGCAGTATCATGCTTGGTAGCCGTACTGACCTCCACATCTTCCAAGGAGGTTCATTCACTGGTGCCCGCTATTGTACCGAGGTTCTCCTGCCTCACGTGCGTCTGTTTAGAGGTGCTGCAGGTCCTGAGTTCCTTTTCATGGACGACAATGCTACACCTCATCGTATAGTGGCTGTCGCAGAGCTGTTGGAGAGTGAAGATATTCAATGCATGGATTGGCCCGCAAGGTCCCCAGACCTAAATCCAATCGAACACGTGTGGGACCTTCTTGGGAGACGCTTGGCAGCACGTCAACAGCTGCCAGCAGTGATTTTGCAGCTGCGATTGGCGCTATAAGTGGAATGGGCAGTGATGCCTTAACAGCTCCTTGACAACCTCGTCCTCAGCATGGACAGACGTTGAAAATCCTGCAAGACAGTCAGGGGTGATCATATCCCCTACTAAAGACTGGATTTTTCTTGGCAGCCGCCTGTCACATGGATGTTTCTGTCTTCTGCCCAGTTGTGCTTGAAGTTACCTTTTCAATAAAATGCCTTTGTATCCTTTGGATTCCTTGTTTGGACGGTTTTGCTCACTTGTCCCATATTCTTACATCTTGGGGATCTTATGGTATGATTTGAGTCGATGTGGAGCACTTCTGCACGACATTACATACGAAAGTCATATGGGGACACTGCCATATATATAAAGTCCTATGGGGACACTGCATCTTTCAAACTGAAAGTGCTACAGAACAATGACATAGTATCAGCAATAGAAAAAAAAAGTATCAAAATGTAATGTCACATTAGCACAAATTAATTCCTGCACTGGAATACAAGCAGGTAAAATGAAAGAATACAAATATAAAAGGCAAATCATTTTTAAATAGATATTCTTAATACAATGATAATATTTAAGTTTCAACATCAAACCTCTACACAAAAACTGCAAAATGATGAAAGCTTGTTATTGCTGTTTTTCTGGTGTGTGAAAAAACACTAACAAACAGAATGCCCTCTTCAAGTAGCTCAAAGTTAAAAGGGGGAATTCCAACTCTCTATGACTTCAAGCAGTTCCCAACTTCATGTGTATCACTCCACTTTGTTTACATACAGCCTGCACCCACCATTACAAACCTAAAACACTAGCTCCACCACATAAAAACACACAACAAAAAAAGATGAGCCAATTTTTTAACATAGAATATGCTTAAAGCAAGAAATTCAGAACAAATCAGTACATCAAAATAGTATAACTATACTACAGGGTTCCCACTCTTTCTCCCATAAAAAGTAAGGACTCTTTAAGTACCACTTCGTCAATTTTTTTTTAAAGACTTTACCACTTGCATACTCAACAAAGACATTTTTTTTTTTTTTTTTTTTTGATTGGAGGTTTAACGACCACCGTGAGCAACTCAATGGGCTATAAGCAGTCGCCCGTCCCTAATTTAGGGTCACTGGTTCCAGGGAAGGGAGAGAGCCAGTGCCATAAGACAAACACAACATCCATGCCGCACCGGGATTCGAACCCGGACCCCTTACGGACGAATGATCAGAGGCCATCGCTTAGACCACTGCGCCACCGGGGCGGCAACAAAGACATATGCCCAAATACTTTTACGCGTGACTTAACTATGCATGAAGTACACTGATTGATACAAATTTTGAAGATGACTAGGCTGGCAAGTCAGATAACATCCGAAAACTTGAAAATTTCATCATCCTGGCGCGGGAATCGAACTCTCATCTGCCAGATAGCGTCTGGGTATGCTAACCACTACACCACCCAGAATGACCAAGTCTCAAGTTTCCGATTAATTTGAATATGAATTTGCATGAAATATATTTGAATCCTTCACAAATGTCAACCCCGCCTTCTTGTAGTGCATCCTGTTCCCACTAATGGTGCTCTGACGACTGCCAAATAGCAGTATAACTATACCATCAGGATTAGAGGAAATGCTATCCCACACTCACCAACCCGCTAGGCCAGCGTGGTGAGTTATAGCCAAAACCCTCCAAAATGACTCCACAACTTAAATCTTGGCCCTCAGTCTCTGGCAGCTGCAATGTACCTGACCAAGGCAGAAGCCGGTCGCTAGGCCAGCGTGGTGAGTTATAGCCAAAACCCTCCAAAATGACTCCACAACTTAAATCTTGGCCCTCAGTCTCTGGCAGCTGCAATGTACCTGACCAAGGCAGAAGCCGGTACAACATGAAGGCAGAGGGTGCTAAGAATCACCTGAGGACTGGACTAAGCTGTCATCTGATACTGACCTTGGTTACTTATAACGGATGCTCCCTATCTTCTGATTCAAGGCTCCTTGAATTGGAAGAAGAACTACAAAGGATCAAGTGGGGCATCGTCGCGCTAACAAGAAACTGAAGGATAAAAATGTAGAAGTTGAAAGTTCCTCTGACAGAGCTGCACGATTTGTTATCCAACTCCCGAGAAGATACCAGGCTCAGATTAATTATTCAAGCTTATGCATGCACTACAAGTCATCCTGAAAAAGAGATTCAAGAATTTTATACGGAAATTCGTCATCTAAATAATAAAGGCAAGCAGCACTTGAAGATCTTTATGGGAGATTTCAATGCAAAAATAGGGCAATAGCAACAGAATGAAACTTTAGTACGAAAATTCGGTCATGGCAACAGAAACCAGCGTGGAAATACTCTTGTAGAATTTGCAGAGGCAGAAGGGTTTTTCATCATGAACTCCTTTTCCAAGAAAAAGCTGCAAAGGAAATGGACATGGAGGTATCCCAATGGATTGACAAGTGAAATTGATTTTATTATGTGTAACAAGAAATTTGTCATGGAAGACTGCAGTGTGCTAAACAAGTTCAACACAGGTAGTGACTATAGAATGGTAAGATGCACCTCAATGCTAAACTCGAGCATGGCAAGCTCATAAAACAAACAAAGTGTATCGACATGACCAACCTTAAAAAACATCATAATACCTTCAAATTGGAACTGAGGAACAGATTATCTGCTCTAGATGGCCTAACGTCGGAAGAAGTGGACATCTCTGAAATTAACAGAAAACTAACCAAGGCTCTTATGGAAACAGCAACAAAAATAGCTGGTACCAAGGACAAGTTGCATACGAACAAATTATCATGAAAAACCAAATTTATGATGCAAAAAACGAAGAGAGATGAGGACAACTAAAGGAGATGTGACTTCCAAAGTGGAATATACAGAGCTATGCAAGACAGTACGAAAAAGTATCACTGAAGACGTAAGGAAATTCAACTGTGAACTAGTGAGAAAAGCAATTTGAAAACAACCAAAGCCTAAAAATAGCAAAGTGATATCTCAGTAAGGGAAGAAAACAGTTTATGGCACTGAGAAAAGAAGATGGTTCTGTAACAAGAAATAGAGGCGAAATTTTGACAAGAGTGAAAGATTTCTACTCCAAATTATATGAAAGGGATGATACATGTACTCCAGACATCATGAAAGGTGCCAATACCAGAGTTCTTCCAGTCCTCCCAGCAGAAGTTGCACATGCAATCAAGAACATGAAGTGGAGAAAAGCTCCAGGAGAAGATGGAATTACTGTAGACATCATACAAGAAGCAAGTGGAGAAATCAAAACAGTACTCGCCCAAATTTTCACTTGATGCCTTAATGAAGGGAAGATTCCTGAGGATTGGAACAACGTTACAATGATCCTGCTACATAAAAAAGGTGACATTGAGGGTCTCAGGAACTACAGACCTATCAGCCTCCTATCAGTGGTTTATAAAATCTTCACTAAAGTTCTTTCACACTGCTTAAAGGTGACACTGGACATGGCTCAACCGAGAGAACAAGCTGGATTCAGGAGTGGCTACAGCAAAATAGATCATATCCACGTACTGAGAGAACTGATTGAAAGAGCGAGGGAATATGAACTGTCATTGTGCATGGCTTTTATCGATTATGAAAAAGCCTTTGATTCGGTGAAACCATCAGCAGTTACAATGGCTCTGAAATCCTGCGGTATTGAAGATGCATACATGAATATTATTAATAACATCTATGAAAATGCAAGTGCAAAGATTTGGCTGTTTGAGAATACAACACACATAAAAATTGGAAAGGGAGTGAGACAAGGTGACACTATATCTCTGAAGCTCTTTAATGCCACATTAGAAAATGTCTTTCAATCACTGAACTGGGAAAACAAAAGGATAAAGATTAATGGAGATTATCTAACTCACCTTCGTTTTGCTGATGACGTAGTCATTTTTGCAACTACCCCATCAGAGCTGCAGAGTATGATCCAGGAACCTGCTGACAAGAGTAAAGAAGTGGGATTGAAAATGAACATTCAGAAGACAAAAGTGATGTACAATGCTTTTACAAGAAATGAAGATTTGTCGATTGATGGGGAAAGCTGGAGATAACAGATGCGTATGTTTATCTTGGACAGCAGATATCAAGTGAGGGTCACATTGATGAAGAAATTAATCAGCGTATAAAACTTGCCTGGAGAGCGTTTTGAAGAAACAGTATAATTTTCAAGAGCAATATGCCATGATGTCTTCAAAGAAAAGTGTTTGATCAATGCGTCCTTCCAGTGCTTACATATGGTGCAGAGACTTGGACCTTAACTAAAAGAGACATACACCTGACAACTCAAAGAAGCATGGAGAGATGCATGCTTGGTGTAACCAGGAAAGATAAGAAGAGTAACTTGTGGGTCAGAAAAATGGCAAGAGTGGAAGACATCATGATCAGAGTAAAATCTCTGAAATGGCAATGGGCTGGACATATTGCCAGAAGGACAGACCATCGATGGACAGCTGAAATTTTAGACTGGATTCCGAGGGACAGGAAAAGACCTAGAAGAAGACCACATGGGAGATGGGAGGATGAAATTCGAAAATATGCGGGAGTAACATGGAGACTGGCACAAGACAGACCGTTGTGGAAGAAACTTGGGGATACCTTCGCCCAGCAGTGGATTGATAATGGTTGACGATGATATTTAATTTTATATAAAATATATTTGAATATATATTTAATTTTATATAAAATATATTTGAATATATATTTAATTTTATATAAAATATATTTAATTTTTATATATTTGAATTAACGGGATAGGATTCTCCACCTCCAGATTTGCTAAACATGAATGCCGGTTGCTTCAACTAGCGAATCCTGTGATGGTTATATTCAAATTAATCGGAAACTTGAGACTTGGTTGTTCTGGGTGGTATAGTGGTTATAGCATACCCGGATGATATCTGGGAGATGTGGGTTCAATTCCCGCTCCAGGACAACGAAATTTTCAAGTTTTCGGATGTTATTTGACTTACCAGCCTTGTCATATTTACACCGAAAAACGGATTGTAGTCTTCAAAATTTGTATGTATGGTGTAATCCTGTATTCCTTCATGATTTATGCTGACTGAGTTTGCAATATTTTTCTACATAATTTAAGTTAGAAGATGTAATAAAGTTGAACTTATGCCCTTTAAATTAGAGTTCTGCTGGTCAAATCAGTTTTTCTATGTGAGAGAATAATCACATATGCAATAAAAGATGTGTAAGTTATAAAACTGTGGTGAAAGTTATGAGTTCAAGATTTGAATTTTGCACTTAATCATCTCATAGTTTAAATTGCAAAACAAACCACAGTCAAATTTATCAGTTGAAGATCTGAAATTTCCACTTAATTTTTTTTTGGTATAACTGAAAAATTGTTACTTGCACTATAAAAAGGGGAAATACAAAAGTGAGATGTCAGTTCCAAGAGATGGGGATGGGACTTGAACAAACAACAATATCCAGAAGCTGCTGGATATGTGCTATTTACAGAGCCCAAAGTCCTTCACTTTTTTCAACAAATTACTAATCTCATATTGTCCTGTGCTTTTCCACAGGATTTTAGTTGACATGTAACACCAACATAGTTAATCAGAAGCAAAAGCTCTAGGCACTACATAATACTTTCTGGATTTCATGTAGCCAGTAATGAAAAATAAGTACTTTTTAAGTACCTTTGGATATTTTTGCCAAAAATTAAGGATTTTTAAGCACCCTGAAAAAAATTTAGCCCTTTTTAAGGACTTTTAATGATTTATAAGGACCATGGGAAACCTGTACTAGTAATCCAAATCTATTGGCTTAGAATGGAAATCAAAGTTTTGAAGCTTTTGCACATCAACCAGATAGATGGCAGTCTACCTTCCTTGAAAAAGCCATTTGGGTGATGTGTGAAAGATTGGAAACACATTTCTATTCTACGCCAATAAATTTGGATTACTAGTTATACTATTTTGAGTACAGTTGGTGTACAGTTCTTGTTTATTAATTAAATCACTACATGATTTGCAGGTTAACAAAATACAAATAGCATAACAAATTAATTGTTCCTGAATGGTTAATTCATGCGTTTCATGGTTATTTCTTCCATTCTGTCAACCGAATTACCTTAATAGCTAAAAAAGATCTGAACACTGCATTCAGTACATATGTCGAAACAAAAATTCCACGAGTCTGTCAGCTAAATGTTCTAACATAGAAGTATTGCTCCTCAATGTTTGATTCACCAAAGAAGAAAGCAGCTTTACTTAAAAAACATCATTCAAAAAGAAAAAATGTCCACTCAATTGTTATTCTATATTTCCTTTGTGTAAACGAACCCAGATATTTGCTCTAAAATCGCCCATGTTATTAGAGCACTGAAATTATTCTTATCAGCTTCACATCAAAAAACATCATTCAAAAAAAGTCTGCTGCATTATTCTATATTTTCCTCATATAAAGAAACCTTCATTTTTGTGTATATAAAATAAAAAAACATATTACAATGTTGAAATTAGTTTTCTATATAACAAAAATCCCCATGAGATTTACACAGAGCTAGTTCTTTTGCACCTTGGTGATAGGTGTGAGCAAGCTGTATGTAAACAAGGTGGATTGATACATGTAAAGGTAGGTACAACTTGAAACCAATAAGATTTGGAATTCCACCTAAGTCAAATGATTACTCACTTGCTGCAAAAGTGCAGGACATGATCTTATGAACAATACTATCATGGGGAATGAGACTTAGGTGCATCACTATGACTCGGAAATGAAACACCAGTCACTTAAATATCATCCCACCTCTCCCAGAAAAGAAAAAAAAAAGGAAGAAAAAAAAAGCAAGATTCAGTCTTCCACTAGAAAGAGCATGCTCACCATTTTCTAGAACTACAAAAGTATCATTTACCATGAGTAAGGTATGAAAATGAAATCCAAGGCTTCCTGGAACAACTTAAACAGGTCGAGTGAGATTAGTAAGTTTATCAGAGAAAGAAACCGACGCTTTTCAACACGATACTGCCAAACACCCCACACCAGTGCTGTCACTACATTAGCAATAGAGATCACCTGATTTTAAATTGTTCCACACCCTACCTACAACCAGATTTGGCACCATCTGACTTTTGGAGTTTGCTGCATTCAAGAAACATCTCAAAGGAATTCATTTCATATGTAATGAAAAAATTCAAGCTGTTACAAGAAAATGGTTTTGAGAGAAGCCTGAAGAATTTGACCGGGGAGGTCATAAAACCTGTTTGGCTCTGGCAGCGTTGCATCGAATGAGAGAGAGACTATGTGGGGAAAATAAGGTATAAAAAGAAACTACACGTTTTGAACTATATATATACATGTATATATATGGGGTATTCGGAAACTTTCCCACTACTGTTCCATCGAACCACAGCACTTAAATAATGGACGGGCTGGACGAACTCTGAGTACACACATATTTAATCTGATGTACACTTACAATTGATATAGAATACACTAACAACGGAACCTACTCGTTCCGCTAAGAAATACAAACATGGCGAACACATCGAACACCAATCGAACACCCTTCGGCACACAGCACTGTCTCGGTGTTTACGCTTCAGAACTCTCCGCAGCTCTACTTCTTGTCTCTGGAAGCATTATTTTAGTGACGCGCCGACGTCTGATGCTCACGCCATCCAGCGGTCGTTCTTCTGTGTAGTGATCTCGGCATTTCACCATCATGACGTCACATACCAAAAACCCACATATATATTTTTAATACCATGTCCAGAAGTAAAAATACAAAAATTGAGGCACTATTTTTAGAACAACCTATATACAGTTAAATGCACATAAACATTATAAAATCGTGTGAAGCCAAATCAAGAATTTGTTACATAAAACAGAAGCCCGAAACAATGTAAAAGTACATGGAAAAGATAAAACATGAAGGAAATAAAAAAGTTTAAGTACTTGTGAAACTTACTAGTATAGCATGTGTAAAGAGTGAACTGCAGGCGAAACTGGTCATACATAAGTCCATCAGGCCTGCAATAGAGATTCAGTCAGCCTCTATGTGCCATAAACATTCTATAACTTTACTGCTTAATGATATCAACACTGTAACAAATTTAATAATCCAAAGAATATATACCACCAATTACAGTACCATTAAAGAAAAAGCAACGATGCTGTGAAAAACAGCATATCTTTCACATGTAATGTGAAAAGAGTGATCCTCTTTCAGCCTTTCACATGTAATGTGAAATGCTGAAAGAGGGTTACCAATTAATATTCCTCCCATATTATAAAATATTGCATTATGATGTAGATAAAAATATAGTCTTTAATCAAAATGCCATGCAATATAATACAAATTTTCATTATTAGGATTTTGTTGGATTCATAAAATCTAGCCAAATCAATTTCACCCCAGTTTAAAAACAGCCTCCTTTCCTTTTCAAATCAAAACAGAGAAGAACTTCAAACCAACATTTTCCAAATTTCACAAAATTGGGCACTTTGTTTGTTTTACATATATATGAAAATATGTGGATGTGTGCAGCTCTGTACATTTTAGTTTTGGAATATTAGAATCATGAAAACTGAGGTGGGGGATAATCATAAATATTAATTTTCCATGAGCTACATAAATGCTGATCTTTTTTCTGCTGGATATCAATCTTTGACATTACTCTTATTTTAAAGATCTTTTTTATGGGCTTTCAAATGATGTGTTGCACTAGAACATTCTTTCAGAAATTTTTCCATGTCATTTTTGATCTCTAATATTTTAAAAAGTACTTTGAAATAATAGTAAAAAAAAATGCAAATTACTTGTACTTTGATCTGCAATGATATCCACTGAATTACTTTGACAGCATGCCAAAAGTTATACATATACAAGGGTTGTCCAAAAACAACTGAGAATGTTTCTATAAAAAAAAGTATGCATACCTTAATTATCAAGGAAAAGGTCTTTTTTTTTTTTTTTTTTTTTTTTGAAATACTGTCCATTGCATTGAACACAGGTGTCCCAATGTTCTTTCCACTTTTTGAATGTCTTCTGGAATTCTTTTTGTGAAATGCTGTAGAGGCACCCCTGCGCAACTATAGTAAGTTATTGATCATTCTTAAATTATCATCACTGTAATGTCTTTTTAAAATGGGGAACAACCAGAAGTCACAT
Source organism: Macrothele yani (assembly GCA_039090855.1). Taxonomy (NCBI): domain Eukaryota; kingdom Metazoa; phylum Arthropoda; class Arachnida; order Araneae; family Macrothelidae; genus Macrothele; species Macrothele yani. The sequence continues at coordinate 39,966,520 of CM077010.1, read as the reverse complement.
GGTGACAAGTCTGGATTATATGCAGGTTGAGGGATCAACTTAATATTCATTTTTTCCAAATAAGAAATGACAGAACTTGCAATGCGTGGCCTTGCACTGGGCCGCAGACAAAAAAAGAAATGGGGAACCCAAGTTGAACAAACTCGTTTCATGCCCAAATGCTGGGTTAAAATTCTGTGAATTGATCATTTTGAAATGTGAATCATATATTCGATATCTTTAGTTGATAGGTGCCTGTATTCTCGTACAATAACACCTATTGTGTTGATGTTTATCTCTGCAACACTTGTTGGAGGTCTTCCTTTATGTATGATTAAAGCCATCAACTCATGACCATCCATAAATTCTTTATGCTATCTGTAAATTGTTAATTTTCCTAGACATTCAGTTTCATAAGCTTCTTGCATGAGACGAAAATTCTCTCCAACAGACTTCTTAAGTCGACAGCAAAATTTAATGGAGCACGTTTGTTCCTCTTCCACATCCTTTTCTTTTTTTTTTTTTTTTTTTGAAAAATCAGTGTGAAAACATTTTTTAGGGGTTCACGAAACAATGCTTACTAAACTTCTCACACTAACAATGATGCATGTGTAATAAACAAGTGCGGCTGGTTGCTATGATTACAACAACAACAACTACAGTTTCTTTTTTTTTTTTTTTTTTTAGACTCGTGCCAAGGTCGAATGCAGCATCGCACATTTTTTTATAAAAACATTCTCTGTTTTGGGACAAGCTATGTATATACTGAAGACCTAGAAGTTAATAAGGCAAGTCTTGAAATAACTGATGCTTTCATTTTCCTGGGTTAACAGAAATATTGAGTGAGAGTCACATCAAAGAAGAAATCAATAGGTGAAAACTTGGCTTGAAAACATTTAGATGAAACAGTACAGATTTTAAACACAATTTGCTTATATGTCTTAAAGTGTTTATTTAATCAGTGTACCCTTCCAGTTTTTATACTTATGGATCAGAGCCATGAACTTCAGCTAAAAAAGACATACAGAGGCTGCAGACAACTCACAAGTCACAGAAACATGAAGAAATGCATGCTTGGTGTAACCAGGAAAGCTATGAAAATGAACTCATGGATCAGGAAAATGACAAGTAAGGATGATGAAAATAAAGAACCTCAAGTGGCAATGGATTGGAGATATTGCTAGAAGAACTGACCACTGTTTCACAACTGGAACATTAGACTGCACACCAAGGGATAGAAAAAGATCCAAAAGAAGACTGCATGGAAGGTGAAATTTGAAATGCACGTAGGAGTAAAATGGGAAAGAATGGCTCAGGACAGAGAATTGTGGAACAGACTTTGAAAATAAGATATGCTCTGTAAAACATTTAATGATGAATTTGTGCAATAGCTTCTTTGCTGAAATTAAAATGTCCCCCGAAAATTCAGCTTCATGGCAAAGTTTGTTATCTTTACACTTGAATGAGAAGAGAAGAAATCAAATTCATGAGAAGAAATCAAATTCATAAAAAAAATCATAAAAAAAATTGCATGCAGCTTTGGTTATCCTAACCATTTAATAAAAAAATGGGACACAGAAGTAATAAAGAAAATAAAAAAAAATAATGCTGTAGTAATTAAAAAAGAAATCAAATATTTAAATGGTTTTCCTTACATTAAAGGCACTACCAATGAAATTAATAATATTTGTAAAAAGCATAACATTCAAATTGGAGGAAAAGTAAATACCATCAAAAATATAGTAACAAAAAATAATGATAAAATAAGAATGTTAGAAAAAGCAGGTATTTATTCAATTCCTATTACTGAAAATCCTCCAATGGCTTATATAGGAAGTACCAAAAATAAGCTTAAACACAGATTAAAACAACACATAAAAAACTGGCAGAAAAAAAGAAGAAAAAACAGCACTGATTCAATACTGTCTGGATAACCAAAAATATCCAAAATTCGAAAATATAAAAAATCATTAAAAGCTGTAAATCCGAAAAACACCTCAGAATAGCAGAGTCGGTAATGATTGAAAAAAATAGGACAAAAGTTTGCAACCACAATGACCCTAATAATTTGAGAAACAGCTGGAGAAATTTAATTAAAATTGAGCATAAAAAAGAAAAAGTTCGAAAAAGGAGATCACTGACCAACAAGAGATGGCGCCACAACGCCCAAGAAGAAGCGATAGCAGATGACAGAAGCAGCCCGCGAGAACCACCGAAATGCCCAGCTGACACGGTCCGTGCTGGTTGGAGCAAAATGTCCCCTCGAAGACGGTATAGTAGTAGTACCGAAAGTACTCGGGTATGAATAAATATTGAAATAAATGAGGATGCAGCAAAGGAAAACTCATTTGGTGATGAGACAAAATAAATTCCAACGGAGAAAAAAAAAAAAAAAAAAAAGAAGAAGCAGACCCGTGGCCAAATGAAAAAATCCCGTGCCGCATCCACGTAACGGAAATATGGATTGAAAGCCAAGCCCCACGTGCGGTAAGTGTTCATCGAACTTTACCAACTAAAAAGTGAAGTTCAAAAATGCAAATGCATTAATGCACGTTAAATAATTAACCTCCAATATCGGAAGTAAATTGAAACTTTGAATGAGAAGGTTTTCAAGATCTGCTACTAAAGAGGTCTGTGGCACCAAATTAGGGGATAACAATAGAGGTGATGCTTGGTCGAATAGTGAGATTGAAGAGGCAGTAAAGAGAAAGAAGGAAGCCTATTTGGAGATGTTGCAAGGAAGAGTTTCTGTGGATGAATATCGCTGTAAGAAGCATGAAGCTGCTAAGCTGGTTTGCCAGAGTAGGGCAAAAGATAGGAAGAAGGTGGACAGCCATGAACTGGATTTTTGGAAAGATAGGAAGACTTTCTGGAAGTACACGAGGCTCGGGAAAAATATGGGAAACAAAGTTGTAAGTTATGTGAAGAATAAGATTGGGGAAATGATATGGGAGCCCAATGAGTTAAGTGAAAGATGGGGTGAATACTTCTGTGAGTTATTAGATCAAGAAAGCAAAGATGATTCTGAGACAGACCCAGATGATGTCACAGTGAGGGATGGAAGCACAGGAGGGATCTCAAGAGAAGAAGTGTGTAAAGCTCTAAAATCTCTTCAGAATGGTAAGGCTCCAGGATTTGATAGCATAACTGCTGAGATGTTGAAATATGGTGGTGACTCTGTAATTGACTGGTTAACTGAAATCTGCCAATCATGCTGGGAGTTGGGAATGGTCCCTCGGGATTGGAAGAATACTATTATTATTCCCTTGTATAAGGGAAAAGGTGATCAGACTGAATGCAAGAACTATCATGGTATTAGCCTACTAAGTGTGCTAGGGAAAGTGTTTGGTAAGGTTGTTATTGAAAAAGTACGGGGTCTTACATCAGAGAAAGTGTGGGATGTTCAGAGTGGTTTTATGCCTGGTAAAGGCTGCACTAACCAAATTTTTGCATTACGCATGATGATTGAAAAGTATCTGGCTGTTCGTCAGAAAGTTTTTGCTGCCTTCATAGATTTAGAGAAAGCTTATGACCGAGTAAATAGGACACTTTTATGGAAGGTATTGAATGAATATGGTGTTACTGGGAATCTACTTAATAGTGTAAAAGCCATGTATGCTAGTAGTAGAGCTTGTGTACGAGTGAATGGTGTTTTATCAAAATGGTTTTCTATTGGTGCAGGAGTTAGACAAGGTTGTGTAATATCACCATGGCTATTTAATATATTTATGGATGCATGCATGAGAAAAAGATTATGAGTATGAAGTATAAAAGATTTTGGGTATGGCTTGTAATGGATATCAGTGAAGCCCGAGTTGTAAGTCAGGATCGCTGTAAATGGAGAAGTTTGATACGACAACAGTAAGTAAAAATTATCTGGTAGTTAGTATTTCTTTGTGGAGCTAACCTCTGAATCTCAGAGAACAGCTTAGTGATATGCAAGAAGCTGCAGTAAGTTTTGTTTAGATATTAAGACAAGAAACAAAAATTTTGGTCTTCATGATTAATATGTGCAGGTTGGAGATCATATTTTATTTTTATATTTTCTGTAATATGAAAGTTTTTTTGTTTTCTTTCTTTCTTTCATCAACACAACCAGCTTTTCTCTTTTTGTCACTAACATGCTCATCACTCGAAGTTGAAGCATAGGAACATTTCTTTTGGAATTTTCTATATCTTACAATGCCAACGACAGCAGTTGTTATTTGTATTTTATTTTGCCATGGAAGAAACAAGTGGATTTCATTTTTCCATTAACTTTTCTAAGCTCTGAGACAAAAATAACCATCTTGTACACACATACTTACATAATTTTTCGCATTTCAGCATCATGAAGTTTTTGAAAGGACTTAAGATGTATTTCAGTTGACTCTGACCTCATTTTTAGGTAATATCAAATGACAGTTAGCACGATGAATTTTTCTGGGAGACTGAAGTCACCATCTGTACAGCTAGATTTATGCCATGTTGTAGCTATAGCTCATGCTGTGATTACTTGCTTTTCTCTAAGAAAATCTTCTCAGCCCAAGTGACACCCAGCATTACAACAGGCTTTCAAAAACAGAATTTGTAGGTGCTGGGGGGACATGGGTATGACCAGTAGCATTCACTAGTATTTTACTTACAATACAATCTTTCATAACTGGAACTGACAACAGCAACTGTGTACTTATTTGCATCATATATCATAACAATTGGATACATTTTAAAATTACCATCATTGTATGCCATCAATTTCGCATTGAAAATGGAGAAGTTTGATACGACAACAGTAAGTAAAAATATCTGGTAGTTTGTATTTCTTTTTGGAGCTAACCTCTGAATCTCAGAGAACAGCTTAGTGATATGTATGTATGTATGTACAATCTGCTGTGCTGGTTGGCAAATGATGTTCCATTACAAACATCACGAAAAGGTATTCCACATGAATTACATCCATATCTGCAACTCCACCAGTTTTTTGCCATAAAAGAGGTAACACCTTTAAATTTTTATCTTCAGTTTTTTTTCAGTGCATTTCTAATTTCAAACACCCAGTAATGTCAGTTTTACCTCCATACCATATCTCAAAATTGGAGGAGGAAACCATGCAGAACGCATACTAGGGTCGTTGGCTGGATTGTATGATATATGGGAACTCCAAGAGGGCATGATTCTCCAAAAGACAGGAAATCCATTTTTTTTATCTGAATTTTATACTGCTGATTATAACTGGCACAAATGTGCATTTAAAGCTTGAACAAAAGAAAAGAAAAAACATGAAACAGTGCAACATGCAAGCAATATAATATAAGATAAGGTGATCAACAATTTTCCTGTGAGGTTTTTTAGAACAAAAGTATTATGTATTACACTAATGTTGTGGAAACGGTTTGCATATGCATCACCAATTATCAATATTCCCACAGCAGTGTTTGACCCATTGTCATGTTATGCACATAAAACAGGTTTACATTTCCCACTCAATCTGCGGAGGAGAAAAAAACATTCCACACTCCCTTTGACTGTTCTTAGTACATGCACTTAAACCCTTTAAAGCCAGAGTGAAATGAAAAGCTTAAAGGATTTAAGTGAATGATTAAATGAAAAGTTTGGTTTTTAAACCTGATGTGAGGCTGACACTGGTAAACTCTGGAACACATGACAGACAGTGTTGTCGTGGCAATGGCACCCAGGGAAATGGAAGTTGGAGGGGGACAAAGAAAATCTACCTGTTAATCAGTCACTCATTCTCTCTAGCATTTGGAAGCTCTTTGTGCTTGAAAAGGACTGGTGAACAGTTTACAATTCACCACCACACACACTTTTTTTTTTTTTTTTTTACAGTGGCCAAGATATTGGGTTGATGCATAAGTTCATGCCGTTTTTTTCACTGCACTACAAGAATGTATTACATCAGAAAGGAAAATGGAATCAATCAACTACAGTAGTGGCCAAAATTGGGGAAACCTTTTGGAAAAAGTGTATTTTTGAGGTTTGATGGCTCATAATACCACTTTTTTTTTTTTTTTTTTTTAGTAATACCATAAAATTATATATCAATGGAAAGATAATTTCAACAAGAATGTAATGCAAGAAAGTATGTTCAATTATCTGTATTCTATGAAAAGTTATAGCCAAATAACCAGAAAAAGGAAGCACAACTTGCTTAGGTTGATATGAAGTAGCTTTCCTACATTTAAATGTAGCCAATGAGCACGAGTGTTTAGAGAGTCAATCAGGTGTCATCTTGTTTTGACAATGAGCCAATTAGGTCACAGTAGGATTCAGCTATTGATGTCATGCATTGGAACTGAGAGGAGGACATTTGTCAGTGTGTTATGTGATTGCTATCAAGTTGGTTGGTTTTAAAATTTCAGCCCTTTTTGTTAAGATTTTGCAAAGTTCGTTTTTGTATTTTTTATGCACAGTTCTCAAAGAATAGAAACACCTGTGGATGTGCTGCGGAGATGAATGCAGTCACATGCTTTCAGATTTGGAACAGGATAACGATGACATAGCAAACGATGCTTACTTTATTGATCAGTTTATTAATTAATTCATAACTTGCGAACGGAACAACGTAGTGATCTTAAAATAGTTGTGTTGACCTAGAAATTCCAGTATTAATAAGCTATGCAAATTTCACGATGCCACAGTTCGGCGTTCGAGAGTTTATGCTGCTTCAGACAAACAGACGTTTTGTGTTTTATATACAAGAGATATCATCATCATCATCAACCATTATCAATCCACTGCTGGACGAAGGTCTCCCCAAGTTTCCTCCACAACGGTCTGTCTTGTGCCAGTCTCCTCCATGTCACTCCCACATACTTTCGAATTTCATCCACCCATCTCCCATATGGTCTTTTTCTGGGTCTTTTCCTGTCCCTTGGAATCCAATCTAAAATTTCGGCTGTCCACCAATGGTCTGTCCTTCTGGCAGTATGCCCAGCCCATTGCAATTTCAGGGATTTAACTCTGATCATGATGTCTTCCACTCTTGTCATTTTTCGAATCCACGAGTTCCTCTTCTTATCTCTCATGGTTACACCAAGCATGCACCTCTCCATGCTTCTTTGAGTAGTCTGCAGCCTTTGTATGTCTCTTTTAGTTAAGGCCCACTACTCTGCCCCATACGTAAGCACTGGAAGGATGCATTCATCAAACACTTTTCTTTTAAGACATAATGGCATATTGCTCTTGAAAATTATGCTGTTTCTACCAAAAGCTCTCCAGGCAAGTTTTGTACGCCGATTAATTTCTTCCTCAATGTGACCCTCACTTGATATCTGCTGTCCAAGATAAACGCACATGTCTGTTATCTCCAGCTTTTCTCCATCAATCGATAAATCTTCATTTCTTGTAAAAGCATTGAACATCCCTTTTGTCTTCTGAAAGTTCATTTTTAATCCCACTTCTTTACTCTTGTCAGCAAATTCCTGGATAATACTCTGCAGCTCTGATGGGGGTAGTTGCAAAAATGACTATGTCATCAGCAAAACGAAAGTGGGTTAGATAATCTCCATTAATCTTTATCCCTTTGTTTTCCCAGTTCAGAGTTTTAAAGACATTTTCCAATGTGGCATTAAAGAGCTTCGGAGATATGGTGTCACCTTGTCTCACTCCCTTTCCAATTGTTATGTGTGTTGTATTTTCAAACAGCCGAATCTTTGCACTTGCATTTTCATAGATGTTATTAATAATATTAATGTATGCATCTTCAATACCGCAGGATTTCAGAGCCATTGTAACTGCTGATGGTTTCACCGAATCAAAGGCTTTTTCATAATCGATAAAAGCCATGCATAATGGAAGTTCATATTCCTCGCTCTTTCAATTAGTTCTCTCAGTACGTGGATATGATCTATTGTGCTGTAGTCACTCCTGAATCCAGCTTGTTCTCTCGGTTGAGCCATGTCCAGTGTTACCTTCAAACGGTGGGAAAGAACTTTAGTGAAGATTTTATAAACCACTGATAGGTCTGTAGTTCCTGAGATCCCCAATGTCACCTTTGTTATGTAACAGGATCACTGCAGCATTGTTCCAATCCTTCATTTAGGTATCGAGTGAAAATTTGGGCCTGTACTGTTTCAATTTCTCCACTTGCTTCTTGTATGATGTCTACAGTAATTCCATCTTCTCCTGGAGCTTTTCCCCGCTTCATGTTCTTGACTGCATGTGCAACTTCTGCTGGGAGGACTGGAAGAACTCTGGTACTGGTACCTTTCATGATGTCTGCAATACATGCATCATCCCTTTCATATAATTTGGAGTAGAAATCTTTCACTCTTGTCAAAATTTCGCCTCTATTTCTTATTACAGAACCATCTTCTTTTCTCAGTGCCATAATCTGTTTTCTTAACTTACTGAGATGTCCCTTTGCTATCTTTAGGCTTTGGTTGCTTTCAATTGCTTTCCTCACTAGTTCACAGTTGAATTTCCTTACATCTTCAGTTATACTTTTTTGTACTGTCTTGCATAGCTCTATATATTCCACTTTGGAAGTCACATCTTCTTTTAGTTGTCCTCATCTCTTCTTCTTTTGCATCAAAATTTTGTTTTTTCCTGATAATTTGTTCACATGCAACTTGTTCTTAGACCCAGCTAATTTTGTTGCTGTTTCCATAAGAGCTTTGGTTACTTTTCTGTTAACTTCAGAAATATCCACTTCTTCCGATGTTAGGCCTTCTAAAGCAGAGAATCTGTTCTTCAGTTCCATCTTGAAGGTATTATGGTGTTTTTTAAGGTTGTTTATGTCAATATATTTTGTTTGTCTTATGAGCTTGCCACTTTCGAGTTTAGTGTTGAGGTGCATCTTACATCTCACCAATCTATGGTCACTACCTGTGTTGAACTTGTTTAGCACACTGCAGTCTTCTATGACGAATTTTTAGTTACACATAATAAAATCAATTTCACTTGTCGTCCCATTTGGATGTCTCCATGTCCATTTCCTGTGTGGCTTTTTCTTGAAAAAGGAGTTCAAGATAGAAAAACCCTTCTGCCTCTGCAAACTCTACGAGCGTATTTCCACGCTGGTTTCTATTGCCGTGACCGAATTTACCTACTGAAGTTTCATTCTGTTGCCGTTGCCCTATTTTTGCATTGAAATCTCCCATAATTATCTTCAAGTGCTGCTTTCCTTTATTATTTAGATGACGAATTTCCTCATAAAATTCTTCAATTTCTTCTTCAGGATGACTTGTGGTGGGTGCATAAGTTTGAATAATCTGAGCCTGGTATCTACTTTCGAGAGTTGGATAACGAGTCTTGCAGCTCTGTCAGAAGAACTTTCAACTTATACAACTTCATCCTTCAGTTTCTTGTTTATTATAAATCCAACACCACTAGTTCTGCCAGTATCTGTCCCACGATAGTAGATGAAATGTCCACTTTTCAGTTCAATGAGATCTTCTCCTTTTCTCCCTTACCTCACTTAGCCCGATGATGTCCCACTTGATCCTTTGTAGTTCCTCTTCCAATTCAAGAAGCCTTGAATGAGAAGATAAGGGACGTTCATTATACGTAGCCAAGGTCAGCATCAGATGGCAGCCTAGTCCGGTCCTCCGGGGATTCTTAGCACCATCTGCCTTCATGTTGCACTGGCCGCTGCCTTGGCCAGGTACATTCCAGCTGCCGGAGACTGAGGGCCAGCATGGTGAGTTATGGCCAAACCCCTCCAAAATGACTCCACAACTTAAATCTTGGCCCTCAGTCTCCGGCAGCTGGAATGTACCTGGCCAAGGCAGCGGCCAGTGCGACATGAAGGCAGAGGGTGCTAAGAATCCCCGGAGGACCGGACTAGGCTGCCATCTGATGCTGACCTTGGCTACGTATAATGGATGCTCCCTATCTTCTGATGGAAGGCTTCTTGAATTAGAAGAGGAACTACAAAGGATCAAGTGGGACATCGTCGGGCTAAGTGAGGTAAGGAGAAAAGGAGAAGATCTCATTGAACTGAAAAGTGCACATCTCTTCTACTATCGTGGGACTGATACTGGCAGAACTAGTGGTGTTGGATTTATAATAAACAAGAAACTGAAGGATAAAGTTGTAGAAGTTGAAAGTTCCTCTGACAGAGCTGCACGACTCGTTATTCAACTCTCAAGAAGATACCAGGCTCAGATTATTCAAGCTTATGCACCCACTACAAGTCATCCTGAAGAAGAATTTGAAAAACTTTATGAGGAAATTTGTCATCTAAATAATAAAGGCAAGCAGCACTTGAAGATCATTATGGGAGATTTCAATGCAAAAATAGAGCAACAGCAACAGAATGAAACTTCAATATGTAAATTTGGTCACTGCAACAGAAACCAGCGTGAAAATATTGGGTCGTTTCATAATTATTGGCCGATTCGGACACAAAGAAACAAACAGCAGTAACAGAAAACGAAATGCATTTTATTCCGAAAAATTTCTGCTCTCGGCAGCAATACACTGTGCCCAATGTGTTTTCAGTGCAAAAATGCCCCGGGGCAGAAACTGGCATCACAGTGGTCCGAGGAATCGCTAACAGCGGAAATCACAGCATCCTTGTTAGCAAACTGCTGGCCCCTCAAGAAGTGGTCAAAATCACGAAACATGTGAAAGTCTGAGGGGGCCAAGTCAGATGAATAAACAGGGTGAGAAAGGACCTTGTACCCCAAAGCGTTGATTTTTCGTATGCTTTCAATACACATGTGGTGGTGCACCATCCTGAAGCAGTAAGGGATCCAAACGATTGGCGAACAATGGTTGTTTGCTGCATAATTTCTGGTGACATTCGTTTGGCTGACGGCAGCACACCTCTGATGTGATTGTTTGTCCTCGCGACAAAAACTCATAATGAACCACAGTCTTGGCAGTCCACCACACAGAGATCAGAACCTTCTGTGGGTGCAACTCAGGTTTGAACATGTGTTTGGGTGGGTTCCCCTTTATCTAGCCACGGCGCTGTTCGCTTCCTTTTGTCATAAAGCACACATGTTTCATCAACCGTAAGGATCCAATGCAGAAAGGGAGCACCAGCCTCACGTTTTTGGAGGGCAATGCATGTTTTCAGACGCCGTATCTGCTGCTGTTCGGTGCGTTCGTGTGGAACTCAGGTATCCAGTTTTTAACCTTGCCCATAGCTACCAGGTGTCTGGAAACTGTCGCCGATGATACGACAAGTTCGGCACTGAGCTCATGTACTGTAGACATTGGGTTTTTTTCTTCCACTTTCCGCCTTAAATGTACAGTGTCACACAGAACCGGACGACCGGCTCCTGGCTTATGGTTGATGACAACATCACTGGCATGGAACTTGGAAAACAGTCTACAGACAGTTCTGTCACTTGTCATTCTGACAAACCACGCTCTATTGACATTTGCGACCACTTCAGACACATTCCGGCCAAGTTTGAATTCGTGCAAAATCACTAATCTCACGTCGGGTTGCTCCATCATGTCCCCAACTGCTGAGATCTGCCTGAAATACCATTTTATACAGAAGGATTGAACCGATTCAATTTGCACGGGCGTTTGATAGTTCTGCCTACGAGGTGTCCCTTGTAACCGGCTATGCAAATTCGCCTTTGCACCAACCAATAATTATGAAACAACCCAATACTCTCATAGAATTTGCAGAGGCAGAAGGGTTTTTCATCATGAACTCCTTTTTCAAGAAAAAGCTGCAAAGGAAATGGACATGGAGGCACCCCAATGGATTGACAAGTGAAATTGATTTTATTATTATTACATTTGCACTTTTAAGGTATTAAACCCCTGCAAAGTGCGCATAGTTTACGTGCAATTCATAAATGAAATGCTATTAAAAAGCACCAATCACTTACCCTAAAGATCATGGTAATTTCCATCGACAACACACTTCCAGCATGTCAATTATCGTAATGTTGTTGGCCTTCAAAGGTTTACAGACATCTTGCTTACATGATTCCTTCTTCCGGGGATGAAACATTGTATTATTATTATTTTCTTTCTTTTAAGCCATATGAGATGTAACTATAAGCTTGTCAATTCCATAAAAACCACACAAGCATACTACTCATTCATGCAATTCAATTAAAAAACTATGTACATATTTACACAACCTTACATTCCTAGGTGGTTAAACCTTTGTCAACTGTGCGTAACAAACTGCTCCTTCTGTTTCAAAACCCCTGCCACTCCCAATGCAAGTGTCACACTCATTCAGCCCCTCACACACAATCCTCTAGCGCTTTCAACAGACTACTGTCGTCATCAGGAGGCAGGTGTGTCTCACCCGCCCGCCACAGCTCAAGTGAGCAGAGCCATCGAGGCACGGGCCCCAGTCGCAATCTCTGAATTATTGTCTCTGGCGCCATCTATTGTCATTGCTGCTCTTTTTTCTTTTTTTCTTTCTAAGCTGTTGTTCAATTTTTATTAGGGCCTTCCATTGTTCGTTTAAGTTGCTAGGCTCATTAATGTTGCATAATCTTGATCTGTTTTTTTCAATTAACACTGACTCTGCAATTCTTAACTGCCTTTCGTTTTTACAGCTCTTAATAATTTTAATATCCTCAAACCTTGGACATTGTTGATTTTCCATACAGTATTGGGTTAATGCTGTCTTAGCTTCTCTTTTATTCCAATTATTTATATGCTGGTTCAATCTATACTTTAATTTATTCTTGGTGCTGCCTATATATGACACAGGTGGTTGCTGGTTTATAGGGATTTCATAAATTCCTGCTCTATCTAATTGGCTGATTTTTTTTATTTTTAATCACTAAATTTTTTACAGTAAGTACCTGATTTCCTACCTGTATGTCATACTTGCCACAAACTTTATTAATTTCTGCTGAAACATTTTCTACATATGGTATTGCCCCTACATATGTAACAAGTTTTTTATCAATCTTGGCTTTATTGGTAGCTTGAGTTACTTCATAAATCCATTTTTTTAATACCTGTTTAGGGTAACCAAAATCATATGCAATTTTTTCAATATATTCCAATTTCTTCTTTTTTTATATTGTTCCATTGATGAATGTGTTCAACTTCTTTTAATTAGTGTTTTAACACTATTTCTTTTATGTGTTAATGGATGCGATGACTGAAATGGTATAAGTACTGGGATATATGAAGATTTTCTATGCACTCTGAATTGCATATTATCATTTGTTTTAATTATCAAAACATCCAAAAATGCCAAAGCATTGTCATGTTCTTGTTCTACTGTAAGTTCAATAGATGGATAAATTTCACTATACTTTTTTGTCAAGTCCTCAAGTTCATCATTTTTTAGCCTGGACAACAGAAAAATGTCATCAACATATCTGCAGTATATCAGTGGTGGATCTTTGAGTTTACTTATTATTTTTTCCTCTATGTCACTCATTATAATTTCAGCAAATAAAGTTGACAATGGTGACCCCATAGGTCCACCATAATTTTGTTTGTACATCTTGTTGTTAAACTTAAAAATGTTATTTTCATATATGTACAATAAAATTTCTCTTAATTCCTCTATTTGCATTGCATTCATTGTCTGTAACACATATAATTTTTCAATAATTATTTCAATTGCCTGAGGTACTGGTGTGCTAAGAAAAAGAGCTCTCACATCCATACTAGCCATATGATATTCACTTAAATCTTGTTTAATTACTAAAATTTTCTCAATGAATTCGTATGTATTTTTCACAGTGAACCTTGTCTTCATGAACAAAGGTGACCAAAAATTTGTAGATATTTTTTATATATCGTTTTTATTTATTTTTTAGATATATCGTATTTATTTATTTATTTTTTTCCATAAAAAAAATAAATAAATAAATAAATACGATGTTTCATCCCCGGAAAAAGGAATCGTAAGCAAGATGTCTGTAAACCTTTGAAGGCCAACAACATTACGATAATTGACGTGCTGGAAGTGTGTTGTCGATGGAAATTACCATGATTTTTAGGGTAAGTGATTGGTACTTTTTTAATAGCATTTGATTTTATTATGTGTAACAAGAAATTTGTCATGGAAGACTGCAGTGTGCTAAACAAGTTCAACACAAATAGTGACCATAGAAAGGTAAGATGTAAGATGCACCTCAGTGCTAAACTCGAGCATGGCAAGCTCATAAAACAAGCAAAGTGTACTGACAAGACCAACCTTAAAACACATCATAATACCTTTAAATTGGAACTGAGGAACAGATTCTCTGCTCTAGAAGGTCTAATGTTGGAAGAAGTGGACATCTCTGAAGTTAACAGAAAACTTACCAAGGCTCTTATGGAAACAGCAACAAAAATAGCTGGTACTAAGAACAAGTTGCATACGAACAAATTATTAGGAAAAACCAAAATTATGATGCAAAAAAAGAAGAGAGATGAGGACAATAGTTAAAGGAGATGTGACTTCCAAAGTGGAATATATAGAGCTATGCAAGACGGTACGAAAAAGTATCACTGAAGATGTAAGGAAATTCAACTGTGAACTAGTAAGGAAAGCAACTGAATACAACCAAAGCCTGAAGACAGCAAAGGGACATCTGAGTAAGGGAAGAAACCAGATTATGGCACTGAGAAAAGATGGTTCTGTAACAAGAAATAGAGATGAAATTTCGACAAGAGTGAAAGATTTTTACTCAAAACTATATGAAAGGGGATGATACATGTACTCCAGACATTACGAAAGGTACCAGAGTTCTTCTAGTCCTCTCAGCAGAAGTTGCACATGCAATCAAGAACATGAAACAGGGAAAAGCTCCAGGAGAAGATGGAATTACCGTAGACATCATACAAGAAGCAAGTGGAGAAACTGAAACAGTACTCGCCCAAGTTTTCACTCCATGCCTTAATGAAGGGAAGATTCCTGAGGATTGGAACAATGCTACAATGAGCCTGCTACATAAAAAAGGTGACATTGAGGATCTCAGGAACTACAGACCTATCAGCCTCCTATCAGTGGTTTATAAAATCTTCACTAACCTTCTTTCACACCGCTTGAAGGTGACAATGGACATGGCTCAACCGAGAGAACAAGCTGGATTTAGGAGTGGCTACAGAACTATATATCATATCCACGTAATGAGAGAACTAATTGAAAGAGCGAGGGAATATGAACTTCCATTATGCATGGCTTTTATCGATTATGAAAAGGCCTTTGATTTGGTGAAATCATCAGCAGTAACAATGGCTCTGAAATCCTGCGGTATTGAAGATGCATACATTAATATTATTAATAACATCTATGAAAATGCAAGTGCAAAGATTTGGCTATTTGAGAATACAGCACCCATAAAAATTGGAAAGGGAGTGAGACAAGGTGACACTATATCTCCCAAACTCCTTAACGCCACATTGGAAAAATGCATTTCAATCACTGAACTGGGAAAACAAAGGGATAAAGATTAATGGAGATTATCTAACTCACCTTCGTTTTGCTGATGGCGTAATCATTTTTGTAACTACCCCATCAGAGCTGCAGAGTATGATCCAGGAACTTGCAGACAAGAGTAAAGAAGTGGGATTAAAAATGAACTTTCAGAAGACAAAAGTGACGTACAATGCTTTTACAAGAAATGAAGATTTATCGATTGATAGAGAAAAGCTGGAGATAACCAATACCTACATTTATCTTAAACAGCAGATATCAAGTGAGGGTCACATTGATGAAGAAATTAATCAGCGTATAAAACTTGCCTGGAGAGCTTTTGAAAGAAACAGTATAATTTTCAAGAGCAATATGCCATTATGTCTTAAAAGAAAAGTGTTTGATGAATGCATCCTTCCAGTGCTTACGTATGGTGCAGAGACGTGGACCTTAACTAAAAGAGACATACAAAGGCTGCAGACAACTCAAAGCAGCATGGAGAGGTGCACGCTTGGTGTAACCATGAGAGATAAGAAGAGGAACTCGTGGATCCGAAAAGTGACAAGAGTGGAAGACATCATGATCAGAGTAAAATCCCTGAAATGGCAATGAGTTGGACATATTGCCAGAAGGGCAGATCATTGATGGACAGCCGAAATTTTAGACTGGATTCCAAGGTACAGGAAAAGACCCAAAAGAAGACCACATGGGAGATGGGCGGATGAAATTCGAAAGTATGCGGGAGTGACATGGAGGAGACTGGCACAAGACAGACCATTGTGGAAGAAACTTGGGGAGACCTTCATCCAGCAGTGGATTGATAATGGTTGGCGATGATGATGATGATGATGATGATATACTCCGATGAGCCATTACATTATGACCACCAACCTAATAAGCTGTGCGATCCCCTTTAGCCCACAAAATGGTGGCCACTCGGCAAGGCATCAATTCAATGAGGTGGCGATAGGTACCTTGGGGTATCTGGTACCATAATATCAACAGCAGGTCCTCCAGTTTCTGTACATTTCGGGGGGGGGATTTAGCACGAACCTGCTTTTCCAAGTCAAACCACAAATGTTCGATTGGGTTCATGTCAGGTGAATTTGAAGGCCAGGGCATTAACAGAAAGTCACCAGCATGTTCCTCGAACCACTCCATGATAATTCTGGCAGTGTGGCATGGTGTATTATTCTGTGGGTAATGGCCATCACCAGCAGGGATCACAGTTGACATGAATGATGCAACGATGTTCAGATACCTGACAGCTGTCAGGGAGTAGGCTATTGGGATAATGGGGTCTAAAGTGTCCCAAGAAAACATTGCCCACAGAACAACACTGCTGCTGCCGGCTTGTTTCTGCCCAACAGTGCATCTAGGTGCCATAGTCTCTGTTGGTAATCGGCGTATCCGAGCTTGGCCATCTACGTGATGCACCAGGAATCTTGAATCATCAGACCAGGCCACTTTCTTCCAATCATCCACGGTCCAATCTCGATGATCTTGGGCCCATTCCATGCGCTGTTAACGATGATGTTGCAGTGATTATGGGGACCTGGCTGGGTCTTCGGCTAGGGAGTACCATGCACAGAAGGCTGAGATGCACTGTGCATTATGATATATTTCCCTGATCACCACTGTTGTAGCTGCAGGTGATTTGTCGCACTGTGGCGCTGTGGTCGCTGTGAACAATGCATGACAGACTCTGCTCCCCTCTGGCATCAGTGAGCAGAGGATGACACAAGGATGGATCATGGTTCGTCGTTTGGCCACGTGTGCACCACTTTTGATACGTACTCACTACAGTGGCTTGTGAACAACCCACAATGCAACCAACAACCCACTGTGCTGTGGCATCACCACAATGGGAAAAGCTGCCGATTAAACCGATTAATCGGCAGCTTTTCCCATTGTGACTCCAAACACTCTACTAACCGAAAGCCAGTCTTCAGGTTGTAAAAATACTGCTCTGTGAACTTCACCTGTGCCACCGTTCAGTCTCCAAGCATACTCATTTCTCTAATTTTATATATATAATTTTATTATTCCTAATATTTTTATTATTATTATTCCAGTATATAAAATTTTATTATTCCAAAGTGGGGAAAGTACATCACTGATGATGATAGCATGAACATAGCAGACACATATATAGTTAGCATATTCATTTGGAATCAAGCAATAAGGGCCAGTAGCTGTCTGCTGACTATGCAATGATGAAGGCATGCAGAATAAAATATTGAGTACATTTATTTCAAATTAGGAATTGATAGTCTTGTCAATCACTGATTAAAATGTGCCAAATTTTCTGGTAAGTTACTTTGATTGAATAAATTATGTATTACACAAAATGCATCAGATCAAATGTTTAACCAAAAATTAATTATGTAACAACCCAATATGAGTATTAAAGACAAAAGCATAATATCTATATGCTCCAGATGTATGTTGAACTATGTAGCACACCAAGTAAACTGGAATTAATAATGACATTTCATTTATATAGATAAGGTTTATATGCCATTAAATAACTTTATTTTCACACCATTCCCAAAATCTCCATTAAGGTTTAAGAAGAGGAAGGCCTAACAAAACATTTTCCAAATATACCCAGTGATAACACAGTTCTAGACTCAGGAATGACTGAACCTCCAAAACGTACACAAAAACTTAAATGTTAGTAATGACATGCTGTATGCAGTAAAGGTGAAATTGCACTTATCTGGGTTCAGTTTGGTAGTAAAAGCAGCTTGAACAAGAATGGAAAAAAAAAAAATAGAGAATTCACTTTATGTACAATCCATACAGTATTCATTTTATAACATGTCCAAACTGAACTAAATCTGCATATATTGTTTTTGTGATAGTCAGATACAAGTTTTTACACATGCTTCAACAGAACAAGAAATGATTAGTAGCAAAGAAGCTCAACCTGTACAGTTTATTATATTCATAAATACTCCATACATAAATATGTCATTAGAAAAATATGATCCTTTTGAACACCAGTGCAGATTTTTGTTTTTTAACCAGTATTTCCTTCTCTTTTTTTGTTTTCTTCAATATGTGGCAGAACATTGAACATTTTTGCTTGGTTTATTAATTAGGCTCCATCAGAAAGTTTGAAAGGCAGCATGGCTGTTCATCAAAGTCACACTGTACAGTTAACGACATATAAGCAGTTGTATTCATGATGGCCCCCTCCCCCAGCAGGAAAAGTTGAAATTAATAAAAAGATTAATTTCAAGAATCAACTACGATTGGCTATCAAACAGATATTTATAAGTACGAAAAGAAAAAGAAGACTATCAGGTCATCTGATAGATGGCACCACTGCGCCTGAGCAGTGAAGAATGGGAATGAGACGATGCCACACGAGCACTAGAACATTTGCTGCATTTGAGGGCGGTGACGGAGGTTCATCTGTTGCGTCCACTCCTTGAGAATGGTCTGGGCAGAGGCTGAAAGTGCTAGGATAGTACGCTTATTGCTGAGTGGGGAGATGTCCAAGATTATTGAGGATAATGGTTGTGTCAGGTTTGGTTTGTCTGAATTAATTCCCGGTGTGCAATTGTAAATAATTATGGGCTACAGTTTTGACTTTAACGTTTTAGGAAATGTGTAATATAGTTTTTTTTTTATTGAAGTTTTAATTAGATATAAGTGTTTTAGGGAGTTGAATTATGTATACTTGTGGTTGATTATTTTGAATCGGCATTTAGTCAAAGGTAAAAAAAAAAAAATGAAGTTTGTGCGAGTTTAAAAAGACGTGTTTTTTCGGGCCTTGAACCACGATGTAACTAAGGAAAAATATGTGTTGGAAATGTGTAGAGATGAAAACCTCCTAAATGATATTTGAAATAAAGGTGAGTAACCTCAAAATGTAGATTATGTCTAAATAGCACGGGAATAATTAAGCAGCTAGGTGACATTTGACATTTGCAATGCTGTATGAATATATAATATTGTGAAGATAGGATGTCTTGGTGATATCCGTGTGTGCAGATTGCTGTATGCTGATGACACTGTCTTGTTGGCAGAAAGCAAAAGTGAGTTGCAGATTATGTTGTCACGGATGCACGAAGTTTGCATGAAATTCAAACTGAGTATAAATAAGGGAAAACCAAAGTAATGGTTTTTGAGAGAGGAACTGGTAGCACTGAATGTAATGCAAGTCTAAATGGCCCAGTGATTGACCAGGTGAGTGAGTTTGTGTATTTAGGAAGCATGTTTGACACAGAGAACAAATTGGATGGTGAAATTAGTAGACGAGTGAATTCTTCATTGAAAGCCACGGCTGCTCTGGGAGGTTTTCACAGGAATGATGGGTTCTCAAGACAGTGAAACCTGGGTACTACAAAAGAAACATAGAAGTCGTTTGTGTGCTGGAGAAATGCATTACTTGTGGGGGTTGTGGCAAAACATGTTTTGATTGTGTGAGGAATGAAGATGTGTTGCAGTTGTGTGATGTGAAGCAAAATGTTGTTAGCAAGGTGGAGACTAATATGCTTTGATAGTTTGGCCATGTTGAAAGAATAAGTAATGAGATGCTTACTAAGAAAATCTTTTAGCCCAAGTAGCAGGAAGGAAAGGCAGAGGAAGGCCAAGGAAGTCATGGGAGGATCAGATTCAGGAGTGTCTGCATGAGAAGAAGATTATAAGTATGAAGCATAGAAGATCTTGTGTACGGTGTGTAATGGATGTCAGTGAACTCTGAGTTGTATGTCAAGATCGCTGTAAATGGAGAAGTTTGATATGGCAACAGTAAGTAAAAATTATCTGGTAGTTTGAATTTCTTTTTGGAGCTAATCTCTGAATTTCAGAGAACAGCTTAGTGATGTGTATGTATGTGATACATAGCTACTGCCAAAGCTGAGTAGAGGAGGAGGGATGGATAAGCTTTGTAGCCCATATGGGAGCAAATTACAAGAATGAATGGTATTTATAGTGTCTGTCACTAATGTACATCGTGACGGACAGAGTACTGTTTCACACGTTATTCATAATGAATAATGTGTGAAACAGTACTCTGTCCGTCACGATTTACATTAGTGACAGACACTATAGAAGAACATAAACTCACGTATTAATGGTTCGATTAGTTCATTAGATGAACTATCCGAAAGTAAGTTGTGAAGAATGAATGGGTTAAGTGACTTGAGGCACCAAGTGTTGCCTGCATTAAAAGAGAAAGGAGAAAAAAATGAGGATATCGTAAAACATGGCAACGGTGCAATCGAGTGACTTCATATTTTTAACATAAGCTTTCCTAATAAACGCACATTTTTTATTCCTTATAGTTCTTTCTTGCTATACCAATTAACACAGCAAACTTTTTTTTAAATGTAAATTTCAAGTTGAAAATCATTACTTCTGTGCTAGAAATGCCATTTTCACGACCCATACAGTTGTTTTCATGGAAATGCGAAGAACTGCAATATTACTTTTTAAGACTTAATTACACTCAAAATGAATGTTTTCACATTTCTTAGTCGCTTCTTGTTAATTAAGAAACAAAAAGTTCCTTTGGTTTAATTAGAATTCCAGCTATCCATCGCAGTCTTTTTGTGACACATAAAAGTCCTTTTCTCTGAGAAATCAAAGGCAATAATGTTTTTAAAGCTTTAATTTTGTTAAACAAAAAGAAAAATGGTTGCTCTGTTCCTTGACCTCTGTTTCCTACATTCCAAAATTTTTATTAAACTGAAGTATGGTTTGCAATTCCAATACTCAGTTTTTGAATAGTAAACATCCAAATTTTAAAAAATCCCAAAACTGCCACAGCCAAACCTGAATATTTTGAAAGCCTGGTTCAGTCCTTTATGACCTTGCAAATTCCAAAAACAAACAAACAAAAATTGCTGTTGCAAATTCCAAAACAAAAGGAAAAAAACAAAAAAAAAAACTACTGGCTATCCTAACCAGTAACATAAATAGTTCACTGGCTTGATGGAATTTTTACTGGCCAATGGGCCACCGGGTAATTTGAATGCTGACTAGCATGTTTCAAGTTGGTAAAAGGCTAATGGATTTTCAGAGGTTTTGACAGCCTTATGATCTCTGAACGATTTCTCATGCATTCTGTCACAACACACACGGACTTTCTGAAGTCATCAGCACACAATGCAGTGAGGGGTGATGAGAGACCTTACTTCTGCAGTTCAAAGACCGGGTTCATTAGATATTGGGTTGTCGGAAAAGTCATGATGTATTTTAGCCATGTTCTGCAAAGGTCATTTATTGATAGAAAGAACAATTACAAAGATCAATCAATGATATAATGCCCGTTTTGTTCGATAACCTTTTGCCATCTTTCAGTGAACTGCAGAATGCCTCGTTCATAAAAGGACCTGTCTTTCGTGGCGAAAAACTGTACAAGGTGCTGATTTACAGCCTCATCTGAATTGAACGTTATACCACGCAAGGACTGTTGAAGAGAGCGAAACAAGTGGAAGTATGACGGCGCAAGGTCAGGCAAGTATGCTGGGTGTGGCAGCACATCCCATCCAAGCTCCAATAATTTTTGACAGGTGATCAAACTTGTGTGTGGTCTCGCTTTGTCGTGATGGAACACATAACCTTTACGATGAACGAAGCTTTTGACGTTTCTGGATGATGGATTCGTTCAAACTGTCCAATTGCCGACAGTACACATTCGAATTGATTGTTTGGTTCCGTGGTAAGAGCTCAAAAAACACGACACCTTTAAAATCCCACCACACTAAGACCAGAACCTTCCGCTGATGAATGTCTGCTTTGGATGTCGTTTGAGGCGAAGCAGCACGTCGGGACCAAGACCGTTTGCGCAGCACATTGTTGTGCACAATCTACTTTTCATCCCCAGTTATCAGTTGCTTCAAAATAGGATCGTTTTCCTCACTTTTAATGACCATATCGTAGATGTTTATAAGCACCATCAATTGAGCTTCTTTGAGTTCATGAGAAACCCACACATTGAACTTGCTTACGTATCCCTGCTTCTTCAGGTGGTCATGAATGCTTGAATGATGGATGTGCAATGTGTCTGCAATCTCTCGTGTCGTGTAATGTGGGTTTGACTCGATCAATACCTTGATTTGGTCGTCATCAACCTCGGTTGGCCTCCCGGACTGAGAAGCATCGTTGAGGTCAAAATCACCAGCACGTTATTTTGTGAACCACCGGAGGCACTGGCGTTCTTGTAGAGCATTATCACCGCACACTTTAAGCAACTTTTTACAAGCTTGATGCAAGTTCTTCCCTTTAAGGAAGTAAAACAGTAAAATATGGCGAAAATGCAGTTTGGTTTTCCATCTTCAACTTGATGTCAAAGCTCCGCAAATCAACCAAATCGCTCACTTTTCCTTTTAGGCTGCAGCTAGAACTGGCACCTGTCGAATGCCATAGTGATAACAGAGCTGAGCATGCCTTTAGTAATTCCAAAACCGCCCAACCACCATCGGGTACCAAAATATGTCATGACTTTCCCAACAATCCAATATAATTATAGGAACTTGAAATTAAGACTAATTATTGAGAAATGAATCTTCATGGAGAAATAATAGACATATTTTGTACTAGGCACATAAGTACCATACTTTCACTGTTGTCTGTGTAGCCATCTCCTGAGGCAACTCGAAAAATCATATCCCCCTGAAGCAGGAATAAAACCTGCATTTCCTGATTCCATTCCAGTATATTACTACTGTATAATGAGTTCTGGTTGGTGTAACGATATCACACTCAACAAAAGAAATTAAGAGATGCTTGCTGGTATCATTCTTGCTCCAGTTCTCTATGGATATAACTACGTGGAAAACAGTGGAAATATAGCACTTCTGTGTTGAGAATAAAACTGAAATTAAGAATCATAAAATGGACAACGTAGATTATTCTACATTATGCTGGAAATCCTTTGCAACATGCCTAACCTCATGCAGCAAGGATCTGAAACCCATGTTCTAAGGAAATCAATGCTCTTACATTAGCCTGGACTGCCTTAATCTGAATTCTACTGAATACATGTGCAATAACCTGAAATGCTGAACTACTGCAATCCCAGGGCACCTGATACTGTGATGGTAGCTGCCTTGAAGGATGAATAAAATTCCTATTTATACCTCAATTTATAAACATATTAGTGCACTTTTACAGCTTATACCTCAATTTATAAACATATTAGTGCATTTTTATAGCTATCTTGAAAATGTTTCCAGAAGGAACACTTTGTTTTTCATGTCAAAAGTCAGAGGTACTGGATTTTCTGAAGTAAAAGAAGTACTTAGAAGTACTGGATTTTCTGAAAAACCAAAGTAAAAGTAACACTGATAAGGTACTGTATATATACTATGTAGACAAAAGCATTCAGATATCTCCAACACATACAAACGTGCATTTACAGAACCAGATGAACACATGCAGACTGTGTTGGGTGCTGTATAATAAGGGTAGTGATGGTACACCTGTCAGACTGCACTGGAAGCACCTATATCACACAGAGCTGAGCTGATTAACACAGAAAGGACCATGGTAGTCTTATGCCATGTGAGTGAGGAATCTGTGTAGCATTGCCACTCTTCTGGGATTCCCAAAATCCTCTGTTTGCTGATGTTCTTCATCAATGAAAAGCAGATGGTGCCACTACAGTGAAGCAGCACTCTGGGAGACCACATAAACTGAGGGATCATGCAAAATGAATCTTATGGTGGACTGTGAAAAAGGCACAAATGCTCTTTGTCACAGACCTGGCTGATGATGTCACACATGCTAATGAAACAGCTATTTGCACGAGAACAGTCCACTGGGAACTGCATACACACAGCTGTCATGCAAGGTCAGCTGTGCACATAAGCCCTACATCACTCTAGGTAATGCCAAACATTGACTACAGTGATGCCTCGCTCATTGCTCATGAACAACAGAAGAGTGGAAGAGGGTTGTGTGAAGTAATGAATCGTGCTACTCACTCTTTCGATTGGATGGACATATTTGGATGTGGCATTTGCCCTGGGAATGCTAACAAGTGGACTGCATTGTCTTTACAGTCAAGTTTGGAGGGGGTCTCTAATGGTGTGGGACAGTTTCTGTTGGGAAGGACTCAGTTCTTTGGTTGTGGTGTTCTCTAGCCAAATGGCAGTCAGGTACAAAGACATTCTGAACAATTCTGCACATTCTACTCTGTGCAAGTAGTTTGGCACAGATTTCTGCCTATTCTAGCAAGATCAAATACCTTGCCACACTCTAAAGTATTTCCAGGCCTGGTTTGACAATCAAGAAGTTCAAGTGTTGGATTGTTTGGCCCAAAGATCATCTGTGGCAGCTCTGGCAGATGCTTTGTAGGAGGAATGGAGGGAAATTCCAGTGGGAACTTCTACTGGCCTCTTGTGGAAACCATGTCTAGAGGGGTCATTGCAGTCACAACAGCCAAAAATGCACCAAAGGCACACTAATTTAAGCTAATAAATGCTCTTGTTTCTACTCAACCTAGGTGACTGAATACTTTTGTCTACCAAGTGTACATCTATGCTGATTCATAGAAAAAGATTAATCAAATGAGAAGTTACTTCCCTCTCAAACAGCAATAAATAGTAATAAAGAAAAACAGCCATTTAATATGTTAAATATTGAAAAAAAAATCTTTTTTACCAGACAATAATGACACCAGCTTGAATGGTTGTTATGAAGTGATTTATCCGCCACCATCCTTTCATCCTGAAATATAAGTGGATTTCATGATAAACCATTTCTATAATCAGATAATTGTAGTTTTTAGAATTGCAATAACTATAATGGATTTAATTAAAATTGTGGTCAAAATACCCAACTCCAATCCCAAAAAATACATTGTATTCCATTCATATACACTGAATAACAGTGAGAAGTAGAGATCACAAAAAGTTCAAATAACTGAAAAGTCCATGAGTATCATTCACAGTGCCATTTGACAACTTTACATAAAAAATGTGTTCAAGCTATGTTTACAAGTACTCAAAATACATATGTAACTCAAAATAAACAAAATAAATGGTAATCAAAATCCGTTTTAAATAAACTAGCCTTTGTTGCTAATAATTCATCTCACATCATTAATAAGCACCAAGTTCTACATCTTCTAATTTACATACATACTCTTAATTAAATTTCAGTCACAGCATTATGAGATCCAATACTGATATCAAATTGGTGCAGATTTATTACATAATATTAAAGAAAACACCAAGAAAAAAATGTTGACACAGTTAAACACTTTTCAATAGCAATTAATTGATACAGTTAAATGCTATTGAAAAGTATTTAACTGAGCCAACATTATATACAATCTAACATTTATATAATCATATACAATAGGGAAGCGAATTTCCCTGAAGAAATAATTCTTCATAAATACATGGTAGGTATTGTAATGCCTATTCTTGCCATATTTTTCACTGTATTCCATGTAGTGAAAATATGGCAATAATAGCATTACATCTATATAAGTATGCAATTTATTACCCTAAATAACAAATTTGCACTCTTGAACAGAAATAATATACAGCCGTTCCACCATGCATGAATGCACCATATGTGGATCAGGTATACTTTTTGTACAAAACTTAAAAGGATTTTATTCAATCAGTTTGTTTAATTACTTTGGAAGTTTGCTACCAATCAAAAGGCCCTCATGACCTAAGTTTGAGTCATGATCTTGGGCTCTGAAACTCTTATTTTAAGTTTTCCTCCTAGCAGATGACCAGCTACCTTAGGATGTAACACACACTAGCAGAGCCTTCCTCCTATATAGCACACATAACCCATCATCCCCATGCATTTCCTACTTCATCTTCTACAAAAAATACTTTGAATAATTTACATCTAATAACTAAACTTTTGTTGCAAGTGAATTCACTTCCCCTATTTAAACTCCTGATTGCACCATCACAATAAATGGAAATGTTTTAATAGTTACTGCAGTTGATTAAAATCAGCTTTGTTCTTTACTGCTATTTTCATAAAAACTTCTTATACATAGCTACTAATTACTACTAAAAATAACAGATTTTTCCTCTTTTTTAATTGTTATGTTATTCATTATCAAGTTCTCCAGCCTCAATTAAGCCCCATTAATTAAAATCTCATATTCATCCAAGTATGTTCCTCCAAATTTAACAATTAGCACCATTTGAAGTTCAACTGAGAATAGCTTATTTAGATAGTTCGACAATCTAGCACCATTCCAAAATCCCTATACTTCCTATTCAAATGATTAAGATTTGACCGAGAGAGAGACACACACACATTTTTAGAGATCAACACAAAGTAACACAGCTCAGGGCAAACTTTTGGTGTATTCACTGAATGCAACATTCACACTGATGTTTTCTGTACAAAATCATCATCTAAATTATATAATAATAATAATAATAAATCTAGAAACAACATCACTGTTGTATCAGAGTTTACATAAACTACTAATCACATGCTAACCACTAAAAAGAATACAGGCTTTAAAACAAACTTCACTGACAATGAATTTTAAGCACACTGAACAAGTTAGTAAAATCATGCAATGCATTGATTATGATATGCTTTCCAACATACTAGAAATCATTACTCAAGTTATGAGGATAACGGCTGTGGAATAAATCTCGCTCCTGTGCCCCAACCTTTGACCCCATTTCGATGATATTCAACAGAACCAGTTCAGTATACCTCCAGAAAAAACATGATAAAATTTTGTTGCAATCGAAGCATTTTTACATATGTTATGATGCATAGGGGCAATGGAATGGATCCCACTCCCATGTCTTGACCTTTCACCCCATTTCCAATAGGGTTTGTCCCCAGGTGGTCCCCTACCACATACTAAAATTTCATCAAAATCGAACCATTTTTAGTCAAGTTATGACACATAAGAGCAATGGAATGGATCCCACTCCTATCTCCTGACTTTTGACCCCATTTTGTCCACTTTCAATAGGGTTTGTCCCCAGGTTGTACCCTACCACATACTAAAATTTTATCGAAATCGAACCATTTTTACACGAGTTATCGTGCAGACAGACAAAGCTGGAGCATATACACTTCTTCAACCTACAGTTGGAAAGTGCAAAAAACTAGTTCTTATGACATTTACCAACATTTTTTTCAAAGAACTCAAAAACCTATAATGAATGAGCCTTTGTGCATTTCACAAAACTTTTTAAATACAACTGCCATCCTGAAATCCATACTATTCTTCAACCAAATGATTTCTTTTCATTTCTAAATATCTTCTCCAACATATATTTGGGGCACTCATTAAGGAAAAATTACAAAAAATTTTACAATCCTGTTTGTTCTCTTTCCTGTAAATTAGACAAATGATTGCAGCTAATCAATGTTTTAAGTAAACAATGATATGATAGAGAAGGAAGTAAGCACTACAAAGGGCATTTCACTTGGAAATGATATGAACAGGGACTGCTGTTTTGGCAAACAACTTTATTATCACATGAGTTGTCATTGGATGACATGGTGCCATGCCATTATGGAGTCTCGAGTGATCAAAAGTACATGGACAACAGTGGCAAAATATAAGGTAATAATCATGGGCAGAGATCTACTGTGCAATTCCTGTGAAAGAAAGGCATTGCACAGTCAGATATTCACCAGTAATCAGCAGGTTGTGGAGAGACAACACCTGCACAAAGCAATGTGTTCAACTGGGTGTGATGCTTCAACAGTAGCAAGGAAACTGCACAGAAAGTCATCTGAAATTTTTGCAGAGAAACAGGGTGAGGAGCTAAGGCGACCTTTGAGAAAGGTGAGAAAGGTGACAAATTTTTTTAAAAAGGTGACTAAAAGGTGTTTAAAAGAGACTTTTCGCCAATAGCACAAAACAACAAATATAGTTAACTGGTACAAATAAATTAATTTTTTTTATACTCCTCTACCAAAAAAAAAAAAAACCAGGTAAGATCATAATAAATTTCTTTATTATGGTCCTGGATGGGGTATGTCCATTTTATTGTCATTACATAATTTTATAGAAAAAAATTACACAAAACTCTGAAAATCTAATGATGTACAATTCTCTTCAATGTTCCAGAAAAACAATTATGAATAAAAAAAACTGTTTGGCTTACTGTTTTTTAGGCACCTTCGCAAAAAATGATGTAATCATACTTGATTTTCTTTTCTCAAGATTCTTTTGAATGATTTTCACTTCCTTTTATCTCACTTTTTTTTTCATTTGCATACATTTTACACCCTCAAGCATGCCTTCAGCTAATTTTGCTCCCTTTAAATAATTTTTTTCGAGTGCTTTTTTCAGTTTAGCCGAAACTTCCAAAAAGTTCTTCTCTTGCCTCCTTAGTTTGTAGGGGTTCTTTTTTTCTTGTCATTCAGAGAAGCAGTCTCACATTTGGTTGACTTTTTTATCTTTTCCATATTTTTTATATCTTTTTCACAATCCATTCTTTTTAGTTGTTCTTTTTGCTTTTCTTCTAATTCAATTTTCTTTTTTCCTTTTACATTCTTCCTAAAGTCAGTGTACTTTGAATGTGCCTGTTGTCTGTACTTAATGAGTTTTGGATTAATGGGTACAAAAAGAAAATTAGGATATTGTTTCAAGGCATCCCTCACAGTCAGTACACTGTTTAAAAATCTTTCCGTCATTGCAAATTTATCTTCTCCTAATATACGCTTAGAAATGAAAAATCATCTCTCTATGCCAGCATTTCCATTTGACAAAGTAAGAGCTGCCTTTATACATTTTGCAATGTTTGGAAACTTTATATCTTTTGATAATGAGTCCCTTTTTGAGATGTGTTGTTGCCAGTAATCAACAACAGTTTTGTTTTCAAATGCTTTGTCATCTTTTTCCAGTTGCAAAATTTTCCATTCATCTAACAAATAATCCAGTTGAACATGAAATGGCATAATTTTTGCAACTTTCAATATGTCTCTGCAGCTTTTATCATTCATTCTTTCTTTTATGCCTAAAAATTTTAAGTGATCCATTTGATAAGCAAGTCTTTTCCATCACATGCTTGCAAGCAGTAATATAGTGCTTTTGAGCTTCCTTCAGAAATAACAACTTATCACTTTCTTTCAGTTTAGAAAGTTCGTCTGTGACCTTTTCATTAATGACAAGTTCTTCAAGAGGAAGCAGATTACCAACTGTAAATAGTTCATCAAGATCAACTTTAGAAAAATTAGTGATTTTTCTAATGACAGCAGTCTTCAAAATACGAGCCATGAAGGTCTGAAGAACGTTCCCTATTTTTTCATGCAATTTGTAGACCATGGGTGCTTGGCACTGAAAATGTTGTGTGAACTTCATGAATAGTTCTTGCTGATGAAATAATGAAATGAAGTTCAGCTTGCATTGAAGGTTTCTTTAAGGCACTCATAACAGCCTTGTAGGATCTGGATTGAAGAGCAGCAGATTTTTTTCTCAGAGGTATATGCTTAAGGAAATAGAACTGAATAATGTCCCACTGCTCCAAAGTCCTGTTGGCTGAAGGCCCCAAAGTAAGCCACCTTGTTGTAGCATGTTTCAAAAATTTGTGGTGTAGAACATTAAACTTAGATTGGATTTCTTCAAACTCTTCCCAACAGGCAGGCCAACCGTCAAAATAATGGTAAATGTTAATCAGCAGCTCAGAAGCTTCTTCACCTAAACACTCCAATGATTTTACTAGTACATATGCATTACGCATTGTGTGGATGTTGCAGGTACCTATGTTTATAGGACTTGTCCCGTGTCTGCTGAAAAGCCTAAAAACTTTATTAACATTAGGTCCATCTGATCCACGCATTAGGCATCTGTTTTGTAATAAATTGGACTCAGAAAGTGCTTCACATAGTTTTTTACACAATGTTTCACCATCCACTTTACCTAAAAGGAAAGTTCTGAGGTGTCTTGTCGTTATGCCACACTTGCTTTCTGACCATAATGTGATGGTTGTTTGGAACTCTTTTTTATCTTTAACATTAGTTGTTTCATCATAACTCAATGTGTAGTGCGATGAACATGCTTCCTCTAACATAAGTATATATGATGATATTGCAATCTATTGGTGGGAACTGATCTTCACTTAGCAGGTCATTTTTGATTCTTCAGGTAATGTTCCTAGTAAGTTGGGGGTGGTATTGTCAACTTCAGTACAAATTTTGAAGATGACAATCCGTTTTTTGGTGTAAATATGACAAGGATGGTAAGTCAGATAGTATCCGAAAACTTGAAAATTTCGTCATCCTGGAGCAGCAATTACACCCGCGCCTCCCAGATAGTGCTTGGGTATGCTAACCACTACACCACCCAGAACGACCAAGCCTCAAGTTTCCGATTAATTTTAATATGCCCATCACATGATTCGCTAGCTGAAGAAACTGGCATTCATGTTTAGTGAATCTGGAGGTTAAGAATCCTATCCCATAATTACCCGGAGGAGCAGATAAATCATGAATGGAATGCAAGATTACACCATACAATACAAATTTTGAAGATGATAATCCTTTTTTTGGTGTAAATATGACAAGGATGGTAATTCAGATAATATCCGAAAACATTAAAATCTTACCATCTGACTTACCATCCTTGTCATATTTACACCAAAAAATCTTTAAAATTAGTATTATATGGTGGAATCCTGTAGGTATTCCATTCATGATTTATCTGCTCCTCCCGGCAATCACGAGATAGGATTCTTAAACTCCAGATTCGCTAAACATGAATGCCGGTTGCTTCGACTAGCGAATTATGTCATGGTTATATTCAAATTAATCGGAAACTTGAGGCTTGGTCATTCTGGGTCGTGTAGTAGTTAGCATACCTGGGTGCTATCTGGGAGACGCGGATTCGATTCCCGCTCCACGACAACGAAATTTTCAAGTCTTCGGATATTATCTGACTTACCATACTTGTGATATTTACACCAAAAAACGGACTGCCATCTTCAAAATTTGTATTGTATGGTGTAATCTCATATTCCATTCATGGTCAACTTCAGTTTCATCATTCATCTCTGTGTTTTGCAGAAATCCAGCTTTCTGAAAACATTTTAACTATTGTCGAAATCTGTAAATTTGGCCAAGAAGCATGCACCCAATGAATACAATCAAAAATAGCGACTGCTTTCGAAAATTCTGTCACACGAAGGAAAATATTTTGATGACAGCCCGTAAGATTTCACTTTTAAATGGAGTTTCTAAGAGGATGAAAGGATAAAATGTTATTGGCTTAGATGCCCCTCAGCTCATCTTCATTCATCATTGGGGCTTAACACATTCACGGACAGCAACAAAAATGCAGAGACATTTATGGAAAATTCATGTTTTCAGCAGGACAGTAAGCTTAAAGTAACTGGAACCCCTTACAATTTTGCCTGCATTTGCCACTTTGTACTTACATCATGAAGTAAAGTTGGACGGCATATAACGTCATGTCACTGGATGTGCAGTGGCATATGCTGCCCTGCCCGTGAACATGTTAATTATGAAGCCTTCCTACAATTATAAGGGGAGGCATAGGAGTACAGAAATAACTAGTCACATAGTTGTAGGCATACTTACAGTAATAATCTTTCAACTTCCAGCATCTTCTTTTGAAACTTTATTGTTAAGTTGTACATTTTCTCCCAATATGGTCAAAAAAAGGTTTGAAAAGGTGACAAAAGGTGACTGCTCCTCATCCAGGAGAAAGCACCTTCACAAAGCAGTGTGTTCAGCTGAGTATGAAGTTTCAACAGAGGCAAGGAAACAGCAGAAAAAGAGGTCAGATCCAGTCATTCAGCAACATTATGTACAGTGCAAACTGCATTGGATTTGTTCATGGCAAACAGATGCATTGCATCTTTGATAAGCTGCAGCATGAAACAGGCCCTGTTTGTTTTGCTAACATTATGTCTCATGGGACCTGACACAGCAACAGACAAGAGTGAAAATTTGATGTCAACACCACTGGCACTATATGATCAAGATATCAAATATTCTTTACAAGATTAGCCACAGGTGATGAATCTTGGTTTCATTATTACCCCCCCCCCCCCCAAAAAAAAAAATAAAAAGGGAAATGCAATGTAAACACTCTGAAGGAGAGAGAGAAACCCATGACCCCCCTTGTCCCTTCTCTGGAAGAGCAAATGGGTACTGTTTTCTGTAACATACAGGGAATATTGCTAATGAACTGGCTTCCTACTGGCATGCCAATCAACAGTGACAAAAACTATGAAACACTAACACACAGGTGCAGAATCCAGCAGCGATGCAAGCAAATTCAGTCATGCAAAGCCCTGCTGCAGCACAGCATTGCATGCATGCATGCATACCAATCAGAAAACCTGTTCTCCATTAACAGCAGTAGGATTCACTGTGTTGCCTAATCCTCCCTACTCATCTTATATGACCATGGACAATTGGAAAACCTGTTTGCCATTAACATTAGTAGGATTCACTGTGTTGCCTAATCATCCCTACTCATCTGATATGGCTACTGGACAATTGGAAAACCTGTTTGCCATTAACATCAGCAGGATTCACTGTGTAGCCTAATCCTCCCCTACTCATCTGACAAGGCACCACTGGATAATCGGAAAACCTGTTCACTATTAGTATCAGTTGGATTCACTGTGTTGCCTACTCCTCCCTACTCATCTGATATGGCACCACTGGACAAATGGAAAACCTGTTTGCCATTAACAACAGTAGGATTCACTACATTGCCTAATCCTCCCTACTCATCCAATATGGCCCTATTAGACAATGCTCTATTTGACAAAATGAATGATGTACTACACAGACAGCAATTTTTATTTCAAGAAACACTACATGTGGCTGTTTATGAGCAGTGTCATGACACCCCCAAAGATTAACAGATGAAATGTGAAATTGTCCTTTGTGAGCACTGCATAAAAAAAATTTGATGGCATTACATAAAAAAAATTAGACACAAAGCCACAATACAGAAGGAAGCATATGCTATAAGTTAAAGTCACAAATAACAGGTGCAAACATAAAACCACAATTTGTGATCATAACATATAAAACACCTTTCGTACATTTTTTTAAAGGATTGCACTCCTTCTCACTTTATAAAATCCATTGAACATTAGAAACATTTCTAGGAGTGTGGCAGTTTACTGGACAAACTACAACTGATATAATTGAATTAAAAAGTGAAAAAAATATTTAGAGAACTACAAACTTTTACAAAACATAAAGAAGATATATTTTTGAAGATATTTCAAAAACATTAAGACTCTACAAAAAAAATTTTAGCAAATATTTATCCAGATTTGATAGTAAAAGGAAAAACCAAAAAGGACACTCAATATTGTAATTTAAATAACAGTTTTTAAAAACTTTTTCATCTTAAAATCATATTTTCCCCATGTTCTTTACTTTTCTTCCCAGTGAAACTAGATAATACTTCAGAGCCTAAACACAGTGGTACTATCTATATGTTTATTAGCAAGCCTTAAGGTTTACTTATGTATAGCTCAGAATTCACTTACATGTAATCAACTTGATAGCAAGAACTTTACCAAAGGGCAGAAACATACCAGCATGTTCCTGATACATCTTCAATCCATCAGAGATCATATTCTCTTAAATGCATGTTTCCATTACTACATGCACATCACTAAGTTGTTCTCCAAGATTCAGAGATTAGCTCCTCAAAGGAAGCACATCTGCCAAAATATTTTTGTTAAACTAACACAAATTCACTTAAATTGAATTTTTCTAATTCCTTAATTTATTCTGTATCTCTTTTCAATTAATTTAATTGTTATTTATTAAACCTCATTTTACAGGCAAACATATTTACATAGCTGGCAAAAAATATTTCCTGTACAATACTCTTTGATCCATTTAAAAGACTAAAAAAAATGACACTGTTTTCTTCTATTTAACAGCCCAAATTAATTTAAAAGTGTCAGCAGCTTCATAGACACATATTACCAAGCTGTTCTTGGAAATTCTGAAATCCCCTCATAGAAAATCATCTGCCAAATGAAAATTTCTGGTGGTATAAAATTTTCTTACAGCTGTTTTTTTTAATCAAATACTGTTTAATCAATACATCCACAAGCAATCATTTTATTAGTACGGCTCTTACCAGGCACAAAACCACTTTGAACATCCCACATCTACTCTGATGTCAACCCCTATATCTTACCAATCGTGATTTTTCACTACACTTTCCCTAGCATGATCAGCAGGCTGTACATACTTCATTAATTTCCAATAACTGACAAATTTTAGCCGACCAATTATTAATTCTATCACTGTATTTCAATATCTCAGCTGTTATGCCATCTACTCCAGCTGATCTACCATTTCACAGGGATCTTATAAGCTTTACGAACCACTTCTCTTGAGATCTCTGCTGTGTGTGTGTGAGTGTGTTGACATCTCTCACAGTGGCATCACCTACTTCTATGCCAACCAAAACCTTAGATTTCCTGTCCTACTAATTCACATTGGTATTCACCCTATCTTTCATTGGGCTTCCATCATCTTTCCAGTCCCGTTGTTCTGATTCCTACACTTTTCCTTACCAGATTTGCTACTTTATGCTTTCTTAGTGAGTTGCCCTCACAAACTTTTACTTGCAACTTCCTGGGATATACTTCTTTCTGGTTCTTCACAGCTTCTTTGATCTCACTGTTTCTCACCAAACATTATCTTTACTGCTACCCACCTTTGTAATACCACAAATATGTTCCGCAACAGTGACAACAAATTCTTAAAATATGTCCACTCTTTTTGCACATCAGCCACACACACACACACACACACACACACACATTCAACTGATTCAGTCATTCACTGAACAACTCAGAGTAAAACTGATGCTTTTAAGGAAGGCTTTCAACTTCTATTCTTTTCATTATTGGTATATTTTGATCTCCTTTCTTCATTCTGCAATGAACTTCACAGTAATGATCCAACCTAATATCAGAACATGTCATCACACGTATTACACTTTAAATGTATTACACTTTTCTGTCCCACAGTATGACTCTCCACAGTATATGTGCACATGTAATTGTAGACGAAATATACATTTGGTATGGAATGAGAACTTACCCATATGGTGCTTGACATATAACACATGTAGAAAAGTTAATACTGCAATTTCCATCATATAATCAACAAATTATCTGTTAAAAAAGTTAAACTTCAAGCACTGCCATTAATAAGTCGCTTTAAAACAAAATTTTTGAAGAATTTTTATTTTTAAAAATTGCAGATTGTATTTGTCAGGAGAAGTTATATGTTTGGAAAATTACCAAAAATATGTTAACAACAGAAAAATGTAACATAATACAAAGATAGAGGTCTGCAAACAGTTGAAA
This sequence comes from Macrothele yani, assembly GCA_039090855.1. Taxonomy (NCBI): domain Eukaryota; kingdom Metazoa; phylum Arthropoda; class Arachnida; order Araneae; family Macrothelidae; genus Macrothele; species Macrothele yani. The sequence goes on along the minus strand of CM077010.1, from coordinate 39,930,940 downwards.
AGTTTTTTTTTTACAAGTCTGTTTAAACAAAATATGCAACAAAGGCAGCATTGTTTGCTCTCATAGACAATCATGTACTAAGGGTAGCTGAGCGTCACAAATGTTTGTGAGTGCCATAGGTTTAATTACGAAACCGCACACTGTAGAATCCAACTAAGGAACTGTCAGGTCTAACTATGGAACTGTGATAATGCTAAAAAAACTCATGATTTTTGCTCTTTATTCACCTGAAAGTAACACAAAAGGGCTTACGAGGGGAAGTCAGAAAGTAACTTTCCCTATTTAAGAACTTTAATAGTACTGCATGTAATGAAAATATTTTTTGCTGACGTGTGACTCAACATTTTCTGTTTTAGGTGGCTGCAATTTGAAGCTCCAGAAACATTATGTTCCTGAACTACACAGATTCAAAATGGCTACTGTACTGGTTAAATGGACAAAAGAAAAAGTCTGAGAAGTCATTTGCTTCTAAATAGGGATGACGCCTACTGAAATTCTCCATGAACTTCACGGTGTAAAGCCCAGATGTGATGACAGTGCAGCTTGAAGTTCATAATGAATTTCAATAGGCAATGTCCCTTTCGCCCACAAGAAGTGAATGACTCCTCGGACTTCTTCCTTTGTCCATTCAACCAGCACAGTAGCCATTTTGAATCTGTGTAGTTCAGGAATGCGATACTGTCTCTGGAGCTTCAAACTGGAGCCTCCTAAAACAGAACATGTCAGTTGCATGGCAGCAAAAAACATTTTCAATGCATGCAGTACTTTTAAAGTTCTTCAATAAGGAACATTACTTTCTGACTTACCCTCGTAAAAAATGAGTTATTTCTTTAAGAAGATCATTTTATCCTATTCCTTTGGAGTGCTGAGTAATCACATGAATCCCAATTTTTCTGTATGAAATTACAAGCTCAGCTTCAACATCACAAGTTCTGATTATACAGTGATTTCTTTTTTCTGAATTTCACAGTATGCAGATTGTGCACCACTGTGGGATTATACAAGGGAAATTGATTTTCTCTTGAATTTCACAGTATGTGGATAATATGACAAAAAATACAGTACCTTGAAACATGCCCTTTATTAAAGACTTTAAATTTCTAAACCACCTACGCTGTTTAGATTATTGCAATTAAGAGGTTAACTCATCCCCCTCCCTCTCTCTGCATTGTTATTTAATAAAAAACTACTGAAGCATTAAAAGCCTAGTTAAAGTCTTATTTTAAATACACCAGGTAGTGAATATGCAAGGAATGCTTACAGCTTACTAAATCCATTTATTTTCTTGGTGTAAATTTGTATAAAGATTTGCCAAGCTTTCACACTCCACTGGGAGGTTTTCTCAATGCAATGTAGACATAAAATGTCTACATTGCTTTCAGAAAGTCTCCCAGTGGAGTGTGAAAGCTTGGTGAATTTGTATACAAATTTACACCACAAAAATAAATGGATTTATTATGCCATAAGCGTTCCTTGTGTATGCCCAGTTAAAACGATAGTAATTCTTTTATGAAATTGTGGAAACCACATAATGACACACACATTGTCAGCTAAAAAAATTATGTAGTTTAAAAATCCCAAAAATGAATCTATTTTAACTTAAAAAACTCAAAAGAGAAATAAAGCCATCAAAGGCGATCATCAGCTTATCATGCTACACCATCTTTGCAAGACCTTTTGGAGACACAACTCTCCATTCTTAAGCACTCCACAAGACCTATCAGTAGCTTGGTCACTGAATTTCAAACTGGTCACATCAATGACATTGTGGTATCATGACAAGATACATAGCCATTGTGCTGCCCTCTAGTATCATCTAGAGACGAACATAATCCTTATGCATCAGGAACAATGATTAACTGTGGTCTGTAATCCTTTTTTTTTCTTTTAATGTTAATACCTACATTGTTTTTTCATTATTAATATTTGGTCTTTTCCCCCAATATTAATTGTTTTTACTAATTTCCCAGCTAGTACAGTCAGGTCATGTATATTACAAGTGTTGTTCCCTTTTCCCCCAATTAGTATTGTTTCAAATATGCATTGATTGTCAAGGATAATTAGAAGCTTAATATTTTCATATTTTTGGAAAGGTATTATGCCTGATTCAATGTTGTATTAAGGTGACTTTTCATTCATCTTATGCCATTTATTATAGTTATAGAAGCCCCCCCCCCTCATTTGTTTTTTTTTGTGAAAAACTGATGTAGTAATTTTAAAAGCAATGCAAGACTTATTAAACATAAATAATTATGACTAATTAAAATACCAAAAAGCCATACCTGGAGCCATTGATGACTAAAATGCTTTCTCGTATCGTCAATGTGCAGTAGTACCAAACCAGTAAGAAATGCAGAATTGCATCAAGAACCCTATTTGAAGAACACAATAATTAATATTTGTATAATTCAGCTAACTGCTGAACTCATTGTTCACCACTAAAATTACAAGGAAATTGGCAATTTAACAAACCATTGCACTGTGGAAATAACTTTTTTATAGGTCTTATAGAGGTTATTATTCAAAAAAGTTGATGGTCAAAGTTTTGAACTAAAGCCTAGTTCATCATCAGGACTACGTCGCTGGAGTAGTTGCTGCCACTCAGTTGGAAGTGTCCAACCGCAATTATCATTAATTGTGGTACTTCTTCTCACTATTTTGATCCCTTCTTCTAGTTTCCTCTTTACTAAGTTTGATTGGTGGGCGATTATTCTTACTAAGTCCCAATTTATGGAGTGTACACTTGCTTGTATATGTCTGTCTAGCCCTGTTTTGTTACTAATGTTCCTAATAACTGCCTGGTGTTCTCTCATTCGGACTTTAATACTTCTTCCCGCAGGGCTAGACATATACAAGCAAGTGGACACTCCATAAATTGGGACTCAGTAAGAATAATCGCCCACTAATTACTTAGTAAAGAGGAAACTAGAAGAAGGGATCGAAATAGCGAGAAGTACCACAATTAACGATAATTGTGGTTGGGCACTTCCAACTGAGTGGCAGCAACTACTGCAGTGATGTAGTCCTGATGATGAACTAGGCTTTAGTTCAAAAATTTGACCACCAACTTTTTTGAATAATAACCTCTATAAGACCCATAAAAAAAGTTATTTCCACAGTAAACTATGAATAGAGGTGCCATAAATTCATTTACAACTAGGATTAAAACATTTCATTTTTAATATATGCAATTTCAAACCACTGAGAAAAAAAAATGTCCGCTGATATTGCGTAGTCACTCCAAAAACAGGAAGTTGGATTAACATTTAATTGTTACATCACATATTTATGAATTTCCTAGGGGAAACAAGCTTGTAAAGAAGTTCCAAGACTTTCTGTCATGTAACTGAAACAGTTAGAAAATGCCATGCCACATACTTCATAATCCCTAAATATGCAAATTAAAAAAATCAAATGGACAGATTAATATTATGCATGCATCATGAAAAATTACAGGACATAATTTATGATTTCAGAGGGACTTTCCAGTGGCTAATCATGGAAACATTTTTTTTTTCAGTTTTTCAAATTTTAATGTATTTTTAACCATTTTTTTTTTATAATTTTCCAAAACATTTACACATACAGGCTTATGGACTACTCATTAAATTATTTTTCTGCTACAACTTTTCCTAATGAGAAGAAACTCCAAAGGTAAAGCGTTGTGCAGCCTGGAAAAGGCTGGCGGCATGACCTACTTCACATTTTTAAAGGTTCCAAGGACTTTTTAAACGTGAGTTATCATATGTGTATACTGTCGGTCGGTCAGTAGGTAGGTATTTTAGTAAGTTCAGACCATTAATCTTAACTGGGGCAGACATACCTTCAATCCTTCAATGACCTGCATGTTACCTCCTGCCCCAATGTTGGTTTATTTTATTAACTTTGAATTGCCCCTCTGTTTTGGTGTTTTTCAAAATCATTTTATTTTGTGGAATATTTTGAAACAGTACATTGTTTTCATATTCATCTGCTGGTATGATGTTTGTTGTTTGCTTTAACTTTTATTTTTGATGCATGACTTTGATACTTTGATGCAGCCAGGAGATGAAGGGTCCACATGTGAAGCACAAGCAATTCCTGGAAGTTCCACCCTCCTGCAAGAACATGTCTCTAACCCCAGTAAACAGAAGCCCATCACAATTTGCGAATACATCATTCCACTTATTTTACTCATATGGCTGACACTTTACTCTGTAGTGATATCATAGCCAAGGCACTAGCTGTCCACACACTCCCCTGGGTTGAATGCAAGTTCTGCATTATTTGATCAGCTTGGTGTCTAATCAGAACTACACAGAAATCTCCTATACATCTTTTTAGCACAAACAATTATTTAACACTTTCTCTTTCATATTATTACTTTAAAAAAAAAAAAAAACATTCAAGTACTATTTACAGAGCCTTAAACTTTTTCAAGTACTTTCAAAGACTTGAAAATGATTTTTTTTTTATTCAAGGACTTTTCAAGGTTAAAAGGAGTGTACGAACCATGCTTTTGAGATATTCTAAATAATCTAATTATGCCAAATGGATTGGTGATCTGCAGTGTCATTTAACTGTTAGGAGCGATTGGGTGATAAATACATACAAACTTGTGGCTACGGAAGGAAAAAAAAAGTGAGATGGAAACTGTGATTGATTTTTCTTTACCACACATCTGTGATGAAGTAACTGGGCCTCAGTTCTCTTAAAGTAGTGTGTAATGGGCAAAAGGACTTCTGAATTTTTAAGAATTAACATGTAAATTCAGACAGGACTTAATTTCCTCCTTTTCTATAATTTTTTTAAGAATAGTTTACAAGGATTGCTTCGAGACAAGGAAGAAACTGCTAAAACAAATGGCTGTTTTCTTTTAAAGAGACTTTCTTTATTAATATCAGTTTAAGATAAAAATACTATTTTAGAAGATTGATTTTTAAAGTTTATTTTGATAAGAAGTGAAAAACTGATTTTTCTATAGGAGTTGTAACTATTTTTTTTTTTTTTTAAGAACTTGCATATATAGAGAGTTTGTGTGCATATTTAGGCTAAACCTGTTTAGTTTAAAAATTCTTTAGCAGTAGTCATTTTTGTTTAACTTAATTTTTTGGTGAGAAAAAGTAAATATCAGGGGGCGCAAAACCACCCGTCCGCAGTGGTCAAGAATTAATTGATTGAATAAATTAATTTGTCAATCCAATTTCGAATAAATTAATTTGTCTATCCAATTTCGAATAAATTAATTTGTCTATCCAATTTCGGGACCCGTGAAGAAAATGTGCTGATTAAATTCTTAAAAGTCAAAACTCAAGAGCCTGGTGAGAACAGCCATACAAAAATTCGAACATCGACCACTTACAACTGAGAGGTACGTGAAAAGTTTTTCCTTGAATTACATTTGATTACCGAGGTATTTGTTCGCAGTAAATACTAATAATTTGCAACTGAGAAATTGCATTTCACACAAAGGAACTACAACATGTAAAAGTTCCAACAGTTAAACCACCATTGAACGGATTTAACTGAAAAATAATTACGATATTTAAATTCTACATAGTTATGGTATTTATACGAGTCTGGCAGGTTACTTTCAAAGGAGGGCTGGTACATTTTTAGACAAACCGTCCTTGATGACGGGTAAAAATTTCTGAGATTTTCCGTTCCCTGGTGAATACAATGTTCTAATTTTCATTTAGTAGGGTGTCATGCTCATACAAATGAATTGCAATCAGTTTAGCTTCATGCATTTTTATGTGAGTCACTGATTTGGTTACAGTGTTTACATGTAATAAATGTTTGGCTTAGGGCAAGGGAACTTTTATCTTTATGACAGTTTGAGGAACTTACTTATTATGCTCCTCCACACCTCAGTAGCAATATTAATGTTTTAATCAGTATGCTAACTATAAAAAAGTTAAAATAAATTGAAAACTGAAAAATTTAGCAATTTTAATTTTTTTTTTTTTTGACATTTTGATTGTTATAATGTGTTCATATAACAACAAAGTTATGAAACGAGAATTCTGAAAGGTCTTAAACATGAAATTTTTGAATTTTAAATACCAGATTAATAAGTATCACTGTGTGTAATTTTTGCTGGAGATCTTCTATAAAGATTTACACTCTTACGAAGAAGTACACCTGCTAAAAAATTCTTCATTGAAAGTCATAGCTGCTTTAGGAGCTTTTCACAGGAATGATGAATTCTCAAGTCTCTCGAATGGCTGTGTATGAAAGTGTGATTGTTCCTACTCTGATGTATGGCAGCGAAACCTGGGTACTACAGAAGAGACATAGGAGTCGTTTGTGAGCCAGAGAAATGCGTTACTTATGGAGGGGAGGGGGGGAACGCTCAGATCATGAGAGGAATGAAGATGTATTGCAGTTGTGTAATGTGAAGCAAAATGTTATTAGCATGGTGGAGACTAATATTCTTATGTGGTTTAGCCATGTAAGAATGGTTTAGCCATGTTGAAAGAATGAGTGATGAAATGCTTACTAAGAAAAAAATTTCGGCACAAGTGGTGGGAAAGAAAGACAGAGGAAGGTCAAAGAAGTCATGGGAGGATCAGATTCAGGAGTGTCTGAATGAGAAAAAAATTATGAGTATGAAGTATAGAAGGTCTTTAGTACATTGTGTGATGGATGTCACTGAAGCTCGTGTTGTGTGTCAAGATCGCTGTAAATGGAGAAGTTTGATATGGCAACAGTAAATAAATAATCAGTTAAAAATGTATCTGGTGGTTTGTATTTGTTTTTGGAGCTAATCTCAGAAAACCCTAAGGGATATGTATTATCACTTAAATGTTTATTTGTCAAATGGTCTTTCTTTGAAGAGCTAACCTTTGAATATCAGAGAACAGCTTAATGATATGTATGTATGTATGTGTGTACAATTGTTGAAATAATATTTTCTACAATTCTTACCTCAAAAGTAAACCTCATGAAAACAAATTGAAAAATCAATCACCCCTCCTTCCCACCCATCAGTAGATTATGGCGTTTGTAATGTGCTGAACAGATAGAGCAAAAAAATTAAGAAAAAAGTTTTCACATTTTAGTTCAGCATACACTTTTAACTGCAATGGAAAGTAATACTGACTAACAAATAACCTGTGTGCGATGAAAATTTATCATCAGAAAAAAAAAATTACCTGTAGGAAAATAGAATGCTTTGGGCAGAGAGGAGTAATATAATTATTGTCACTGTCAACTTAAACCTTTCATATTCTTCTTTGTATTTGATCCTGCAATAAAAAATGAAAAACAAATTAAAATTAAATTCATAAGGATCACTTGCAGAAATTTTTAAACATAAAAAATGTATGCATCATTTTATGTCCACTTCATTTATTACTAGCAACTGAAGAACATCTACAGATGTTCAGCTTTTGACCTAGGACAATTTAAAAAAAGAAAAGGATTACAATACTCTGAAATTAGCAAAATCATTCTTTATGGTATGCCAAGTCACTAAAAAGAAACCCATCCATGGATAAATAATTAAATTCTTGCACAACTGGAACTCACATCAGTTGAAAAAGAGGAGGAAAAAACCACTGAATATAGCCACACATTTTGAAAAACTTGTCGTAACACAACATACTGCACGCATAGCACAATTAATTTTTAGCACATCTTTTGCAAAAAAAGATTGTGCTTATGTTATCAGTTCTTCCGTCCGTTCATCTGTGGACACCATATCTCTGCAGATGTTAGTCAGACTGGAAAAATTATTTTTGCATTGGAAGCTTGAAATATAAGAATGATGATCCTTGCATTCCAGTTTTTTCTAACACACAACTTCGCTGCTAGAGGGTGCAAATGCAGATGATATTGAACCCAAAGTATATTTTATTGCATAAATTTGCTTCTAAATATCCAATTTAAAGAGTTGTTCTTTCTTTGGATGCCATTTATAACGAAAACAATTTTAGGCACAGTTTCTTTTTCAGGTAATGCACAGATTTTCTGCTAGGGGGAGTACAGGTAAATTGTGTTTTCCCCGATATATCTGCTTCTAAAACTCTGATCAGAAAAATTCTTCCTGCTTCGAATACAGCTACTGATGGGAAAAATTCAGCATATAATTTCTAATTTTTGATAAAGAATGGTTTGGCCACCAGGAGGCATGAGTATCTATTTCCGCTTGTGGTGTATTTCCAGCAAAATCTAAGCTTCTGAACACTCAATTGAAAACATTTTATCACAGACCAACACTGCTCACCTCTGGAAACTTTCTTTTTTAAATAATGAATAGTTTTTCCACAAGGGGGCGTAGATGTATATCTTATTTTTGTTAATATTTCTGCTTGTAAGAGTTCAATTTGAAAAAAAAATTCTTTGTTGGAGAGCATTTCTGCTGTGAAATATTTCCAGTACAATTTCAAATTTTTCTTAATGCACAAGTTTGCCACTAGAAGGCGTAAGCTCAAGTTTGCCACTAGAAGGCGTTTCCGTTTCCAGCAATATCTGCGGGACTAAAATCCTGATAAAAAAAAATCTTTTTCTGTCAGATACTACTAACTATGAAAACTCTGTCTATTTTCCTCTCAAAACAATGACCAATTTTGTCGCTAGGAGTGCTAATATTTTATCTGTTTTTCTTATTATCTCTGCTTCTAAATGTTCAATTCAAAAAAAATTTTTTACCAGGATAGGCCATTTACCTTGTGGAACACTTTAGGTTTGTATTTGAGGAGTTTTATAGTTCACAGTTCTGTTGCTGGGTGGTGTTTTATGTTTGTTTGCAGCTGTATCTCCACTTCTAAAATCCCTATATTGAAAAATCCCTTTTAACTTTATGCCATTCATAACAATAAAGATGTGGAACATTAACCTCTTTAAATAATGCACAGATTTCCTGCTAGAGGGTGCAAAGGTCAATAAGGTCAATACCTTTTTTTTTTTTTTTTTTTTGCTATCTCTGCTTTGGGAGGCATTTGAAAAGTTTATTTTCCTTAGCATAGCTTTTTCCAGGAAGAATATTTTTCACCTATTTTCAACTTTTCCATTGTTCAAAATTCTTCCGCTAGAAGGCGTAGAATTATAACATGTTTTCTTCTATATTTCTTCCTTTAATTGTTTGATTTGACAATCTTTTTGACTACAATACCTTCCTTCTTTTATGAGAAATTTTTTGTGTGCCATTTGTTAATCTTCGAAACATACTTTTTAGCCACTGGTGGAAGCAAGTAATTGTTTCTATTTCTGGATGTTTTATTGATTGTAAAAATCTGGGTGATTTTCTCTAACTGGCTGCATTGACTTAGAATAACTTTGATAAATTTAATTTGCATCAGAAAAGATTCAAAAGATGCGCTTCATTATAACCAAAAATTCAGTGTCATCTTTCTCGTTTTTACTCAATTGGTTGGTAGCTTTTTTTTTTTTTTTTCAGAAGTAAATCAATTGAGTAGAGGTTTAAATTCCTTGATCATATATGACAAGTTGTTAAAATGGATATTGTGTATATTGGCAAAATTTGTATTAAAACTTATTTCAAAAAATAATTTGACAACTGTTTTCAGTGTTATATTCCATTAAAAATAAATAAAGGGACATGAGAACATGTTTGAAATCATTGTGCATTACCATGTCAAAGTCAAAGAATTAACAACAAACAGCCTAATTTTTTACAGCAATTCAATAACATTTTTATATTAGACATTACATGGTTCTAGGCTATATAAAAATTTTCAGCCCTCGAATAACAAAGCTATACAAGAACACAAAAAATTAGGTCATACATAAATTCAGAACTCACCTTTCATCTGTGTTGACCAAAGTAACATTCACACCACCCAAGATTACTTTTAGATACAACCTAAAAAAATTAAAAAAATAAGTGGAAATATTTTTGTTTCTTAATTATGTGTCAAATAAATACAACAGTCTATGTTTAATAGGCTTTCAGGTACACAATGAATTTTGGCTTAAAGAATAGCAAAAGAACGAAATTAAACAATAGAATGAAGTTGATTCTTTTGTGCTAGCCATATGGTACCTTTCAGAGTTGTGGCAACTTATTATGTGAAAAACAGTAATTGTAGTTTAGATAAGTTTAGGGTTCACACTTCAATATTTTATAGCTAAATTAACAGGGGGAAATTGTGAAACACAGTTAGGCTTGACCATAATGAAAATGGAGAAACAATTCTACAGTTCCTGTAGCCAGATTTCTCTTTTCTGTTGCCAAAAGTTTTTTTCCAAATAATGGAGATGTTGTAGGATGCATACTTATTTGCAGGTGTTGAAGTTCAAAAAAATGAAAGTGAATCATCTAATACAGTGGTTCCCCAACTTTTTTTCTCTGGGCCACACTTTCAGAATAGAAATTTGCTTGTGCCACTCAAAAATTTGTATTGATAAAAAGTACATTAAAACATTAAAAAAAAACTCCTAGCAGTGCTTGACTAATAACATAGAACAAAACTAGTTTATAATATGGTCATGGGACATCCAGAAAGTATAAATTACAAAACAATGCAGTTACATAAAAACATGATTCATTCTCAAAATATACTTATAAACAAGCCTCTTATATATGTAACCTTTGTTGTCTTATTAATAAAAGTGATAACAGATTGTCTTTGAATCTTCCCACCACACTTGTCATCCACTTTCGCCACACTAGTGTGGCACACAGCAATCTTTGGGAACCACTGATCTAATAGAATACTGCTATTCCATTTGTGAAGGCTGTGTACTATGTTCAACAATGTTCCAACACAAAAAATCTTTTCAGAGTAAGAACTGAGAAGATTGCTTACACAGGATTATCCCTTGCAACTTTTGAGACAGTAAACAATAAAACGGAGAGATCAGTAGCACCTCCATTGATTGTTATATTTAAAAGAGCTGCAAGAAGTTTACACACACACACAGTCGAGTCACATTATTGTGACCACCTCCTACTTTTGACGTCAACAGCGTGTAGCCAATGAAAGAAGGCACGTGTCGTGAGCTGGGTTGGAGAGTATATAAGGTGTCCTGTAGGCAATCTGAAAACATATCACTCGTTGCTGTCGAGGATAAAAGGAGCAATTTATCAGATTTGCAAATAGGGACGATTATCGGCTTTCGTTACAAGGGTGGCAGTATTTCTGAAATAGCGCAGTTTGTGAACTATTTGTGTGCTGCTGTGGTTAAAGTGTATCGTGATTGTAGAAATGGCGCCATTGCGAATAAATGATGTGGAAACTGTGGAGCCCCATGTGCTACTGATATGAGAGGTGAATGTTGGATTCCAAGGTTTATGAGGGCCGATCGACATGCTACAGTGGAACAACTCACCGGCCGAACGAACCAGGGGTCTACCAGAAGTGTGTCTAAAACAATAGTTCAACGAACCCTGCTCTGTATGGGGCTAAAATGCAGACAGATGGTCACTGTACCTATGCTAGCTGTGCATTGGCAGAAAAGGCTTACATTTGCATGGCAGTATCGGAATTGGACCTCCACTGATTGGCAAAGGATTGCCTTCTCTGATGAGTCAGGTTTTCTGCTTCATCGAACGGATTGACGTTGGCGTATAAGGCGAGAAACATCGGAGAACAAACACTCTTCAACCATTGAAGAGTTTGTTTCTGGAAGAACACAAGCTGGTGGGGGCAACGTTATGGTCTGGGGAATGTTTTCGTGGCATTCTTTGGGTCCATTCATACCTGTGGAAGGCACTAGGGACCTTTGGTTCCACTCATACTTGTGGACACTATGGACCGAATTTGTTATGAATCCATCCTTGCAGACCACGTACACCCACACATGCCGATTGTCTTCCCTGAGGCGGATGGGATCTTCCATCACAACAGTGCGACGTGTCACACAGCTAGAAATGTCCAAGAGTGGTTGGAAGAGCATGATGAAGACTTAAAAGTACTTCTCTGGCCCCCTAATTCCTCAGGCTTAAATCCTATTGACCATCTGTGGGTTAGTCCAGCAAATCTATGTTTGCTCGATGGATCCTCACCACACACCCTCCAGCAGCTGTCAGATGCACTGCCATCACATTGGCTCCTCATACCTGTGAACACCTTCCATCACCTTATTGAGTCACTCCCAGCCCATCTAGCTGCTGCTTGCACTGCACACGGCGGTTACTCTGGATATTAGCTGGTGGTCACAATAATGTGACTCGACCGTGTGTGTGTGTGTGTGTGCGTGTGTATATATATATCATCATCATCATCATCATTGTCAACCATTATCAATCCACTGCTGGACGAAGGTCTCCCCAAGTTTCCTCCACAACGGTCTGTCTTGTGCCAGTCTCCTCCATGTCACTCCCGCATACTTTCGAATTTCATCCACCCATCTTCCATGTGGTCTTCTTCTGGGTCTTTTCCTGTCCCTTGGAATCCAATCTAAAATTTCGGCTGTCCATCGATGGTCTGTTCTTCTGGCAGTATGTCCAGCCCATTGCCATTTCAGGGATTTAACTCTGATCATGATGTCTTCCACTCTTGTCATTTTTCGGATCCACGTGTTCCTCTTCTTATCTCTCCTGGTTACACCAAGCATGCACCTCTCCATGCTTCTTTGAGTTGTCTGCAGCCTTTGTATGTCTCTTTTAGCTAAGGTCCACGTCTCTGCACCATACGTAAGCACTGGAAGGATGCATTGATCAAACACTTTTCTTTTAAGACATAATGGCATATTGCTCTTGAAAATTATGCTGTTTCTTCCAAAAGCTCTCCAGGCAAGTTTTGTACGCCGATTAATTTCTTCACTCAATGTGACCCTCACTTGATATCTGCTGTCCAAGATAAACGTACGTGTCTGTTATCTCCAGCTTTTCTCCATCAATCGATAAATCTTCATTTCTTGTAAAAGCATTGTACATCACTTTTGCCTTCTGAAAGTTCATTTTTAATCCCACTTCTTTACTCTTTTCAGCAAGTTCCTGGATCATACTCTGTAGCTCTGATGGGGTAGTTGCAAAAATGACTATGTCATCAGCAAAACGAAGGTGGGTTAGATAATCTCCATTAATCTTTATCCCTTTGTTTTCCCAGTTCAGTGATTGAAAGACATTTTCCAATGTGGCATTAAAGAACTTCGGAGATATGGTGTCACCTTGTCTCAATCCTTTTCAAATTTTTATGTGTGTTGTATTTTCAAACAGCCGAATCTTTGCACTTGCATTTTCATAGATGTTATTAATAATATTAATGTATGCATCTTCAATACCGCAGGATTTCAGAGCCATTGCAACTGCTGATGGTTTCACCGAATCAAAGGCTTTTTCACAGGGATCATAGCATACTTCTGGAAAATTTTAGGTAGGAATTTTAGGAATTTTAGGAATTTTTAGAAAAATTTTAGGAAAATTTTAGGAGTGTATTTCAATAAAAACTAGATGTATATTTGTATACATCTAGTAAAACAACTTTGTATACATTGTAAAGAGTTTGCTTCACACCCTTCAACCATATATACTGATAGACTGCGCATGACATCAAAATTTCTGGCTCCAACATAAAATCACATGACAACAGTCAAAAAGATGGGTTACACCTGCTGTGCTTATGGTTGCTCTGAGCGATATAGTAAAGAAAGTTCTATGATTTTTCATGGGTAAGAAACGAATTAAATACCTAAGTCAATAAAGTTCAATTACTTAACCAGAAACTTGCAGCTATTGATATAAAAATATAGTAACTTAAGAAAAAAAAATGGAATGCATGTTCCAAATTCTTCGCAAATGTTCATCACATTATAAATCACAAAATGTAAACAACCCGATCATGCATGTATATAGTTCATAAGTAAACTTACCTGAAGAGTTTTCATTATATATGAGGCGCATTCACATAATACACCGAAAACACTGAAATTCTGCAGCGTAAATTAGTAATCATAACAGCATTTTTACACGAAATTTGGAGTCTGATGATGACGTGCCCAATGTTTGAGCCATGGCGGCTTTGATGCAGCTATTGCCAATGTGCAGTCCATTAGTATATATGGTCGAAGTTAACACCCAAATTTTTTGCATAACGTCTAATGTCTAAAGTTTAAGTATGATTTACTTCTAATGTTCAGTTCTTATCTTTTCACGTGTTATTATCATATTCAAGTATATTTACCACATTCAAGTTTCACTTTGAACATTAATATGCTGTTGAACCAGAAGCAATTCCCGATTTTCACAGTAAAGTTTTCAGGTTTCACATTAAATTATAATATCCTAAAAAGGTAATTGAAAACCAAGAACTATGTACAATTGTTCACTGAATTACTTTTTTCATATTATTGTTTTAACCTTTTCCTGATTAGCCTATCTTTTTCTGCTTCTACCACAACTAATTTACTTTCAGTTTTCTTTATTTCAGCTGAACCTTGTATGATCAAGTTAGAGGCAACTGCTATTTCAACAGTATTTTGTTTTTCTACAGCTTTTCTCATTCTTTCTGTTCCCTCTTGAATTATTGCTAGGGAGGCTTCTTTATCGTTTTTAAGTCTATTTATTTCTGCATCATTTTCTTTTATTTTGTCATCAAACTCAGCTTTTCTTTTTTTCTCTAGCTGCTTTTCCTTATTTTCCCTCTCTTTCTGCTTCTTTTCTTTTACCTTTTTGATTCTTCTTCCTTCAGCTTATCAACATACTCTTTATAAAATTTATGTGAATCACAAACACTATTTAACAAATTTCTTGTTATGGGAACTTTACTTACACATCCATAGTGTTTAATGGCCCTTTAACTATTCTTAATGATGTTATAGTTGAGTCTTTTAAGTTAGCCTTGTCCTTCCTTAACAGAGCAGTGTTAACCGAAAATCCCCTTTCTGCATCAGCATTACCATGAGGTAAAACTAAAATTGACTTTATGAGTTTAGCAAGATTTGAGTATTTTTCTTTTCCGCTAGAGTCTTTAATACTAAATATATTACTCCAGTAATGATCAATCCGCACTGGAATATGCCCTTCCTCTGAAAATTTCACTAGTTCATCTAGAGTTGGCTTATCGCAATTTAAAAGTTTCCACTCTTCTCTTACTCTATCAATTTGTTCCTCAGAAAGATGCAAAACACTTGAAATTCTGGTTATTTCCGAAAGTCCTTCAGTGACTGAAAGTTGAGTTGACTCTTTCTTTGGTTCTTTTACCTTTAAAACTTCTATGTCTCTTAGCTTTTGATTGCAGAATGGCAAATTTGACTTTAAATATTTTGTGGTTGCAATTAGTGATGATCTTACATCTAAGAGAAATAATTTCTGCCTGGTCTCCTGAACATTCCTGAGGAGATTTTTTGTCTTCATACCAACTTCTAACTCCCCTAGTTTTTTCCATGAATTTTTGTTTTCAAAATCTACATTCTTTAGGTCTTCTCCAAATTTCCCTGCTATAACATCATCTTGGATAAACTGAGCCATAACATTCCTCATTAAAGTATTTAAATCAGAATATAACTGGTGTATTTTTGGTTCTTCACTCTGATAACATAATGAAAACTTTTCAAAATTTTGGTGTGAAAATGAAATTAATGCTAAATAGCAAGGAGTAAGCTCATTTTTCAGGAAACAGTGAATTCTTTTATACCTTGCCGAATTGCGCAGTTGTTTTTCAAATATTTTTTGAGATGGCAAGAAGTTTAAAAAATATTCTGTAATATTTAGCCATTGATCCAAGAGCCTCTGGGCTACAGAACCAACGGTTAACCATCTGTTGCTGACATGACGCAAAAGAAATTTGGCAGTGACCAATGTTATATCCTCGACAGATTTATAATCCTCTCGTCTTGCAGCACTACTCTTTAAAAAGTAATGCATATCAGTAGCAAATTCGTCAAAATCTATATTTAAGCTTGTCAAAAAAATTTTAAATGCATTACTAACAACATGCAGGTTGCAAAAACCTAGTTCCAAAGATTTCTGGCCTGTTTCTTGTTTTACAACTTCATTGAATTTGCGTAAAAAGCACTTATTTACATTTGGGCTGTCCATGGATACACAAATAATTCTGTTCAACGAAATATTGAAGGATGATAACACATCAAGAATTTCTTTTAGCAAAATATCTGCTGTTGCATGACCCAGAAAAACGCTTGTTAGGTATCGGCAAGAAACTGAATTTATTTCTGAAGACCAGTACCTGAGATACACATCCAACTGCCGTTTCACTTGTGTATTTGTAGTTTCATCAAATGCTATAGTAACCTTTCGTGGGCTACTAGATGCAATGTCTTTTTTCAAATCCTCTTCAAAATATTTTGACAATCCATGTGATATCACATAAGCAACTTTTTTCTTTAAGTTGCATTTTGGCTGCAATAGCAGAATCAGGAAACATTTCTTTGAAAAGTTCAACTGTTTCAGTGCATGAAACAAAAGACATATTGTCCTTAGCAACTTTCATGGCCCATAATGCTTCGGCTTTAGCCAACTGTAAATCATGACTCAGTACTTCACTAATATTTGTTTTGGGCTGAAGATCCCGTCCTCCAAAGGCTTTCAGGATGGACTTATTTTGAAATTTACTTTGAAATTTCTGCAAATGTTTTTTTCCTTTATGATGCGCTTTTACTTGTGAAAAGCCACTATTAGAAATGTTGAAAATTTCTGAACACAATATACACTTAGCAGAAAATATTGTTTCAGTTGCAGGACACCATTCTTTCAACTTCACTCCGTCCAATTCTTTGGCGAGCCACGCATCTTGAAATTTCGTTTTGGATTTAGGCATCTTAAACACTTGTATTACTAACCAGAAAATGAAAGGGAAGTACAAAAACACGTTCCAATATTGCAAAACCAGACAACTTCCCGAAATTTGGCTGCGAGGATGTCAGAAGATATGAAAAAAAAAAAAAAAAAGCAGGTCACCACTAGAGAACTGAACCTGCACACAGCACAGAGAACACCATAAAAGACGTAAAACCAGAAACTATCATACGCATCTCACGCAAGTTCAGTCAAAGCGAGTCGGAGCCGAGATATATTGCGCATCGAAGGTCGCTGTCGCCGACGCATGATCGAAGGTCAATGATCACGTGCTCTACTGCCTGCCAAGATAATACTCAGCTACCATCCCATCGTCATTACCGGAGGTTACGGAAGGAGACCACATGTTTCCTCTTTGCTTCCACCCACCTGCGGTTTACAATAACAAAACATCAGCAGAAAGAGGAGGTTCCACAAGGCATGTACAAAAATAAAGTACGATCTTCTGCGTGCCACGGAGTTCGTCTGCAAAGCGCAAACCAGGGGTGAAAATGCCCCCTCCCCTTTTCCCTTAGATCTCTTGTTACTCTCAAAAACTGTTCGAAGGCAAAAATGGAACGCCCGCCCCGAAGCAAGTGCATCTCGATGGCGTCATTTTTCCCTCCCTTCAGCAGCACAGCATATAGGCTATGTTTCTACAATAACAGGTCTTTTTACCTTACCGTAATGGTAAATTTATTGGCGTTAATAACGGTTGTGTTTTTAATAAAAATAAGCTTACGAAAATTTTAGGATGAATAGCAAATTTTAGGTCTAATTTTAGGAATTTAAGGAGGGTCACAAAATATTAGGAATTTTAGGAATTTTAGGAGGAATGCGATCCCTGTTTTCATAATCGATAAAAGCCATGCACAATGGAAGTTCATATTCCCTCGCTCTTTCAATTAGTTCTCTCAGTACGTGGATATGATCTATTGTGCTGTAGCCACTCCTGAATCCAGCTTGTTCTCTCGGTTGAGCCATGTCCAGTGTCACCTTCAAGCGGTGTGAAAGAACTTTAGTGAAGATTTTATAAACCACGGATAGGAGGCTGATAGGTCTGTAGTTCCTGAGATCCTCAATGTCACCTTTTTTATGTAGCAAGATCATTGTAGCGTTGTTCCAATCCTCAGGAATTTTCCCTTCATTAAGGCATCGAGTGAAAATTTGGGCGAGTACTCTTTCGATTTCTCCACTTGCTTCTTGTATGATGTCTACAGTAATTCCATCTTCTCCTGGAGCTTTCCCCCGCTTCATGTTCTTGATTGCATGTGCAACTTCTGCTGGGAGGACTGGAAGAACTCTGGTACTGGTACCTTTCATGATATATATATATATATATATATATATATATCATCATCATTGTCAACCATAATCAATCCACTGCTGGACGAAGGTCTCCCCAAGTTTCCTCCACAATGGTCTATATATATATATAGACCGTTGTGGAGGAAACTTGGGGAGACCTTCGTCCAGCAGTGGATTGATTATGGTTGACAATGATGATGATATATATATATATATATACGTACGTTTATCTTGGACAGCAGATATCAAGTGAGGGTCACATTGATGAAGAAATTAATCGGCGTACAAAACTTGCCTGGAGAGCTTTTGGAAGAAACAGCATAATTTTCAAGAGCAATATGCCATTATGTCTTAAAAGAAAAGTGTTTGATCAATGCATCCTTCCAGTGCTTACGTATGGTGCGGAGACGTGGACCTTAACTAAAAGAGACATACAAAGGCTGCAGACAACTCAAACAAGCATGGAGAGGTGCATGCTTGGTGTAACCAGGAGAGATAAGAAGAGGAACTCGTGGATCCGAAAAATGACAAGAGTGGAAGACATCATGATCAGAGTTAAATCCCTGAAATGGCAATGGGCTGGACATACTGCCAGAAGGACAGATCATCGATGGACAGCCGAAATTTTAGATTGGATTCCAAGGGACAGGAAAAGACCCAGAAGAAGACCACATGGGAGATGTGTGGATGAAATTCGAAAGTATGCAGGGGTGACATGGAGGAGACTGGCACAAGACAGACCGTTGTGGAGGAAACTTGGGGAGACCTTCGTCCAGCAGTGGATTGATAATGATGATGATGATGATATATATATATAGTATGCAGTTACCAACATTATGGCACACTTTTTTGATCTTGCATATAATAGGCTGGTCAGAAGCGGGCCAAAGGCATTTGTCGCCTGGGTGCAAGGCCAGATTTGCAGCTCCTTGCACAAGAATATTTTTCATTTTTTTTTTTTTTCAGTTTTACGTGAAATAAATATCTTTTGCATCATTTTCTATTTCTCGTAAAGTAAGAGTTTATATACAGTATACACATGTATATATACAATTCGAAAAAAACTGGTTTCCATATTTACATAAGCATATTTACGGTCAACGCTGGAAGCTCTTTCTTTAAAATTTGCCAAAGGTAAGGTAATTCAGAAAATAAAGCATATATATATATTTTGAATAATGCTAAAAATTTCTACAGAATTTTTTTCGTCGTTATTTTCTACCAGATTTAAAATATGAGCTGCTCAAAATACATAAAATGCACGAGAGTTTTAAATCGAAAAATTATGTTTTTCAAAGTCCACTGTGTTTTCCCTTCATGTTGGCCTCACTGTCATAGTGCTGGTCACGCATATCATGATACTGAAATCTTCAAGATTTAAAAACAATCTAGGAAAAAATTGTCTGTCCTTTGCCCGCGGTATACGTTATTGAACAAAACAATAAAAATTATTCTCTGATTGCAAGTCGTTTTCTATTGAATTATATAAAGAATATTTTTACTAGAAAAATAAACGTGCCACGTTGCATGACGATTTCTCACAGTAAAACGTTTTCATAACTTTTCCCACATCGTTAATATTAATTTGTCAACTCTTAAATTTGATTGAGGTGTCCTGCTGCCCCAGGAATCTGACGCCCGGGTACTTTGCACCCATTGAACCCCCACTTGGCGTGTTCCTGAGGCTGGTACCTACACCCAGGATGACCAAACATCAACTTTTGGAGGACATGTCCCCCTTTTTTTAACATGTCCTCCAGGCATTAAGGGAAATAGCCCAAATGTGTGACTTTTTCAATAAGGAAAGATTCAAATACAAATTTTGAAGATCTTCAAAATTTGTATTTGAATCGGATTGTCATCTATGACAATCCGATTTTTGGTGTAAATATGAGAAGGATGGCAAGTCAGATGATATCCGAAAACTTGAAAATTTCATAATCCTGGAGCGGGACCCGAATCCGCGTCTTCCAGATAGCGCCTGGGTATGCTAACCACTACACCACCCAGAACGACCAAGTCTCAACTTTCCGGGGGGGGGGGTTTTTTTTTCTTTCATGATTTATCTGCTCCTCCAGGCAATCATGGGATAGGATTCTTAACCTCCAGATTCGCTAAACATGAATGCCGGTTGCTTCAACTAGCGAATCTTGTGATGGTTATTATATTCAAATTAATCAGAAACTTGGTCGTTCTGGGTGGTGTAGTGGTTAGCATACCCAAGCGCTATCTGGGAGACACTGGTTCGAGTCCCACTCCAGGACGATGAAATTTTCAAGTTTTCGAATATCATCTGACTTGCCATCCTTGTCACATTTACACCAAAAATCATATTGTCATCCTCAAAATTTGTAACTTGAATTTTAAATGGAAAAAACTCACAGCAGCGACTCACAACACAAAAAACAAGCAGTATGAGCTCACTGTTTGCATGACCACACTGCACAGCACTGTCCGACATTCCTATGCGATGAACGACATACAGACTAACACGCAATGGCAGGTTTTCTCTGCGTTGTTGCCCTACAAGCACAAGCAAAGCACTGTAGCAGGCAGCTGCAGACTTGCAGGAATAAACTGACCGGGAAGAGGGTGTGGGCGAGAATCCAGAAATGAATTAATACATTTTAACAGTGGCTGGATAGAAGAATTTGATCAAAATGTATTTGAATCATGAAAGAAATATGGGATTACACCATATAAATATATATAAAAATTTGTATTGTATGGTGAAATCCCGTATTTCTTTCATGATTCAAATACATTTTGATCAAATTCATCTATCCAGCCACTGTTAAAATGTATTAATTCATTTCTGGATTCTCACCCACACCCTCTTCCCAGTCAGTTTATTCCTGCAAGTCTGCAGCTGCCTGCTACAGTGCTTTGCTTGTGCTTGTAGGGCAACAACGCAGAGAAAACCTGCCATTGCGTGTTAGTCTGTATGTCGTTCATCGCATAGGGATGTCGGACAGTGCTGTGCAGTGTAGTCATGTAAACAGTGAGCTCATACTGCTTGTTTTTTGTGTAGCGAGTCACTGCTGTGAGGTTTTTCTATTTAAAATTCAAGTTTCTTAATCACTGATGGGTACACTGCTAGCTTAAAACAATTTGAAAAACGTGTCATGCTCTGAATTTCACAAATATTTGTTAAAGAAACCCAATCTATTGAAGAAAATCTCTTCCAGTGAAAAATATAAGTAAAAATGTAATGCAGACTAAAATCCTTCTTTTTTTTTAATTTTTTTACATGTATCGACTCTCAAACTGTAAAATTTAAATACAGAGCATGTGCATTCATATTTATTTTTGTAAAAATTTATGTCCTCCTTTTTCTCAAAACGTCCTTTTCTAATGAGAATGTCCTCCCATTCCAAAAAGTCATATGGTCACCCTGCGTATACCATAAGGTAAAGAAAATGTTTTTTGAAAATATTTTCAATAGTTGGGCACAATTTTCTAAATATAATTTGCAGGGAAATGATTTTTGAGCACAATAAATGCTGTTTTATCTTTTTTCTTAACATCAGATACCATTTGCCCAATCAGAAATGGGGTTATGCCAATAGGTATGCTACTTTTTTGCTCATTGGCATAAAACCACCATCCCAGGTTGAGAACTATGTAGTAATGATGAGACGTTAAGCACAACAATGGCTGACCTGGACTGAACCACTTGGTTTTCATGCAAGTTCTCAGGTTACATTCAGTTCAGAACGGAATAAGGCATATAACATTCTTTTGATAAAGAAATTCCAATGCTGGAAAATTACATTTAAAAGGAGAAAAACTACTTTAAAATAGAAACAGAAGAAGTAAACATTAAAAATGCTTTCAAGAAAATAAGTGTTCACATTTTTGCATATTAATAACAATAGTATGAGGAAGGAAAAAAAGTATTATTTATATTGTGTAGCAGTCCTAATTTTCATTAGATTGCTGGACTAAAGCTTTTATTGTAATCTGGAATTTCTGATCAGGGCAGTATTAGACTGCAGCAGATGTACTGTACTAGATATCTGCCATTAAAGATCATCTACTACATACAATACTATGGCAACAACAAACTGCAAAACAAAACTTGGTGGATATACTAAGGAAGAGATACTAAAGCCAACCTGGATTTTTTTTTCTTACATATGCCACAACAATAATACAGGATACAAAGTGGGTCAACTGATAACAGCCATGACTGGTTGCAGTATTGATTGTTCGTATGATTTCCACAATTTTTGATGATTAAAAAAAAAAACTTGCTAAACTGTTTCTTTTTTCCTTTCAAAAGCCTACTAAGTTTTCCCACAAGGTTCATAAAGCTTACTCACAAAAGAAAAAAATATTTCCCTGCAAACAATATAGTAATTTTGGGCTTATAAAACTTTATAACAAATTGAATACAAAATGTATGAGTAAATACCATTTCACATACTATTCACAAACTGATATAATTCAAAATTCTTAAAAATGACAAATGAAGGAAAGATCCAATTGCACAGACAGTACAATTATGCATTTAAATGTTTAGTATTTCCAGTTTTTTTGCTCTGAAACTTTCTATTCAGTTCTTGTTTAATCTTGTAAAGATTTAAGCAGTAGGACTGAAGGACATGCATTAACCCTTTGACGGCCATAACGCCCAAAATGCTCGTACGTACAAACGGCCATCGCCACCCGAAACTCCTATCTAGAGTAAGTCAGATTTCCTGCCCTTGCCTTTTCTTCAATTTTTTTTTTTTTTTTACCTATGAGGGACCAGCAGGTGTCACCCACAGTCAATAGTGTTGTTATTAAACAAACAAGTTAACCAACAGACAGTTTCAGTCGTTATGGTATTTAGAGTGATACAAGATTTTTGGGTCATGGTCGTTTAAGGGTTAATCACCGGTGTCTACATTCATTACTTGTGTATCAAGTATTCCACCACACACACACACACACACACACACACACACACACACACACACACACACACTCTCTCTCTCTCTCTCTCTCTCTCTCAAAGAAACATAGAATTTTGTCACTTTTTTGTTCCTGACTTGAGATCGGTCATGACAATAAAAAGTGACTACCGACCTAAGAAAATGATAAGTGCCCAACATAAATCAACACTACAGGAGAAAAAAAATCAGAAGTGAAACAAGTGTTCATCACCTTCCTGTAGAACATTGACAGCACTAGTAATGAAGTATGCATACTTTCATGGTAAACAAAACAGCAGTTATTTAGTTAGATCTTATGCAGATTGTTTCAGTTCCTAAGCTTTTCAGTTTTTACAATTTTCTTCTTTTCCCTTAAACTTTAATTTGATGAAAAACCCAAATTAACACTCTTAATTTCAGCAGAACTCTCTGGCTACTAGTATCCAATGGAAATAATTTCCCAATGATTAAACACAGAGTAAGAACTGTTCTTTTATTAAACTTTAACAGAAGAATTAATGCTATAGTACAAAAATCACCTGCAATGAATTGAATGACAATAAAAGAAAAATGGATGTGCCCAAATAATGAGCACAATCAGTTAGCATCTTTAAAATATGGATACTTCCACTGAAAGAAAAAACAAAAAAAAACAATACAAGTATGTGCCTTATGGGACTTAAAAGTATATAAACCTACACAAACTGGTTCAAAACCACAGAAACAAAGGGTTCTTAAATTAGTTCTCTGCAAAATCGACCTGAAAGTGTGCCACCATCACTGCTGTTATCTGATACACGATATCTCATGTTGCCAGTTCTGCTTTGGTTTTAGGCTTACCAAGGCTTGAAAATGAGTCATAATGATTTTTTGCCTTCCATCCCTGTTTAAATTTCCTTCAGTGCATCCCAGCAGTGTATTCTGCAGAGATACAGTCATGTCTTGTGGAAAGGACAATGGAACATCCAAGTAGAAGGACAA
This sequence comes from Macrothele yani, assembly GCA_039090855.1. Lineage (NCBI taxonomy): Eukaryota > Metazoa > Arthropoda > Arachnida > Araneae > Macrothelidae > Macrothele > Macrothele yani. Next base: position 39,907,048 of record CM077010.1, on the reverse strand, counting down.
TGAGTGCTGCAGACCATGGTGACAGAGGGGCACAAGCAGGCAAATTTCCAAGCAAAGATTCCTTAAACACAATTTATTAATACAATTCTTACATCACTTGACACAAGTTCACACACATGAAAAGATGAGCATCACTCAGAGACAAATTCTCTGCCACTGTGTCAAAAAGCAGTGTTGCACAGCCATGTTTCGTCTACACAAATTGGTTAGTGTGTGTGTGAGAGAGAACTAGACAGGCATGTGTGATGAAATATATGTGTGCTAAAAGCAGCATAGTAACATATAGAGCAGTATGACAAGTGAGCATTGGCACACTTGTCATACTGCATTGCAAGTTAATATGCCACACAGAGCTGAACTGACAGACTTTGAAAGAAGCATGATGGTTGGATGCCACTTGAGTAAGCTATCAGTGTATAGCATTGCCACTCTTATGGAATTTCCACCATCCACTGCCATTCTTCTTCAATGGAAAGCAGATGGTGCCACTAGCACAGCACTCTGGAGTCGACATAAACTGAGTGATTGAGCCAAATGAAGTCTACTGAAGAATGTGAAGGCATGCACATCCTCTGCCAGAGATCTGGCCAGTGACATCACAAAAGCCACTGGAACAGCTATGTGCACATACTAGATCAGCTATGCACAAGGCATCAATAACTCCAGATGACACCAGACAATGACTGCAGTAGTGCCTTGCTTGCCATTCATGTGCAACAGAAGAGTAGAAGAGGGTCACGTGGATTGACAAATCACACTACAGTGGAACCTCTATACAGGGTGTCCGAGAAGTATTGGACACATTACAAAATTATATAAAACAAAACATTAAACAGATAGAAAGAAATTGACTGTACTAACTTACAATGTAACTACACAAGTTAATAAATTTCGATGTGTGATCCCTTGGTTGCTCGAAGTACATCCAAGCGATACTCGATTTCATACCATGTATTGGCAAGCATCTGCGGAGTTATGGAATTAATAGCAGCTGTGATACGCTGCTTCAGTTCCTGCAAATCCGTACAAGGCGTCTGATAGACACGATCCTTCACATAACCCCACATGAAATAATCCAATGGAGTTAGATCTGGAGAGCAAGGAGGCCACGAAACGGGACCAACACGCCCAATCCATCTGTTGGGGAAATGCCCATTTAGGCACTTATGTACACACGTTGACCAATGCGGAGGCACGCCGTCTTGTTGGAAAACGACGTCATATCTTTTGATCTGGGGTATAGCGAAATTTTCTAGCATATCTAAGTAAATGTCACCATATATGGTTTTTTCGCAGAAGAAGAAAGGGCCAATCAATTCTCTTTTTGATAGGGCGCACCACACATTAACTTTTGGAGAATCACGTTCTAGTTCAATAGCAGCATGACGCGGTCACTGCCCCATATCCTACACTTGTGACGATTCACGATACCCGATACATTAAATGTGGATTCATCACTAAAAATAACAGTACTGAGAAAGTTTTTGTCGTTTTCCACTTGATTCAGCATATCCACAGCGAAATCGTATCGCAGAGTGTGATCATTTACATGCATCTTTTGCACTATTTGAATTTTATAAGCATGAAACTTTAATTTCTTGTGCAAGATATTGTGAACTGTCGATTTCGGAATGCACAGTTCTCTACTTGCTTTACGAATGGATTTCCTGGGACTTCGTCAGAAACTTTCATTAACTTGGTCAACCGTCTCACCGCTGACGCTAGGCCTGCCGGCTCCTCCACGGTGTTCCACATTGCCAGTTTCTTTAAACTGTTTCATTCACTGCTTAATTGAATTTGTTGACGGAGGATAACAACCATACTCTAAATGGTACCGTCTTTTAACTTCAATGACAGACTTTAATTCGCAAGCCATAACACACACATCACCTTCTGCTGTACGGATGACATGACTACTGATTGCGCATTTTTCATACATTCCTCATCAGCCCACATCTAGCGCCATCTATCAGATTCTGGGAATAATAATTCTGCAAAACAAAAATATAGAAACCGTGTTAGTAATACGTGACATAGAAAAACAGACAATGCTCATAGTTTTTTTTTTTTGTACGTCATTTTGTAATGTGTCCAATAATTCTCAGACATCCTGTATTTGTCATTAATACGTTCTTGGGGGATGGAGGAATACTGAATTGAACGAATATAGAATCAATTTTTTCCATAGGAATGGACTAAAATTGGAATAATCTGTTCCCAGCCCCGAATCTGATACATAAATCCTGTAAATAAAAATTTAACCAGAACTTTACCTTTACTGAGGAGCAATGATGGCCTGAGCTGAAGAAGAGGAAAGGAATTATTGTTTTGAAGGGGAGTCGCCTTCCATTAACACATCAGGTAACTCCAATTCTGGTGATCAATGTCTTTTTTGTCCTTTTCCCAATTTTTACACATTTTGCCACTTCAGCCATTTTAATTGCTTCTTTATTTTTAATTATGCTGCTTACCGTAGTTCTCAGCATGTTAAATTCTAATGCTAAGTTGGAAACACGTGTTCCACTTTCAAACTTAGCAATGATTTATTTTTCAACTCAATTGTGGTTCTCGCAGCTTTCCTTTTTAGTTGTTTTTCTTCACTACACTTTTTTGGGGCCATGGTCACTTCTTTTTACAAAGATAACTGCAAAAAATTGCAAAATTAAAAAACACATTCAAAGAGATAATAACAGGTGATGAGCGCTGAACTATCTCACAAGGCAGACTGCTGGGCTATCACATGGGGCTGGCTGTCTGACTGCGTGGATTTTTTTATTTTTTTTTTTTTGATTGGAGGTTTTACGACCACCGTGAGAAACTCAATGGGCTATAAGCAGTCGCCCGCCCCTAATTTAGGGTCACTGGTTCCAGGGAAGGGAGAGAGCCACTGCCGTAAGACAAACACAACATCCATGCCTGACCGGGATTCGAACCCGGACCCCTTACGGACGAATGATCAGTGGCCAACGCCTTAGACCACTGCACCACCGGGGCAGTGCGTGGGTGATTGCACAAGGCTAGGATGGCCATGTGGTTGGTGACTTTTCGTGATGAATATTGGATTTTTGGACGAATATTGAAGACTTTTTGCCAAAAAAATGTGACGAATATAGGGGCTGAAGAATATACAGGTTCCACTGTATTCCCTTTTGCACTCAGATGGACATACTTAGGTGTGAGAAAATCTGCAGGTAAATGTCTGGTTTATTGTAAATAGAATAATGAAAATAAAATAAAACTGACGAAATTCAACATTTCCTCATAAAACATGTCCATCGAAAAAAATTAAAACAAAATATTATCCTATAAATTGAACAACAAAATCATAGAAATCCATTAATGACAAATGTGCATATGCAAAGTCATAACAATGAATGGTACATATAGTATTACAACAAGGAGTAAACAACATAGCTATCATAACTCGACAAACACGAAGTCTTATAAAGTACATCCACCATGAAGTCAGATACCCACAACAGCAGCATAGCAAAGTAGTCTTAGTTCACAGGTGCAGTCAAGAAGGAAGTCAAACGGCATCAAAGGGAAATGCCGAGCAGTAAGTAGTGCCTTTGAAGTGTTCGATGTGCAGTTACCAATTCCCAAGAAGTGTGATAAACGTCAGCTTGCGTTGCATCCATAGTACATAGAAAATTCCAATAATCTAGATACAGGTGAAAAAATATATGGAGATAATCAAAGAACTCAACTAGAGTCAGACTTCCAAAGAAAATAGACTCCTCTAGTTGACATTCATCACAAGTGCAAATCTTGCCTTGAAAAGACTGATCGGGAGTCACATAAAAAGTGTCTTACCCCAGGTTATCACATGGTGGAGAAACTATAGAAGCATCATCCTCCAGAATGTATTCTGGAAGAACTAAATCAAAAGGAAGATTATCAGGAAATCCGATAGGACAACTGTAAATTCCAATGGTGTAGTGAAAGGTATATTGAAAGGTTTCCAGTGCTACAGTGTGGTGTATGGCCAGGGAATATAGTCAGGTAGACCTCATTGTCCCTACAGTTAAGTTTGGAGGGAGATCAGTGATGGTGGAGGACTATTTCTGCAGGACTTGGTCTTATGGTTGTGGTGCCCTCCAGCATCATGATCACTAGGTACAAAAACATTATGAACAATTCCTCACTACCTAAGCTGTGGCAGTACTTTGGGACAGCTCTCTTCCTGTTTCAACAAGTTCAAGAGGCTTGCCCTGCGAGATTTGCCCAGGTCTGGTTTGAGAAGTTGGGTTGGCCGGCACAAAATTCCTACGTAAATCCAATAAAACATCTGTGGGATGAGCTTGAACAGAATCCGATCACTGCCAGTAATACTTTCCTCTATGGCAGCAATTTTGCTGGGGGAATGGACCTGTACAGACCTACTAGCACCTCATGGAATGCATGCCTAAAAGTTGCTGTAGTAATTACTGCTAAAGGTGGGCTGACTATGTACTGATTTTGGCTAATAAATGCTCTTGTTTCTGTTTGACGTAGGTGTCTGAATACTTTTGTCTACATAGTATAAATACAAAAAGGAATTTCTGAGCTGAATGCTCCCCATTTTTATTTCCCTAACTTCACAAAAATATAATACACATAATGTTAATCAATAGTACTGAACTAATCACTAATGGTATTGCCTAATCTACAATATCAGAAATCACTCACATTTCATTAGGTGTTTTAAAAGGTTTCTATAAAGTCATTTTTGCAGTAATTATCAAAAGTAGCACTAACCCATTACTTCTCGGTAACACTGCTTGCATATCTTCCAGCTGACTACGTCGAATGTCAATTTTCTGCTTGAGAGATTCAACAAGTTGAGTTTCTTCTTCAGAAGCACCCTTATAACTAAAAGAACATTTTTGATAATGCAATATTTTATGCACTTGTAAAAACTATTAAAATCTACAACTAAAAATAAAATTCTCAAGAATCGGAGAAAAGAGATAATGAAGATATTTCTTAAGCTGATTTTTTCAAATCTGTATTTTCACGTCAAAAATTAACAATTTTTCTCAACATTGATAAATTTTTGAATATTGCAACAATGAATAGCTACACTGTTCTATTCTACACAAATACAATAAAGTTAAAATAAATTAAAAGTTTCCATAAAACACTATAAAATTTGATGCTCAGGTGTAACTCAACAAGGATATACCTATATATAGATAGATATCCTTATATACAGAACAGGACAAATCTTCCTGATCTAGGAGTCAAGTGATACAATTCCAATTTCAAAGAATAATGCACAAATGTAATGTGTGATGATGATGCTGGAAGGAAATTTGCTGTCTCTTTTTTACTTTTTCTTTCTTTTTTTCTTATTTGCTTAAAAAAATTCCAATAAAGAGGTCCATAATGTTCTTTTTCCATTCTTCCCCATCACACATCTCAAAAGATTTAAATTTTAGATTTTGATTTTATTAAAATACATTTAGCTGAGTTACATTCTGCAAATACAAACTCAGAGTACTGTATCTAATTTCGTATAACCTGCAGACTGAGAGATTCAGTGTGAAAAAAATAATAATAAATTGCCGTAGTATAATCCACACCTGTCATGTTAAACCATAATTTCTGACAGAAGCAACATAATTCACAGGATGAGCCAGAAATCCCAAGAGGTAAGAAGGAAATAATTATATTTAAAAAAGGAACTGTGATTTCTAGGTATGTATGGCAGCCAAAACGTTAGCTGCACTCGCACGTAAAAAAAAATAAAATAAAAAAAAAATGAACATTTGGAGAAATGTTTTTACTTATGTAGGAAATGCAATTGAAGAACTATTTTTTTATGCAATCGCCTGGTTTATTTAAATATTTATCATAGTGTGACATGAATTTGTCTATCTCTTTTTGAAATAATTGCCGTCCAGCTTGCGATAACCATTCTCATATAGCATTTTGGACGTCTTCATCACAGTGATATCGCTGCTTCACAAGGTCATTTTTTCATGGGGCCAAATACATGGAAATCACAAAGTGAAAGTTCTATACTGCAGGAAGGGTGTTCCCACACCTCCCATTTGAATTTGTCAAGGAGGGCTTTTGTGACACGTGCTGAAAATGGTGCCGTGTTTTCATGCAGAAAGACAATGCATCAACGGTTTTCCTGGCTGTCAATCTTTAATCGCCTTTTGCAGATTCTTAAGGGTTTCACAATATAATGGCGCATTAATCGTGATGACCTTCAGCATGAATTTATAATGCACAACACCTTGATTGTTAAAGAAAAGGGTGAGCATAACTTTTCTGGTGGAAGGAACAGCTTGGCCCTTTTTCGGAAGTGGAGAATGTGAATGTTTCCACTCACACGAAGCCTGCTTCATTTCTGGTGAGAAGTGATGGACCCAAGTCTTGTCTCCGGTCATGATATGGTCTAAAAGTTTATTTCCTTCTCTGTGATAATGATAAAAAAAAAAAAGCGAGAGCTGCTCGAAAACGTTGCAGCTTGAGTTGTTTTGCAAGTAAGCGAGGCACCCATTGAGTACAAACTTTTTGAAACTCAAGACACTTAGTGATGATGTGGTGCACACTTCCATGCCAAATATGCAATTCATATGATATCTCGTCCACTGTGATTCGCCCGTTTGCACAAATTGATAGCCTTCCTTGCTGGTAATCGTCTTCAAAACCCATGCATCCTTTCTCAAACAACAAACACCATTTTGCAATCACCTGCCACAAAAATGATTTGTCACTGTACACTTCAATTGTCATTCAATTTCAGTGGGATTCTACTATCTGGCCCACAAAAAATAGATCACTGAGCGGATTTCAAATTTGGATGCTACTTCCAAAGGAGATTACATCTTTCACGAGTGATAACAGATTAACTATCCCCCTCCCCCACCATGTCAACAAAGTTAACACTGTGGCTTCAAGGAAGAATCACATCCAAATATATTTTATACAAAACAAATTGTGGGTGCATGCAACTAACTTTTTGACTGCCCCTCGTAAAAGAAGATATACACAAAAAAAATATATAATAAAGCGTATTTCATAATTTCTCACCATTTCTGTTAGTAATTACCTACTTAGTCGGGAAACTTTTTGCTGCAATTACAACTTTATAATGGCATCTCGTGGAGTGAACCAAGCATTTTAGTTCATCAGGGGTTATAATGCGAAACCAAGATTGTATGACTGCTTCTATCAATTATGCTTTATTCCTTGGTTGCTTCTGACAACATGTTTTTTAATTGGCTCCAGGGATTCTCTATTGGATTCAGGGTCAGAAATATTACCTGGCCATTCCAGTAGTGTAATATGATTTTTCTTTTTGCACACAGCAGCAACATGACAAGGAGCTGAATACTGTTGAAATGTCTAGGACTTATTATCCTGGAAAAGATCACATGTTTTGGCTCAAGCATCATATTGTAAGGGAAGTATTCAGAAAATCGAGAAACATGAATTTCAAGCTTAAAAAATCGTACAAAATATTTAACTTAATCATCCAGGTAGACCCCACTGAAACTGATGACCTTGTTCCACCGATACGAGTTGAAATTTCCCATTGCGATAGAAGTCTGGCGAGCAGGAGTTGAAGAAGTCATCCATGCAACGTTTGACATCATCATCATTAGCAAATTTTTCTCAGCGAGAAAATGTGTCAAAGACTGGAAAATATTAAAGTTACACCGGGCAAGATCCAGGGAATAAGGGGGTGCATCAACATTTTCCATTCCAGGTCATGCAATTTTTGCTGGGTCCATAAAGCAACATGTGGACGATTGTTCTGTGGTAAGAGCTCATAGTGAATCACACCACAATAATCTCACCAGCAACTCAGCATCCCCTTCCATCCATGAAGAGGTGGCTTAGTGATCTCCTGTGGGAGGTTGACCCTGCTTGTCCATGCTCTTTGTGGTGTAACATTCACATATGTGACCCATTTTTGTCCCTCATGACCAACCGATGCAAAAGCCCTCCTGTTTTTCTCTTTCACACAGAGCAACAGCAGTAAAGTAGTTTTGCATCAGGTTTGGTCGACAGCATGTGTTGCTGTGTATCATCTTCAACCTTACTGGGTCTGCCACTTCTGGGTGCATCAGACAGATCCCATACATCAATGTCGAATTTCATTTACCAGTCATTGCAAGTACTCTGTCTGATAATATCGTCACCAAACATGTTTCGCAATTTTCTGAGTGCTTCTGTAATATTAAAATATCCATAGAGCAATATTGCACACACAACTTCCATTTATATAACCATCATATTGTTGCCATGTGGAACTAATCTTCACCACAACAGTGTATGTTCTGTTCTTAGAATTTATTCTTTCGCGCATAGCACTCTGGGATGTTTACATCACTGCAGGCCTGCAGTATCTTGCATTACACACGCCACATACGATTTTTTCCAGAAACTTTCTTTATAACCTGATATATCAATGATGTATTTTTTTCCCATTTAAACTATCAAAATCACACAAATTCTGCACACACCTTTTGCTGTCATGCAACCCCAGATCATCATACTAACTGGATGCTTCATGGTAGTAGTAATGCACTCAGGCAGCAAATCTTCTCCATTTCTTCATCTTACATACTTTATTCCATCACTACCAAATATGGATATTCTGGTCTCATCACTCCAGATGATTCTGCCCCATTGTTCATCAGACCAATTAACATTGTTTATAGTCCATTCTAATCTCTTCCTTCTGTTTGGGAGATACAAATGGCTTTTCCCTTGGAATTCTAGAATTTAGACCTAAGTCTTTGAGTCGGCATCTGACAGTCCTAGCACTCATCTTCAAACCACATTCAGACAATTCATTTTAAATTGATTCAGATGATTTTCTTCTGTCACTTAAATAGTCTTTTAATTCGTCTATCACCACATGCTATTATGCACCTTTTCCTGCCTTTACACCAGTTTGGTTTTGAATTGACAGCCTGCTTATACCTCTTACACAGTTTAGAAATACCTCCTTTGGTTAGATTTCCACCTACTTATGATTTCCTCATAAGTATAGACTTCTTCATGCAAAGTTAGTATTTTACATTGCTTTCTAGGTGACCAGTCACCTCTTTTACATAAAGCAGTTGTGTTTTCTTTTTCTGGTTATTTGGCTATAACTTTTGATAGAATAAAGATCATTCAACACAATTTGTTGCATTACATTCTGCATTAATTTTTTTCTAATGATATAAGACTTTATGTTATTATTTAAAAAAAGACTGTTGTTATGAGCCATCAAAACTTCGAAATAAAATTTCCTAAAGGTTTCACAATTTTGACCACTAGCGTAAATACCTTAAGCTAAGAAGCTTAGGCCATCAGAACATATGCTTCATGAATGAATTTACAGTACCAACCTACAAAATAACTGAAATAAAATGATTCTCAATGGAATTACATGGTCGTATCAGAATAATATGACCACCCCAGAATCACAGAGTACCTGCCCATATGTGGTCGACCAGGACAGATGAGCCACACTGCATCACTTGACCACAATGGGCAGAGGTAGTGATTTGACAGACATCCAAAAAAGAATGATCATCGGCTATCGTGCAAAGGGTGGAAGCATCTCAGAAACAGCAGACTTCGTGGACCATTCGCCAGGTGCTGTATTAAGGATGTATCAAGAATGGACCACTGACACACAGAGTTTCTCCCAACATCATAACTGTGGAGCCCCAAAGGCCATTGACCCCAGAGGAAAATGTTGCCTCCATCGACTGATAAAGGGCAATCGACACGCAACAGTGCAGCAATTGACCATGCAAATGAATGCTGGGGCACCCAGGTATGTGTCCCTAATAACAGTAGAGCGAACCCTGTTATGCATGGGTCTCCGGAGTCAACGCTGCATCAATGCACCCATGTTAACCCAGGTTAACCCAGGTCCATCGGCAAAGGCGCCTGCAGTTTGCATAGGACTACCATCATTGGACAGTGGAAAAGTGGGGGGGGGGTTGCCTTCTCTGATGAATCAAGGTTTCTACTCCACAGAAGTGATGGGTGGTGGCAGATAAGGTGTCAGACACATGAGAACCAACACCAGGACACACTTGTCGGTGATAAGTTTTCTGTCTCAGGGCTGACGATCACTGATTCAGAGTCTGGAGACAAAATGGTCACTGAGCTGATCTTGCTACATACAGCCATGAGCATACAGCTCCTTAGCCTGGTCACCCAGTTCAGGGCACTATCAGTTTCAATAAAAATTCACCGATTGAGTGCACAGTGAGTACAATGATAGCACAACGATATGTCAATGAGGTGCTGCAGCTCATTTTGTTGGTTGGTTGGTTGGTTGTTTGATTTTTATGGCGCAAGGGCCATTATTGGCCAAAGAGCGCCAGAGACAAGACAGACAAGCAAACAGTAATAAAAACGTGGTAAAAAGCTTAAAATCTGGCTGATCATGTAAAACTGAAAAATGAGAACGATGGAAGGGATAAAAAGATAATGAAACATACAGTATTAAAAACATGATACAATGATTAAAATCTAGCTGATTCAGTAAAACTGAGAAATGAGGATGATGATAAGGCTAAAATCTAGATACGTTTAAAATAGTCAATTTGTTTAAAAAATGAAAAAACAGCAACAGTATTGCAGTGGTCATTGAGGAGCCGCTGCAGTGTAGCGGCGTCCTCGGTCAACAAATGAGAATGAAAGAAATGAAAACGTACATCACGAAAACGAACACAGGTACACAGAAGATGAGTGACGGTGAGTCGGCAATTGCACGTCTCACACATCGGCGCAGTGTCGCCATACAGCAAAAAGCGGTGAGTGAAACGACAATGCCCAATGCGGAGACGCGCAAGCACCACTTCCTCCCTGCGGTTCCGACGATATGTGGATTTCCAAATTTCAAGATTAGGTTTGATACGATGCAGTTTATTTTCCACCTGTTGGTCCCACAGACCTTGCCACGTTAAACTTGATATGGTCGCGAACCAGAAAGCGGAAATCCCGATGAAACAGTGGCAAGGGTGTGACGACCAAAGAGGAAGCAGATCTAGCAGCCGCATCAGCACACTCGTTACCCGAGATTCCAACATGCCCGGGAATCCAACAAAATTGTATCTGGACACCGGCCTCAAGCAAAGAGCAAAGAAGCCTTCGTACGGTAAAAGAAAAGGGTGGTCACAGCAGTCCAACGATGACAATGACTGTACAACACTCAAAGAATCAGTGTACACCGCAGCCCGTTGATGAGAGCCCGACTGAACATGAAGTAGAGCAAGATACACAGCATGCATCTCCGCCGAAAACACCGTGGCCTCAGCTGGGATCCGCACGACAGATACGTCATCAATACAAACCGCCGCGGATCCAACGACTCCGTGAATCTTGGAGCCATCAGTGAAGATGGGAGTGTATTCAAAATTGAGGGCACAGTGTTCAGAGAAGAGCTGCTGTACACTGACGCAGGGAGGAAGATTTGTGAGGAGACAATTAATGCGGAGGATGAACAATGTGACAGATAAAATGCAACCTTGAGGAACACCTTGTTCTTGATGGAATGTTGCCGATAGCGTCGTACCCAGGCGCACCTGGAACACCCGATTGCGAAGAAAATTTAAAATAAATGTCGGAAGATTTCCTCGCAATCCACATGCGTGGAGGTCACGGATAATACCGTGCCGCCACGCTCGATCATAAGGCTTTTTCAATATCGAAAAATACAGAAACCAGGTGCTGCCTACGCACGAACACCTCGCGCACAGATGTCTCAAGGTGCAGGAGATGATCGTGAGGTGAACGATGACGACGAAAGCCGCTTTGTGATGGTGAAAGTACTTGATGATATTCTAAAAAATGAATTAACCGGGAATTAACCATGCGTTCAAGAACTTTACACAGACAGCTAGTGAGAGCAATTGGACGATAACTAGAGGGAGACTTAGGATCCTTGCCAGGTTTGGGAAAAGGCAGAACAAAAGCTTTTCGCCAAGATTCCGGGAAACTGTGCTCAGACCAAATACGATTGTATAAGATTAAGAGATTCTCGAGAGACGACTGCGAGAGATGACGGAGCATGTCATAATGGATGCCATCGGGACCGACCGACGTAGCGCCGGACCGATGCAGAGCCACCCTGAGTTCAACCATGCTGAAGGGGGAGTTATATCCAGTGTCGAGAAAAGGCGCAAAGGAGATTCTCTGGCGTTCCGCAGTGAATTCTATTCTTTGAAAAGAAGTAGGATACGCCAGGTCACTCGACACAGAGGCAAACTCCTCCCCCAAACAATCAGCAATCTCCCCAACTCCAGCATATGTGCAGCCGTTACTCTCGAGAATGGAGATCTGGTGAGAGCTGTAGTTACCCCGGATCTTACGAATCTTGTCCCACACACTTTTCGAACTGGCACGTGAAGTGAGAGATGAAACATACTGAATCCAAGACTCCCTCCTGCTACGTCGACGCACCAACCGAGCATAGGATTTTGCTCGTTTGAATGTAACGAGATTAGCATCGGTTGGATAACGCCGAAACGTAGACCAGGCCTTATGTTGAGCTCTCCTAGCCGCTGCGCATTCAGGGGTCCACCAAGGCTTCGGACTTCTGGAGAGTGTCGTCGATGTTTTTGGTATAGAAAGATCAGCTGCCTGAAGAATACAATTTGTGACTTCAAGAACCGCTGCGTCGATTGACTCTTGGGTCACCATTGCAGAAAATATCAAAGCTGACGGTGTGAAGACCTCCCATCTCGCACGCTCCATCCTCCAACGAGGAGGGCGGGAGGCAGAAGATGGCATGTTCGCATGATGCGAGAGGACAATTGGAAAGTGGTCGCTCCCGTGGAGGTCGTTACACACCGCCCACGACCAGTCAGCAATAATTGATGGTGATCCCAAGGTCAAATCGATCGCACTGAAGGATCGTGTCGGTTCATGGAAGTACGTGTCAGCACCGGTGTTAAAAAGGCACAAAGAGGCCGAGGACAGAAGAGACTCTATGCGACGACCTCTCGTGCTGATGCTGACACTACCCCACAAATGATGATGGGCATTGAAGTCACCTAGTATTAGAAAGGGTGAAGGCAGCTGATCAACCAATCTCTCCAGTACCGAGACGCTCACGTTCTCGTCCGGCGGCAGATAGACACTGCAGACAGCAAGAGGTACAGGCAGAGAAATACGAACCGCCACGGCCTGCACAGTTGTGGAAACCGCGACGGAAGATACCGGAACCCTGTGAGGGACGAGAATAGCGACTCCCCCACAGGCTATATTTCCAGACGAGTTATCTGTCCGAAATGCACTGTAGCCTCGAACTGAAAGCAGGTCCGATGGTTTAAGCTTCGTCTCCTGTAGACAAAGGCACACCGGAGAGTAAAATGAAAGCAGATGTTTCACTTCATCAAAGTTCGTCCGAAAACCTCGACAGTTCCACTGAATGATTGAAGCCATGGTTATAAGTGAAATGAAAATGATCAAACGAAGTCCGGCTCCATCGCCTCTGCCGGGGGTTCCCCCAGATCTGGAGGCGTGTGACCAGGGGCTAAGATGGGAGCATGTTTTTGTCCCAAGTGTCTTACCGGGAGGCGCACGAAGTTGAGTCGTTTCCTGAGATTTTGGAGGAGAAAAAATGCTTTTCTTATCCTGGGCTTTGGTCTTTTTGTTAGAAGAAGTGGCCTGAGTTCCCTTGTTGGTGGTGGGATGAGTCTGCTTCGGCGAAGTGGTGGGTGGCGCTTTCAGACCCCTAGCTCGAGACTGGAGTGCCTCCAGTCCGGCTGCGATGATGTCGTTTACATTGTATGGACATTTAAGGGGGATCTCAATGTCGGTCTGAATGGCAACCGTAGATTTGGCAACCACCACTGAAGCGTATGATCGCTGATCAGATGTAACAGGAACCACTTTTCTTCTGGCCTCAGGATAGGAAATATTTTCCACCGTTTTGATCCTTTGGATTTCCTTCTCCTCCTTCCACTTGGGACAATCTTTGGCTGATGCCGCGTGTGAACCCCCTTGCAGTTCACACAAAACTCAGCCTCGGCCACACATTCCTGCAGAAGATGTTCTGTGGCACCACAGCGTGCACACCGGGGATTGCTCCTACACGACTGCTGAGAATGGCCATAAGACTGGCACCTAAAACATCTCAAAGGGTTAGGGATGTACTGGCGTACCTCGAGGTGGAGATACCCTGCCTTGATGGATGTAGGCAGGGAAGGACTATCAAAAGTTAAAATGATGTTCCGGGATGGAATGGACTGCCCATTCCGCCTGAATAGAATATGCCGCACACCCGTAACGTGTTGACTCCTCAGTTCTTCAAGTAATTCTTCCTCAGCACACTCAACGAGGTCCTGAGAGGAGACAACACCTCGAGATGAATTTAGGTATCCATGAGGTGTTATTTTTACCGGAGTCTCAAGCAGCGTGGTGGTGTTAAGAAGTGTAGAGCTGTAGGCCACAGTGGACATTTCTACCAGAAGATCTCCAGATTGGAGCTTCTTTACGCTCTTAGGAGAGCCTGCGATGGATTGAAGTGCTTTATTTATCCAAAATGGACTTTTGGCACTCAGAGGCTTTGAAGGGTCTAATGAATGAACAAAAAAGAAACGAGCATTCGAAAAGTCAGGCACATGCTTTTTAGCGGAAGGGGATGAGCCTTCCTCATTACTTCTTTTGCTTTTTGGTTCGTGGGAAACTTTATTTTCATCCATAAAGAAAAATTAATAATTCGTCCGCCGACTTCCCCACCCACAATCGAGCCCAACGAGGGAGAGCCTGAGGTCCGCAAGCCCAAGTGGACGCAGGACACGACTCTAGGGATAGCAAGCGGATATAGCAAGTTGATAGGGCAGACATGCGCTCGGTGAGCACCCAGACTTTCCCATGCCTGGGGAACACCCCTTTGGCATGCCCACCCTATCCCCAGACTCACCCTGTCGTACGAGACGACAAGCCGTTAGAGGTCTGGGCTCCACTCGGCCACAGACCTCATTGACTAGGAGTGGGTTAGTTCCCAGCCGCCCGTTTAGGGTGAAGCAGGGGGCAAAGAGGAGTGTTGGCAACTGGCGACAACAACACCCAGGCCTCCAGAAACCTCAGCCTCCAGCATCCCCTTTTCCACCTTACGGGTCACCGCACACGGCAAACGTGCAGGCAGGTCTAGCTAACCAGCTCGGAAAAACAAAGAAAGAAACATGAAATGGAGAAGACAGGAAAGAAAACGAGAAACTAAAATCCTGAGCTGGCGCATAATCACAACCTCAGCAACCTACAACTGAGGCGGGTTCATGTCAAGTGAAAAAACATAAAAAATGTGAAATTCATCACATATAGTACATGTTGGCTCAGGCCGTGGGGACGCCATCCCCATCAGCTGGATGAACAGCTGTCCCTTCGGTGATGTAATCGTTCAAGACGAAATGACAAAATGATCCGTCACAAGGTCAGCTCGGGCCGTGGGGGCGCCGCTCCCCAAATAACTGGAAAACCAGTTATCCCCGTGCGGGGGCTCATTTTGTTGCCATATCTCTGTGGTATCACTTATGCCCAGTTTCAACAAGACACTGTCCCTCTGCACACTGCCAACATCAGCAGACAGTGCCTACAAGGTGTCCAGATGCTTGCCTTGGCCAACACGGTCCCCAGATTTCTCCCCAATAGAAAACATGGGTGGTCATTAAAGATAAGTTAAAGCTGTCTATGAACGGTGATCAGTAAGCTATTAAGATTCAATTGCAAGTTAAAAGATGAACTTTATTCACAATTAAAATCACTAGCTAACATTATAATAAGTTAAAAGACACATGCAAGATCTTTCTGGCTTGCCTTAAGCCCATCCTCAGGCCAAGTGCAACAATGCTGTGCTGACATACCAATTAAGTACAAGCAGGAAGAGCTCCAAAGATGCATCAGTCATTACGTAATATGTGAAGTTCAGGAGTCACATTGTACATGTATGCAAAATACACTATTTATTAACAGCTACGGGTTCTGTTTTATCAGGAATATACACATTTTCAATATAGTACCTCAATGACTGTGGCAATATATATGACGAATCCTCATTGCAGCAGATGTTTAACAAACTGCAAATGTATCATCATCATCATCATTGTCAACCATTATCAATCCACTGCTGGACGAAGGTCTCCCCAAGTTTCCTCCACAACGGTCTGTCTTGTGCCAGTCTCCTCCATGTCACTCCCGCATATTTACGAATTTCATCCACCCATCTCCCATGTGGTCTTTTTCTGGGTCTTTTCCTGTCCCTTGGAATCCAATCTAAAATTTCGGCTGTCCATCTATGGTCTGTCCTTCTGGCAGTATGTCCAGCCCATTGCCATTTCAGGGATTTAACTCTGATCATGATGTCTTCCACTCTCGTCATTTTTCGGATCCACGAGTTCCTCTTCTTATCTCTCCTGGTTATACCAAGCATGCACCTCTCCATGCTTCTTTGAGTTGTCTGCAGTCTTTGTATGTCTCTTTTAGTTAAGGTCCACGTCTCTGCACCATACGTAAGCACTGGAAGGATGCATTGATCAAACACTTTTCTTTTAAGACATAATGGCATATTGCTCTTGAAAATTATGCTGTTTCTTCCAAAAGCTCTCCAAGCAAGTTTTGTACGCCGATTAATTTCTTCATCAATGTGACCCTCACTTGATATCTGCTGTCCAAGATAAACATACGTATCTGTTATCTCCAGTTGTTCTCCATCAATCGATAAATCTTCATTTCTTGTAAAAGCATTGAACATCACTTTTGTCTTCTGAAAGTTCATTTTTAATCCCACTTCTTTACTCTTGTCAGCAAGTTCCTGGATCATACTCTGCAGCTCTGATGGGGTAGTTGCAAAAATGACTACGTCATCAGCAAAACGAAGGTGGGTTAGATAATCTCCATTAATCTTTATCCCTTTGTTTTCCCAGTTCAGTGATTGAAAGACATTTTCCAATGTGGCATTAAAGAGCTTCGGAGATATGGTGTCACCTTGTCTCACTCCCTTTCCAATTTTTATGTGTGTTGTATTTTCAAACAGCCGAATCTTTGCACTTGCATTTTCATAGATGTTATTAATAATATTAATGTATGCATCTTCAATACCGCAGGATTTCAGAGCCGTGGTAACTGCTGATGGTTTCACCGAATCAAAGGCTTTTTCATAATCGATAAAAGCCGTGCACAATGGAAGTTCATATTCCCTCGCTCTTTCAATTAGTTCTCTCAGTACGTGGATATGATCTATTGTGCTGTAGCCACTCCTGAATCCAGCTTGCTCTCTCGGTTGAGCCATGTCCAGTGTTACCTTCAAGCGGTGTGAAAGAACTTTAGTGAAGATTTTATAAACCACTGATAGGAGGCTGATAGGTCTGTAGTTCCTGAGATCCTCAATGTCACCTTTTTTATGTAGCAGGATCATTGTAGCATTGTTCCAATCCTCAGGAACCTTCCCTTCATTAAGGCATCGAGTGAAAATTTGGGCGAGTACTGTTTCAATTTCTCCACTTGCTTCTTGTATGATGTCTATAGTAATTCCATCTTCTCCTGGAGCTTTCCCCCACTTCATGTTCTTGATTGCATGAGCAACTTCTGCTGGGAGGACTGGAAGAACTCTGGTACCTTTCATGATGTCTGGAGTACATGTATCATCCCTTTCATATAATTTGGAGTAGAAATCTTTCACTCTTGTCAAAATTTCGCCTCTATTTCTTGTTATAGAACCATCTTCTTTTCTCAGAGCCATAATCTGTTTTCTTCCCTTACTGAGATGTCCCTTTGCTATCTTTAGGCTTTGGTTGTTTTCAATTGCTTTCCTCACTAGCTCACAGTTGAATTTCCTTACGTCTTCAGTGATACTTTTTCGTGCTGTCTTGCATAGCTCTATATATTCCACTTTGGAAGTCACATCTTCTTTAGTTGTCCTCATCTCTCTTCTTTTTTGCATCAACATTTTGGTTTTTCCTGATAATTTGTTTACATGCAACTTGTTCTTAGACCCAGCTAATTTTGTTGCTGTTTCCATAAGAGCTTTGGTTACTTTTCTGTTAACTTCCGAAATATCCACTTCTTCCGATGTTAGGCCTTCTAAAGCAGAGAATCTGTTCTTCAGTTCCAACTTGAAAGTATTATGGTGTTTTTTAAGGTTGGTTATGTCAATACATTCTGTTTGTCTTATGAGCTTGCCACGTTCCAGTTTAGTGTTGAGGTGCATCTTACATCTCACCAATCTATGGTCACTACCTGTGTTGAACTTGTTCAGCACACTGCAGTCTTCGATGACGAATTTTTTGTTACACATAATAAAATCAATTTCACTTGTCGTCCCAATTGGATGTCTCCATGTCCATTTCCTGTGTGGCTTTTTCTTGAAAAAAGGAATTCAAGATAGAAAAATCCTTCTGCCTCTGCAAACTCAACGAGAGTATTTCCACGCTGGTTTCTGTTGCCGTGACCGAATTTACCTACTGAAGTTTCATTCTGTTGCCGGTGCCCTATTTTTGCATTGAAATCTCCCATAATTATCTTCAAGTGCTGCTTACCTTTATTATTTAGATGACGAATTTCCTCATAAAATTCTTCAATTTCTTCTTCAGGATGACTTGTGGTGGGTGCATAAGTTTGAATAATCTGAGCCTGGTATCTTCTCGATAGTTGGATAACGAGTCGTGCAGCTCTGTCAGAGGAACTTTCAACTTCTACCACTTTATCCTTCAGTTTCTTGTTTATTATAAATCCAACACCACTAGTTCTGCCAGTATCTGTCCCACGATAATAGAAGAGATGTCCACTTTTCAGTTCAATGAGATCTTCTCCTTTTCTCCTTACCTCACTTAGCCCGACGATGTCCCACTTGATCCTTTGTAGTTCCTCTTCCAATTCAAGAAGCCTTGAATCAGAAGATAGGGAGCGTCCGTTGTAGGTAGCCAAGGTCAGCATCAAATGGCAGCCTAGTCCGGTCCTCCGGGGATTCTTAGCACCCTCTGCCTTCATGTCGCACTGGCCGCTGCCTTGGCCAGGTACATTCCAGCTGCCGGAGACTGAGGGCCAAGATTTAAGTTGTAGAGTCATTTTGGAGGTGTTTGGCCATAACTCACCACGCTGGCCAAGCGGGTTGGTGAGTGTGGGATAGCATTTCCTCTGATCCCGATGGTATAGTTATACCGCTATTTGCGGTCGTCAGAGCCCCTTTAGTGGGAACAGGATGCACCACGAGAAGGCGGGGTTGACATTTGTCAAGGAGAGGCTGTGATGTTACGCATCACCTGACCGAAAATGTATAGTCTTTCTGTAAATAAAACAGTAAATTTATTTGAAGCAGGAGCAAGTATCTTTGTCTCTTCCCAAACAGGAGTAAGTCAACCTCCTGCTACCAGTCTGGCGAGGGCCGACTGGTAGCAGGAGGTTGACTTACTCCTGTTTGGTAGTAGCTCTAGACCTGGTGCCGTATTGGTGTTCAGCTACACGAACACCAATAGAGCGAAGTGTCGAGCCTATATAATTTTGTCACTGGTCAATGAGTTATTGGATTTTAGAGGGGATGCTGTACACACCATGCTTCATATTAATATTCAAAATGTCACAATCCGATTTAATTAACAAAAAATAAATTACAACACGAACATGCAGATTTCAGTTCAATAGGTGTAAAAGAGTACAAATTAAAAACTAGATTGCAAGCTTTCACCACTGAAGACGGGCGGCTTCGTCAGGTTAATGTTTACAACGTTGAGTACAGAATCATACTGTGAAAATTTAAACAAACAGAAAAAACACACGTAAGAAGTACGTTATGAGCACATGATGTTAAACACGAGATAACAAGTGAGATGATCATGTTTGTGGAGGTTGTGGAGGTATATCTAGGAGGATATGCCAGGCAGCTGGTAAATCTGTGGAAAGATCAAAATTGCAAATGCTTTTGAGTGTTAGTATTTCCACGGTTTCCCTGAAGGCAGTGGTTCTATATATGGGCTAATTTCTTGAGGTTGTCCCACTGAGGAAAGGCACCGTGGTTCACAACTTCCTTCGCTAGAGCGGTTGTAAGCTTTTGGTTCTTAATGTCATGCTTGTGCTCATTAATTCTCAATCTGAAGGACCTTTTTGTCATGACACTGTAATGTTTTATAGAGCGATCTTGATAGAGCAGAGGGATGGAGTAGACTCCTGCATCTGAGAGTAGCATGGTTGGATCTCTTTTCTAAGCCTTAGGATAGCTGACAAAGACTTCTGCGGCTTTAGACCGACATCGAAGCTGAATTTTCTGAGGGTATTCTTGGGAGGAAAAGCTAGGGCAGGGATGTATGGGATTGAGCCCAGGAACCAACTCGATGCTTTTGACAGGCACTTTGTAAAACAGCAACCACAGTTGGGTGATAGGTGATACATTAGCTAGTGATTTTAATTGTAAATAAAGTTCATCTTTTAACTTGCAATTGAATCTTTATAGCTTCCTGATCATCGTGCATAGGCACCTTTTACTTATCTTTAATGTTTCATCAGCACGAAATCTCTTTGCTCATCACATGGGTGGTCACTGGCAGACAACTTCATGCCTCTGCATGACCACCCTAGCAATGTCGATGAATTATGGACTTGAGTCAATGACGCATGGTTGACGTTACCTCAGGACACCATCGGGGGACTTTTCCACTCAATGTCACGCCATGTTGCCGAATGTATATCTCAGTATGGCAGTCATATGACTATCTCAGGCCACATTATACTGTCCCCTTGCCCATCACATTCATGTAACGAATCAGAAATCAAAGCACTTCTTTTTCACCTACTTGTCTACATGTGTGTTAAGTTTCATATATTCCTTCATAGTGTGGCATTTTATATGCCGAGCAGCGTAGATACAATTTACATTCACAGGCACATTCAGGTAAAAATCAGATACAATAGTAATGAAAAGCTTACCTTTTTAAAGCTTGGTTTATCTGATTTAACCGATACCACTGATGTGTAACACCTTTAACACACTGTGCTTGAGACTTGCTGAGTTCATCAATAGCTTTTCCATAAGCCTTATGAGTATTCTGGGAATAGTAAATATAATAAGCAATAGTAAATATAATTTCAGTAACAATTTTATAATGCTCTACTTTATATCATCAGTTTTGAAAAACATCATTTATAAAATTTAACAGAATGTACTGCAAAAAAATCTGATGGCAATTTCATCTTACAATATTGTTACTGTTCTTTTTCACTCGATGATATACAGTTAAAGACATCTAAAACATTTTCTAGGCAAATTTAACATGCTTAAACAATTTTAAATTTGTAAGCATAAGAATGTGTGAATACACATACACTTACTCTACATTTATTGTACGAATACCACTATTTTTGGCACATTTTCATCAATTTGCAATATGAACATCGTGCACCTTGGTTTTCCTTATTGTTATAAATATACATATTTTAAGAAGGATTGAACATTTAACAATTTATTATACTGTAATCAAATAAAATTTGTTTAAGGAAATAATGTTACTATTGGTAAATTTAACTTACCTTAAAAAATTTATCAATAGCAACATTATTTTCTTAAAAAATTTTTATTTCACTACAGTATAATCAATTATTAAATAACCGATCCTTCTAAAGTATGTATATTTATATATAACATAAGAAAACCAAGGTACACGATGTTCATATCACAAATTATTGAAAATGTGCTAAAAATTGTGATATTCCTACAATGAAAATGTAGGAGTGTATGTGTATTTGCACATTCTTATGCTTACAAATTTAAAATCATCTTATATGCAATTGGGAAACCAATTTCCCCGAAGAAATAATTCTTCATAAATAAAAGGTAGGCATTGCAATGCTATTTTTGGCATATTTTCACTGTAATATTTACACGCTTGAAAATTTTCATCATCCGCATCAGAACGATGAAAATTTTCAATTTTCAAGTTTTGCTGATGATAGTGGTTACATGGAATACAGTGAAAATATGCCAGCAATAGCATTAAAATCATCTTACAATAAATTCCCATGCAGTTGCATTTTCCAAAATGCACAACTGTCAGAAAAACTAGGAGTTGCATATGCACTAAAATTCTCTACTTGTTTTAATGACAACATTGATCAAATTAATAAAATAATGCAGTTCTTTCAAAATGCAATGTATCTCATTACATCTCCTGTATTCAATCTAGACTGCAGTAGCGCAAGCATAACTTAAAGGTGCTACATAAGACATTGTGCTGCCTGTTCAATTTATTATGAACAAATGACCAAACAAGAACTCTTCCAGTAGCACAACATAACTGAAAATGTTACAAAAAATCATACACTGTCATGTGAACACATGGTTCTGCAAATGCGATAGAAAAAGGTAAGGAAATCTGCAGATCTTACATCATTTAAATGTGGGTTCACTGTTAGAGCCTGACTGGCTGGACTTTTATAACAAGGGACATAGAAGAGTTTGTGGGGTAAATCAAGTGCCATAGTGTCAATTGGCACACATTGTTAGGTTCACTACCTGAATCGGAAGCCATCTTGACAGCCGAGTAGACCAAACATGCAAATGAGTGACACACAGTGTGGTACCAATGCAATTAACTGGTGGACTTATCCTAGAAGACTCATATGCACCAAAATTCAGGAAGTACTGTATTTATCTGGGATGCATTTACATGGCACAAGCTAAAAACCTTTTGTGTCTCTGCAAACACCTTACTTACTTCCTCAGCATATACAATGCACAGCAACCAGGTACTTCCAAGGATATATCATTTTTATCGCAACAAAGTATGCACATTTCCAAATGGCAACTGTACCATCATTAATCATGTTCAGTTCACATTTGAGTGCCCAGGAGAACATGAAGGACATTTACTGCACTTTCTCTGGTCTGACCATCTGCTAGAATAATGGTTTTCCTTCAGAAAATAGATGCATTTCTTTTACAAGTTCTTTTTTTATCTGTACATTTTTTATAATGATAGTTAATGCTTTCTTTTCATTTCAGTACAGGCAAATAATGTTTAATTCTTTCATTTTACTCTTACAAACTCATTATATGTATAAAAAATCCAGCATAATAGCAGATCAGTGAGCTTTGCTATACTACACAATGGCAGTAATCAGCACTGCTCTACATCCATGTTAGTATATGATTTCTTAATATTTAATATTATGCATTTATAACCTATA
This sequence comes from Macrothele yani, assembly GCA_039090855.1. Lineage (NCBI taxonomy): Eukaryota > Metazoa > Arthropoda > Arachnida > Araneae > Macrothelidae > Macrothele > Macrothele yani. Next base: position 39,883,918 of record CM077010.1, on the reverse strand, counting down.
TTTCTATTCACATGGACCTGTTACCAGGCCTTGATTTCATTTTTAGCAGTAGCAACACTTGCTAGTGGCTTTATTTTTTACTAGCGAATTGCATTATCTACTAGCAAAAGTTTATTAACATTATACAAAAGAAACTTTAAGATGTCCCCCTCCATTAGCCAATCATGGCAAATTTTGATTTCACCCCTGTAACTGTCACATTGCAATGCTGAAAAGATTACAAATATTCAGATCAAAAACTCACATTTTCATGATCTAACAGTTTAATTTTAACAATTTAATTCAAATGCAAATATTTAAAAAAACATTTTTTTTAATAACAAAACACCCAACTCGAAAATACATACATATTCCCGAAATTGTTTTTATTAGACATGCTAATTGTATTTAACTTCAATAATGGAAACTCACCTTAAAGGTTATTGTTCCTCTTGCTACATTTGCCGCATATATATTTCCTGCTGACTTGTCATAATACGAGATGGACATCCCTTCCCTGTGTCTTCGTATATACATTTGCAAGTTTTTGGAGTCATTTCATTATCACATGTTTTTTTTCAGCCAACACATTGCAATTACTTACACATATTCATCACACACACACTAAATTTCCTTATCTTCAACATATATTTAAAAGGCTAAAAACACTATACACAACTTGCACTCTACTCATCAAAGACTTTAACCCTAATCCTCTTGGTCGCATTGCTTCCCACATCCTTATATTCTCAACATTTTTACATACATTCGTATTAAAAATGCTATCTATGTACACTATTTACAGATGCCTTATTCCATCAACTCAATTCATTTATACAATGGCTCAACCTTGCTCCTCTAACCTTACTTAGTCTTCCGACGGGAAACCAGATACGCTTAACCATCCATACTGTAAACCTCACCACCATGACTTCATCTGCCTCAAGCACTTTCCGCCAGACCCTAGCCGTCTTCAGGAGGCTTGTCAGAACAACCATTTCCCTCTGCAGCCGCATAGCAAGTAATGCAATTGTCTCCGGTCCTCTGCTCTCTCACTGTACAGTATCTCTCGATGTTTGCTTGTGGCGCCATCTGTTCTTTGATTTGGTCAAAATCTAGCATTGAAATTTTTTTTCCATTTCTTTTCTGTTCTATTTTAATCAGGGCCTTCCAATTATCATTAAGTATATTTGGGTCATTAGAATTACATAATCTATCCCTATTTTTTTCAGTAAGTACTGACTCAGCTATTCTCAAATGTCTTTCTGTTTTACATTTTTTAGTTATTCTAATGTCTTCGAATTTTGGATATTCATTGTTTTCCAGGCAATATTGAATTAAGGCAATTTTAGTTTCTTTTTTTCTTTTTTTTTTTTTTTGCCAATTTTTTAAATGTTGCTGTAATCTGTGTTTTAATTTGTTTTTGGTACTACCAATGTATGAAACCGGTAGATTCTTTGATGTGGGTATTGCATACACTCCTGCTTGCTCCAAACAACTCATTTTTTCATTGCTTTTTAAAAAACATCAAATTCTTGATTGCATTTACTTTATATCCAAGTTATATTTATTAAACATCTTATTAATTTCGGATGACACCCCTTTGAGATGTGGGAAAGCACCAATATGCAGGGTGATCCATTTAAACCAGTACCCTGAAAAAAACTTACATTTTTGCAAGGGATCGCACAAGGAACTTCTTTTTTTCAATAGAAGCAGCAACTCAATGAAAACTGCCACCGTGAAGAAGATTGTTGACCGTAACTGAAACTCAGCTCATGATTTGTTTGTTGTTGCGTTGTCATTCACTTGCGTGCATTCGGAAAAGTGCAGTAGTACTCTGTTCCAGAGCGTGTTTTTTTAGTGAAATCGTATTGGGTAACCAATTCTGTCATCAAAACGCAAAAGCATGTCGAAGAGAGTTTGGAGTTTGAAAAGTGCCAAGCAAGTCAACAATTCTGTCGATGGCAAAAAAACTGGAGCAAACTGGTTCTCTTCTCAGCGGTAGCGGTAAACATCACCCTCCGATGCCCCAAACGCGTGTGGACGATGTTCGGCAACGTTTACTTCAATCTCCGACGAAATCGTTGCGCAGATTAAGCCAACAGACAGGATATTCATACAGAACTTGTCAAAGAGCAGCGAAAAAAGCCAATATTCAACCATTTAAAGTGCACATAATCCATCAGCTGCAGGAACCGGACAAGGGAAAGAGAGTAAGTTACTGCAAATGGTTTCAAAATGTTCTTAATTTGCGATCTGATATTCTCTCCATCACATGGTTTACGGATGAATCCTGGTTTCATCTGTCAGGCTACGTCAATTTGCAAAACAGCAGATACTGGGCTGCCGAAAACCCACACGTTATGTGTGAAACACCGATGCATTCACAAAAGGTCGGTGTATGGTGTGCGGTTTCGTCTACGAAAATTATTGGCCCTATTTTTTTCTCTGAGACTGTCAATACTAACGTTTATTGCCACATATTCAATGAATTTGTGGAACAACTTGATGACATTGAATTGACAGAGAGATACTTTCAGCAGGATGGTGCTACGTTTCACGCATTGAAAGTCTCAATGGAACTCATAACCAGCTTCTTTGATGACAGATTAATTTCAAAAAACATATGGCCTCCCCGATCTCTGGACTTAATTTCCCGACTTTTTTTTATGGGGCTACTTAAAGGATAGAGTTTACAAAACCCATCCAAAAACATTGGATGCATTGCGTGAACAATCACGACTGAAATTGGCAATGTTACTGCTCGTACTCTACATGAAACATCACTGAATATGGTGTGGCGTGTTCAACTGTGTTTACAAGAAAATGGAGGACAATTCCAACATTTGCTTTGATAAAATGATTCTCCAATACAACATGTATAATTCTCAACTTACTGTATGATTTTGTTGTTATTTATAAAAAAGTTATAAGTAAATCACATGGTACTGGTTTAAATGGATCACCCTGTATTTTAATTGTTCTTTTTTTCTTAACATTGTACTTTTATTTATTTTATTCTGAACCTCCGACGTCCATTTTTTAATACGCTGCCTTGGGTACCCATAACTTTCGGCAGTTTTATTAACATATTCCAATTCTTTTCTTTTATAATATTCCGTTGAACTGTGAGTAAATGATCTTTTTATTAACATCTTAACACCATTACATTTTTGTACAGGTGGGTGTACTGAGTCATATGGTATCATCACCGGAATATACGAAGATCTTTGATGTACTCTGTACTGCAAGCTATTTTTCTCTCTTAAAATTTCTACAGGACAGGATTCCAGGAAACACATTTGCAGTTATGAGAGATGAGCACCATTCACTTCATGGAGAATCAGGTTATGACATATGAGTGACTTTTTTTTTTTTTAATTAGTTTATTTTAGTTAGTGAGTTATTCTCTTTTCCTTCAGCACTTAAAAATTTTGACCTCTGATGACTTTCTTGGTTTAATACAACCTGGAGTGTAGTTTTTTTTTTTTTTTTTTTTTTTTGTTTCCAGAAATCTCAGCTGAAGTATAATCACAGAGTTGTATTAAAAAAAAATTGTATCTGTGTATATAATCACAGAGTTGTATTAAAAAAAATTGTACCTGTGTACATAATCATCAAAACAGAAAACTTCCTGAAAACCCAGAAAGCATGAATTGTGTAAACATAGAAAACCAGCGAAAACACAGAGTTACGTATGGTAAAAGATTCATTTAGCGGTAGCTTTTGGTCGTCCTACGACCTTGATCACCTGCGATCGACTGGATGGGATGGTTGCCAGAGCTACAATTTGAAGTTGGGGTGTTGGAAACGCAGAGATGCTTTGTTGATGAATGGAGCAACCTTTTTTAGTTTCTTTCCAAATGGGAACTGCAGAGGTGTCTTCAAGAGTTGGTGCAGATAAAGCTGTCTTTGGAAGACCATTGGAAACATCTTTTTTGTGTTCACCAAGCCTTGTATTGATTCTTCGGTATGTGTTTCCAATATACACTGACGGACCAGAGGAAGTTGAAATGGGAATAGCATAAACTCCAGGGCTGTCAAGGGGTGAGACAGGATCCCTGTCTTTAAGCAGGCACATTATTGTAGAAGGGTTTGTTTTCTGACCACTTTCAACTAATTCAATATGTACTGTCAACATCAATAGCCATGTTTGGCTTAGTGTATCACAAGGCATTTTATATTATGAGTGCAACATAATTCTCGGCCACAGGCACGACACGTTGACAGCAAATTATAGGAAATCGAATATGTACCTAATGAGGGAAATAATCCCCGTCATGTTGGATACATTTGAGCCATCGGTCAGGGAGCTGCCGAATGCCACTGCAGAAAAAAGATAGCTGTTTCGAGTTGATAAAGTCATCAATACTTGTGTGGACCTCCTCGACAGAAGTGAAGTGCGTGTCACTCAGGTGATATTGCAGGGAGTGAAAGAGGCGATAATCCGATGGGGTGAAGTCTGGAGAATTCGCCGGGTGGGACAAAATCTCCCATCCCAGGTTGGTGATCGTGTTTAAAGCTGTTTTTGCGATGAGGACGCGCGTTATCCTGAAAAACAGGACCGACCTTCTGCCCTTGCTGGTGTATTACCTTTTAGCCTCCAGTGCGTCAGTCACACGAATAAGTTGCTGACAATTAATGCTCAGCATTGACCGTTTCACCAGGTTTGAGCAACTCATAGCGTAAAACACCGCGCTAATCCCACCATATGCACAGCAACAACTTCCTGGCATGGATATTCGGTTTGGCGGTACTGGTGGTAGGCTGACCTGGATATACCCATGATTTGCGGCCGCTTAGCATTATCATAGAGGATCCACTTTTCATCACAGGTCAAAATCTTGTGGAGGAAATCCTTCTTCTTGAATCTGGAGAGCAAGGACACAGCATCATTGTAGCGCTTAGACTTGTTCGCAGCTGTGAGTTGGTGGGGCCCCCAACGGCCCTCCTTGTGAATCCATCCAATCTTGTGCAGGCGCTTTGCAATGGCTTGCCATGTTACTCTGAGTTCCTGGCCGAGCTCTGACTGTGTGCGACAGGGATCCACATCCAACAGTTGTTCCAGTTCCTCATTGTCAACTTTCTGTGTTTGTCCCGGACATTCTGCATCTCTGAGATCGAAATTTCCCTGCTTAAACTGCTGGAACTACTTCTTACACATACTGTAGGACACAGCAGCCTCACCCAAAGCAGCACAGATCATTTGCTGAGCTTCCGCGTCACTTTTTCCAGCCAAAACGCGAACAGGAGGCAGTGCCTCAAATGTTGTTTCTCGAACAACATTGCTTTCACCGTCAATTTTCGTCCGTTCTGTCACTACAGCTGTGAGCGGTTACGGTTGCCTGGAAAGCTGTTGGATGGTGCTGCAATCAGCCATTATCGTATACAGCTATTTGCATTTGCTGACATTCTATGATCGCTTGCGGTTAGGGGCCGAGAATTAAGTTGCACACCTAATACATAGAAGAAAAAAAAAGAAAAAAAAAGATCCCAGGTTTTGCTCCTTGACTCAATTCACATATGTTTAGGTAGATATTCCATCTGAATGAAAAAAAAAATTTACTCCTATTACCTAACTGAATGCATATTGTTACACTGAAAAGGTTAATATCAATCACTATATAACACCGTAAGTCTATTTTACCTCAAGTGTTTTATACTCATCATCCAACACTCCCCACTCTTCATTCAATGAGGATAGGTTATCTGAGCTCATCTAATATAAAAAGGCAAAATAAGGTACTTTGTTTAGAAACATTCTAAATACAAGCAAAGTTGTACAGGGTGTCCATAAAGTCTTTTCCACATTACAAAAATTAATATAAAAAAATATATTACAGGTACAAGAAAGGGATTGCACACAATGATAGTGCACAAGTAAAGTTTTTTTTTTCCCTGTGTCAGTACACCTCCACATGGGCGCCATTTGTGACCCAGAGGACATCTAAATGATATTCGATTTCACGCCATGTTTTGTTTAACATCTCAGAAGAGACAGAATGAATGGCATTTGTTATTTTGCTCTTCAACATCCGGAACACTACTAGAGTAAACTTGGTCTTTCACATAACACCACAGGAAAAAGTCTAGAGGGGTTATGTCGGGCGATCAAGGTAGCCATGTCAGGAGACTGTCGCAGCCAATCCATCTGTCCAGAAATATGGCATTCAGGAACTCAAGAACCATTATTGACCAATGTGGTGGGGCACTGTCTTGTTGGAAAATAACCAAAGGTTGGAATGCCTGCAACGGAGGTACTACAAAAAGTTTCAGCATGTCAAGGCACAAGTCACATGTTACCATGGGCTCTGTAGAAAAGAAGGGTCCGATGATTCTGTCATGCATCAGGCCACACTATATGTTCACTTTCGGGCTAGCCCTCTGTTGTTTGATGACATCATGGGGATTTTCTGATCCCCAGATTGGCAAATTGTGCCTGTTTCCTGTATTAGAGACATGGAATGTGGCTTCATCTGAGAAACAGACACGGTGCAGATAATCACTATTATGAGCCATGCGCTGCAACATCTCTGTCGCAAATGCAGCACGGCGAGCCTGGTCATCAGGCTGTAAAGCTTGAAGTTCTGTACCTTATAAGCATATGGATGAAGACATTTGTGTAAAATTTTGTGAACCGTGGCACGGGGAATCCCAGTTTCCAGAGAAGCACGACCAATGGTTTTCCTGGGGCTTCGCAGAAATGTCTCCTGAACAGCTGTCTCTTATGTAACCATTGATCGGCCAGCTCGGGGGTGCTCGCCAGCACTACCCGTTGCTTTAAGCTTTTCATACCAAGCTTTTATGCTTTTTGGTCTGGCTTTTCTGAAAGGATGCTGGACAGTAACCACTGATTTGGTCTCATGGAACCACAACACGCACACCACTTTTTCTTGCATGGAAGCCATTATCGATGAGATGTTCCTCTTATTCAGCAGCAGTGCTCGCCTAAAGAACAGAAAAAAACTTTATGAATGCTGCTATATTATGTTGGCAGCCATTTTATTTTAACTTGCATAGATTTTTATAATTTTTGTAATGTGGGCAAGACTTTATGGACACCCTGTATATTCAAAAGCATGAATGAAACTGAATAATTCTAACCACTGACATCTAATATTGCAATATTTAAAAAGTATGATTCTACACTGGCGTGCAAAAATTAAAGACGAGACAGTTTTTCGAATGTAACGTCATGCAGAAGTGCTCCACATCGACTCAAATCATACCATAAGATCCCCAAGATGTAAGAATATGGGACAAGTGAGCAAAACCGTCCAAACAAGGAATCCAAAGTTTACAAAGGCACTTTATTGAAAAGGTAGCTTCAAGCACAACTGGACAGAAGACAAATGTCCATGTGACAGGCGGCTGCCAAGAAAAATCCAGTCTTTAGTAGGGGATATGATCACCCCTGACTGCGTTGTAGGATTTACAATGTCTGTCCATGCTGAGGACGAGGTTGTCAAGGAGCTGTTGAGGCATCGCGGCCCATTCCTCTTGTAGCACCAATCGCAGCTGAGAAATCGTTGCTGCGGCTGGTGACGTGCTGCCAAGCGTCTCCCGAGAAGGTCCCACACGTGTTCGATTGGATTTAGGTCCGGCGACCTTGCGTGCCAATCCATGCGTTGAATATCTTCACTCTCCAACAGCCACTGTACGATTAGGTGTAGCGTTGTCATCCATGAAGAGGATCTCAGGACCCACAGCACCTCTAAACAGACGCACGTGCGGCAGGAGAACCTCGGTACAATAGCGGACACCAGTGACTGAACCTCCTTGGAAAATGTGGAGGTCAGTACGGCTATCAAGCATGATACCGCCCCAAACGAGAACTCCGCCACCTCCAAACTGGTCCCTTTTGATGATGTTGGAGGTGTGATTGCGTGTTCCCTGCTCTCTCCACATGTGTATACGTCCAGAATCACTCGTCAGACTAAATCGGCTCTCATCCGTAAATAGAACTCAACCCCATTGCTGATGTGTCCAGTTCTTGTGTTCCTGGCACCACAGAAACCGCCATCTCCGATGAGCAGGCATTAATGGCACACACTGTACTGGTCGTCGTGCAAATAGACCACCTTTGTGCAGCCTCCTGGCCACGGTAAAACGCGATAACGGACGTCCAGCTGTCTGTGCCTTGCGATTTCTCCCATTGTCTGCCTTCTGTCTCTTCTCACCTGTAGAACAATATACCATTCGTCCACCGCCGTGGTTGCTCGTGGACGACCACTGCTAAACTCTCAAACAGCTGTTCCTGTCGTTTGAAATGCTCTCCAAGCTCATGAAATGATGCTGTGAGCGATCCGGAACTGCTCGGCCACACTAGTCACACTTCAACTTTGTTCCCAATGACGCGACCTCGGGTAAAGTCATCCAGATGTCATCTACTGGATTGCCTGTTGGCCATATCACACGGTGGCAGCAACTCGACTTCGTTAAAACTGATGTACACCATGCAATAGCTTTCACCGAATTGCTTAGCATACACCGCCCGTGTGCTTTATACCCTTCCGTGTGCTTTATACCCTTCCGATACACTCTTCTCCCCCCCCCGTCATGCTGCTTATATGCGCATGCTCTACCGTACCGGACCCTAGTCTATCTCCTGAGTGGTCTTTCCGTCCGTTCTGCCTGCTCGTTCCGCTGTTATGCTAATTTCCAATCTTTGTCCTTAATTTTTGCACACCAGTGTATTAAAACTATTTCATGAAGAATTTTTTGCTGAAACCAGACCAGTTGGTGGCACCCGCTTGGGTGCACATACAAGGTCTGTCCGGAAAGTAATGAGACTCATTCAATAACAGATGTTTAATTAAAGTTATACTTACATAACATTAAAATACCTCAAAATAATATCTTTGAACATCAATTCACTGTTGCCAGCAGTTCTGCCATGCCGGTAACTTGCCTGGAAGTCGGGAACGGCTTTTATCGGGCTAAGGTTTTATTGGGCTTTTCGGGTTTTATTGGGCTTTTTCAAGTACTGTTGTAAAAAAACAAAGAAGCGACAATCAATTAGTAAGTTCTGTCTTAAAAGGATAAAAGGAGTCTCTTGATAAAACAGTGGATATTTTTTTTTAAAGCTGCTAACATACCATTCAATGCAGCAGAATTGGATCACTTTAAAACCATGACTGAAACACTGAGACCTGGACATCAATCACCCTCAGTAAAAGCCATTGGTGGAAAACTGTTTGATACTGCAGCAGAAGAAACTGAATCTCAGCTTTCAGAAAAATAAAATTAGGTAGTTTGACTCTCATCATAGATGGTTGGTGCAGTGTGAAGAATGGGCCAGTCCAAGCTATTAGATTCCATACCAGAACAGAAAGTTTTTTGCTGTATGCTGATGATACTGGATCAGAAAAGAAAACAGCAAAATATTGTGCTTCTAAATTAAAGGCGGCCATAAAGGAGTGTGAAGAAAAATTTGGCAAACCTGTTTTTGCTGTTGTAACTGAAAGCAAAAACAAAATGATAAAAATGTGGAAAATTTTAAATGAAAGATATCCAACTCTCATAACATATGGATGCTCAGCACATCTGTTGAATTTTTTAGAAAAAAATGTTTCCCCAAAGACTGTTTTAAAGCAGATTGCAGTGGTGCAAAAATATTTTCGTAACGTAGGCCTACATCAACCACATGGATGGTTCAAAGAAAAGCCTGGCTTAAGGCCAAAACTACCTAACGAAACAAAGTGCAACTTTCATCCTGATTGTGTTAAAACATTTGTGGCCAATTATCACAAATACAGAGAAATATCTTAAAAGAATATTGAGGAATTTGATCAATCTATTTAAAAAATATTGGATAAAATGGGCATTTACCGTGAAGCTATGAATCTGGAAAGGCAGTTATCCATTGCTGTTAGAACACTGGACACACTTCAGAGAGACACAATGTCTGTTTCAGTTGCTGTTGAAATATGGCTGGATTTACTACAAGAAGAAATCCTGCAGCCCTACCATCTAGATTTTAAAAAAGGTTTGAACAAGCAATTCTTGCACAACATTTTCTAGCAAACTTTATGGATCCGAAATACAGAGGTCAGAAACTTAACCAAGAACAGGAGAGCATTGCAGAAGAGTGGATATCCAAATTTCCCTCCAGGATTACACAGTCGAATAATATGACCACCTCCAGAATCACTGTGTACTCACCCAGGCGTGTCACAGAGTGCATGTGACAAGGTCAACCACACAGAGATATAAGCAGCTGACCAGAACAGATGAGCCATAGTGCGTAACGTGAGCACAATGGGCAGATGAAATGATTTGATGGATGTTCAAAAAAGAATGATCATTGTTTATGGTGCCAAAGGTGGAAGCATCTCAGAAACAGCAGATTTTGGGGGCTGTACGCGAGGTGCTTTAGTAAGGGTGTACGAAGAATGGACCGCCAGCACATTGAGTACCTCCCAACATCATAACTGTGCCCAAAGGCCATCAACCCCAGAAGAGAATGTCACCTCCATCAGAAGAGAATGTCACCTCCATCTTGCTGTTAGAACACTGGACACACTTCAGAGAGACACAATGTCTGTTTCAGTTGCTGTTGAAATATGGCTGGATTTACTACAAGAAGAAATCCTGCAGCCCTACCATCTAGATTTTAAAAAGGTTTGAACAAGCAATTCTTGCACAACATTTTCTAGCAAACTTTATGGATCCGAAATACAGAGGTCAGAAACTTAACCAAGAACAGGAGAGCATTGCAGAAGAGTGGATATCCAAATTTCCCTCCAGGATTACACAGTCGAATAATATGACCACCTCCAGAATCACTGTGTACTCACCCAGGCGTGTCACAGAGTGCATGTGACAAGGTCAACCACACAGAGATATAAGCAGCTGACCAGAACAGATGAGCCATAGTGCGTAACGTGAGCACAATGGGCAGATGAAATGATTTGATGGATGTTCAAAAAAGAATGATCATTGTTTATGGTGCCAAAGGTGAAAGCATCTCAGAAACAGCAGATTTTGGGGGCTGTACGCGAGGTGCTTTAGTAAGGGTGTACGAAGAATGGACCGCCAGCACATTGAGTACCTCCCAACATCATAACTGTGCCCAAAGGCCATCAACCCCAGAAGAGAATGTCACCTCCATCAACTTGTAAAGGGTAATATACATGCAACAGTGCAGCAATTGAACATGCAAATGAATGCTGGGGTACCCAGGTACATGTTCCAGACAACAGAAGAGCAAACCCTGTTACGCATGGGTCTCCGAAATCAACGCTGCGTCAAGGCACCCATATTAACCCAGGGCCATTGGCAACAACGTCTGCAGTTCGCATGGGACTACCGTCATTGGACAGTGGAAAAAATGGTTGCCTTCACCGACAAATCGAGGTTTCTACTCCACAGACGTGACGGGCGGTGGTGGACACGGCGTCAGGCACATGAGAACCAACACCCGGACACGCTTGTAGGTCAAGTACAGGCCAGCGGTGACAGTGTGCATGCCTAGGGGATGCTTTCCTTTTATGCCCTGGGACCACTGGTACCATTGGATGGGTCCCTGAACACCAATGGCTAACTGTCCATTATTGCAGACCACATGCATTCTTTCACATTGGATGTTTACCCAGGTAGTGATGGTATCTAAAGGACAATGCATCCTGTAACATTGCTAAGACGGTGCACGACTGGTTCCAGGAACATGACAGCGATGTCTCCATTTTCCCTTGGCCAGCAAAATCGCCTGACCTCAATCCCATAGTGCACTTGTGGGACTATTTGGATCGACAAGTTCGTCGTGCCGACGTACAACCTCGTCATTTCCAGGATCTCCATGCACTGCTGCAGTCCGAATGAGCACATGTGCCTCAGGCAACCTTCCAGGGCCTCATTGAGTCCATACCATGCCATTTCGCCACTGTCATCCCATTATTAGGTAGGTGGTCATATTATTCTGATACGACCCTGTATTTTTGCCTGGTGTAATGGCTTTCAAAATTAATGACACAGACTGTTGCCTAACATCAATGATGAAAGAAAGTGGCAACCATCACCTTTGAGAAGGCAACCATCACCTTTGAGAAGGCATAAAATGATGGCAAGTAATGGCAAAAAAAGTCTGAAATGGATTCAAATTCAAAATTGCCTGCAGGATTTTGTAACATTTCTGTATACCTACATTCAGCACCAGCTTCATCTGCCTCCATTGAAAGAATTTTCTCTAAGTTTCAACTATTTGGAATAAGTTACAAAATAGGCTTGGGATAGAGAAAGCCACAAAACTTGTTCAGTTTATACCTTTTTGGATCAAAATTTCTTGTAGATTGGTAGTTTTGTTTCTGGCTAAAACCCCTGAAATTACATTATTTAAATTTGTTGGCTGTTTTGCAGAAAAACTCAGAGGTTTGAAAATATTTGAAAATGGTGTGGGCCATGAAACTATAATGATTTCAGACTGCTTTTGAGGTTCTAGTAAAATACAAAGCGAAAATACTTTATTATGTACCATTGTTTAAATTTTAGGCGACCTTTGTAAATAGTCAAAAACCATTGCAGTTTACATGCCGCACACAAATAATATCTCAGGAAAATGTTATTTAAAGATAATATTTTGGTTAGAAGCTAAGTAAGTTATATTCTGCTTCCCTATTTTTTTGTTTCTATAGTATGAATAGATAATGTTGGTCTATTCTATAGTTATTCTTTATAGATGGAAAGCTATTTATATGCAACCATTTATTATTTTCAGGATTACTGTTTAATTTTCTTATTTCAGATCAGTCGCATTGTCAGCTGATCTGAAAGGTTTGTTTTGTGTTCTAAATAATAAAATCTGTCAACCATTACCTTTGAGAAGGCAAGAAAGAGAATCTAGTCATTATTCCTATTGTTATTAATTGTAAAAGAAAATATTTCATTGGGTGCTAATTAAATTTGGAATATTGTAGAAGAAAAAACAATCTAATTTTGAAAAAACCAGATGGGTTTTTTCAAACTGGGCCCACCCTGGCAAACTCTGTAATTTAGGGTAACTGGTTCCAGGGAAGGGAAAGAGCCAGTGCCATAAGACAAACACAACATCAATGCCTGACCGGGATTCGAACCCTAACGCCTTTCGGACGAATGATCAGAGGCCATTGCTTAGAGTAGTGCGCCACCTGGGCGGCATTACAGTTTGTTTGTTTGTTTGTTGTTGTTTTTTTTTTTATTGAAGGTTTAACGACCACCATGAGCAACTCAATGGGATATAAGCAGTCGCCCGTCTCTAATTTAGGGTCACTGGTTCCAGGGAAGGGAGAGAACCAGTGCCGTAAGACAAACACAACATCCATGCCTGACCGGGATTCGAACCTGGACCCCTTACGGACGAATGATCAGAGGCCAGCGCCTTAGACCACTGCGCCACCGTGGCGGCCATTACAGTTTGACCCTGTTCCAATAGTTAATAATAGAGCACACACTTCACACCCCATCAGATGCACAGCAGAACTTTCTTGGAGTGAATATTGCGTTATGGTGTTGAAGTTGTTGCTTAACAGGGGTCTACCCAGTGTTTTTTGCATTTGGGATTGTCATACCACATCCACTTTTCATCACCCGTAATGATTTCCCACAGGAAAGACTTTATGTTGTTTATTCAACAGATTCAAACACTTCATGACATGCTCATCCTTGTTCCTCTGGCTCAGGTCATGTGGCACCCATTTTCCTTCCTTCTGAATCTCTCCCATTATGTGTAAATGATTGGAAATGGTTTGTTGAGATTACCCCCAGTTGTTCAGCTAGTTCTTTTTGCATTTGAGACGAACCTTCATCCAGCAATGCTTGCAGTTCCTCATGTGCAACCTTCTGCTGGGTGTCGCTACCTTCTTGATTGCTAACATCAAAATCACCTGCTTTAAACCGTCTAAACCAAAACTCACACATGCTTTTCGATACAATATTCTGCCCCAGAACAGAACAGATTGATGCACATGCTTTTGCAGCACTCTTTCCTTGATGGAATTCGTAACGAATGCAGTGTTGAATAAATGCAGTATTGCTTACCATCTTTCACCTATTGATGTGCAAGTGCGTTTGACTGTTGGGCAAACTTCTGCGTCACATTTTACACTCTGGACCAGTTACGATCAAATGACAACGACGTGGGGGAATGTTCGATTTGTAAATTAGCGGTATATGTCACACAAAAAATGCTTTAAAACTTTTTTGTACACCTAATACAATACTCTAAATTTAATCAGTATCCAATATAATATTTTCTTTTACAATTAGTTTGACATTTAGTTTGACAGACCAACTTCATCCATTACCTGCTGCATCACACTGAAGAGAGACAGAAAGTGTTGCTGTTTGCTCGGTGCACTGGGGCTTGGGAGAAGAAGAGGGAGAGGCTTTTTTCATAAACAACCATTAGTCATTCATTTTTCCATCTGTAGGGTCTAACCATTAGCTGTTTATAAATCACTTTTTTGCTACCTCTTGTAAAACGTGAAAAATCTACCTCTTCGCCAAATATGTAACTGAAAGAAATTTTGTCTGGTAATGCTGGGGTTTTTTTTATTTGCAAATTTTCAGCAATTGTAACAGTTTTTTCTAATAGCATTAAACCAACAATTGCTAAATTTCTGGTTTTTAGGCCTAAAGCTTTCATAAATATTCTGTGTTGATATTGCAAATTCACACGAACAGAACATTTAAGAGCGGTACCGGACTTGAAAGCAATGATTGTTTGTTGTATATATCTTATAACCACGTAATAAAGTTCAACACCGAAGTGTGTTTGAAGAACTAATTAAATGATTGTTTGTTTCATCAGAAAGATTTAGAATTTTCTTTTCCATGCACCATTTTATTCTTTATTGTCAAACTTGCACTGGGTTTTTAAAATTTTCCTGTCTTCTGCTATATATTTTGTTATTTTAATTTTTAATTGCCGCCCCGGTGGCGCAATGGTCTAAGCGCTGATCATCTGTCCGAGATGGGTCCAGGTTCGAATCCTGATGAGACATGGTTGCTGTGTTTGTCTTATGGCACTGGCTCTCTCTCCCTTCCCTGGAATCAGTGACCCTAAATTAAGGATGGGTAACTGCTTACAGCCCATTGAGTTGCTCACAGTTGTCATTAAACCCCCAGTAAAAAAAGGAAAAAAAAATTAATCGCACTTTTTTATGCACACTCGCCTCTTTTCACAGTGGATTTGTGATTTGATGAATCTATATAATAAACGAAAAATGTCGAAAAAACACTAAAGTGAATTTGCTGAAGCAAAAAGAGAAGTGAACAGTGATACATTTAACACAGCAAAAAGACAAAAATAACAATAGTGGACTTCCCCGTGATTCAACAGACTTTTGGGGAATGTTTAAGAAATTTCCCAAGCCTTTTCTTATAACAAAAAAGACACAGATCACTAACTATCTGTGGCTTTTTCCTGGGCGCAAAACTGTTGAGTGCAGACTATACAAAAGTGCAGACAAACTGGCAATTTTCTTTTTTAACTATTGCACGCAAATATGTACATAACAATTTTTTTACACACTCACCACACCTTTAATATTTTTATATATCACTTAGTTTAAAAAAAACATGAACTAATAAAATATGATAAATTGGAGTTTCCAATACTGTTTCAAATTAATTCCAGCTATGGGTCATTCTATATCAGATCAACACAGTTTGGAATTAAATTCTCCCTTGACCTCTCAGATTTTGATGAAACTTGGTGTATCAAGTATCCTTACATAGTTATGAATAGAAATCTTAAAACAAAAAAAAATCTGCCTTCTGTTCAGAAGTATCAATTATTTTAATTTTTATTAAAAATTGCTGCATCCTGAAATAGTTAACTGCTATTTTCTCAGGAACCACATGAGATATAGACCTGGAAAATGTCTGATTTTAAAGCTTTTCTGATGAGCTTTAATTTGATATTAAACATGAAAATAAAAAAAAATTCTTAACCATGTTTATTTTAAAATTTAAATTTTTCAAAAAAAAAACCAATTTCAAAATTTTGAAAAAATTCACAAAATCACTTTGTACTATCCTCTTACACCTCACAAAGTTACACTTTGGGATCACAGTGGGATCAGGTGTATGTATAGGGAGCACGAGTTCCACATGTGTAGAGAAAATGTCAATTTAATTTTTTAAATACTACAATGGTAAATTTATGGCAAAAAAATAGTATCCAAATTTAAATGCTTTGGATTTAGAAAGCAGAAACCAGAAGAAATCTTCTGGATCCCCCCCCCCTCCTCTACTTCTTTTTTTTTTTTTTTTTTTTTTTTTTTTTTTTTTTGGTTGGAGGTTTAACAACCATTGTTAGCAACTCAATTGGGCGATAAGCAGTCACCTGTCCCTAATTTAGGGCAACTGGTTCCAGGGAAGGGAGAGAACCAGTGCCGTAAAACAAACAACATCCATGTCTCACCAGGATTCGAACCCGGACCCATCTCGGACAAATGATCAGAAGCCATCACTTAGACCACTGCGCCACTGGAGCAGCCTTTCTTACTTAGCTTGAGGATCATTGGACAAGCTTGAACAGGCTGCTTGTACCAGTTGAAACATGCTTGTAAGCATGTTCTTCAAGCAGTCCATTAGAGCTTCTTCTAGTAGGTTCACTTGAATTGCGCTGTGTCATTTTTGTTCCCTTAAAATCCAGAACTGTTAGTGGTTTTAATGTGATTTGTGAGTGTTCATCATACTACTAGCAAATTATCATCTATATATTAATTCTATAAGGTTTTTACTGTAAGACCAGTTGTGAGAGAATGGCTGAATGTAAACATATGGTTTAGGTATCAAAATAAAGGTCTTGCCATGTAGATGTGCCAGTTGAAGAGAAAAATGAGATTGGGGCAACGGTTCAGGTGTTGTGGGGCGGCAAAATTCTGATGTAAAAGTCAATGGGAGAAGCGTACGGTTGACTCACGCGCTGTTGAAGGTGGAAGTATGCAGCGGCTCAGACAGTCCAAAGTCTCTCTTCTCAGCGAACTGTTGTGCAAAACAACGCTAGCAGGAATTTGTTTGAAAGTTCTTATCGGAACAGCGAACATTCGAAGATCTGATCCTGTTGTGCCATTGGACTGTGTGATGTATATATATACAATTAAACATTCATTCGATCCAGTTAATCATTCACGTAGGTAAGACGTTTCCCATTATGTAAAGATGTGAATAAACGTTTCACATGAGTTTATTCTTTTCAAAAAAAAAAAAAAAAACTAATCGTTGATTCCGATGGGTTTTGTCTACCAGGAAATAAGAAAAAAAACTATTTGTTGATTCCAATGGGTTTCGTCTACCGGGTTCGAATCCTGGAGAGGCATGGATGTTGTGCTTGTGTTACGACACTGACTCTCTCCCTTCCCTGAAACCAGCGACCCTAAATTACGGACAGGCGACTGCTTATAGCCCAAGCGTTGGCTTATGATAATTAAACGAAATACAAGAACTTTGCCTTAGATGCACGATTAGAACTTGCAGGAGAAAATAAAGTGTTTATTAAAAGTTAAAAAGTTAAAAACACCATGAGATCTTTCGTGGCTGCTACAGCCACATCTTCAGATGGAAAGACCCGAGTGCTCGGAACCCGGCAGTTAAATACAGGAGCAAAAAACAGGTCGTTGCCACTAAATCCGAAGAAATACCCGATAACAGAGGGAAAACACAATCATATTAAGGCTACATATATACATAACTTAAAGTTCATGATTTCTATTGTTAAACAATAATCTCCACGGTTGATGTAAGATGGCAGAAAGTTCATCATTACAACAAATATTAAAGTTTTGAAAAATATACATACTTTCGGTAAGTAGTAATGAGGTTCTGGAGGGTGGAACCGCAAGGATGGTAGTCTCGCTCCAAGTGGGAGCCTTTATTGACTAAGCGAGAGAGGGCTGTACATTGTGAACAGATTTTCACACTGTACTTATGTTCAGAGAGTCTAGTTTTTAATCTTCTTGAGGTCATGCCAATATAAATACAGTCGTTATCATCGTTCTCTTTCGCTTTAAGGGGATTGCAGTACACTCCGTACTTATCAAACATATTAACACTGTCTCGATCTTTTTTAACCCTAGCGAGGATGTTCTGAGTTCGAGTGCCAAACGACAACTTATAGCGGTGGCACACATTTTTCAGGATATCAGCACATTGTGGTATGTGATCCATGGCTCCAACGAATTTGGTGGAGTGACTCGCCCTTGTTAGAGTTGTGAATGCCCATCTTTAAACCTTCACCAAGATGCGATCAACATGCGTTTTATCATAGCCATGTGCAAGAGCAAGATTATAAATCCTCTGCAACTCAGTCCTACGTTGATGAAAAGAAGAAGAATGGGAAATGGCTCGGCGGACAAGGAAGTTGATGGAAGCTAATTTGTGGCTGATGGGATGAGCTGAAGAGCACGGAATCAAATTAGGGACAAAAGATGGTTTTCGGTAAACAGAATACTGTAAAGTGTTGGAGGAGGGGTCCCTCTCCAGAAGAAAATCTAAGAACGGAAGAGAAAAATTAACTTCAACTTCAACTGAGAATTTGATAGAAGGATAGAAGGAAGACATAGTATCTGCAAAGCGATTAAGTTCCTCAATGGACCCTGGCCAAAAAATGAGGACATCATCAACATACCTTAGGTACAGAAGGGGCCGCACAATGGGGTCAAAGAGGGCATGGGATTCAATGTCCTGAAGGATTAACTCAGCTAAAAGGGGTGAGAGTGGGGACCCCATTGCGGCACCTTCTAGTTGACGATACACTTGACTATTAAACCTAAAGAAGGAACGATTGTTGATCAAACGGAGGGCCTGCAGAATGGAGAACCAGAAAGCGTAAGAGTTAATTTTTGCTTCTGATGTATTTGCCATAAAATCTGAGCTTCTAAAATATTGATTGAAAAAATTATTTCCAGGACTGATGCCACTCACAACTATAAACCTTTTTGGAATATTTCCTTCTTAAAATATTCCGCAGTTTCTCCGCCAGGGGCGTAGATGTATATCTTATTTTTATCAATATCTCTACTTCTAGGAGTCCGATTTGAAAAATTCCTTCTTTGTTGGATAGTGTTTCCAGTGTGACATGTTTTTCATATAATTCCAAAATTTTCAAGTAATTGATAGACTTTCCACTAGGGGCGTAAAGGTAAATTGCTTTCCCTCCTATATCTCCGCTTCTAAATCTCCGATTTGAAAAATTCTTTCTGCACCGGATACAGCTCCTGATAGGAAATCCTTTTCACATAATTTCTAATTTTTGTAAAAAATGGTTTGGCCACTAAGTGGCGTAAGTCTTAATTTCTGCTTCTGATGTATTTGCAGCAAAATATGAGCTTCTAAAATCTCGATTGAAAAAAATGTCATTTGTTGACCGATACTACTTATGTCGACAAACCTTTTAGGAACATTTTCTTCTTGAAATAATGCATGGTTTCTATGCCAGGGGGTGTAGATGTATATCTTATTTTTGTCAATATCTCTACTTCTAAGATTCCGATTTGAAAAATTCCTTCTTTGTTGGATAATGTTTCTGATGCGAAATGTTTTTCCTATAAATTCAAAATTTTAAAGTAAATCATAGACTTTCCGCTAGAGGGCACAAAGGTAAATAGCTTTTTCGGCGTTATTTATGCACCTAAAACTCTGATTTGAAAAATTCTTCCTGTATCGCATACAAGACCTGATGGAAAATATTTTTCACATACTTTCTAATTTTTGGCAAAGAATGGTTTGGCCACCAGGGGAATAAGTGTTAATTTCTGGTTCTGATGTATTTGTAGCAAAATCTGGGCTCCTGAAAACTCGACTAAGTTTTTTTTTTTTTTCTTGGACCTATACCGCTCATATGAAAAATCCGTTTGAGAATACTTTCTTCCAAAAATAATGCATGGTTTTCCCACCAGGGGACGTCAAGTAACATCTTATTTTTTGTCAATATCTGTTTCTAAGAGTCTGATTTGAAAAATTCTTTCTGTGTTGGAGAGCGTTTCCGGTGCAAAATGTTTCTCATATAAATTCATGTTTTTCTTAACGCACAAGTCTGCAACCAGAGGGCATAAGCTTAAGATTCCGTTTACAGCAATATCTGAGGGAATAAAAACCTGATTGAAAAACTTCTTTCTTTCGTCAGATCTATTGTTTTCCAGGTTCCATTGACTTTGAATAGCTTTGATAAATTTAATTTGTGTCAGAATGGATTCAAAAAACGTGCATTACACCCGAAAATTCGGTGTCATCTTTCTTGTTTTGTTATGGGGTCACCTTATGACCATGTTACATTTCAAAATTTATTTTATAATATATAATATTAAGAAAATATATATATATATATATATATATGATATGAATACTTATCTACAGGGTAACCACAGAACAGGAAATTGAGTAAAAGGCTCTGAGAGAGAGAGAGAGAGAGAGAGCCTTTTACTCAATTTCCAGGTCTGTACATATCAACATCATTGTCAACCATTATCAATCCACTGCTGGACAAAGGTCTCCCCAAGTTTCTTCCACAATGGTCTGTCTTGTGCCAGTCTCCTCCATGTCACTCCATCATACTTTCGAATTTCATCCACCCATCTCCCATGTGGTCTTCTTCTGGGTCTTTTTCTGTCCCTTGGAATCCAATCTAAAATTTCGACTGTCCCTCGATGGTCTGTAGTTCTGGCAGTATGTCCAGCCCATTGCCATTTCAGGGATTTAACTCTGATCATGATGTCTTCCACTCTTGTCATTTTTCGGATCCACGAGTTCCTCTTCTTATCTCTCCTGGTTACACCAAGCATGCACCTCTCCATGCTACTTTGAGTTGTCTGCAGCCTTTGTACGTCTCTTTTAGTTAAGGTCCATGTCTCTGCACCATACGTAAGCACTGGAAGGATGCATTGATCAAACACTTTTCTTTTAAGACATAATGGCACATTGCTCTTGAAAATTATGCTGTTTCTTCCAAAAGCTCTCCAGGCAAGTTTTGTACGCCGATTAATTTCTTCATCAATGTGACCCTCACTTGATATCTGCTGTCCAAGATAAATGTACGTGTCTGTTATCTCCAGCTTTTCTCCATCAATTGATAAATCTTCATTTCGGGTAAAAGCATTGAACATCACTTTTGTCTTCTGAAAGTTCATTTTTAATCCCACTTCTTTACTCTTGTCAGCAAGTTCTTGGATCATACTCTGCAGCTCAGATGGGGTAGTTGCAAAAATGACTATGTCATCAGCAAAACGAAGGTGGGTTAGATAATCTCCATTAATCTTTATCCCTTTGTTTTCCCAGTTCAGTGATTGAAAGACATTTTCCAATGTAGCATTGAAGAGCTTCGGAGATATGGTGTCACCTTGTCTAACTCCTTTTCCAATTTTTATGTGTGTTGTATTTTCAAACAGCCGAATCTTTGCACTTGAATTTTCATAGATGTTATTAATAATATTAATGTATGCATCTTCAAAACCGCAGGATTTCAGAGCCATTGTAACTGCTCATGGTTTCACCGAATCAAAGGCTTTTTCATAATAGATAAAAGCCATGCACAATAGAAGTTCATATTCCCTCGCTCTTTCAATTAGTTCTCTCAGTACGTGGATATGATCTATTGTGCTGTCCCCACTCCTGAATCCAGCTTGTTCTCTATGTTGAGCCATGTCCAGTGTTACCTTCAAACGGTGTGAGAGAACTTCAGTGAAGATTTTATAAACCACTGATAGGAGGCTGATAGGTCTGTAGTTGCTGAGATCCTCAATGTCACCTTTTTTATGTAGCAGGATCATTATAACGTTGTTCCAATCCTCAGGAATCTTCCCTTCATTAAGGCATCGAGTGAAAATTTGGGCGAGTACTGTGTCGATTTCTCCGCTTGCTTCTTGTATGATGTCTACAGTAATTCCATCTTCTCCTGGAGCTTTCCCCCGCTTCATGTTCTTGATTGCAAGTGCAACTTCTGCTGGAAGAACTGGAGGAACTCTGGTACCTTTCATGATGTCTGGAGTGTATGTATCATCATTTTCATATAATTTGGAGTAGAAATCTTTTACTCTTGTCAAAATTTCGCCTCTATTTCTTGTTACAGAACCATCTTCTTTTCTCAGTGCCATAATCTGTTTTCTTCCCTTACTGAGATGTCCCTTTGCTATCTTTAGGCTTGGGTTGTTTTCAATTGCTTTCCTCACTAGTTCACAGTTGAATTTCCTTACGTCTTCAGTGATACTTTTTCGTACTGTCTTGCATAGCTCTATGTATTCCACTTTGGAAGTAACATCTGCTTTAGTTGTCCTCATCTCTTTTCTTTTTTGCATCAACATTTTGGTTTTTCCTGATAATTTGTTCACATGCAACTTGTTCTTAGACCCAGCTAATTTTGTTGCTGTTTCCATAAGAGCTTTGGTTACTTTTCTGTTAACTTCAGAGATGTCCACTTCTTCCGATGTTAGGCCTTCTAAAGCAGAGAACTGTTCTTCAGTTCCAACTTGAAGGTATTATGGTGTTTTTAAGGTTGGTTATGTCAATACATTTTGTTTCTCTTATGAGCTTGCTACGTTCGAGTTTAGTGTTGAGGTGCATCTTACATCTCACCAATCTATGGTCACTACCTGTGTCGAACTTGTTTGGCACACTGCAGTCTTCTATGACGAATTTTTTGTTACACATAATAAAATCAATTTCACTTGTCGTCCCATTTGGATGTCTCCATGTCCATTTCCTGTGTGGCTTTTTCTTGAAAAAGGAGTTCAAGATGAAAAACCCTTCTGCCTCTGCAAACTCTACCAGAGTATTTCCACGCTGGTTTCTGTTGCTGTGACCGAATTTACCTACTGAAGTTTCATTCTGTTGTCGTTGCCCTATTTTTGCATTCAAATCTCCCATAATTATCTTCAAGCGCTGCTTGCCTTTATTATTTAGATGACGAATTTCCTCATAAAATTCTTCAATTTCTTCTTCAGGATGACTTGTGGTGGGTGCATAAGTTTGAATAAACTGAGCCTGGTATCTTCTTGAGAGTTGAATAACGAGTCGTGCAGCTCTGTCAGAGGAACTTTCAACTTCTACAACTTTATCCTTCAGTTTCTTGTTTATTATAAATCCAACACCACTAGTTCTGCCAGTATCAGTCCCACGATAGTAGAAGAGATGTCCACTTTTCAGTTCAATGAGATCTTCTCCTTTTCTCTTTACCTCACTTAGCCCGACGATGTCCCACTTGATCCTTTGTAGTTCATCTTCCAATTCAAGAAGCCTTCCATCAGAAGATAGGGAGCGTCCATTATACGTAGCCAAGGTCAGCATCAGATGGCAGCCTAGTCCGGTCCTCCGGGGATTCTTAACACCCTCTGCCTTCATGTCGCACTGGCCGCTGCCTTGGCCAGGTAAATTCCAGCTGCCGGAGACTGAGGGCCAAGATTTAAGTTGTGGAGTCATTTTGGAGGGGTTCGGTCATAACTCACCACGCTGGCCAAGCGGGTTGGTGAGTGTGGGATAGCATTTCCTCTAATCCCGATGGTGTAGTTATACCGCTATTGGCGGTCGTCAGAGCCCCTTTAGTGGGAACAGGATGTACCACGAGAAGGCGGGGTTGACATTTGTCAAGGATAGGCTGTGATGTTACGCATCACCTGACCTTACATCCCATATATATATATATATATATATATATATATATATATATATATATATATATATATATATATATATATATATTCTGTATATATATATGGGATGTATATGTTATGCATCACCTAACCTTACATCCCATATATATCTTCTGTACATATATGGGATGTATATGTTATGCATCACCTGACCTTACATCCCATATATATATATATCATCATCATCATCATCATTGTCAACCATTATCAATCCACTGCTGGACGAAGGTCTCCCCAAGTTTCCTCCACAACAGTCTGTCTTGTGCCAGTCTCCTCCATGTCACCCCTGCATACTTTCGAATTTCATCCACCCATCTCCCATGTGGTCTTCTTCTGGGTCTTTTTCTGTCCCTTGGAATCCAATCTAAAATTTCGACTGTCCCTCGATGGTCTGTAGTTCTGGCAGTATGTCCAGCCCATTGCCATTTCAGGGATTTAACTCTGATCATGATGTCTTCCACTCTTGTCATTTTTCGGATCCACGAGTTCCTCTTCTTATCTCTCCTGGTTACACCAAGCATGCACCTCTCCATGCTACTTTGAGTTGTCTGCAGCCTTTGTACGTCTCTTTTAGTTAAGGTCCATGTCTCTGCACCATACGTAAGCACTGGAAGGATGCATTGATCAAACACTTTTCTTTTAAGACATAATGGCACATTGCTCTTGAAAATTATGCTGTTTCTTCCAAAAGCTCTCCAGGCAAGTTTTGTACGCCGATTAATTTCTTCATCAATGTGACCCTCACTTGATATCTGCTGTCCAAGATAAATGTACGTGTCTGTTATCTCCAGCTTTTCTCCATCAATTGATAAATCTTCATTTCGGGTAAAAGCATTGAACATCACTTTTGTCTTCTGAAAGTTCATTTTTAATCCCACTTCTTTACTCTTGTCAGCAAGTTCTTGGATCATACTCTGCAGCTCAGATGGGGTAGTTGCAAAAATGACTATGTCATCAGCAAAACGAAGGTGGGTTAGATAATCTCCATTAATCTTTATCCCTTTGTTTTCCCAGTTCAGTGATTGAAAGACATTTTCCAATGTAGCATTGAAGAGCTTCGGAGATATGGTGTCACCTTGTCTAACTCCTTTTCCAATTTTTATGTGTGTTGTATTTTCAAACAGCCGAATCTTTGCACTTGAATTTTCATAGATGTTATTAATAATATTAATGTATGCATCTTCAAAACCGCAGGATTTCAGAGCCATTGTAACTGCTCATGGTTTCACCGAATCAAAGGCTTTTTCATAATAGATAAAAGCCATGCACAATAGAAGTTCATATTCCCTCGCTCTTTCAATTAGTTCTCTCAGTACGTGGATATGATCTATTGTGCTGTCCCCACTCCTGAATCCAGCTTGTTCTCTATGTTGAGCCATGTCCAGTGTTACCTTCAAACGGTGTGAGAGAACTTCAGTGAAGATTTTATAAACCACTGATAGGAGGCTGATAGGTCTGTAGTTGCTGAGATCCTCAATGTCACCTTTTTTATGTAGCAGGATCATTATAACGTTGTTCCAATCCTCAGGAATCTTCCCTTCATTAAGGCATCGAGTGAAAATTTGGGCGAGTACTGTGTCGATTTCTCCGCTTGCTTCTTGTATGATGTCTACAGTAATTCCATCTTCTCCTGGAGCTTTCCCCCGCTTCATGTTCTTGATTGCAAGTGCAACTTCTGCTGGAAGGACTGGAGGAACTCTGGTACCTTTCATGATGTCTGGAGTGTATGTATCATCATTTTCATATAATTTGGAGTAGAAATCTTTTACTCTTGTCAAAATTTCGCCTCTATTTCTTGTTACAGAACCATCTTCTTTTCTCAGTGCCATAATCTGTTTTCTTCCCTTACTGAGATGTCCCTTTGCTATCTTTAGGCTTGGGTTGTTTTCAATTGCTTTCCTCACTAGTTCACAGTTGAATTTCCTTACGTCTTCAGTGATACTTTTTCGTACTGTCTTGCATAGCTCTATGTATTCCACTTTGGAAGTAACATCTGCTTTAGTTGTCCTCATCTCTTTTCTTTTTGCATCAACATTTTGGTTTTTCCTGATAATTTGTTCACATGCAACTTGTTCTTAGACCCAGCTAATTTTGTTGCTCTTTCCATAAGAGCTTTGGTTACTTTTCTGTTAACTTCAGAGATGTCCACTTCTTCCGATGTTAGGCCTTCTAAAGCAGAGAACTGTTCTTCAGTTCCAACTTGAAGGTATTATGGTGTTTTTTAAGGTTGGTTATGTCAATACATTTTGTTTCTCTTATGAGCTTGCTACGTTCGAGTTTAGTGTTGAGGTGCATCTTACATCTCACCAATCTATGGTCACTACCTGTGTCGAACTTGTTTGGCACACTGCAGTCTTCTATGACGAATTTTTTGTTACACATAATAAAATCAATTTCACTTGTTGTCCCATTTGGATGTCTCCATGTCCATTTCCTGTGTGGCTTTTTCTTGAAGAAGGAGTTCAAGATGAAAAACCCTTCTGCCTCTGCAAACTCAACGAGAGTATTTCCACGCTGGTTTCTGTTGCCGTGACCGAATTTACCTACTGAAGTTTCATTCTGTTGCCGTTGCCCTATTTTTGCATTGAAATCTCCCATAATTATTTTCAAGTGCTGCTTACCTTTATTATTTAGATATATATATATATATATATATATATATATATATATTCTGCATATATATGGGATGTAAGGTCAGGTGATGCGTAACATCACAGCCTATCCTTGACAAATGTCAACCCCGCCTTCTCGTGGTACATCCTGTTCCCACTAAAGGGGCTCTGACGACCGCCAATAGCTGTATAACTATACCATCGGGATTAGAGGAAATGCTATCCCACACTCACCAACCCGCTTGGCCAGCGTGGTGAATTATGGCCAAACACCCCTCCAAAATTACTCCACAACTTAAATCTTGGCCCTCAGTCTCCGGCAGCTGGAATGTACCTGGCCAAGGCAGCGGCCAGTGCGACATGAAGGCAGAGGGTGCTAAGAATCCCCGGAGGACCGGACTAGGCTGCCATCTGATGCTGACCTTGGCTACGTATAATGAACGCTCCCTATCTTCTGATTCAAGGCTTCTTGAATTGGAAGAGGAACTACAAAGGATCAAGTGGGACATCGTTGGGCTAAGTGAGGTAAGAAGAAAAGGAGAAGATCTCATTGAACTGAAAAGTGGACATCTCTTCTACTATCGTGGGACTGATACTGGCAGAACTAGTGGTGTTGGATTTATAATAAACAAGAAACTGAAGGATAAAGTTGTAGAAGTTGAAAGTTCCTCTGACAGAGCAGCACGACTCGTTATTCAACTCTCAAGAAGATACCAGGCTCAGTTTATTCAAACTTATGCACCCACCACAAGTCTTCCTGAAGAAGAAATTGAAGAATTTTATGAAGAAATTTGTCATATAAATAATAAAGGTAAGCAGCACTTGAAGATATTTATGGGAGATTTCATTGCAAAAATAGGGCAACGATGACAAAATGAAACTTCAGTAGGTATATTCGGCAACGGCAACAGAAACCAGCGTGGAAATACTCTCTTAGAGTTTGCAGAGGCAGAAGGGATTTTCATCTTGAACTCCTTTTTCAAGAAAAAGCCACACAGGAAATGGACATGGAGACATCCAAATGGGACGACAAGTGAAATTGATTTTATTATGTGTAACAAAAAATTCATCATAGAAGACTGCAGTGTGCTAAACAAGTTCAACACAGGTAGTGAGCATAGATTGGTGAATTGTAAGATGCACCTCAACACTAAACTCGAACGTAGCAAGCTCATAAGACAAACAAAATGTATTGACATAACCAACCTTAAAAAACACCATAAAACCTTCAAGTTGGAACTGAAGAACAGATTCTCTGCTTTAGAAAGCCTAACATCGGAAGAAGTGGATATTTCTGAAGTTAACAGAAAAATAACCAAAGCTCTTATGGAAACAGCAACAAAATTAGCTGGGTCTAAGAACAAGTTGCATGTGAACAAATTATCAGGAAAAACCAAAATGTTGATGCAGAAAAGAAGAGAGATGAGGACAACTAAAGAAGATGTGACTTCCAAAGTGGAATATATAGAGCTATGCAAGACAGTACGAAAAAGTATCACTGAAGACGTAAGGAAATTCAACTGTGACCTAGTAAGGAAAGCAATTGAAAACAACCAAAGCCTAAAGATAGCAAAGGGACATCTCAGTAAGAGAAGAAAACAGATTATGGCACTCAGAAAAGAAGATGGTTCTGTAACAAGAAATAGAGGTGAAATTTTGACAAGAGTAAAAGATTTCTACTCCAAATTATATGAAAGGGATGATACATGTACTCCAGACATCATGAAAGGTACCAGAGTTCTTCCAGTCCTCCCAGCAGAAGTTACACATGGAATCAAGAACATGAAGCGGGGAAAAGCTCCAGGAGAAGATGGAATTACTGTAGACATCATACAAGAAGCAAGTGGAGAAATCGAAACAGTACTCACCCAAATTTTCACTTGATGCCTTAATGAAGGGAAGATTCCTGAGGATTGGAACAATGCTACAATGATCTTGCTACATAAAAAAGGTGACATTGAGGATCTCAGGAACTACAGACCTATCAGCCTGCTATCAGTGGTTTATAAAATCTTCACTGAAGTTCTTTCACACCGTTTGAAGGTGACACTGGACATGGCTCTACATAGAGAACAAGCTGGATTCAGAAGTGGCTACAGCACAATAGATCATATCCACGTACTGAGAGAACTAATTGAAAGAGCGAGGGAATATGAACTTTCATTGTGCATGGCTTTTATCAATTATGAAAAAGCCTTTGATTCGGTGAAACCATCAGCAGTTACAATGGCCCTGAAATCCTGCGGTTTTGAAGATGCGTACATTAATATTATTAATAACATCTATGAAAATGCAAAGTGCCAAGATTCGGCTGTTTGAAAATACAACACACATAAAAATTGGAAAAGGAGTTAGACAAGGTGACACCATATCTCCCAAGCTTGTTAATGCCACATTGGAAAATGTCTTTCAATCACTGAACTGGGAAAACAAAGGGATCAAGATTAATGGAGATTATCTAACCCACCTTCGTTTTGCTGATGATGTAGTCATTTTTGCAACTACCCCATCTGAGCTGCAGAGTATGATCCAGGAACTTGCTGACAAGAGTAAAGAAGTGGGATTAAAAGTGAACTTTCAGAAGACAAAAGTGATGTTCAATGCTTTTACAAGAAATGAAGATTTATCGATTGATGGAGAAAAGCTGGAGATAACAGACACGTATGTTTATCTTGGACAGCAGATATCAAGTGAGGGTCACATTGATAAAGAAATTAATCGGCGTACAAAACTTGCCTGGATAGCTTTTGGAAGAAACAGCATAATTTTCAAGAGCAATATGCCATTATGTCTTAAAAGAAAAGTGTTTGATCAATGCATCCTTCCAGTGCTTACGTATGGTGCAGAGACGTGGACCTTAACTAAAAGAGACATACAAAGGCTGCAGACAACTCAAAGAAGCATGGAGAGGTGCATGCTTGGTGTAACCAGGAGAGATAAGAAGAGGAACTCGTGGATCCGAAAAATGACAACAGTGGAAAACATCATGATCAGAGTTAAATCCCTGAAATGGCAACGGGCTGGACATACTGCCAGAAGGACAGACCATCGATGGACAACTGAAATTTTAGATTGGATTCCAAGGGACAGGAAAAGACCCAGAAGAAGACCACATGGAAGATGGGTGGATGAAATTCGAAAGTATGCGGGAGTGACATGGAGGAGACTGGCACAAGACAGACCATTGCGGAGGAAACTTGGGGAGACTTTCGTCCAGCAGTGGATTGATAATGGTTGACAATGATGATGATATATATATATATATATATATATATGGGATGTAAGGTCAGGTGATGCGTAACATCACAGCCTCTCCTTGACAAATGTCAACCCCGCCTTCTCGTGGTGCATCCTGTTCCCACTAAAGGGGCTCTGACGACCGCCAATAGCGGTATAACTATACCATCGGGATTAGAGGAAATTCTATCCCACACTCACCAACCCGCTTGGCCAGCGTGGTGAGTTATGGCCAAACCCCTCCAAAATGATTCCACAACTTAAATCTTGGCCCTCAGTCTCCGGCAGCTGGAATGTACCTGGCCAAGGCAGCGGCCAGTGCGACATGAAGGCAGAGGGTGCTAAGAATCCCCGGAGGACCGGACTAGGCTGCCATCTGATGCTGACCTTGGCTACTTACAATGGACGCTCCCTATCTTCTGATTCAAGGCTTCTTGAATTGGAAGAGGAACTACAAAGGATCAAGTGGGACATCGTGGGGCTAAGTGAGGTAAGGAGAAAAGGAGAAGATCTCATCGAACTGAAAAGTGGACATCTCTTCTACTATCGTGGGACAGATACTGGCAGAACTAGTGGTGTTGGATTTATTATAAACAAGAAACTGAAGGATAAAGTTGTAGAAGTTGAAAGTTCCTCTGACAGAGCTGCACGACTTGTTATCCAACTCTCGAAAAGATACCAGGCTCAGATTATTCAAACTTATGCACCCACCACAAGTCATCCTGAAGAAGAAATTGAAGAATTTTATGAGGAAATTTGTCATCTAAATAATAAAGGTAAGCAGCACTTGAAAATAATTATGGGAGATTTCAATGCAAAAATAGGGCAACGGCAACAGAATGAAACTTCAGTAGGTAAATTCGGTCACGGCAACAGAAACCAACGTGGAAATACTCTCGTTGAGTTTGCAGAGGCAGAAGGGTTTTTCATCTTGAACTCTTTCTTCAAGAAAAAGCCACACAGGAAATGGACATGGAGACATCCAAATGGGACGACAAGTGAAATTGATTTTATTATGTGTAACAAAAAATTCGTCGTAGAAGACTGCAGTGTGCTGAACAAGTTCAACACAGGTAGTGACCATAGATTGGTGAGATGTAAGATGCACCTCAACACTAAACTTG
This sequence comes from Macrothele yani, assembly GCA_039090855.1. Classification (NCBI taxonomy): domain Eukaryota; kingdom Metazoa; phylum Arthropoda; class Arachnida; order Araneae; family Macrothelidae; genus Macrothele; species Macrothele yani. The sequence continues at coordinate 39,853,342 of CM077010.1, read as the reverse complement.
AACGTGGCAAGCTCATAAGACAAACAAAATCTATTGACATAACCAACCTTAAAAAACACCATAATACCTTCAAGTTAGAACTGAAGAACAGGTTCTCTGCTTTAGAAGGCCTAACATCGGAAGAAGTGGACATCTCTGAAGTTAACAGAAAAGTAACCAAAGCTCTTATGGAAACAGCAACAAAATTAGCTGGGTCTAAGAACAAGTTGCATGTGAACAAATTATCAGGAAAAACCAAAATGTTGATGCAAAAAAGAAGAGAGATGAGGACAACTAAAGAAGATATGACTTCCAAAGTGGAATATATAGAGCTATGCAAGACAGTAAGAAAAAGTATCACTGAAGACGTAAGAAAATTCAACTGTGAACTAGTGAGGAAAGCAATTGAAAACAACCAAAGCCTAAAGATAGCAAAGGGACATCTCAGTAAAGGAAGAAAACAGATTATGGCACTGAGAAAAGATGGTTCTGTAACAAGAAATAGAGGCGACATTTTGACAAGAGTGAAAGATTTCTACTCCAAATTATATGAAAGGGATGATATATGCACTCCAGACATCATGAAAGATACCAGTACCAGAGTTCCTCCAGTCCTTCCAGCAGAAGTTGCACATGCAATCAAGAACATGAAGCGAGGAAAAGCTCCAGGAGAAGATGGAATTACTGTAGACATCATACAAGAAGCAAGTGGAGAAATCGAAACAGTACTCGCCCAAATTTTCACTCGATGCCTTATTGAAGGAAAGATTCCTGAGGATTGGAACACCGCTACAATGATCCTGCTACATAAGAAAGGTGACATTGAGGATCTCAGAAACTACAGACCTATCAGCCTCCTATCAGTAGTTTATAAAATCTTCACTAAAGTTCTTTCACACCGCTTGAAGGCAACACTGGACATGGCTCAACCGAGAGAACAAGCTGGATTCAGGAGTGGCTACAGCACAATAGATCATATCCACGTGCTGAGAGAACTAATTGAAAGAGCGAGGGAATATGAACTTCCATTGTGCATGGCTTTTATCGATTATGAAAAAGCCTTTGATTCAGTGAAACCATCAGCAGTTACAATGGCTCTGAAAACCTGCGGTATTGAAGATGCATACATTAATATTATTAATAACATCTATGAAAATGCAAGTGCAAAGATTAGGCTGTTTGAAAATACAACACACGTAAAAATTGGAAAGGGAGTGAGGCAAGGTGACACCATATCTCCGAAGCTCTTTAATGCCACATTGGAAAATGTCTTTCAATCACTGAACTGGGAAAACAAAGGGATAAAGATTAATGGAGATTATCTAACCCACCTTCGTTTTGCTGATGACGTAGTCATTTTTGCAACTACCCCATCAGAGCTGCAGAGTATGATCCAGGAACTTGCTGACAAGAGTAAAGAAGTGGGATTAAAAATGAACTTTCAGAAGACAAAAGTGATGTTCAATGCTTTTACAAGAAATGAAGATTTATCGATTGATGGAGAAAAGCTGGAGATAACAGACACGTACGTTTATCTTGGACAGCAGATATCAAGTGAGGGTCACATTGAAGAAGAAATTAATCGGCGTACAAAACTTGCCTGGAGAGCTTTTGGAAGAAACAGCATAATTTTCAAGAGCAATATGCCATTATGTCTTAAAAGAAAAGTGTTTGATCAATGCATCCTTCCAGTGCTTACGTATGGTGCAGAGACGTGGACCTTAACTAAAAGAGACATACAAAGGCTGCAGACAACTCAAAGAAGCATGGAGAGGTGCATACTTGGTGTAACCAGGAGAGATAAGAAGAGAAACTCGTGGATCCGAAAAATGACAAGAGTGGAAGACATCATGATCAGAGTTAAATCCCTGAAATGGCAATGGGCTGGACATACTGCCAGAAGGACAGATCATCGATGGACAGCCGAAATTTTAGATTGGATTCCAAGGGACAGGAAAAGACCCAGAAGAAGACCACATGGGAGATGGGTGGATGAAATTCGAAAGTATGCAGGAGTGACATGGAGGAGACTGGCACAAGACAGACCGTTGTGGAGGAAACTTGGGAGACCTTCGTCCAGCAGTGGATTGATAATGGTTGACAATGATGATGATGATGATATATATATATATATACACTGACGGAAAAAAAAATCCCAACACCAAGAAGGGGTTGTGTTAGATAAACGACAGTTAGTAGGCGGTGAAAGTACATCTGTAAGATGACGTCTATGCAAATTTCGCGCTCGGCGCATACGTGTGGCGCTAGTAGCGCCCCTCGGAACATGCAAAGCAGGTTTGCTTTAAATACGCGCTGTAACATTCGAGAGCGTTAGTTATCGTTAAGATTCGACGTAGTGTGTTGATGTTAGTCAAGAATGCCTTTAAGAAGACGAAGAAGCCATTATCAACAGCTCACGGAGTTTGAACGAGGTCGTGTAATAGGGCTACGAGAAGGTGGATTTTCTTTCCGCAATATTGCAAAACGACTTGGCAGGAATGTAGCCACTGTGCAGATTGTGGGCAGCGGTGGTCAAGGGAAGGTACTGCCTCAAGAAGACCGGGTTCCGGCCGGCCACGTGGCACTACTGAGAGGAAAGACCACCATGTACGGCGTATGGCCGTGGCGCATCGTACCGCGTCTACGGCAGCAATTCGAGCTGCAGTTGCCACCACAGTGACACAACGAACTGTTACAAATCGGTTACTTGAAGGACAGCTCCGAGCCAGATGCCCTGTAGCGTGCATTCCACTTACTCCAAACCACTGCCGTTTGCAATGTCAGTGGTGTCAAGCTAGAGCTCATTGGAGGACGGAGTAGAAATCTGTTGTGTTTTCTGATGAAAGCCGGTTCTGCCTGGGTGCCACTGATGGGCGTGTGTTGGTTAGAAGGAGGCCAGGTGAGCGCCTACAACCAACCTGTCTGCGGCCGAGACACACTAGACCTACATCTGGACTAATGGTCTGGGGAGCAATTTCCTATGACAGCAGGAGCACTCTCGTGGTTATCCACGCACCCTGACGGCACAGTTGTACGTCGGTCTGGTGATTCAACCTGTTGTGCTGCCATTCATGAACAGCATTCCAGGGGTGTTTTCCAACAGGATAACGCTCGCCCGCATACCGCTGTTGTAACCCAACATGCTCTACAGGGTGTCGACATGTTGCCGTGGCCTGCTAGATCACCAGATCTTTCACCAATCGAGCACGTATGGGACATCATTGGACGACAACTCCAGCGTCACCCTCAACCAGCATTAACCGTCCCTGTATTGACCGACCAAGTGCAACAGGCAGGGCTCGACAAATATGTTCTAGATCTAGGAGCCAGCTCCAAAATTTAGGCGCCAGGTGAAACGAAGTCAATAACGCATGAAAAAAAAAACGTGTTTGGTTATGACGCTGGAACGAAAAGTGGTAAACCATATTTGTTGTCAATTTTTTTTTTTTTTCTTTTACTCAAACCACTTATTGCAAAATAAAGTTCCAATTTGCTTCACAATTTTCTTTTTCTATTCTTTCAGTAGATGATCTCAAAAAAAAAAAAAAAAAATTTGTACACAATTATAAATACACCACACTGTGAATACTCAAGAGATGCAAATAGCGTATTAAATCCGTTTATTTTTGCGGCGTAGTAAGTACAAAGATTCGTCAAGCTTTCGCACTCCACTGGGAGGCTTTCTCTAGGCAACGGTAGACATAAAAATGCCTGACAGACATTTTAATGTCTACCGTTGCCTTGAGAAAGCCTCCCAGTGGAGTGCGAAAGCTTGACGAATCTTTGTACTTACTACGCTGCAAAAATAAACGGATTTAATACGCTATTTGCGTCTCTTGAGTATAAAATTTCAGATTTCGATTTTATTAAAATACTACTTGTGGACGTCATATTATGTACATATTAATTCAAAGTACCATATTTTTTTCCTTCATGAGATCCGCAAGGGCATGTAATCCAAAGGCTGTGAAAAAAAAAAAATCCCACACATAATCCGCAGCAGCATATGATTATTAGATCCGGAAATTCTGAGAAAAACAATTTCTTTCTTCGCATAATCTGCTGCATGTCTCAGACCATGAAATTAAAAAAAAAAAAAAAAAAAAAACAGTCTATATGAGGGCATGATCGCAAGATTTAAGTTCGAAACTTCCACCAGTAAAAAACAGTAAGATGTGTTCAGAATTCCACAATGCCTGACAGACAGGAAATCCAAGCAAGTGAACGCGCAGTGCACAAACCGCCACGTACCATATGATCATACTGCCTTTAAAATTGCAGTTTAAGACAAGATGAGACCAAAGAAGGGGGGAACTGAACATTTTAACTGGTGAAAAATCAAAACAGACAGCAAGAATGCAGATTACCGATAGTCTGTCTTTTGTTGACTCTGCAACTGCACAGCATCGATTGCTTAATTTTTCTTTCTGCTGCTATCATTCTCTCCCTATTTCTTCATTGTTGCTTTTCTTCCTTTTCTTGATTTCTGTACCCTCTGATAACAACCATGAGCACATGATACCAAAGCTTCAACTGTTTCAGATAAATGGTGTAACTTTGGGAATATTAATACTTTTGAACACCATGCATCAATTTTTAAAAATTTTCCAACTTCGTCACTTCCGTTTTTCGGGCATTTCCTTCTTCCCTTATCAAGATTAAATGCAAAAACTTATGGGGTGGGGATATTTAACAACGCTGGAGATAGGGGACATCACGGGGGGGGTGGACAATAGCGATTACGGGAATTCCGCCCGACTTCTGGTTTCGGAAATTTTTATCCTATTTTCAAGGTGAAATGCAAAAAAATATGCAGTAAAATATTACTTAAAAAAACTGGACACAGGCAACATCGCGAGAAAAAAGAGATTACGATTACGGAAAAAATCTGAACTCCGTCGACTTTCCGTTTTCGAAAGTTTCGTAAAGATGGAATTCCGTCCTCTGCCGAACATCTCTTCTCCCCCCCCCCCTACAATTTTGTTTACTTGTGCATCGATCTCCTGGGTGGCCAACATAACAAAAAAAGGCGGAATTTCTCGAATTCGCGGAAGAACCTCAAGCCTAAAGATTAGGGAGGCAATTTTCGCGGCGTCTAACTTCCGTTTCCACAAATTTTCGCCTACAGTTTCAAGCTGAAATACGAACATATATGCCATAAAATGATATTTAACAAGAATACTAGACACAAACGCAACATCCGGAGAAAAAAATTACGTTTAGGGCAAATTCTTTTTGCTCCATTTAACTACTGTTTTCGAAAGCTTTGAACACGAAATACCGTTCCCAGACGGAAAATGACCCAACCCCAAATTCTCTTCAGTTTTGCATCAATCATGATTGCGATCTAAATGATGACTAAAAAAAACAAAAACCCGGAGAATTCCATGAATCCGCTTAAGAATCTTATGTATCATAAAATCATAGCACAACATTTTTTTAAACAAAATGAAAATTCGTAGAATCCGTAGTTAGACAACTAAATCGGTAGAAAATACGAACATTCCGTGGTCATTGGCATGCATAAACAGTCGCATAATCGGCACCACGTGATCCGCACCTATCATGTTAATCGTGAATCGTAATTTCCGACAGAAAACTGCGATTCACAGGACCAACTCAGAAATTCAAAGATGCAAGGGGAAAAAAATGATCGTCTTATTGAAAAAGTAACTGTCATTTTTAAGTACTTTTGTGTTACTTTTAAGTAAAAGAATAACTAAAATCGTTAGCTGTTTCCGCATTATCGCAGTTCATTAGTTAGACTAAAAAATCCGTTGAAATTGCGGACAGTTCATAGCATTGTCTTATTTTTGAATGCGTTTTAACTGAATACGGAAAAAACCTTAACTATTTTAATACAATCAGCGCACCAAAACTAGGCGATGCGTTTCGCAGAATGGCTACACGCTACGGAATAGCTCTGCGCGATTCCCGAGTCACGGATTCTCACACCGCGTAGGCTTTCGCACGCGCAAATAGTAACGCCTTCCTTGCGTCATATTTTCTGTCAAAATACTTCTAAGTAAAAAGAAAAAATATATATTCTCACAATCTCATCTCGCTGTTACGTTATATATATATATATATATATATATATATATATATATTTTTGTTACCGCATTTTCGGTACTTTCCCAAGAACACCACTTCTCCTGACGATTAATTCGCGGACTTTTTAAAACGACGCACCGTTTTTTTTTTGTTTTTACTGGTGTCTGCAGCACCTAAATTTATAACCTTTTAATAGATAATCTATGGATTACACAACAGAAATTACGGCATTTACTGCAATATATTACGAAATCTCAACTAAGAAGAAAATTAGGCGCCACGGCCCGAATTTTAGGCGCCTGGGCGACCAGGCGCACGGGATTTGTCGAGCCCTGGCAACAGGCATGGAACTCCATCCCACAAACTGACATCCAGCACCTGTACGACACAATGCATGCACGTTTGCGTGCTTGCATTCAACATTCTAGCGGTTACACCGGTTATTAATGTACCAGCAATTCACATTTAAAATGGCTCTTCTCGCGCTTACAATAAGCTGTGATCTTGAAACCTTAATCGATTAAATATGTTACCTATACAAATGTATTGCCGCCATTTCATTCCTCTACAATTATTTTTTCGTGGTGTTGGGATTTTTTTTTCCATCAGTGTATATATATAGCCTGAGTGAATCCCAATTCCCTTAAAGTATGGAGTCAAGTCAAACGTTCTGCACATATAAAATTTACGCATATGTGGTCTGATTAATAAATTTTAGCATGGTAATTTATATTTTAGTTTGTTAGGAAATATTTTTTAGTTGACAAGGTAGGTTATAATATCAAACCTTGGTAATCAATAAATCTTTGTAGGGTTGAAGTGTTAGGCATTGGTAACAAAAATGCATTTCTGTCTCTTGTATGATAGTCGTGACCCGCAGTGTTCAGCTGAATTAAATGTAGATACCTATTCTTTTATTCTTTTATACATAAATACTAATAATCTATACTGCCATGATTCCTCAATATTTAGAAATCCTTAATAATTAATCTGCACCCCCATATTCAACTTAATTCTCCTAAAATTACTTAAAATTTTGGGCTAAGGTTCCGTCTTCGGCCTGCTCGATAGATGGCGCCATGATATGTCCCTTAGTGGATCTTTTATTTTAACGAAAAATGAGAAAATGTTTTGCAATGCCTCAGATATGATGACTTAAGGGTAAATGATTTGTCACAAACTATGCATTGAAAAGAAGATGCACCTGGGGCAGGATTAGTAAGTCTACTTACGTAATGACCTTTTATTCTACGATGTTCATCTAAACCCTGCTGCCTAGAATATTTGTGACAACTTTCACAAGCATATCATATCTTTTACCTGATTCCATTACAATCCATTGCAATCTAAGTCTCAGATACCTTTGATATAATGAAAAATATCTATATTTATTGCAGTGTTACGTTAAAATAAAAGATCCACTAAGGGACATACCGTGGCGCCATCTATCGAGCAGGCCGAAGAAGGAACCTTAACCAAATTTTGGCCATCCTATTTTGTAATGATTATAATTTATATAAATTACCCTAAGTAGTTTGCCCCCATACTAATAAACAATAAGTCAAACATGGATAAATCAAATGTAATACAGCATTTTTAATGTTTTAATTGTTATCTGAAATTCTCATAATTAAACCCAATACCCCCCCCAAAAAAATTTATAATATTTTGAATATTAATATTCCATTTTAGAATATCCTCAATTATTATTCCCAAATATTTCATATTATTTACTATTTCAAGGGTATAATTATCCACACAAACAGATGGTGGCTCAACAACCTGCCTATCTCCCTTTTTAAAAATCATAATTTTAGTTTTTTCTATATTTAAACACAGAAAATTTGTGTCTAGCCATTCTATCAATTTTTCAATAAATTTATTACGTTTTATTTTTGCCTCATTTAGAAAATTAAAAAGTGACATCGATCTCGAGTATGACCCAAATGAGGACGATAAAAGCGGAATTCTGCAACTTTACGGAAGAATCTCATATATGCAAAAATAAAAGTGTCGTTTTCCGTCTGGGGAAGGAAAACGACCCTTCCCTACATAAAAAAAAAAAATTCTCTTCAGTTCTGCATCGATCTCGAGCATGACCCAAATGATGACGAAAAAAGCGGAATTTTACGAATTCGTGGAAGAATCTCATGTATGATTTATATCTACACCCATAATCAAAACTGTGGCATCATCCACAAATAAAATAAAACTAGACGAAACCTGACGGAATCGACAAAAAGTTTTTTTGTTGTTGTTTTTTAAATAAAAAAACTCATATGAAACAACAAATGTAAACTTCATTTGATTGACAAATTCATTCAACCACTTCAGTAAAGACAATAGTCCAGGTTTGTGATTTTTTTTTTTTTTTGTTACTAAAGATTCAACGACCAGCATGAGCAACTCAATGGGCTATAAGCAGTCGCCCGTCCCTAATTTAGGGTCACTGGTTCCAGGGAAGGGAGCAACCTAGTGCCGTAAGACGAACACAACATCCATGCCTCACCGGGATTCGAATCCGGACCCTTCACGAACAAATTATCATAAGCCAATGCTTGGGCTATAAGCAGTCGCCCATCCCTAATTTAGGGACACTGGTTTCAGGGAAGGGAGAGAGCCAGTACCGTAAGACAAACACAATATCCATGCATCACCAGGATTCGAACCCGGTAGACGAAACCCGTAGTTTTTTATTTTTACCCCGGTAGACAAAACCCGTAGGAATCGACGATTAGTTTTTTTGTTGTTGTTTTTTTAAGAATAAACTCATATGAAACGTTTATTTATATCTTTACGTAACAGGGAAACGTCTTACCTACGTGAATAGACTAGATCGAATGAATCTTAAATTGTATATATAGTCCAATGGCACAACACCAGTGGATGTTAAATTGTATCACACAGTCCAATGAATATTAAATTGTATCACACAGTCCAATGAATATTAAATTGTATCACACAGTCCAATGAATATTAAATTGTATCACACAGTCCAATGAATATTAAATTGTATCACACAGTCCAATGGCACAACGCAATCAGCTCTTCGAGTGTTCGCTGTTCCAATAAGAACTTTCAAACAGATTCCTGCTAGCGTTGTTTTGCACAACAGTTGGCTGAGAAGAGAGACTTCGGACTTTGGACTATTTGACTCCCTCTAAACTCCGCCTTCAACAGCACGTGAGTCAACCGCAGGCGAACGGATGTCAACCGCACACTTCTACCATTGACTTTACATGGGAACTTTGCCTCCCCACAGTGCCCGAACCGTTGCCCCAATCTCATTTGTCTCTTCAACTGGCACATCTACATGGTAAGACCTTTATTTTGATACCTCAACCATATCTTTACGTTCAGCCGTTCTCTCACAACTGGTCTTACAGTAAAAAACCTTATAGAATTAATTTATAGATCCTCATTAGGTTCAATGTTAAAAATGTCGTTGAACCCTGCTGTACTCCTATTTCATTAACTTGTGTGATTTGGTATTATTAATCTGCACATACTGTTTCCTCTTATTTAAGTGGTCCTCTAATAAATTGTAATATTGATTTCTTATTCCATTATCATAGAGCTAATCCAAAAGTATCCCATGATTGACCGCATCAAATGCCTTTCTCAGGTCCAGGAATATTGCAATGGTTACTAATCCCCTTTTTCTATTATTTAATATGATATTCTGAAATGTTAAAATGGCTATTTCTGTTTATTTTTCATTTTGAAACCCATACTGATTTTTATTAATAACATGATATTTCTCAAAAAAGTTACCTCCTAATCTAGTATATAATAATTTTTCCAAAACCTTAGTAAAAAAAGATAAATTAGAAATTGGTCTGTAATTATTTATATTATCCATGGATAATTTATTATTGTACATATGTAAGCTATCTCCAACATGCAATAGGAAATTTCATGCTACATTCAACTGTGAATTTCTGCTTTTTCCACTGGAAATTCCCAACTTTTTCCTTTTTTTTTTTTTTTTGCACAGACGTGCATCCAGAAGATCTGCAGAAAAATTTGTAATCAAAACTAGAGTTATCATGTAAATCTTTGGAGTACCTTCCAAGGACAGAAAAGGCACAATCTGACTTCCAGGGGAAGACAAATGCCCCCTCTTACTCCTCCAACATGAGCACTCATGCAAAGGAATAGACTGGAAAATATCAAGAAATCCCCTGAATTCAAATGGTATAAAGCAAAATCCCTAGCTATATGCTCAGCAAAAGTTAATAGTTCCACGAACAGGTCTACTGCACAGCAATTACAGTTTGAAGATAGCATGGCACAGTAGTCAAACCCAGGAAAGCTGCTTAGAGTGGTACGCTGCCCTTCATTTCGGACTCTACATCAGTGAATAAGTCTTAAAGAGCAGCATATCAAGCTGTGCATTGTTCACATGCTCACGGGGAAAATGACAAGTCCTGTGGTGGAAGCACATATAATAATCTGTAGTGGTACTTCATCTTCTTTAAAAATGGATCCTTTTTGGTAACTCATGCCTACACTTTGACAATTCTTTGAAACTGGTCCCAAAATATTTGAGCAAAATTTTGAGAAAACATGAATTTTTATAAAATGATCTAGCCCAGTACCTTGATATGAGTTTCAGCAAACACCTTTAAGAGATCAAACCGATAACAATTATCGATAAACTTTATGAAAGTTGTGACACTGGACTATAGATTAAGCCAGTGACCAAAGTCAGAGTACAGTGCTTTCTCACCTCATTATTTTGAAAACACCGTTAAATCGTACTCCTATTCTAAATACATAGGACAAGTACTTTGTACTGCAAAGAGTAAAAAGTACTTATTAACCAGTCTGAAGTTTGCCAGCTTTATCCTCTTTGCTTATTAACTCACTCACAGAACGCCCGAAGTATGAGGTAAATAAATCACTTCATAATTGGAAGCAACATTGCAAGATAAAATCCCTCGCGATAAAATCTGCCAACAAAATTATCTGCAAGCAATTAAGCGTTGAACAGCATGTTTACGGTACAAAATACATTTTTAGGCAACGAAAAAAAAACTAAGTTCGGTACAATATCCAATTTCTCATGATGTATAATATATATATATACAACTTCAAAGCTGTACGTTCCTACAAGAACATTAATTTTTATTAATTTAAGCAGTATAAAATTCCAGAGAAAAAATAAAAGCTTGTTTTAAATATCACACTTGCCTCGAAGACAGTAACAGCTAACACACTACAACGAAATTGTTACAGCTGCTCCCCAAAGTCATCTGTGTACACAGATTTGAAGGAGAATTATCAATGAGAATTATGTAAACACACAACGGTTACGGTGACATTATTAAGAAATTCAATGCCAAGTTTCTCGTTTCCCGTAATTACGCTTAGGTTGCAGTTCTTCACAAACAGACACATTACTTACCCCAACGCTTACTGAAATAATGACGTGCAATTGCTGAGACCGCAAATTTCGAAAGATAAGGAGTCATCGGTTTATTTCTTTAGGCGTCTCAGCATTTTTAAAGTGATTATTGAATAACGCAGTTCGGGCATCCACACACATAGTGCATATACTGATTAAATGAGAAACTAAGTTGTCTCTTTTATTTCAAAGTTTCTTCTTTGCGAAAAGTTTCAAAACCTCATCCTTTATTAAGCATTTTCTTCAATTTTTACAACATTTTTTTTTTTTATTGGACGTTTAACGACCACCGTGAGCAACTCAATGGGCTATAAGCAGTCGCCCATCCCTAATTTAGGGTCACTGGTTCCAGGAAAGGGAGAGAGCCAGTGCCGTAAGACAAACACAACATCCATGCCTCACAGGGATTCGAACCCGGACCCCTTTCGGACGAATGATCAGAGGCCATCGCTTAGACCACTGCGCCACCGGGGCGGCTACAAATTTAGCACAAAATTTCATAAGAATGAAAATCGGTAAAAAACAGACAAAAATAAAAAAAAAGCACCATTCTGTGCTGTGATATTTATTTTTGTCCATGGCTCACTGCTATGCTGCTTAATAAACTTTGATCTAACATGACTTAACTGAATATATATTTATTTTTCAAATCAGTCAAAGAAATTCTCCTGACATAATCTGCAAGCCCTCTTAAACGGCGATTTTAGATATTTAATATTTCTGAGGAATGATGGGATATTTCTGGCGAATGCACCATGACGCCCAGGTGGCGCAGTAGTCTAAGCGATGGCCTCTGATATTTCGTCCGAAAGGAGTCCAGGTTCGAATCCCGGTCAGGCATGGATGTTGTGTTTGTCTTACGGCACTGGCTCTCTCCCTTCCCTGGAACCAGTGACCCTAAATTAAGGACGGGCGACTGCTTATTGCCCGTTGATAGTTGCTCACGGTGGTCGTTCAACCTCCAATCCAAAAAAATAAAGCGTTATCTTATTAAATCAGCTGACATTTCAGAAGACTGCTTGTTAAAAGTACAGTTTGCTTCGGACATAAAAGAAACATATGCAGTCCATATACACCGATTCGATATCCCTTTTTCAAGCGCTTTGAAAAGGAAGTATATGGGTTCCTTTTTTTTTCTTTTTTTAATTGGAGGTTTAACGACTACGTGAGCAACTCAGTGATGGGCTATAAGCAGTCGCCCGTCCTTAATTTAGGTCCACTGACTCTAGGAAAGGGACAGAAGCCAGCGCCGTAAGACAAACACAACATCCATGCTTCACCTATTTTCGAACCGGGACCCATCTCGGACGAATGATCAAATCATCAAAATATCAATTCTCTTCCGTTTCGTTTGGAATCAAAACACAAAATCAGTCAATGACAATTTTCAATAACAGTGACTACGTAAATCTTACTGCAGATTTCGTGAAATGAAGTTATTTTTAATATATTGGTGTATTCACTTTAAATGCTGGAAGCCTCTCTCAACCAGATTAATCATGATGAAATTATCTTTGCCCTGAAATCCTACAGACAGCAAATTGCACTTAGAGATAATCGGGAACGAAGATTATATTTTTTTTATTGTAGGTTTAACGACCACCGTGAGCAACTCAATGGGCTATAAGCAGTCGCCCGTCCTTCGTTTAGGGTCACTGGTTCCAGGGAAGGGAGACAGCCAGTGCCGTAAGACCAACACAACATCCATGCCTCACCGAGATTCGAACCCGTACCCCTTTCGGACGAATGGTCAGAGGCCATTGCTTAGACCAAAGCGCCACAGGGGCGGCAGATTCTATTTTTTTTTTATTGGAGGTTTAACGACCACCGTGAGCAACGCAATGGGCTATAAGCAGTCGCCCGTCCCTAATTTAGGGTCACTGGTTCCAGGGAAGGGAGAGATCCAGTGCCGTAAGTCAAACACAACATCCATGCCTGACCGGGATTCGAACCCGGACCCCTTACGGACGAATGATCAGAGGCCAACGCCTTAGACCACTGCGCCACCGGGGCGGCACAGATTCTATTTGATTAATAGGTCACACTGTGGTGAGTGTCCCATTAAGTCTACTCCGAAGGATTTATTTATTTATTTATTTATTTATTTATTTATTTATTTATATGATTTCTTAGTGTAGAATTGAAATAAAACTTTTATTTCTATTCTGCACAAGAAATTTCGGATTATTCATATAGTTGTACTATTTTGAGTATATAATTGGTGTATAGTTCCTACTTATTGAACTTGTTTATGTTTTTTTTGGAGGTTTAACGACCACCGCGAGCAACTCAATGGGCTATAAGCAGTCGCCCGCCTAATTTAGGGTCATTGGTTGCAGGGAAGGGAGAGAGCCAGTGCCGTAAGACAAATGCAACATCCATGCCTCACCAGGATACGAACCCGGACCCCAGCCGCCCCGGTGGCCGCAGTGGTCTAAGCGATGGCCTCTGAGCATTCGTCCGAAAGGGGTCCGGGTTCGAATCTCGGTGAGGCATGGATGTTGTGTTTGTCTTACGGCACTGGCTCTCTCCCTTCCCTGGAACCAGTGACCCTAAATTAGGGACGGGCGACTGCTTATAGCCCATTGAGTTGCTCACGGTGGTCGTTAAACCTCCAATCAAAAAAAAAAAAAAAAAAAAAGAACCAGGACCCCTTTCGGACGAATGATCAGAAGCCACGACTCTCCGTGCTGTCAACAGTTTAAAGAACGGACTGTTAATGTCACAGCTCGCCAGGGGGCGATCAGGAGTTGTGGGCCGATCGTTCATGCTAACCATCATAGGACTACATGGTGTTTATGAATTCATCAGTACAAAATCGGTATTTATCTTGAGTATTTTTTATTTATTACTTTTTGTAATTATACTGTATGGAGTTCCAGAAAATTTGAAGTCTCTATACAGAAGGCAAAGTACTTCAACTCTTTTTTTTTTTTTTTTTTTTTTTGATTGGAGGTTTGGAGGTTTAACGACCACCGTGAGCAACTCAATGGGCTATAAGCAGTCGCCCGTCCCTAATTTAGGGTCACTGGTTCCAGGGAAGGGAGAGAGCCAGTGCCGTAAGACAAACACAACATCCATGCCTTACCGGGATTCGAACCCGGACCCCTTCGGACGAATGATCAGAGGCCATCGCTTAGACCACTGCGCCACCGGGGCGGCTACTTCAACTCTGTTTTAACTCAACGGAAGATAAGTTTATAGTGTAGCTAAATGTCGGACTAGAATCTGTTCAGTTCTGTTTTAGGTATGGGCCAAAGTGTTTTGTACCGAACTATAGGTTATCGGACAGGTTATGCAGCATATAAAGAACGTGTATCAACCTTTATTGACCCAACTGTAACATAATAAGGAATTACTAGGGACGTTGGGTTTGTGACAAGGAGATATGTATGGTAATGGTGGATTTGTTATGAGGCGGACGAATGATTGTTGTTATGAAATAAAAGTTTATGTTCTCAAATGATGTTCGTTACTTCTTAAAAGTAGGTCCGTGTCTCTTATTAAGGCTTAATATGTAACACCAACAGAGTTGGAAAAATGGCGGTAAGCATTAGGATGTGATGCATTTTTCCACAGCTTACAATGTGGAAAAATTTTACGTCAAGATCATTAACCGTTGTTTAAATGCAGGATCACAAATTTTATCCCTTGATATCAAGCATGTTCATCGTACTATATGCACGTAGGTCGGGGAAATCTTCGCCAAGCAAAAGCAGCCATTTCACCACGATGCACTTTCTCTGCCGTTATCGCCAGCACAAATGGAGGGAGCGCCTTATTCATTAGTATGATTAGGTACAAAAATAAAACAAATTTGTAAGATATATTGCTTATTACTAAATGAAAGCATCAGCAGTGAATGATTTCTCGAGCTGAAGATTAATCAAAATTATTTTTGCAAAAATTTCGGTAAGTTTTCAAATTCAGCAGTTTCCGTTAACGATGATCCAATGACTTACGCAAAAACTGCTATTCCATGTTAAAATTTCTCCTCCGAATATACAGCACCATCTCCTTTTACAAGAAGTACAATTTATCTGACGATAAAGGGTCTATTCTCTATTGCCTCAGTAAAAACCTCAGCATCGTCTTCTCAGAAATCTTCACGTTAGAGTACTCACTCTGTGGCCAAAAAATATATATACACTGACGGAAAAAAATCCCAACACCAAGAAGGGGTTGTGTTAGATAAACGACAGTTAGCAGGCTGTGAAAGTACATCTGTAAGATGACGTCTATGCAAATTTCGCTCTCGGCGCATACGTGTGGCGCTAGTAGCGCCCCTCGGAACATGCAAAGCAGGTTTGTTTTAAATACGCGCTGTAATGTTCGAGAGCGTTAGTTATCGTTAAGATTCGACGTAGTGTGTTGATGTTAGTCAAGAATGACTTTAAGAAGACGAAGAAGTCATTATCAACAGCTTACGGAGTTTGAACGAGGTCGTGTAATAGGGCTACGAGAAGGTGGATTTTCTTTCCGCAATATTGCAGAACGACTTGGCAGGAATGTAGCCACTGTGCAGATTGTTGGCAGCGGTGGTCAAGGGAAGGTACTGCCTCAAGAAGACCGGGTTCCGGCCGGCCACGTGGCACTACTGAGAGGAAGGACCGCCATGTACGGCGTATGGCCGTGGAGCATCGTACCGCGTCTGCGGCAGCAATTCGAGCTGCAGTTGTCACCACAGTGACACAACGAACTGTTACAAATCGGTTACTTGAAGGACAGCTCCGAGCCAGACGCCCTGTAGCGTGCATTCCACTTACTCCAAACCACTGCCGTTTGCGACGTCAGTGGTGTCAAGCTAGAGCTCATTGGATGACGGAGTAGAGATCTGTTGTGTTTTCTGATGAAAGCCGGTTCTGCCTGGGTGCCACTGATGGGCGTGTGTTGGTTAGAAGGAGGCCAGGTGAGCGCCTACAACAAACCTGTCTGCGGCCGAGACACACTAGACCTACATCTGGAGTTATGGTCTGGGGAGCAATTTTCCTATGACAGCAGGAGCACTCTCGTGGTTATCCCACGCACCCTGACGGCACAGTTGTACGTCGGTCTGGTGATTCAACCTGTTGTGCTGCCATTCATGAACAGTATTCCAGGGGTGTTTTCCAACAGGATAATGCTCGCCCCCACACCGCTGTTGTAACCCAACATGCTCTACAGGGTGTCAATATGTTGCTGTGGCCTGCTAGATCGCCAGATCTTTCACCAATCGAGCACGTATGGGACATCATTGGACGACAACTCCAGCGTCACTCCCAACCAGCATTAATCGTCCCTGTTTTGACCGACCAAGTGCAACAGACATGGAACTCCATCCCACAAACAGACAACCAGCACCTGTACGACACAATGCATGAACGTTTGCGTGCTTGTATGCAACATTCTGGCGGTTACACCGGTTATTAATGTACCAGCAATTCACGTTTAAAATGGCTCTTCTCGCTCTTATATTAAGCTGTGATCTTGAAACCTTAATCGATTAAATATGTTACCTATACAAGTGTATTGCCGCCATTTCATTCCTCTACAACTATTTTTTCGTGGTGTTGGGATTTTTTCCGTCAGTGTACAACGCTTATTTGACAAATTCCATGTGATAGGCACAAAAGTGCATGTTTGCGAAACGTTCCAGGTTATTGTTTTTTTAAATTCCAAGAAAAATAGCATTCGTAAGATACGAATGTTTCTGCCGCTTCCTCCCATAAGAAAGCATAGGTTGTATCAAATCATCGGCCTACACGTTCGTCGCGCCATCTAGTGACATTAACGGGAAATTTTTGTTTTTAGAGTCGTATCACCTGACTAAAATACACCGTGGTAAAGGTCAGTTATTCATAGAAAGAACAAAGATCAATGAATGATAAATGCCCGTTTTGTTCGATGACCTTTTGTCATCTGTCAGTGAGCTGCAAAATGCCTCGTTCATAGAAGGGCCTGTCTTTCGTGGCGAAAAACTGTACAAGGTGCTGATTTACAGCCTCATCTGAATTGAACGTTATACCACGCAAGGCTGTTGAAGAAAGAGAAACAAGTGGAAGTCTGACGGCGCAAGGTCAACAGTGGTGTAGCGTGATGGGACGCTGGTACGCTCAGCGTCCCTTGAAAAATCGATGGAGAATAGTGCCTTTCCTTGCAAGAGTGTATTATTCCATTACATTTTATTCGGCAATTTTGAATGTTATTCTTAACAAAAATGGCATGAAAACACTATATTATCGTTTATTTTCCCATAATAGCAAATACGCAGTTCCCTCTGTCTTTTGCTTGTCTGATGTAAAGTGGTTTTATTCTCAATGACATAGGCTTGGCCAATCTAGCGTCTGATGACCTTGAGAAGAACCGAGGCCAGGGTCAAATTCATGTGACTGCGCATGCTCGCGAAGGGTGATCACTCCCGTTTGTTTGTGACGGGAAACGCCAGCGTATTCGAGGAGGACGAATTTTAGCGAGCGTTGGTATGCAGATATTCTCTGTTGTTCAGCGTGGTTTTTTGTGTTCAGTGTTGTTTCATAATATTTTTACTGTGGAAAAATGACTGATGTGGAAAGCATGTTGGACGAGGATTTCATTGATTACTTGCAAAAAAACTCCCCGCTGTAATGTTACGTTGGAGAAACGGTGCAATTTAAAAAACAAAAGACTTACGCCATACTTGAACATTAAACAAACAAGTAAAGGTAGTACTCGTACTTGGCAGTCTTCGTGTTATGATAGATACAAATGGACTACTGGGTGCAGTAGAAAACAAAAGATGTTTTGCTACATTTGCTTACTATTTCGAAAGAAGACAACGAATGGTGCATTAATGGCATTTCAGACTTTAGCAATTTTATCAAAACAGAAATTTAACATGTCTCTTCAAGAGGACATTTGTAATATATGGAGTCTTTCGTTTTGCTTGGAAAAATTCGTACAGAACATGTTTTATCAGAAGCAGCGCGCACTTAAGCCGTGAAACATAATCAACAAGTGGTAAATAACAAAGAAGTTCTTAAAAGAATTATCCAATCAATTATTTTCCTTGCAAAACATGAATTGGCATTTCGAGGGCATGAGGATGTAGCAGACACGTGGCTCTCAGCATTTTTTTATTGGAGGTTTAACGACCACCGTGAGCAACTCAATGGGCTATAAGCAGTCGCCCGTCCCTAATTTAGGGTCACTGGTTCCAGGGAAGGGAGAGAGCCAGTGCCATAAGACAAGCACAACATCCATGCCTCACCGGGATTCGAACCAGGACCCCTTTCGGACGAATGATCAGAGGCCATCGCTTAGACCACTGCGCCACCGGGGCGGCACTCTCAGCATGGCAATGAGCCTTAGTAACGTAACTGAAGGACAACCAGCCTCATTGAAATGATGGCTTCTTACTTTGAAACTTTAACTTCCGAGTACAAAATGCGGTATTTGGAAAAAATTAAAGAGATTGAAGGAAAAGATACTTATGTGCTGAATGCAAGTATCTTCGAAGGTGATGCGAAAAGTTTTCCGAAAGTGCAAATAGTAAATATTTTCTATTACTTCGTTTTTGGTCGAAGCGCCTTTACTGCAGAACAGTTCGAGGCACATAAAAGTTCCGAAGCATATAACAATTTCTCGTTGTCGGTATTCTTTTACAGGGTAATTCAGTACGATCACAAATTCGTGGGTAAGGTTCTCTTCCCTCCCAGGTACGGAGATCTGAGTAAAAAAAGATAGGTTTTCTTTCTTTCCCGGAATCGCTGATTTTGGATAGTACTCACTCTTGAAAGGTTCTATGCCTTTTTGGGAGAGTTTAACTCTTCAACAAAAAGTGTCTTTCTGAGCTCTGAGAAGTGATTTCCAAGCCTTAGAAAAATGAGTAAAATCTTTTTTTTTTGTTTTTACTTAAAATTGTGGTGAAAAAATAAACTAATTTTGCTGGGATTTGTGCCTTTTAATCTATTTATCCGTAAAAAATTTAGCAGCATAACAGCGACCTGTAAAAAAGACCTAGACACCAAAAAGGATTTTATTTGGACAATAATTTTAGCATTTACTTGCATTTTTCTGCAAAAAGTAGGCTTTAGCTCCAGGTAAAAATCCAGGTGCACTAAAAAAATCAACGGTAGTTGGGGGGGGGATCACACAGAACAAAGTAGTAAACTAAAAACCCCCACCACCGACAGCCAAATAACCTTAAAAGGGAAAAGCCGAAAACTCGCAAAAAAAAAAAGTGAGTCAGGTTAACGGCGTGATCGAGATCTAAAAAATACAGAACAGCCAGAGATTTGAATCTGACTAAAAATCAGGTTTGCTAACAAATTAACTTTTAGCATTATAAAAAGTTTCAACACCCTCTAGATCAACCAGGAACCTGCTGAAAAGAAGTCCCTGGAGAAAAAAACAGGTGCACAGAAGTTACGATTGGGGACCGAAGCGTTTGTTTAAGAAATATTTTGACTAAGAAACAAACTCTAAAAGATGTTCTATAAGAAAATAGTCAATAGTAATAAAACCTACGCAAAAAAAAAAACCAGCCAACACCTTTTAAATTCAACTTGAAAACTTTGAATCAACGAATGAAACGCCTGGCCCAATAAGTGCACTCCAATAGCTTTTGAACAAGTAAAAGATGAAAAGATGGATTCTCTGCTTCACCAGAAATCACTAATTTCTAGATAAAACTAACGTTTAAGAGGTTCTCTGCCTTTGAAGAGTCTAACTCTTTAAAAAAAAGTGTTTTCTAAGCTCTGGGAGGCGATCTCCCTCCGTTTGGCATATAAGCGATTTTTTTTCGGTACTGCCTTTAGAGACAGCAGCTAGTAGCCTGAAAAAGACGTACGGTCTCGATTTCCTCTATTACCGCCATTCATAATACCAAAAATATCTACGCATTTTGGCTTCAAATTTTTATAAACACCGACCGCTAATGATTGCACTTTACACACTAAGTGCAGTATAGCCAACTATGCTTGTCCTTCAGCAACTTGCAAAGACTGTTGCCACTTCACTGAAACTTCTCGATGACGTCACGCGCTACATCCTCATAAGGAAGGTGAAAATTCAGTCAACAAAGGAAATTACTTAGAACTTTTAGAGCTATTGGCTTTGAACGAATCAATCGTCCGAGAGCACTTACAGATCTTCTTCATTCAAAGGACCATCACCTGACATACAGAAGGATTTTATTGAAGTTATCACAACTGTATTAAATGAAACCATTAAATCTGAAATAGAAAGAAACTCCCTTTGTTTCTGTACAATCTGATGAAACACTTGACGTATCTTGCAAAAGCCAGATGACTGTGATATTAAGATATTGTGTTGAAGACAGGATTGAGGAGAGATTTCTTGGATTTCATGATGTTTCAAGAGACAAAACAGCTGAAGGCTTAGCAGACGTAATTCACAAAGTTTTAAACGACTGGAACGTCACAGAGAAAGTCGTTAGTCAAACCTATGACGGAGCTTCGCTTATGGCTGGTCGAGCAGGGAATATTCAGTACCTACTGTAGTTAGAAAGCTTTGTCCAAATGCACTTTTTATACATTGTTATGCACATAAGTTGAATCTTGTACTCTTGCATTATTCAAAAAATATTAAAAAAGTGAAACTGTTTGTGTGTTCACTGACTGTTTTTCATAGTTTTTTTAGCAAATCATCCAAGCGAACTGTTCTTCTGACAGAGCAAAGTTTTAAGCATCCACAAGCAATCAGTACTCGCTGGAACTTCCACTCAAGGGCAATTTAGACAATTAAAAATCATTTTCATGAACTTTACAGGGCCATTTCTAGCATTATCGAGGACGAAAATTCGCAGCCGCCCCGGTGGCGCAATGGTCTAAGGCGTTGGCCTCTGATCATTCGTCCGAAAGGGGTCCGGGTTCGAATCCCGGTCAGGCATGGATGTTGTGTTTGTCTTACGGCACTGGCTCTCTCCCTTCCCTGGAACCAGTGACCCTAAATTAGGGACGGGCGACTGCTTATAGCCCATTGAGTTGCTCACGGTGGTCGTTAAACCTCCAATTAAAAAAAAAAAAAAAAAAAATTCGCAGTGGACTGTGATTCTATAAACTCTGCCATTGGGGTGAAAATACATTTGGATAGTTCGATTTTTGTATTTCTTCTGTGTGTTTATGACGCCTGTTTTGTTTATATTGAACCCTTGATAAAATTACTTCAGTCAATCTCAGTTAGTATTGTTTCATGTCATAATGAGATTCGTCAGACCATTCAGCAGTTAGAAAATATTAGAAAGAATAACAATTTCTTTGATAATTGTGTTAAAATAAGTAAAGAGTTCAAGGAGAACTTGCAGTTTGGGGAAAGCGAGAAAATAAGTGTGACTCAGGTGTGCTACAAAATACTTAATTCTCAAATTGTTCAAATGAAGGAGAGAAATAAAGATTTTGTTAATTTGCAGCTCACAGAACTCGTGAATGAACAGAAGTTCACGGAATATCGAAAAATGTTTCCTGTTGTGGCTCTGAATAACTTGTTTGAAAATTACGACTTTTTTACGAAAGATAAACTGCAAAATGAGCTAGTCAATATCTACGAAGATGACAAGAAAGCTTTGCAACCTACAGATTTGTTGAAGTATTTAGTATCAAATGGTTTGGACGATATTTACGAAGAGGTAAGAAAACTACTTCGTCTAATTCTCACATTACCAGCAACAACTGCAAGTAGTGAGAGCATGAGTACTTTAAAGCGCGTTAAAACTTTCCTTAGAAACTCTATGAAAAATGACCGTCTAAGTCACTTCAGCTCATTAGCTATTGAAAAGGCTTTACATCGAGAGCTTTCAAGTGATCCTGTATTTCTAGATAGGTGCATTGACGTGTTTGCTGAAAAGAAAAAACGACGAATAGAGCTGTATACAAATTGGTTTAAGGAAACACGATGCTCACAAGAATGGTAGGAATATTGATTTTTTTCTTTCATTATCTCAAATTATAATGCTAGTAGCCTTTGTATGTATACAGTATATGAAGGTGAAATTTGAAATTCAAAGCTATAATCAATATAAACACCTATCAAAACTTTTGCATTTCATAAATTTTGTACATTAACTTAAAAGAACCTCTATGCTCAAAATTAAGACAAAATGACATTCTTTTTTTATTTTGGTTGGATGTTTAACGACCACCGTGAGCAACTCAATGGGCTGTAAGCAGTCGCCCGTCCCTAATTTAGGGTCACTGGTTCCAGGGAAGGGAGAGATCTAGTGCCGCAAGACAAACACTACATCCATGTCTCACCGGGATTCGAACCCGGACCCCTTTCGGACGAATGATCAGAGGCCATCGCTTAGACCAGTGCACCACCGGGACGGCCCAAATGACATTTGATGATAATTATCATATGGTATTCTATTTTGTTATATAAATGTTTTTTTTTTTTTTTTGTACTTCCTTCTTTTTAGGGCAATAAAGAATTTCAAAATAAAAGGTTACATTTCGATTTTAACTAGATTATTATTTATTTTTATTTTTTTATTTGGAGGTTTAACGACCACCGTGAGCAACTCAATGGGCTATAAGCAGTCGCCCCCTGCCGCCCCGGTGGCGCAGTGGTCTAAGGCGTTGGCCTCTGATCATTCGTCCCTAAGGGGTCCGGGTTCGAATCCCGGTCAGGCATGGATGTTGTGTTTGTCTTACGGCACTGGCTCTCTCCCTTCCCTGGAACCAGTGACCCTAAATTAGGGACGGGCGACAGCTTATAGCCCATTGAGTTGCTCACGGTGGTCGTTACACCTCCAATCAAAAAAAAAAAAAAAAAAAGCAGTCGCCCGTCCCTAATTTAGGGTCACTGGTTCCAGGGAAGGGAGAGAGCTAGTGCCGTAAGACAAACACAACATCCATGCCTCTTCGGAATTCGAATCCGAACCCCTTTCGGACGAATGATCAGAGGCCATCGCTTAGACCACTGCGCCACCGTATTTCACAAGTGAAAAGGCGCGTATTTCACAAGTGAATGTATGGAATCGCGATTAAGGCCATTTCCGCCACGCGATTGGTTTAGAGCCACTTTGGAGATTGCGAGTAGGCGGGGCGAGAGTCATGTGAGTGAGACATGTAAGCTTTGTTGCACACGCCATATGCAATTTTAATGTTCGGGTGTTTTCTTTGTGACAATGGTTAACCCCAGTTGTTTTACCCGTACATTAGGAATGCGATAGGAGGTAAATAGAGGGTGTACTTTATTGGTAGAGAAACTTTTGAGTTTTTATATCAACATGACTTCATGGACTTGTGACTTTTCTTTGATTAATCACAGAAAGCCATCCTTTAATTCATATAGTTCTCACAGCGCCGATAGATGTCAGCGCGCACTGCTGTAGAACAGGATTAGTACTGATGTTTTTTGTATGAAGAACCATGAGCTGTTTTTTTTTTTTTTTTATATTGGAGGTTTAACGACCACCGTGAGCAACTCAATGGGCTATAAGCAGTCGCCCGTCCCTAATTTAGGGTCACTGGTTCCAGGGAAGGAGAGAACCAGTGCCGTAAGACAATCACAACACCCATGCCTCACCGGGATTCGAACCCGGACCCCTTACGGACGAATGATCAGAGGCCATCGCTTAGACCACTGCGCCACCGGGGCGGCCATGAGCTGTTTAAAGTGTTTGTTTTTTTTTATTCGGGGAGAAGACGGGTTGAAATATGGAATTGTAGGCATTTTTAATTAAGTTTGGAGGGACAAAAATATGAAGAATTTCCTAAATATTAGAAATATATATGTATAACAGATCACTTCACTATATAATCAGACACAATATATGGCGAACAACATTCTGGAGTATTTATTCCAATGGAAGGGGCCGCCCCGGTGGCGCAGTGGTCTAAGGCGTTGGCCTCTGATCATTCGTCCGTAAGGGGTCCGGGTTCGAATCCCGGTGAGGCATGGATGTTGTGTTTGTCTTACGGCACTGGCTCTCTCCCTTCCCTGGAACCAGTGACCCTAAATTAGGGACGGGCGACTGCTTATAGCCCATTGAGTTGCTCACGAAGGTCGTTAAACCTCCAATAAAAAAAAAAATGGAAGGGTCTTATTTCAACAGAACAGTGTCTTAAAGTCGTACTCAGCGTTACATTCAGAGACTTTTTTCCAGGAGGTCAATCTCAAATTTTGAGGCGGCTCAAACTTATTATTTGTTATTTATTTATACATCAACACATATTATATTATTCATATATACATTAATACGTATTATATTATTTATATATACATTAATACAAAACACAAATTTTCTGAAATCTACACATGCAAGTGATTAAAAATGTAAAAAAGTTATACCTTTATTTTAATTCAGTAATGCACCACGGATTTCACCATGCTGCGGTGGTGTAAAATATTAAGGATGCTAGTGAGATGACGCTGCTTTGCTGGAGAAAATCCTTCCCCCTCCCCCTCCCCCTAAACATTAGGAGTGGCAAACATATTTTTGTCTTACAACAAGCGTTTTTCTGATTATTAAGGAATCATTACAGTGTTACCTGAAAACGTATGGTGCAAACCATTCCGCTGCCACTTGGTTTCAGCCCTTTTAGATTATTTAGGTTAGTACATAGTAGTAAAAAAAAACTAATTAATCGTTTGAAATTCCTGGATTTTCTTTTTGTCACAGAGCGTAAACCACATATCGCCAGAAAAAAATATGGGAATCATTTTTAATAATTTGCTATCGTTAAAAATTAGGTAGCGCAAATATTTTGTTGTATTGGAAGCCCTAACGTCACGTTAGCTACATTGAGGCTTATTTAACCCTATACATGGGGAGTCGGCATCCAGAAGACTGAAATAAAGCTGATTGCCAGTTTCCAAAATATGATGATGTATTGGAGTGCAAGCAGCATGCCGTTGGTGATTACAAATCCACAGTAAACTTAACTATCAAATACAAAGGCTCTAAAAAATTTACCGAATTGTGAAACAATGCTTGGTTTTCTTGTTTGCCCCTCTTGCATATGTGATCAAGATGATCTGGTCTTCTTCTATCTCCTGATTTTTATCTGGAGAAAGTATTGAGTAATTTTGGTAGGACTTCATAATAGATTTTTAACATGGACAATTGTTCCATTTATAAACAAATTTACAAAAGCATTCTCATCTAGAGCAACAAATTTTTCTATAGAGTATACATTTTTTCGTAACTACTTTGATTTCAGAGCTACATTAAAAAAAAGTTATTTAAAGTGTTAACACTTTGTTGGAAGTCATTTATGGCTCTAATTAACAACGGAAATTCCGTTTTTTTCTCGAGGTATTGTATACATTATTGGCTGCATTGATTCGTCTGATTTAGAAAACGTAAATGTACATGCCGATGGCAATTTTAGTTTTAGTGTATAAAGGAAAGCAATTAATTTAATACTTAAAATAATCTCAATGCTACTGAGATATGAAATCCATGTGAATGAGGTTTTTTTTGTTATAATATTTTCTTCCGTTTTCTTAAAATTAATTTCTCCAAATTTTCATCTATAAACAAAAAATTAGACTAAATATAAAGGTTGATCACTCAATAACCTACGAGGGGAAGGGGGCCTCCATGGATTTTCGGGGGCTAAGACCCCCGAAAAGATGCCTGAATACATCACCGGTCGTACTTCGTACCATTAGGTAGTTCTTTGCTAATACAAAATCACTCTATTTGATTTTATTTTCTAGCTAGACCTCCTCCCATTCATAAGGAAAAAAACTTGATCGTCAGAATATTTCGTTGTGGAGACATAATTTTTATTGTTAAAGGTCCTTTTAAGGGTAATAGAAAGGACCTTTAAAAGGTTACTTTGTAGTATCCCTATATACGCACTTTCACAACAGCACGAATCTTGATGGGTGGTTGACGTGCTGCCATCTATTGGCCGATACGGAGTATGGTATTCAACTAGTTAGTTATTAAAGTCGTCCTCAGTTTTAATACTGATATAGATTTCGACTTGTATTCATCTAAGAAACTGCAGATATTCCTCATCGTATTATGCAATATGATCATTTGTCACATTTGTTAAGTAACCTCACTGAATTTCTTAGGAAGCAGAACTTCTCACGAAAAAACTTTTCATGATATAATTCAATATGATCATTTCTCACATATGTTAAGTAACCTCACAGTGAACTTCTTAGTGTCCAGAACTTCCCACGATATAATTCAGTATGAATTATTTGTCACATATGTTAAGTAACCTCACAATGAATTTCTTAGCACGCAGAACTTCCCCAGATAAAAAGACAGTGTTCCTGTCACATGACTCTCCTCATAGGCCCCGCCCACTGGCTATCTCCAAAGTAGCTCTGAATTAATGGCGTGGCAAAATGGCCTTAATCGCAATCCCATACCAAAGAATATCTAACGCTTAAAGAAGGTCAACTCTCATAGATATAACGTAAAACAGGCCGCAACAGCGCCGCCACATCTTAAGAGATAATATGCTCTGCGGGAAAGTTAACATTCAGCAGCAAAACATGTTAGGGGGAATACGGCAGTTAAGCTTTTCTTTGATCCACGATGGTTTCCTTCGATCTGATGACTGGCCGCCCCGGTGGCGCAGTGGTCTAAGGCGCTGGCTTCTGATCATTCGTCCGTAAGGGGTCCGGGTTCGAATCCCGGTCAGGCATGGATGTTGTGTTTGTCTTACGGCACTGGCTCTCTCTCCCTTCCCTGGAACCAGTGACCCTAAATTAAGGACGGGCGACTGCTTATAGCCCATTGAGTTGCTCACGGTGGTCGTTAAACCTCCAATCAAAAAAAAAAAAAAAAAAAAAAAAAGATCTGATGACTGTTTGTCTAGAGCAGTTCTTTTTTTGTTGTTGCTGTTTTCTGATATCCCACCCATCCCTTATTTTGGTGAGAAAAATATGCAGTAACATTAGTATTACTATTTAAATTAAATTTCAGCAAATATTACATTTAGGCCTAAGGATCCGTACAAAATGCATACATTCCCTAGTATTTGGCATTATTGAAAATATTTTTGAAAAGCTGAAGAACAAACAAAAGCCTTAACTAACCCGGTTGGTGTAACGAAACTAACATATCCGATTTGCGAAGCGATTATGCTACCGAGAGCGAGAAGGTTACAATCACGTGCTGTGAGTCTGAGTAGCTCGGATGACGGCTGACTGTTCTTTACCCAAAGAGTTGAAGTCAACAGAAATTCGCATGCGCAGTCTGCTCCGGCATCAGCCGATCAGCCTGTATGTTGGCTTCTGTGCACTGCATGTTTTCCCTGAAGATACGACTACGCCACTTACGTCTCGCTGAGCCTTAACTTCTTCGTCGTTAGATATTCTTTGCCCATACATTCACTTGTGAAATACGCAGCCGAGCAGCTTATTTCACAAGTCAATGTACGAAATTGCAATTAAGGCCATTTCCGTCACGCGATTGGTTCACAGCTACTTTGGAGTTCGCGAGTGGGCGGGCCCTATGAGGAGAGTCGTGTGACAGGAACACTGTCTTTTTTATCTGGGGAAGTTCTGCGTGCTAAGAAATTCATTGTGAGGTTACTTAACATATGTGACAAATAATTCATACTGAATTATATCGTGGGAAGTTCTGGACACTAAGAAGTTCACTGTGAGGTTACTTAACATATGTGAGAAATGATCATATTGAATTATATCATGAAAAGTTTTTTCTTGAGAAGTTCTGCTTCCTAAGAAATTCAGTGAGGTTACTTAACAAATGTGACAAATGATCATATTGCATAATACGATAAGGAATATCTGCAGTTTCTCAGATGAATACAAGTCGAAATCTATATCAGTATTAAAACTGAGGACGACTTTAATAACTAACTAGTTGAATACCATACTCCGTTTCGGCCAATAGATGGCAGCACGTCAACTACCGATCACGATTCGTTCTGTTGTGAAAGTGCGTATATAAGAATACTAAAAGTATCCTTTCAAAGGTCCTTTCCATTATCCTTAAAAGGACCTTTAACAATAAAAATTATGTCTCCACAACGAAATATTCTGAGATCAAGTTTTTTTCTTATGAATGTGAGGAGGTCTAGCTAGAAAATAAAATCAAATAGAGTGATTTTGTATTAGCAAAGAACTACCTAATGGCACGAAGTACGACCGGTGATGCATTCAGGTATCTTTTCGGGGGGAGGGGGGCTAGCTCCCCGAAAATCCATGGACACCCAGTAGGTTTTTGCGTGATCACCCTTTATATTTAGTCTAATTTTTTGTTTATAGATGAAAATTTGGAGAAATTAATTTTAAAAATTTAAGAAAACGGGAGAAAATATTATAATAAAAAAACTCATTCACATGGACTTCATATCTCAGTAGCATTAAGATTATTTTAAGTATTAAATTAATTGCTTTGTTTTATACACTAAAACTAAAATTTAATTGCCATCGACATGTATATTTACGTTTTCTAAATCCGAGGACTCAATGCAACCAATAATCAGTGGCTGCTCGTGGTTGGAAAAATAGGTGAAGAGGTACAAGAGCAGTATGAAAAGATATATACTGTCTATAATGAAAATCCCTTAATGAGGACTTTCTTATTTTTTGTATATTAAATCAATTTTTCTTTCTCTTAAAGCTGCAAATTTGTCGATTATGTCGTCATAAGATGGTTAGATGATTGTTTCTTCGTGAGCATCAATAAAATGCCTTCCTGAATAGAAATATTTGCCAGAGAAGCATGTCTATCTTGGGAACTAGTGTTTCTTCAGCAAGTTTGTATTCTTTTAAGAAAACTTCTTTCCACTGGCACACTTGTAGATGTAATTATTAAACTGAGGAAAACCAATTTATAATCTTCTGTAAAAATGTCTTTGTCTCCGTGAAACACTCGAAGGAGTTCTTGAGTCAATATATTCCTTAGTTTTTCATCGGCATATACAAGACTCAGTTCATTTTTAAGGCGCTGGTGTTAAGTAAATATGTTTCCGTAAAAATGTAGATTTTCAAGAGCGCGAGTGGGAAAGCATGCATTAAATTATTCAAATTTGGTTGTGTCAGCAAGTCAGACAAATTGAAGTTTCTTACAGTATCCATTTCCGTAAGTAGGTGGTCCAAAATTTCAAAATACAATTGCTTATAATTTTGAAAAATTGTTTCCTGTGTAAGAACAGCATATTCCCGTGCTTATTTCTATGATTTTGCTAGCTTTTCCAAACTGTGTTTCAAATAACTCATCGTTCCTTTTATGGCTCAAAATTTCACGTTTTTTTTTTTAATTTGAGTTACACAGTAGTTTATGTTTAGTTATTTTTTCTTCAAAAGTTCGAATAATAGATCGGTGGAGCCAAAAATGTAAATTCGAAAGTGTTCATATCATTCAAAAACCCCTTGGCAAGATGAATTGATTTTTTGTCTGATTATTCGCTATTCGTAAGAAATCCGAAGACTTCCTTCAATTTATCCCAATCTTCAACAACTACACTTATTAATTTCGAAGAGGAGGATCATCGAGTTTCTGTTATGGTTGGTCTGCATCTTGCGGTTGTTGATATAAGTGTATAAGACCGCTTCGCAGAATGGTGAACAAACGAAGCAATTCCACTGAGGCTTGCAAAAGTATTCGACACTTAGAAATTTTAGAAAAACTCTGGTGTAATACAAGATTCAAACGATGAACTAAGCAATGAACAAAAACAGCTTGAGAAGCTTTATCCTTGAATTTTTTTTTCTGTAGCCCATTTAAGTGTCCAGACATTATACTTGCCCCATCGTAGCATTGTCCTATTTATTTGTGTTGGTAATCAAAGTGTTCCAAAATTTTGTCTAGCATTTTGTATAAAGCTCCTGACATTCTATCTTCATTCACATCATGGAAACCCAAAAATCCCTCAACCAATACACCTTCCGAATCAACAATCAAAAATTATTTAATTTTTGACGTGATCGTTTATATATTCAGAAATACATTCAATTAATTCATTTTGAATAGTTTTTTATCCTTTCGTATTGATTTTCAATTTCTAAAGAACTTCTTCATATCAACAATGAAAGTAATTCAATGAAATTTCCACGATTCATCGAGCCCATGCTTTCGTCATGGCCATGAAATGCTAGTTCTTGTTTGCTCAAATACAGTATAGACTAATACTCCATCAATCCCTGTCTGCAGGAAAAGTCTATTTAAACGAACGTTTTCGTTAAAATGCGTTTTCAAAAGTCTAGCATTCTTCCTCAGGGCATCGGCAATGGTGTTTTGAATGTTTTCGAAATTCCTTAACATTAATCCGTATTTCAGGCGTTCGCTATAATCACGATGTTTATGAAATGACCGTGTCACGCTTAATAAATCTGAGAATCCGTCTTTATTCCACGCCGAATGTTTACTACTAAAAAGTAAGCAGGGCCCAAAGAAAAAAAATTAACACAGAAGTGCTGCAAATCCATTTATATTCAGTAAACCAACAATTTTTAAAATTAATATTGTTAGATTTACCGCTCTTCTTGATTTCGTTCTTGGCAACAATTGTCAGTGAATCCGTTGGTCGTCCTTGAAGCAAAATGTCTCTTTTATCTTCATCTTTCCACAGAATAAATGGATTGTGCAATAAATCGCAAACAATGTCGTCCACAGGATGCATACTAAAAACTATCACTATTAGTTAAATTGTACACAAACCTAAAATATCAGTTAAAGCTTTCAACAAATAATCACAAAGCACGAAAGAACAAATTCCTTTCGGAAAATAATGTACCACAGCATTACAAGGAAAAAACGCCCTAGCAGAGTGAATGGTAGTCCGCCCACTCCACCGTGATATAGCGTCTAGAAGGGAAAGTGTGCAGAGCGCCTAGCGTACGTAATGATTGGCGTGGATACCGAAATTTGTCACCTTCGTAGATGGCTCTCCGATCGCCTTCCCTTCCCTCTTTCTTACTGTGATGGGAGCGGGAGACTAAATTTGTGTTGCTTACTGTGAAAAGAACGGTAATTTAGACGAAAACGTGTTATGTTTTAGGTTTTAGAAGGAATGTGGATTACCTAAATATTGTATATAAGTTATACTTAGCTCATTATGCGGAAGAGAAATAACCATAGTTTTGTGCCAGGTTGCAATACTCAGTACAAAAACAGTAAGCCGTCACTCTTTGGAATACCCAAAAATGATAAACTTTTACAGCAGTGGCAAAGATTGATTCCCGGTGCAGATAAAAACTTACACAAATTTAGTGCTGTATGTGAACTGCACTTTGAGAGATTTGTGGTTCGAAATTTTGTGCATAAAATAAATGAGGAGACTGTGTTAATACCCAGAGATCGGCCCATCTTGACACCAGATGCAATTCCAACAATATTTCCAAACCTTCCCCATTATTTGTCAAAACCTCTGGCAAAATACAGGAAAGTTAGGGAAACCGATGATAAGCCTGAGGGTAATTTAAATAGCGTGGAATTTACTTCCCAAAGAGTTACACTGAACTGCCTTCTGAATATCACAGCCTTCAGAAATTTTGGGGTAAGCAAATTCCTGCAAATAATTAAAGTGCATAATTTTCCATGTTCATTCATTCAAATGTGAATTGTCAAATTCATTGACAACAGAAAAACTGGTTGTTGTTACCAAAAGTGAACCAGAGGTTACCTGTGAAGTGTATTTACGTGGAATAAAAATTAACTCAGTTTCTAATATTACTTCTAAAGATGAATTAAAATCCATTATTCGAGACACTGATAGGCTAACAGTATGTCATGGCACAGGCTCCATTTCAGAATTTGAAAATAACATGAAGTACCTTGAAAGTGGAGTTATTTTTTAGAATAATTTGTACAGCAAAAATTGTGTAAGGAAAGGAACAACAAAGACTTGCCTCAGATGTAAGTATCTGCAGCGCTTACTTTTGCACAAAATAGCTTATCATAGAAGAAAGGCTACATTTAAAAATAAGTATCAAAATACAGTTCGGAAAATCAACAGGCTGAAGAAACTAGTTATTTCGCTCTCTAATTAAACTTAAAAAAAAAAAAAAAAAAAAAAAAAGGAATTTTACAGAACTTTCCATTAATGAAAAAATAGCAGAATTACCCATTAAGCAGCAGCAAATGGTTATTCATTGTTAAGGCAGCAAAAAAGAAATCTGCAAGAGGTATGTCATATACCAAAGAATGGTTACTTGAATGCTTACTAATGCACATAAAAAGTCCAAAATTGTACGAGCACATACGGAAACACAAAATCATGATCCTACCTAATAGAACAACTATTAGAAAGTATATTTCAAATTACAACAGTGGTTTTGGATTCAATGCACTGACGTTTGAAACTATTTCAAAGAAAACAAGTGAAATGGAGCCTTTTGCAAGACATGGTGGTATATTAATAGATTTTTTTTTGATTGGAGGTTTAACGACCACCGTGAGCAACTCAATGGGCTATAAGCAGTCGCCCGTCCCTAATTTAGGGTCACTGGTTCCAGGGAAGGGAGAGAGCCAGTGCCGTAAGACAAACACAACATCCATGCCTGACCGGGATTCGAACCCGGACCCCTTACGGACGAATGATCAGAGGCCAGCGCCTTAGACCACTGCGCCACCGAGGCGGCTATATTAATAGATGAAGTGAAGCTTACAGAAAAACTGCATGCAAAATCATCTGGTGAAATATTAGGGTTTGTTCATATTGGGCCATACACTTCAGAAACTGTTAAGCATACCCCATGTAATCACGGACTGGTAATGGTGTTTCAGCCATTAAATGGAGATTGGACCCAAATAATTGGTGTTTTTGCCACAAGTAACAATATAAGTGGAACTTTGCTTGCAAAATTAATTATTGAAGCTGTTATTCTCACTGAAAATGCAGGTCTGTTTGTTAATTTCATTACGTGTGATGGGGCTTCTTGGACCAGGAATATGTGGAAGACATTTGGTATATCAGCAGATAGTTCTGGAACTAAATATAGCATTATGCATCCTACAGATTGTTCTAGAAGTTTACATTTCATATCAGATTTTCCTCACTTAATAAAATGTGTACGGAACGCATTTGTTACCAGAGGTTTTCTTCTGCCCGAAGGAGAAGCAAGACTAGAGCATGTTGAAGCAGCATGGAGGAAGGACTCTGACATAACTACTCTAAAAGCCATGCCAAAAATTACACGTGTTCATATTAACCCAAATAACTTTGAGAAAATGAGGGCAAGCTATGCTTTGCAGCTTTTTAGCAACGAAGTATTAAAAGGCCTTTTTCTCTATAAGCATCATATTGAAATATAGTTTGGAAGTACTAATGCAACTGCATTTTTCATAAAGTTGATGATGCAGTTAATTACTGTAATGGCCTCTAATGATCCATCAAGTAGTCTCCGCATAGATTCTGAGGGATGCAAAGTACTTAATGATGTTCTGTTATGTTTAGATAAATGGGAAGCTTTTGCAGGAGATAAGAAGACTGGGTTTTTAAATGCTAGCACAGCTGCAGGATTATGAGTCACTATAAGCAGTGCTATCTCTCTACTAAAATGTCTATACGAAACCTTGAACCACAAGTATGTAATGACATCGTGCTTGAGTCAAGACTCGATAGAAAACATTTTTGGCATTATTCGACAACTGTCAGGCTGCAATGACCACCCCACTGCAGCAGAACTTTTAGTGACCATTCAGTGTTTAAGTTTCTATAATCTGGCCAAGCCTGTAAAGTGTGGTACTGGCTGCACAACAGAAATCATCAATTCCCTTATTGAGCCAAGTGAATCCATCAGTTGCAAACCTAATGTTTTGTTAAATTTAAATGAACTTTTAAGTGATGGAATGCTATATAATGTGAAAGATACCTTGAATAGTGCTGCATATTATGATTGTGCTTCCCTTTTCCCTACATAATTCCCATAACCAGTTGCTAGTTTATGTAGCTAGAAATGAATTGCACTAACTAAATGCAAAGATTGCACCAAAATGTGTTTAACTTGCAGTATTGAAGAAAAGGCCAGATTTTCTGGAACGCTGATACGAGATTTTGATAAAGGTGGCTTATTTATCCATCAAAGGAACTCCTAGTTCTTGTCAGTCAACTGGAAGGTATTGTTACACATTATTTCAGCACCGAAAAACTACACAGAGATAGCATCATTGATATTTTAGCTATCTTGATGATAAAGAAAATTAAATTCATTGGTTGTGCAGAACACAGTAAAGATGTGACATGTAAGATTGCAAAATTGTATTTACTGACATGGTTATATTTTTATATAAAGTGACTTAATAAGATTCACAATGATAATCAAGAAAAAATGAAGTACCTTAAGCTGAGACGCTGCAAATAAATATTAAGTCCCTGGATCTGGGTGCTGAGGTTATTTTTATGAGGAAGCAAGTGAGAGACAGCTTTATAATTACTGTGGAGTGAGTAAATGTATGTGGAGTCAGTCAATAGCTCTCATTTATAATTATTGTGGAGTCGGTAAATATATACAGACTCTACAGTAATGCTACAGCTCAAACCCTCACCCCGAGACTCCCTCAAAACTACTTTAACAGTTAATAAGAACTTCGCAACAGAACAGGTTCTGTCATTCAAATCCAGGGGTTTGAACTTAGTCACATTACCAATGTTCAACTCTGAGCAAGCAGAGCAGAAGCATATGACCGTATTAAAAAGATTGGATAACTTTGGGAGTATGTAGCAGTGGCTAGTTAGCTTTTCCTTCATTAAATATGATATGTATGCACATAGCAGACAGTAAGCCTAATGCATATGCAAATAAGTAACCCCAGCCTATATTGAGGTCAAGAAATGTCCAGGTTGTTAACAAACTTAGAAAAGAAAGTTCCAAAAACTGGTAAGTTATTTAGAGATTCAAAATTCATTTCTGTAAATGTATTTATTTTTAAAAAATAAATTTTTGCCCCTCCCCCCAGTAACTAAATAGTTCAGCAGATAAGATATTAATATACAAAAAGATTTTAAGGAACATGTGTGGTGGTAATAATATTGCAGAGTTACTATTTGTTATTAAAAATGTTTAGAACTGTGGGATTCTTTAGCAAACTGCCCCACCCCTTCATCTTTTTTTTTTTTTTAATGTTCAAATCCCAAAACCACTGGTGGTAATCTGATATTAACACTTCTTTTTTCAATCAACATTTAGCTTTGGCATTTCCAGTATTGCTAACTAGGGCTTCCATGATGGAATTATATACTACAAAATTCAGTATTTTGAAGAAAACTTGCAAAATGCCATGAGTGACTAATTTACTCTTTACAAGGTGGTGTAAAAGTAATAAAAAAAGAAACTAAACACGTATTAAATTTATTTCTGTAAATTTAATTACGTGTGAAATCATCTAATAGTTGTATTCACAAATTCTTGCTCTTTCAGTTGCATTTTCTAAGATGCCTAAACATCAAGTTGTGTGTTATTTATTTTTTGTGTAATGTTACTTTTTAAATCCTCCTCCCACGTTCTGTTGCTGATAAATTTCTCTGTTGCTATACAATTGAGAAACGGTTTTTGATAAAAATTTCAACAACTGCTGCACTAGCCTTTGACATATAACAGCCCACAATGAATTAATCAAGCTTCTACTTTATAAAAAATAAAAATGTAAAAAAAAACCTATTTAAAATGAGATGCTTTCTTTTGCCTCAATGTATAAATTGAATAAAGCTTAACCAATGTGCTGAGATGTGGTAATATTGTAATAAATAATGCTTGGTACATACCAGCAATGTAAGATTAAAACATTGCTTTATTACAAACTGCATGTGGCTTCTGTATGGAAATGCCTAAAGCCATTTATAATGAACTCTCATCAGCACGCCTTTGGTCCCCATGCTGATGAGAGTTCAATACTCAAAACCGATCCACGTCAGAGGTCAGTTTTTTCACATGTGCTTCAACATTTGTTTCAGTTAGTGTAAATTATATCTGTATTACCTATTCCCAACTACTAGGGGCATTAAACAACGTTGTTACATGTTTACATTGTACACAATGTGTCACTGTGCGCACCTTACTGGGACGATAAACCTTTCTGGATTTACTGAGGGGATATCAGTATAAGATTGAAATAATTCCAATTTCAGAAATTAAGAACAAATAAATGTCTTGGTAAATTATTTGCTCCGGCACAATATTTCTTCATTTAATAATAAAATTTATCTAACGGTATAAAAAACATCCCTCCAAATCAACCCTATTCTTTTTTTTTTTTTGCGTTTTTTTTCTGAACAATTACTGGTAAATGCTTTCTCATGCATGCATTATGACCAAATAATGCTTCAGTCAGAGAAGAATGTCATTGTAAATACGTGTGACACAGCTTAAATAAGGTGGTAC
This sequence comes from Macrothele yani, assembly GCA_039090855.1. Classification (NCBI taxonomy): domain Eukaryota; kingdom Metazoa; phylum Arthropoda; class Arachnida; order Araneae; family Macrothelidae; genus Macrothele; species Macrothele yani. The sequence goes on along the minus strand of CM077010.1, from coordinate 39,816,657 downwards.
ACACCGTTTTTTAAACCAGTCAGTAACAGGCAAAAATAATTTTTGTTAAGCCTCTTAACAATACGTATAGCTTACTCAACGTTTATATATATCTGCTATATCCACGCTAATCACTACATACGCTGGGCGCTCGGCACACTTCCCCTTTTAGATGCTATATATCAGCTGTTCCTGTATAACCGTTTGAAGAGTAGATACATGGAAGCACAACTTTATATTTACACACTCCCACGTATTTACTTCAAACAGTAAATTTTGCCCGCTGTCCCTAAATTGTTTTTAAGGAGAGCTCTGTCTCTGACTGGCAGCATTAAATTTGTTGAACCACGGCATTACTTATACCTGATCATAGGCCTAACCACTGGGAGGATCAGGACCCCCAGATGTTCATAGAGTGGGATCCCCAATGTAAATGATTCTCCAAATGTTTCGGGAATATAATGATATGAACTTTTTATGTGAACCAACTAAGTTATTTAATAATATAAGATTGTAATTTTTCGTAGAATGCGAACACATGTATAATGTGTACTTAATAAAACAGCGATGTCAATTAAGCATGGTTACCAACATCGCTGGCATATATATATTATGTGATCAGACCCCCCGCCCCCAGATTTTGAAACACGGTTACGCCACTGTAATTGATGGTCACTGGCAAACATCGCCGATACTGACACTTTAGCATTCAATTAAAAATAAGCGTATTCAATATAATGTCCCATACAAAAAAACCTTGCAATTTCTGTATATACAGCAGGAGCGGCTCCTGCAATAAAGCTGTGGGGCTGCAGCCCCCACCACACCCCTACCCAAAGCAGTTTTTTTTTCATGCCACACCAAGAGAGAAGTTTACTGAACTCTGCTGGAAGTTTTTCACGCCACTGGGAGCGAAAAGAACGCTGGCGCGCTGCTCTGACCTATTGAAACCAACGTTGAAACCAACTCGTGTGTAAAACTCTGCCTATTCCCACATCAGTTCATTTCCTTTGTATAAAACGTCCCTGGGGACGGCAGCTCTTGCTGGTACAGCAAATATAAGTGGTCCTCGCAGTTGTTTGCGAGTGACGTAGCTACTAATGCAGTTTCTCGTTGGCTACGAATTCATCGCCGGGCCTTCATTTTTTGGTTTGTTCCAACTTTTATTCAACATGATAATTCTAACAACTGGAGATCATTCGTGTTTGCTAACAACAAATACTCAGTTGCCGAGATTTTTACCAAAAAGTTTCACTTCTGGTCAAAATGGGCATGTGAACAAATTGTGATTAAGAATAAAGTTCAGTAATGGATAAATTGAAAAATAAAAAATAAAAATGACTAATTTCTGCAGAGAGATACTTGCACAAAATTAATATTATCACTTACCAGGCACAGTGAAATTTTCGCTTTTAAACTCGTGTAAATTTCTGTTCATCAAAAAACACTGAAGTTGCTCCATTGACCACATTTTACTTTTCTGCTGCATATGCATCCCCCCCCCCCCAAAGCTTTACTTTGAACACAACATTTAATCAAACACAACGGTTTAGAAAATTTACAAAGTTGGTAAATTTGGTAAATTTTGAAAACAAATTGTTCTACACTAAATTGTAATCATGGCTTGAAAATTGAAACTGGGAATATGTTTGCAATTCGTTTTTATTAAAGAGAATGCCTGCGAGTCAAAATTACAAAGGGAGCGTATCAGAAGAAAAATATTTATTATATTTCTAGGGGTCACAATTGACACCTGAAAATGCGTATATGACGTTGGGTGCGTGTCCGCTGTCATTGGCACACACATTATTTTTTTTTACCTTGAAAACTGGTTGCCGTAACTGAGTGTGTGTTGCTCTTACAGTATATACATTTATATATCATTTACAACCACTATCTCAATCCACTGCTGGATGTCCACAACAGTCTGTTTAGAGCCAGTTTTCTTCTTGCTCCCGAATTTCATCCACCCATCTCCCACATCATCTTCTGGGTCTTTTTTTTGTCTCTTGCTATCCAGTTTAATATTTCTCGCTGGCTCTTTCTTCTAGCAATATGTCCATCCCATTGCAATTTCAGGGATTCTATCATTGCTGTCTTCCGTCCTTGTAATTTTCCCGATCCAAGAGTTCCTCTTTGTATCTTCCCTGTTCCTGGTTACATCAAACATGCATCTCTCAATGCTTTTTCCCATTGTCTGCAATCTCGGTATATCTGTTTCAGTTGAGGTCCACGTCTCTGCTCCATTCGTAACAACTGGAAGGATGCACTGATTAGTGAGAGTCATGTTAGGATCATTAGAATAAGGGTCCTGTGTGAAATGTATGTGGAACTAATTTCTTTGCTGTACAATGGGGTATGCGTGAGTGATGATCAAATGATCACATGTAGAGGATTTTAGGAAGGGAGTGTCTGACCCCAGGTCTTAAACAACCCTTAGAAATAGGATACTAGGAGATTTGGGCTAGACGCCCAAAAGGAAAGTGATGCGGAAGCTAAGTAGAAAGGGGGAGGAAGACGCCCTTATTTATTACCGGGGGCCAGTACCCGGTGTATGCGTGGGTACCTATCCACAAGGTAAGCAATGAGGAAATATACACAAAAATACTGGATAGCACTACAATTCGATTTGGAAGTTCACATTAAAGTGACTTGTGACTACAAAATATGCTAAACACTTTTCTTTTAAGAAATAATGCATCAAACCAAGTTTTATACGCCGATTATTTTCTTCATAAATGTGGCCACCCATTGATATCTGTTGCCTAATTCAGGTATCGGTTACCTCTAGAATTTCCCCATCAGTTGCTAAATATAAATATTCATTTCTACGAGTATATATATACATAAATTATTATTAAAGAGACAGCATGAGCAGGCTCAGTAACTTAGCTTTCGAAGTGATATCTACAAAATTTGAATGCAGCCCCTCCAGCCAATGTCATGTGACACGATGTGTTTCTCTCTGTCACTTCTGCAATTTTTATTCAATAAGCTTTGCTTGCAGCATTTGTTATTCATCCCCATTGTCATTGCAGTGTATATACCATCATGTTTTAACAGTTTTGTATTATTTCCCAGTGAGACGCCCAATACTGTACGTCTCCCTCTTATGATAAATTAGAATAAAGCGATTTTGAAACCTCCAACTCAGCTTACCACTAGCCGCTACTGAGTGATATACATTTAAATTTTCCAAACAGTACGTCTTTACTTGGCACATACAAGCCATTAGTTAGCGTTTTGGTAGGCATTCTTCGAGGAGGTAGCATATCAATTTAAATCACGCATAATTATACTTTCAATTACATTTGCCGACGCTGCACTCAGCGCCAGACTTAGACATTTCACTGAACCATAAAATGTGTTTCCATAATCACACGCTTAAGAAAATCGTACATATCCTAATCCAACCCCTGTTGTTTGGTTCACATTGCACAACAGTACACACAATCTTTGACACAGACGCCGTCTGCAGCGCCGCGATGCGGCGTGGGACATATTTCGAACGCAGATTTTGAGTTCGCACGGCACACTTCCCCTTTTAGACGCTATAACCGTGATCTCTCACGACTTTACGCTCAAAAACTGAAAGATGCAGAGGTAAGGCGCGTGAAGCTGAAACACTTCACTTGAGCGAGCAGATTGGGGAGGATGACGTCACGGTTACCATGGCAACTCGACAGACAACTGCAGACTTCCAAACGTTCTCATTTCGGCTCTTCACTTGCAGTGTTTTGCGTATAAGGATTTGTTTTCGGTATTGAGCGCGCCATGTGAATTAATATCTATTCAAAATTTGGAGTATTTATTCCAACGGAATTCAAAATTTTGAGTGTTTTTGAACTGAATAAAGGCAAAAAAGAATATATTATAAAAAAATACTGAATAAAACGTTATTTTGAGTAAAATAGGTGAAGAGGTACTTCACCTACTTCACCTGAAAAGCCGCCACTGCCAATAATGTATACAATACCTCGAGAAAAACAACGGAATTTCTGTTGTTAATTAGAGCGATAAATGACTTCACACAAAGTGTTAACACTTTAAATAACTTTTTTTTATGTAGCTCTGAAATTAAAGTAGTTATGAAAATATATATACTCTATAAAAAAAATTGTTGCTCTAGATGAGAATGCTTTTGTAAATTTTTTTATAAATGGAACAATTGTCCACTTTAAAAACATATTATGAAGTCCTACCAAAATTACTCAATACTTTCTTCGGACAAAAATAAGGAGGGTAGAAGACCAGTTCATTTTGATCACATATGCAAGAGGGGCAAACAAGAAAACCAAGCATTGTTTCACAATTCGGTAAATTTTTTAGAGCCTTTGTATTTGATAGTTAAGTTTACTGTGGATTTGTAATCACCAACGGCATGCTGCTTGCACTGCAATACAACATCATAATTTGGAAGCTGGCATTCAGCTTTATTTTAGTCTTCTGGTTAAGTAAGCCTCAATGTAGCTAACGTGACGTTAGGGCTTCCAATATAACAAAATATTTGCGCTACCTAATTTTTAACGATAGCAAATTATTAAAAATGATCCCCATATTTTTTTCCCTGGCGGTATGTGGTTTACGCTCTGTGACAAAAAGAAAATCCGGGAATTTCAAATGATTAATTAGTTGTTTTTTTTACTACTATGTGCTAACCTAAATAATCTAAAAGGGCTGAAACCAAGTGGCAGCGGAATGGTTTGCACCATACGTTTTCAGTTTACACTGTAATGATTCCTTAATAATCAGAAAAACGCTTGTTGTAAGACTAAAATATATTTGCCACTCCTAATGTTTAGGGGAAAGGGGGAGGGGAAGAATTTTCTCCAGCAGAGCCGCGTTATCTCACTAGCATCCTTAATATTTTACACCACCGCAGCATGGTGAAATCCGTGGTGCATTACTGAATTAAAATAAGGGTTTAACTTTTTTACATTTTTAATCACTTGCATGTGTAGATTTCAGAAAATTTGTTATATATATTAATGCATATATAAATGTATTAATGTATAAATAAATTACAAATAATAACAAGTTTGAGCCCCCTCAAAATTTGCGATTGACCTCCTGGAAAAAACTCTCTGAATGTAACGCTGAGTACGAATTCAAGACAGTGTTCTTTTGAAATAAGACACTTCCGTCGGAATAAATACTCCAGAATATTGTTTGCCATATATTGTGTCTGATAAAATAGTAAGTGATCTGTCATATATTTCTAATATTTAGGAAATTCCTCATATTTTTGTCCCTCCAAACTTAATCAAAAATGCCTACAATTCCACATTTCAGCCTGCCTTCTTCCCGAAAATAATAATAATAATAATAATAAAACGTTAAACAGCTTATGGTTCTCCATACCGAACACATCAGTATTAATCCTGTTCAACAGCAGTGCGTGCTGACGTGCTGACATCTATCGGCTCTGTGGCAACTATATAGATTGAAGCATGGCTTTCTGCGATTAATCAAAGGTAAGTCACAAGTCCATGAAGTCATGTTGCTATAAAAACTCAAAAGTCCCCCTACCAATAAAGTACACTCTCTATTTACCTCCTGTCACATTCCGAATGTACGGGTAAAGCAGCTGGGGTTAACCATTGTCTCAATGAAAACCCCCGAACATTAAAATTGCATATGGCGTGTGCAACAAAGCTTACATGTCTCACTCACATGACTCTCCTCGTAGGCCCCGCCTACTCGCAATCTCCTAAGTGGCTCTGAGCCAATCGTGTGGCGGAAATGGCCTTAATCGCGATTCCGTACATTCACTTGTGAAGTACGCGCTCGGGTGTCCCTTTTATGCACCATTATCTGCATCCGATGCTTCTCAGGCATCGCTTTGGGGTGTTTTTGGCCCGGTACTCAGCGTCGCACCACATCATTGCAACTGACGCTTCGAAGATTACGCTCCTCGGTGGGGATCGGGCACTTTTTTCCATGGAACAATTCCAGCCGTTCGTTCTTCTTCTCGACTATTTCCTCGGTGTTTTCGGCTGAAGCGTGGGCCCTAATAACAGCGCTTGAATTTACTCCCGGCCCGTGCGGTGTCCTCTTGCTGCTTACTGATAGTCGTTCTGTTCTACACGCTTTGTTGGCATTAAATCGCAAATCTCAAGACATTATCACTTTTCTGCATGATTCTTTTCAACGCCTCCGCTCGTTCTACGAGGACATTATGCTCGTTTGTTGCCCGGCTGCGTATTTCACAAGTTAATGTACGGAATTGCGATTAAAGCCATTTTCGCCACGCGATTGGTTTAAAGCTACCTTGGAGATTGCGAATAGGCGGGGCCTATGAGGAGAGTCATGTGACTAAGACATGTAAGCTCTGCTGCACACGCCATAAGCCATTTTAATGTTCGAGTGTTTTCATTGCGACAATGGTTACCTTCAGTTGTTTTACCCATACAGCCGAAATGTGACAGGAGGTCAATAGAGAGTGTACTTTATTGGTTGGGGAACTTTTGAGTTTTTATAGCAACATGACTTCATGGACTTGTGAGTTATCTTCACAAGTACTTTCAATCTATATAATTCTCACAGTGCCGACAGATGTCAGCGCTGACTACTCTAGCACAGGATAAGTACTGATGTGTTTTGTATTGACACCCATGAGCTGTTTAACATTTTTTTTTCAGGGAGAAGGGGAATGAAATATGTAATTGAAGGCATTTTTGATGAAGTTTGGAGGGACATAAATATGAAGAATTTCTTAAATATTAAAAATATATATATATGTGACAGATCACTTACTATTTTATCAGACACAATATATGGCAAAAACATTCTGGAGTATTTATTCCAACGGAAGTGTCTTACTTCAACAGGACACTGTGTTAGGTCTTACTTCGTGTCATTACGTAGTTCTTTGCTAATACGAAATGAGTATTTAATTTTTTCTTTCTAGCTGGACCTCTTCACATTCATGAGGAAAACAACTTGATCGTCAGAATAAATATTTCGGTGTGGAGACATACTTTTCATTGTTAAAGGTCCTTTTAAGGGTAATAGAAAGGACCTTTCAAAGGGTACTTTTTTGTATTCTTACAAACTCACTTTCACAGCAGCCCGAATCGTGGATACTAGGTTTACGTGCTGCCGTCTATTGGCCGATACGGAGTATGGTATTCAACTAGCTACTTAGAAGTCGTCCTCAATTTTAATATTAAGACATAATTCGACTTTTATTCATTTAAGATACTGCAGATATTTCTTATGATATCGTGCACAAAAGTACTTTACCGTATTATTCAATATGATCATTTGTCATATATGTTAAGTAACCTCACAGTGAATTTCTTAGGAAGCAGAACTTCCCACGATATAGTTCAATGTGATCATTTCTCACATATCTTATGTAACCTCACAGTGAATTTCTTAGGAAGCAGAAGTTTCCACGATATAAATCAATACTATCATTTGTCACATATGTTAAATAACCTCACAATGAATTTCTTAGCAAAAAGGACTTCCCCTATAAAAGAGTGTTCCGGTCACACGACTCTCCTCATAGGCCCCGCCTACTCGCAATCTCCAAAATAGCTCTGAACCAATGGCGTGGCGGAAATGGCCTTAATCGCAATTTCGTACATTCACTTGTGAAATAAGCTGCCCGGCTGCGTATTTCACAAGTGAGTGTACGGGATTGCGATTAAGGCCATTTCGCCACGCGATTGGTTCAGAGTTACTTTGGCGATAGCGAGTAGGCGGGGCGCATCAGGAGAGTCATGTGACGGAGACATGTAGACTTTGCTGCACTCGCATAAGTCATTTTAATGTTCGGGTGTTTTTTTGCGAAAATGGCTACCTTCAGTTGTTTTACCCGTACAGTCGGAATGCTGTTGTTGTTGTTGTTGATTGAAGGTTTAACGACCACCGTGAGCAACTCAATGGGCTATAAGCAGTCGCCCGTCCCTAATTTAGGGTCACTGGTTCCAGGGAAGGGAGGGAGCCAGTGCCGTAAGACAAACACAACATCCGTGCCCCACCGGGATTCGAACCCGGACCCCATTCGGACGAATGATCAGAGGCCAGCGCCTAGACCACTGCGCCACCGGAGCGGCAGAGTCGGAATGCGACAGGAGGTAAATGGCAAGTGTACTTTATTGGTAGGGGAACTTTTGAGTTTTTATATCAACATAACTTCATGGACTTGTGACTTATCTTCCGTACAGGGCAGAAAGATGTCAGCGCTCACTCCTTTAGCCCAGGAGCAGTACTGATGTGTTTTGTATGGAGAATCCATGAGTTCTTTTAGCGTTTTTTTTTATTTTCAGGTAGAAGGGGGAAGGGGGAGAGGCTGAAATGTGGAATTGAAGGCATTTTGATGAATTTGGGAAGGATAAAAATTTGAGGAATTTCCTAAATATTAAAAATATATATATATGACAGATCACTTACTATTTTATCAGGTACAATATTTGGCAAACAACATTGGCCGCCCCGGTGGCGCAGTGGTCTAAGCGATGGCATCTGATCATTCGTCCGAAAGGGGTCCGGGTTCGAATCCCGGTCAGGCATGGATGTTGTGTTTGTCTTACGGCACTGGCTCTCTCCCTTCCCTGGAACCAGTGACCCTAAATTAGGGACGGGCGACTGCTTATAGCCCATTGAGTTGCTCACGGTGGTCGTTAAACCTCCAATAAAAAAAACAACAACATTGTGGAGTATTTATTCCAACGGAACTGTCTTATTTCAACAGAACACTATTTTGAGGTTTTACTTCGTATCATTAGGCAGTGCTTTGCTGATACAAAATCCCTCTATTTGATTTTTTTTTTTAATTTCTAGCTACACCTCTTCACATTCATGAGGAAAAAAAACTTGATTGTCAGAATAAATTTTTCGGTGTGGAGGCATACTTTTCATTGCTAAAGGTATTTTTAAGGGTAATAAAAAGGACCTATAAAAGGGTACTTTTTAGGATCCTTATATGCGCACTTTCATAACAGCCCGAATCAAAAATGGGTACTAGGTTGACGTGCTGCCATCTATTGGCCGATGTATTCAATTAGCTATTTATTGAAGCTGTCCTCAGTTTTAATATTGAGATAGATTCCGACTTGTATTCATCAGAGAAGCTGCAGATATTTCTTATGATATCGTGCACAAAATTATTTTACCGTATTATTCAATATGATCATTTGTCACATATGTTATTGTTGTTTTTTTTTTTGAATGAAGGTTTAACGACCACCGTGAGCAACTCAATGGGCTATAAGCAGTCGCCCGTCCCTAATTTAGGGTCATTGGTTCCAGGGAAGGGAGAGAACCAGTGCCGAAAGACAAACACAACATCCATGCCTTACCGGGATTCGAACCCGGACCCCTTCGGACGAATGATCAGAGGCCATCGCTTAGACCACTGCGCCACCGGGGCGGCATGTTATTGTTCAGTAACCTTACAATGAATTTCTTGGGAAGCAGAACTTCCCACGATAAAACTTTTCACGGTATAACTCAATATGATCACTTGTCACATACGTTAAGTAACCTCACATTGAATTTCTTAGCAAGCAGAACTTCTCCCGATAAAAAGACAGTGTTCCAGTCACATGACTCTCCTCATAAGTCCCGCCTATTCAGAATCTCCAAAGTATTTCTGAACCGATCGCGTGGCAGAAATGGCCTTAATCGCAATTGGCAATCTCAGCGGTCCGCTCTCTCTCTCTCTAGCGGCAAAAGGAAGAATTACTGTAGTACGGGTAACGTTTTCGACTCAATGCTTGGCTGTTGGTAGATCGCTCATTACGTTCAGTTGTCGTAGTTTGGTGTAGTTTTGCATTCATTCTGGAATTAGAGAGTTGTATAATGGAGAATTCCGTGAAGAAGAACAAATCATATTGTTGTGTCCCGTAATGTCGTTCCCAAGGTTTCGGCTATGTTTTTCACAAGTTAGTATAAACGTTTGTGCCTTGCGTTAGAAATCCTTCCAGTGAAATGCTACTAACCTAGTAACGTCTTTGAATGAATAATAAACAAGGCAGCATGTTTTTATTGCATAGTAGCAATTAAAAAATCCGCATTTCTACATAATCTTGAAAACAAATAATTGCTGTTGTCCGTATAAATTTAAACTTCATTATGAAACAAGATTTGCAATGTTCTGTCAACAGTCATCAGTTCAAAAACGCAGAACCCAATGATGATCAACAATTACCAATTCACAAACACTTTTAGGAACAGAATGTTCAAAAATTACAAATGTTATTGTTGACAGTATTGAAAATGGGTCCTGGGAAACGTCAAGTGAAACGAAATGTCAGCTTTGAATAGTAATTCGGATTAAAACACCCCTGTCGGTATTACTATATTACTTGCCTGAAAATGTAAAAATAAAAATTACCTGTTACAGTAAAGCATTACTGCTACACAGTGCTTACACGTTCCACTTCTGCCCGCTTTACAAGAGCACTCAAATGACTTTATAGAAATTTCACTGTTACTTGTATCTAAAACACCGTTGATGGAGTGAGGCGACGACGTTATTGCCGTGGACTGAATGCAGTGCGAAACTATGAGAATTTCTCTTCCATCTTAATTCCACAAGAAATTATATGGCCTACATAAACAATCACTTCCCCTTCTTTAAGGCATCTTGAATTTTTGGAAGCGTCCGCAAATTTCATTATTTCAAGGATTGAAAGCGACAAACCAGCCGTTCTAACATTCGACTTTATGGAAACACGTGCGACGTTACCAGTACTAGAGAAGTTTGTTTACGTTTACGCAGCGCCCCTATAGTTCGTTGAGGTTCCAAATACCGTACATTCACTTGTGAAACACGCTGCCCGGCTCATGTTGGTCTTCCAGCGAATGAGGCCGCTAACGCTGCCGCTCGGCGGGGCCATGCTGAGGGCCAGGCGCGGTTCCTCCCTGTTACAGCCTACGACGCTGCTCCGCACAGTGGTAACATGATAATCTCCGCTTCTGATTCAGCCTGGCTTTCGTCCAGGTGGGCCGAGCGATATCCGTTCATCAGCTTCCGTCACAAATGGCCTAGCGTACATTGTTATCAAAGTTCCACAGCGATCATAATTCAGAAATTACGCACGGACATGGCACCTTTAAACAGCTACCTTTTTCTGATTCGGAAACGTTCTTTCCCGACGTGCTTCTGTGGTTCGGGGCGTGAGACTGTTCCTCACTTCCTCCTCTCCTTCCCTGCGTACAGCGCATGTCGGAGGGTTAGTTTTTGAGTGACAACCCCTCCTTCCACAACTTCTGTCTTTTTTTTTTTCTATTGGAGGTTTAACGACCACCGTGAGCAACTCAATGGGCTATAAGCAGTCGCTCGTCCCTAATTTAGGGTCACTGGTTCCAGGGAAGGGAGAGAGCCAGTGCCGTAAGACAAACACAACATCCATGCCAGACCGGGATTCGAACCAGGACCCCTTACGGACGAATGATCAGAGGCCAGCGCCTTAGACCACTGCGCCACCGGGGCGGCACTTCTTTCACTGCTCAAACGTATTCCTTGTTGGTCTTTCGGGACGCTTCCGTGGCAAAACGTAAAGTTCGGGCCGTGGAGAAATTTATAACTCTCTCAAGACGCTTCTCCTTGGGAACGCTCCATTTCTAACTTTCCTTCTCATGAGCGGGTCATATGATGGACTTTTGTGATGCTGCCGTGGCTTCATATGCTGGTCGCAAGGAGGTTCACCTCTTTGGCTGGTCGTGCATCTTCGAGATTCTTAGTTATCAGGAGACATTTTCGCTATTACCTAAGCTGAACAGACGTCCCCAATTCTGGAGGACAGTCCTCGAATTTAGTTTACTGTCCCCAAAAACGTCTGAAGCCTTTGGGGACGCAAATTGTCCTCTAATTCTAATGTTTGTCCCCAAATGTCCTCGAATTTACACTTCCTCATTAACCCTTTAGATTTCCAATGAAAAATGTTCTTAAAAGTAGTTTCCGTTGCACTAATTTTTTTTTTTTATTTTTTTTTATTGGAGGTTTAACTACCACCGTGAGCAACTCAATGGGCTATAAGCAATCGCCCGTCCCTAATTTAGGGTCACTGGCTCCAGGGAAGGGAGAGAACCAGTGCCGTAAGACAAACACAACATCCATGCCTCGCCGGGATTTGAACCCGGATCCCATTCGGACGAATGATCAGAGGCCATCGCTTAGACCACTGCGCCACCGGGGCGGCACACTAATTTTCCAACATGCTTCTTGTGAAAACAAATTTTGCCTTTTTTATTTCTTCCTCTTTCTGGGTTTAATGACCACTACGAGGAACTCTAAGGACTATAAACAGTCACCTGTCTCTAATTTGCAGACATTCGTTCTATGGAGAAGGGAGAGAGCAAGTGCTGCAAGACAAACATACCACCAGTGCCTCATTCGGGACTCGAAACAGTACCAACTTGTACGAATGGTCAGTAGCCAGCACTAGATCAATGCAGCGCTGGCGCTGTCAAATTTCGACTGTACTTGTTCTGTGTTTCGCCAGAAACTTTGGCAAAATGAAAAATTCGCCATGCAATTACTATGGTGTTCAACCTAATTTTAATTCAGCGCATGTACCTAAGGCAAAGCATTTCACTTTCGCTAATATGTTCTGGCCATCATAGTACTGCTTTTTCAATACAAATTACCAACACTTTACAAGACATATCCTTGTAAGACACAGATTTTAATGTGTGATATCACACTTATTGAAGCAATGCAGTTTTGTGACAAAAAGATTTGCATATTTATTTTGAGTACGTATGTGTCCCCAAATGAACTACCGATTTGGGGACGCCACGCCCTTTTGTCCTCAAATCGGTGTCCCGATATCTGGTCACCTTACTATTACCGCATATGCAACTAGTTGCTGTGAGGCATAAACTCAGTCTATAGGCCTCATTGTCTTATAAAAACAACAACAACACACACATCGCTAATTGGTAAAAATAGCCTCAGCTAAACACGTAAACAGCAATAAAGTAAAACTTTACGAAACATTAGAATTGTGATTTATTTAGTTGTGACATCTTGTGAGAGATATATGTTTGTGATCTGCTTTTGATTAGAAATGTCGTTGGAAAGTATTCCTAAAGACTTGCGAAATCTTCGAGCATGTTTATTGTGTTCTATGATTAAGGTAAGTGAAAGAATTACGTGGTGTGTCAATTCTGCATAGGAAGGGTCTTGCAGAGTGTTTCAAAACTGTTTATTTTCCTTTTTTGGTTGGAGAGGGGGTATAAACGACCACAGTCGGCAACTCTTTGGGTCTAAGTAATTGCCTACGCCTAATTTATTGCCACTAGTTCTAGGGAAGGGAGAGAGATCCAGTGCCATAAGCCAAACACGACATCAATCCCTTACTGGGATTTGAACCTTGACCCATCACAAAAGAATTGTCAGCTGCGAGCGCTTAGGCTAACCGTGTGGTCCCTCAAAACTTGCAAGTATTTTATGAGAGGGTGTGTTACCTTTTTTTTTTTTTTCTTCATAATGATGCATCACACCACAGAATATTTTCACACACTTGAAGTGAGGTTCTCCCAGCAATAAGAAAATATATATTCTGTACTATACCTCATGTATAAGAAAATACACATGCAGTACTATACCACTTGTAAGAAAATATACATGCAGTAGTACTCCACATGTGTAAGAAAATATACATGCAGTACTATACCACATGTGCAAGAAAATATACATGCAGTAGTGCTATACCAAGGTTAATAGACAGTAAGGTTTGCTCATCCTGCCTCCCTCGCAGCGGAAGTGCCGGTCCCTCACTTGCCCCTTATGTAGTGATGTCAGTGTACCACATGACGCAGCCAGCAGGACGGATAGACTGTTAATACAATTGAAGCACTCGCGGGAGAAATGTCAACAACGTTTTACTCAAATACGCTCTGAATCTGAAAGCTTGCAACCAAGATGTAATGCAAAAGCACATCTGTAATATAATCAGGAAAAACGGACATCCATGTGAATATTTTATTTAGAGTAAACCGAGAATGTGAAGAAACTTATTATGCATTTCTTTCATTTTTTTTTTCAAATCTGTTTAATCTAAATATCTAAATAGGATATTGACATGACACTAAGGAAAAGTGCAGGGACAGTGATTATACCTTCTAATTTATTTATATGCAACTGTAATACTGTCTTTAAATAAATTCAAAAGAAGGAAAAAAAAACTTATAAGATTATGCTGTCAGAACCTCATGAAGAAATCCTTTTATGCGGAACAAATAAAAACCTGAGTAGCATTCCACTAACTTGCTTAATTAAAAAGTTGGAAATTAATTTCACTAAATGCTCTGTTATTATTTGTAACTAATCGCTGAACAGAAAAGTTAAAATCATGGATCTTTGCAATTTTTGTTTGTTTCCTTAGTCATATTTTATTCGCTAAATTTTGAGAACTTTAAGAATTGGGACATTATTTAACGTAAAAAAATTATTTCTTCAATTACCTTTGTCATGTTCCTTAGGTAACTGTTTTAACCAGTTTTCTCTTCTTGGGTTGGCAATATATTTTTTGCTGAGCCTTAATATGGTGCATACGGATCATAATTCGGGTTTTCATGAATAGTTTGATGGCAGGGTGCACATTTGGAGGGAACTGATGGTCAGAAGCTTCCACTGTGGTGTGAACAATTCTTTTAACTTTCCTTAAATTATTTTTCCCATGTAGTTTTAAAAAAATTTCTTCTAGTTGGATAACCATGCTCATCCACTTATTTGTTGGATGTTGCAAGCAGCCTCTGCTTATGACGCTAATCCAGTCGCAAAGAATTCCTTTTTCTTGCACTAGGTCCAGAGGTGCATTTTTGTCCCCCAGCCCAGGACACGTTGTTTGGCATTTAAATGCAACATATCCAGCAAGGTATCGTAAAGCTTGGTACGATATGCTGTCACTAGAAGATGTAATTGCAGTTGTATGTTCTTTGCGAAGTGCAGCCATAATTTCATTTTCACTTTTGTGAGCTGTTTCATCATTGCAGGATGCATTATTGTGTAAGACATAGGAAGACGAGAGCATGGAGACAGTTAAATAATGTTGTTCTGACTCAGGCAAAACGTTAGATTTCTGACTGTTCCAAACTACTTTCCCAAGTACCAGCAGTCTGAGACGATTTTGAAATTCCAGTGGTGAAGGGTGATCATAGGTATTTATTCCCTGCTGCACGTATCTGTGAGAAAATTTTTTCTAGGACATCTTGATTAACTCTGTGAGTTAAAAAATATTTTAGCTCATATTTTTCGCTTAGAATCTTGTGGACAGCCATTACAGATGCAATACTGATCAGAAGACCTTGCTGAAATGGTAGGGCGTTTTTTCTTCCAACAACGCGCATCTGCGAAAAAGTGTTGTAAGCCTCATTCAGAAGTTGAAATTGCTATTGATTGTTACCTAAAGCACATCGGAATGGTTTGTCTGAGAATGGTTGCCTCAAATTCATTGTATCAAAAAATCTGTCAACAAGAAGAACAAAATTTGCTGCTTTATCATCTTCAGGAAATAAATATTTGATGGCATTTCCAACACGCTCCGAAAGCAACTGTACAGCATAACGTACAATCTGCCTATTTGCTCCTTTAACACGTATGTGTGTTTCACTCATATTATACGCTATTTTTAATTCCTTACTGTCCTTCTCTAATAGCTTTTCAAATAGAGAGCAATTTATCACTATATTTCTTATTTTTATGCCACTGTCCAAAATATGGTTTGGCAATAACTTTACCATATGCGGAATGTCAGCAAATACATTTATATGTCTGTTTTTGTCGAAAGGATTTTCAAAGAACGGACTCTCAGGCGATATAGCCAATTCTTTCCATAATTTCTGGTTTAAAGCTCCCAGATCTGAAGTAAGAGCAAATACAGGAAACATGATATTTTCTATGGCACAAATTACTTTCATTAATATTTCTCTGAGACTGGAACCACTAATGTCAAAATCGTAAAATACTGGTTGTTTCCATGGATTAACAAGTCCTCTTGCCATGAATACCAGTACGTACCTACACGGTCCCATAACTTCATCTGTTTCAATATTATAGCACATTTTGCTGGAAACTTTCATTTCATCTATAGAAATTACACATGCTCTTTTGGCTTTAGTCATTTGCATTCCTTGGCTCTGCATCAGTTTTAAAGTTGTGGCTTGAATTCCAGGTGAACATTTAATTGTAGCCACCCATCGGCGCAACGTTGACAAAGCAGGAAGCGGAATATTAACTTTATTTCTCAAGTAGTGATATGCTCTCCTGGAAACAGTTCTTAATGTTATTGCAGCTGCAATATCAGTAGAATTCCAAACAATCCGTTTTGGGCCTAACAAAACCCTTATCTGTCCTGGAGTAAACACTGTAGAAAGCAAATTTTTTATGCACATTTCTCTGTCTTTTTTCTCATCTTTCCGTAACCTTCGCAATTCTAATAATTCTTTCTGCATTTGATTCTGTTTTACTTTGAGGACTTTTACACGTTAAGTTAGACTATGGTTTGAAGAGCTCAAAGATAATATTTGTTTTTTCAGCTTTTCATTTTCCTTCATCAAAATATAATTTTCCTTCAATAGAATTTCATTTTCTGTTTTCAGGTCTTTCATACATTCAATTTCAGGATTTTCATCATCGGCACTCCACATGTCTTCCAAAATTTCCTCTGCATTATCAGAGTTTATCAAATCGCCAACAAGATCAGTTCGTTTCCTTTTCTCCTGTCAGTTCTTTCTCTCTGAATTAGAATTTACATTAAAGTTTCCCGGGAGGTTTAAACTTGGTACAGCTGTGTCCTTTAGCATTTTTCTGATAGGCAAACCTAGAAGTTCATTCCTTAAATCGCGTTCGTAGTCTTCCTCAGGAAAATGTTCCGAACAAATAGCTGAATTCATTTCGTTGAAACTGTCAGCTCGTTTGCATCTCAATTTCCATGTTTTACGCAAAACTTAATATTTTCGGAAACCTATGGTAATGAATGCCATTCCTTCTGGTTTTCGAATAATACTTTTGACACGTTGCTATTGCGCACAAACCAGGCATGTTCAGTGTTTAAAGTATAACCAAGAAAAGAAAATTTGTTTGCTACAAATACCTAGCTTCAAATTCTCGGAAATGAGACAATGTAGCTTTCAGACCCTGAACCAGAAAAATGGAAGCAAGCAGCTTTAGGCGGTTGGGGTGTGCAGATCTCCGGGACTGTGACGTCACGAAGGCGACCCCTGAGACAGCGCTCAGTGGAAGTGTCAGGTAAGCATATCCTTGGAGTCTACTAACCTTGGTACTATACCACATGTGTAAGAAAATATAAATGCAGTACTATACCACTGTTTTCATACAATGTGTTGAAATTCCTGAAGTCAGATTTCTTTTAAAATTTTCGGCTGTTTAAGACTGAATTTCAGACAGAGACTTCACAAAATATAAAATTTCATAAAAATTTAAATTCTGATCAGTGATCAGCTGTACTGTCTTTCATTGTCACCTTCAAAGTAAACAACAATTAACATTAGTGAATTAATTCTATTTTAACTTGTGAGTGTGTGTGTGGAAGAGCTTTTTATTATTATTCATATCTTCTGAGGGTACCAGTTTACTTTAGTGGCTTTATGTAATTTACCTGAGTTTCTTGATAAAACAAATATTTTCTGCATCTTTATGATCCTATGTACCAGGCTATGGAGCTAATATTTTTGGCGTTCAAATTTAACAAAATGAATTTTGAACTACATCAGCTGCCATATGCAATAGCACATAATGTTGTTTTCACTGCATTGCTGTCATTTGCAACACAAAACTTGTGCTTGCCAAATGAAAAAGCAATGAATAGGTAAAAATCTGGGTAAATGTGTAGATTAGCGTTCTAAATTATTTCGTCGGAAAAATGTTAGTACCTGGAAAAAGTGCAACGCACAGATTTTAGAGTATGGAATCTAATGGTAAATGACGCAGAAATTTCATATCTTAATTGTATTTTAAAGCTTTTTATCGTAATATTTACGTGTAGGGATGCAAGGTCAGATGATACGCAACATCACAGCCTCTCCTTGACAAATGTCAACCCCGCCTACTCGTGCTGCATCCTGTTCCCACTAAAAGGGTTCTGACGACCGCCAATAGCGGTATAACTATACTATTGGGATTAGAGGAAATGCTATCCCACACTCACCAACCCGCTTGGCCAGCGTTGTGAGTTATGGCCAAACCCCTCCAAAATTACCACGACTTAAATCTTGGCCCTCAGTCTTCGGCAGCTGGAATGTACCTGGCCAAGGCAGCGGCCAGTGCGACATAAAGGCAGAGAGTGCTAAGAAACACCAGAGGAACGGACTAGGCTGCCATTTGATGCTGACCTTGGCTACTTACAATGGACGCTTCCTATCTTCTGATTCAAGACTTCTTGAATTAGAAGAGGAACTACAAAGTATCAAGTGGGACATCGTCGGGCTAAGTGAGGTAAGGAGAAAAGGAGAAGATCTCATTGAACTGAAAAGTGGACATCTCTTCTACTATCGTGGGACAGATACTGGCAGAACTAGTGGTGTTGGATTTATAATAAACAAGAAACTGATAGGGAAAAGTTGTAGAAGTTGAAAGTTCCTGACAGAGCTGCACGACTTGTTATCCAACTCTCAAGAAGATACCAGACTCAGATTATTCAAACTTATGCACCCACTACAAGTAATCCTGAAGAAGAAATTGAAGAATTTTATGAGGAAATTTGTCATCTAAATAATAAAGGCAAGCAGCACTTGAAGACAATTATGGGAGATTTCAATGCAAAAATAGGGCAACGTCAACGGAATGAAACTTCAGTAGGTAAATTCGGTCACAGCAACAGAAACCAACGTGGAAATACTCTCGTAGAGTTAGCAGAGGCAGAAGGGTTTTTCATCATGAACTCCTTTTTCAAGAAAAAGCCGCAAAGGAAATGGATATGGAGGCATCCGAATGGATGGACAAGAGTAATTGATTTTATTATGTGTAAAAAGAAATTTGTCAAGGAAGATTGCAGTGTGCGAAACAAGTTCAACACAGGTAGTGACCATAGAATGGTAAGATGTAAGATGCACCTCAATGCTAAACTCGAGCGTGGCAAGCTCATAAAACAAACAAAAGTGTGTTGGTGTGACCAACCTTAAAAAGCATCATAATACCTTCAAATTAGAATTGAGTAACAGATTCTCTATTCTAGAAGGTCTTAACGTCAGAAGTGGACATCTCTGAAGTTAACTGAAAAGAAACCAAAGTTCTTATGGAAACAGCAACAAAATTACCTGGGTCTAAGAACAAGTTGCATGTGAATACATTTTCAGGAAAAACCAAAATGTTGATGCAAAAAAGAAGAGAGATGAGGACAACTAAAGATGATGTGACTTCCAAAGTGAAATATATAGAGCTATGCAAGACAGTATGAAAAAGTGTCACCAAAGACGTAAGGAAATTCAACTGTGAACTAGTGAGGAAAGCAACTGAAAACAACCAAAGCCTAAAGATAGCAAAGGGACATTTGAAAAAGGGAAGAAAACAGATTATGGCCCTGAGAAAAGAAGATGGTTCTGTAACCAGAAATAGAGGTGAAATTTTGACAAGTGAAAGATTTCTACTCCAAATTATATGAAAGGGAGGATACTTGTACTCCAGATATCATGAAAGGTACCAGTACCAGAGTTCTTCCAGGCCTCCCAGCAGAAGTTGCACATGCAATCAAGAACATGAAGTGGGGAAAAGCTTCAGGAGAAGATGGAATTACTGTAAACATCATACAAGAAGCAAGTGGAGAAATTGAAACAGTACTCGCCCAAGTTTTCACTTGATGCCTTAATGAAGGAAAGATTCCTGAGGATTGGAACAATGCTACAATGATCCTGCTACGTAAAAAAGGTGGCATTGAGGATCTCAGGAACTACAGACCTTTCAGCCTCCTATCAGTGGTTTATAAAATCATCACTAAAGTTCTTTCACACTGCTTGAAGGTAACACTGAACATGGCTCAACATAGAGAACAAGCTGGATTCAGGAGTGGCTGCAGCACTATAGATCATATCCACGTACTGAGAGAACTAATTGAAAGAGCGAGGGAATATGAACTTCCATTGTTCATGGCTTTTATTGATTATGAAAAGGCCTTTGATTCAGTGAAACCATCAGCAGTTACAATGGCTTTGAAATCCTGCACTATTGAAGATGCATACATTAATATTATTAATAACATCTATGAAAATGCAAGTGCAAAGATTTGGCTGTTTTAAAATAAAACACACATGAAAATTGGAAAGGGAGTGAAACAAGGTGACACCATATCTCCCAAGCTCTTTAATGCCACATTGAAAAATACCTTTCAATCACTGAACTGGGAAAACAAAGGGATAAAGATTAATGGAGATTATCTGACTCACCTTCGTTTTGCTGATGACGTAGTCATTTTTGCAACTACCCCATCAGAGCTGCAGATTATGATCCAGGAACTTGCTGACAAGAGTAAAGAAGTGGGATTAAAAACGAACTTTCAGAAGAGAAAAGTGATGTACAATGCTTTTACAAAAAATGAAGATTTATCGATTGATGGAGAAAAGCTGGAGATAACAGATATCAAGTGAGGGTCACATTGATGAAGAAATTAATCGGCATATAAAACTTGCCTGGAGAGCTTTTGGAAGAAACAGCATAATTTTCAAGAGCAATATGCCATTATGTCTTTAAAGAAAAGTGTTTGATCAATGCATCCTTCCAATGCTTATGTATGGGTGCAGAGATATGGACCTTAACTAAAAGAGACATACAAAGGCTGCAGACAACTCAAAGAAGCATGGAGATATGCATGCTTGGTGTAGCCAGGAGAGATAAGAAGAGGAACTCCTGGATCAGAAAACTGACAAGAGTGGAAGACATCATGATCAGGATAAAATCTCTGAAGTGACAATAGGCTGGTCATACTGCCAGAAGAACAGACCATCGATGGACAGTCAAAATTTTAGATTTGATTCCAAGGGACAGGAAAAGACCCAGAAGAAGAACACATGTGAGATGGGTGGATGAAATTCGATAGTATGCAGGAGTAACATGGAGGAGACTGGCACAAGACAGACTGTTGTGAAAGAGGCTTGGAGAGACCTTCGTCGAGCAGTGGATTGATAACAGTTGACAATGATGATGATTTACATGTAAGTCCAATGCTGTTAAGAGACGCTGCGGTAGGCTTAACACATCACTACGGCAACAATGTGAAGGTTTGGCACCGTTGAAAGGAAGATTTGCTGTGGCGTACAATTTATGCATGGACGACTACAAGTGCAGCCGTGTACGTTCTTGCCAGGAGAGTGAACCATGTTGTACTCATACACTACATAATATAGTTCGTTCATGTTTTGTCATTGTTTTTAAAGCACATGTTGAGAAATTTTTCGTTCTTTCGTATATGATTCCCTGTTTCTAAATAGAAAGAATGACTATGTCTTTCGATGTTGTACAGAAGGCTGAGGAAGTATAACGTTCGGTTATGCTTTCAAATGCTTCCATTCATAGCTGATTTGCTGTGCCACTGTAGTTTTGGTTCTCTTAATACCTTCTTCACAGGTCACTTTCTATCTCACTGGTGGGTCATTTCCATTGCCAAATCAACACACCAAAGTATCATTTTCAACCTGACCGTTTCTGATTTTAATGCAATTTAGTGTATGTGTAGCCTCATATAAGAAATGAATATGTGCAATGTATGAGATGTATATCGAAATTATTTTCCAAGTTATTAGTTATAGAAAACTTGAAAAAACAGCAAAATTTGGGTCATGTATAAGTTAGCAAATTTTGTAAAATCTGAAGATCTACTTATGCTAGAGAGCTAAACTTGGGCTTATTTTAAAGCTCACAAAACAAGCTTTAAAGTGATATACAACAATGATTTTTCATAGAAAAACATTTCAAGGTCGTGTGATATATTTTTTGACCTTGAGTTTTTGGAAAACCTACCTTTTTAAAATTTTGAAAAAATGAGCATTATAGGCCTGTGTATGCTTAACATATGCTGTAAATTTGGAGGTGGAACTGTAAATACATTTAGAGCTAGTGAATATATTATGGTTCAATATGTTAGTATGCTCATGCTTGCTCACCTTGTAAACTATGTAAAGAATAATTTATTGTTGTAAGTACATTAGACAATACATATAATCTGTGACAAACCTTATCAATTTATGAATGGAAGCACATTGCTTAATGATTTTGCCAGTCTTTTTAGCTTCCTGACTGTACTTTCTTCCTGCAGTAGTACGTAAACCAACTTTCACCAAAATTGATTGCCTAGGAACAGGTAGGATGTCTGGTTCGGTATGATAAGTGTATGGTGGTGAAGGTTTATTAGGATGTGAAAAAAATATTTTCACAGTATCTGTTTCCTGTTCCATACTTAATACATGCCTGATCCACCACTTGCAGCCATAATCACATGCAACAAACCCAGATATGTTTTCGTTATCCATTTCATCATGTAACAGTGTGATGTTTTCTTCCTTATGCCTATCAGAATTTGAATATATATTTGTCTTCTATCTGTTTGAACTAACAACTAGTTTTTGGGTTTTAATAAGTGTTCGTGCATTGTTGAGTCGCTCTTGCAGAAGCTACTCTTTCTCTTGATATCGCAGAGATGTTATGTACACAAAATCACACATTTTGATGTTGTCCAAACGCCAGTTGTAAAGCTGGAGAGGAGTCAAAGTTTAAAGGTCATAGAGTCACCGTAAGCTAGCATGTGGAGCTAACCACTTAACTGTTCCAGCCACACCATCCATGTGATGTGGCATAAAAATGCCATTTAGCAGAGACACCAACGTCTTTCTCTCGATTTTTGTATTGAACTGGGGTGCCATCAGAAAAATAGTAGATATGTTTTGGTTTTAGGTGTCATTGGTAAAGATGTACAGCTACTGTATCATTAAACAAACAGTCCAAAATTACCACATAACTTCTGTGATTCAAAGTGTCTGTTCTTGAAATAAATAACAGAAGGGTGAATCAAGGCTTGGGAATTATTACAATGAAATGATTGAACTGCATCTTGCAGAATGAAAGAATAATTTTCAGGAAAGTCACACACAACTATGTACTCATTTTTGTTGATTGCTAACTTTAGTTCATTTTGGAAACTTGACTGTTGTACTGCAATGAATGAATGATGCAAAAGAACTTTCAATTTTTCAAAGAAAATGTCTAAAAACTCATCTGCTGAATGAGTAAGTTTCTAATATGGCTCTGTCTGTTGTTAACCACTGCTTATATGTTACTTCATCAATTGTATTTGATTCATACAAATTTGTAAGTACCAGCTTTAAAGCTTTTCACCAGGACAGAACTTCTCCTAAGTAACACTCTAGTAAGGCAGGGTTGCATATCAAATGTGAAAGACAATCTTTGTTGGAATGTATCTCAGTATTAGACTCAAGTGTAAGTTCTTTCAGTTTACCACACTATTAACATCAATTTTACATTTTGATGTGTGCTGCATGCACACACTGAATAAGTACCAGATGATCCAACTGTAACTATATTCCTTGGTCTGAGTTCACACAATTTCGAAATACCAATTTTTACGTCTAGGTAGCGCTGCTTAAATAATAAGTGCGCTTCATTCAAGTTGCAGTGCAGTAGCTGTGTTTGCTCCTTGTTTCATGTACTGACTCAAAATCTGTTTTTTTTTTTTTCTTCTCCTCCTTAGAAAGATTTTGTCAGTAAAAGAATATGGAAAATGCAGTAATGTTACCTGGGGAAAAGCACTTATCACCAATGAACACAAATATAGTGTACTAACAAGGAATGAAGAGTAAAAATGAACTAAGGACTGTAAATTGACAAGTCATGTTTTGAATTGTGCTGCCATTTGTGAGCAATAAGTGAAACATTAGCGCAAAGGCCTCTGAATAGTGTACAACCAAGAACACAATAATTAATTACTTAAAATGTTTTTTGAGTTCCACCTTGAAACTTTCAGTGTATGTAAGGCTAATATGAACTTGCATAATATATTTTTTTCAGAATTTTAAAAAGGTAGGTTTTTGAAAACTTGAACTTCAAAATTTTTAAATTTTTGGAAAAAAAACTTATGCTGGTTTGTATATGATGTTAAATCTTGTTTAATAAACTTTCTACTGACACCAAGAACAGCTTCATAACATAGATAGATCCCAAGATATTAAAAGTGGAGTTGCTGCAAAAGTTTAAAAAATGCACATAAATTCAAAATTTCATTTTGTGATATTTTTGAAATAAATCAAAAGGTAATTTCAAAAAATTGTATTTTTGATTGACTACTTAGAGAGTACCTTCTCGCCAATTTTTGTAAAATTCGAAGATACTAAGGTTGAGTGCTGTGACAGTGTTGAATTGACACGAATGACCCTGATACGTATCTTTTGCAAATCAAGATGTTTTCTTCTGGCAACAACGTATAGGATACAAAAAAAAAAAAAAAGGGGTGGATAATGTGGAGCTATTTTCTGTAGCGTATCACTACAACATTTATCGCTTTCCTACCAACAACGTAACCGCTTTCTGTTGTACTCTTCTGCCCGTCATTTTAGTACAGTAACGAACGAATCTTCCTTTTAATGGAGCACAGCTTCACATCGTCGCCGGAGCGATGCGTTAGGCCTACCGCAGCGTATCTTCACATCATCGCACTTACATGTAAATATTACGATAAAAATCTTTCAAAAGCATTAAAAATATGAAATTTCTGCACCACTTGCCATTAATTTCCATACTCTAAAATCTGTGTGTCACACTTTTTCCAGGTACTAACATTTTTCCAATGGAATAATTTAGGACGCTAAGCTAAACATTTACCAAATTCTGAGCTAATTTAAAAATGTTACATTACTCAGAATATAGGTAAAATTCTGAGCTAACTTAACAAATGTTACATTAGACAATGGCTTGTGACATTTTGAGTTGTATGCAGTGTTTAAGCTGGAATTTTTTCTTTTGTAGCAATTTGGCTAATTTGTCAGCAAAGATTATGGTAAAATGCAATGCAGATAAGCCAAATTTACGGTTCTATTTTTTGCTGTATTTACATATGAATATACAAGCACACTCACCAACCCGCTTGGCCAGCGTGGTGAGTTATGGCCAAACCCCTCCAAAATGATTCCACAACTTAAATCTTGGCCCTCAGTCTCCGGCAGCTGGAATGTACCTGGCCAAGGCAGCGGCCAGTGCGACATGAAGGCAGAGGGTGCTAAGAATCCCGGAGGACCGGACTAGGCTGCCATCTGATGCTGACCTTGGCTACGTACAACGGACGCTCCCTATCTTCTGATTCAAGGCTTCTTGAATTGGAAGAGGAACTACAAAGGATCAAGTGGGACATCGTGGGGCTAAGTGAGGTAAGGAGAAAAGGAGAAGATCTCATCGAACTGAAAAGTGGACATCTCTTCTACTATCGTGGGACAGATACTGGCAGAACTAGTGGTGTTGGATTTATAATAAACAAGAAACTGAAGGATAAAGTTGTAGAAGTTGAAAGTTCCTCTGACAGAGCTGCACGACTTGTTATCCAACTCTCGAAAAGATACCAGGCTCAGATTATTCAAACTTATGCACCCACCACAAGTCATCCTGAAGAAGAAATTGAAGAATTTTATGAGGAAATTTGTCATCTAAATAATAAAGGTAAGCAGCACTTGAAAATAATTATGGGAGATTTCAATGCAAAAATAGGGCAACGGCAACAGAATGAAACTTCAGTAGGTAAATTCGGTCACGGCAACAGAAACCAGCGTGGAAATACTCTCGTTGAGTTTGCAGAGGCAGAAGGGTTTTTCATCTTGAACTCCTTCAAGAAAAAGCCAAACAGGAAATGGACATGGAGACATCCAAATGGGACGACAAGTGAAATTGATTTTATTATGTGTAACAAAAAATTCGTCATAGAAGACTGCAGTGTGCTAAACAAGTTCAACACAGGTAGTGACCATAGATTGGTGAGATGTAAGATGCACCTCAACACCAAACTTGAACGTGGCAAGCTCATAAGACAAACAAAATGTATTGACATAACCAACCTTAAAAAACACCATAATACCTTCAAGTTGCAACTGAAGAACAGGTTCTCTGCTTTAGAAGGCCTAACATCGGAAGAAGTGGACATCTCTGAAGTTAACAGAAAAGTAACCAAAGCTCTTATGGAAACAGCAACAAAATTAGCTGGGTCTAAGAACAAGTTGCATGTAAACAAATTATCAGGAAAAACGAAAATGTTGATGCAAAAAAGAAGAGAGATGAGGACAACTAAAGAAGATGTGACTTCCAAAGTGGAATATATAGAGCTATGCAAGACAGTAAGAAAAAGTATCACTGAAGACGTAAGAAAATTCAACTGTGAACTAGTGAGGAAAGCAATTGAAAACAACCAAAGCCTAAAGATAGCAAAGGAACATCTCAGTAAGGGAAGAAAACAGATTATGGCACTGAGAAAAGAAGATGGTTCTGTAACAAGAAATAGAGGCGAAATTTTGACAAGAGTGAAAGATTTCTACTCCAAATTATATGAAAGGGATGATACATGCACTCCAGACATCATGAAAGATACCAGTACCAGAGTTCCTCCAGTCCTTCCAGCAGAAGTTGCACATGCAATCAAGAACATGAAGCGGGGAAAAGCTCCAGGAGAAGATGGAATTACTGTAGACATCATACAAGAAGCAAGTGGAGAAATTGAAACAGTACTCGCCCAAATTTTCACTCGATGCCTTAATGAAGGAAAGATTCCTGAGGATTGGAACACCGCTACAATGATCCTGCTACATAAGAAAGGTGACATTGAGGATCTCGGAAACTACAGACCTATCAGCCTCCTATCAGTAGTTTATAAAATCTTCACTAAAGTTCTTTCACACCGCTTGAAGGTAACACTGGACATGGCTCAACCGAGAGAACAAGCTGGATTCAGGAGTGGCTACAGCACAATAGATCATATCCACGTACTGAGAGAACTAATTGAAAGAGCGAGGGAATATGAACTTCCATTGTGCATGGCTTTTATCGATTATGAAAAAGCCTTTGATTCGGTGAAACCATCAGCAGTTACAATGGCTCTGAAAACCTGCGGTATTGAAGATGCATACATTAATATTATTAATAACATCTATGAAAATGCAAGTGCAAAGATTCGGCTCTTTGAAAATACAACACACATAAAAATTGGAAAGGAGTGAGACAAGGTGACACCATATCTCCGAAGCTCTTTAATGCCACATTGGAGGGTGTTTTTCAGTCACTGAGCTTGGAAAACAAAGGGATAAAGATTAATGGAGATTATCTAACCCACCTTCGTTTTGCTGATGACGTAGTCATTTTTGCAACTACCCCATCAGAGCTGCAGAGTATGATCCAGGAACTTGCTGACAAGAGTAAAGAAGTGGGATTAAAAATGAACTTTCAGAAGACAAAAGTGATGTTCAATGCTTTTACAAGAAATGAAGATTTATTGATTGATGGAGAAAAGCTGGAGATAACAGACACGTACGTTTATCTTGGACACCAGATATCAAGTGAGGGTCACATTGATGAAGAAATTAATCGGCGTACAAAACTTGCCTGGAGAGCTTTTGGAAGAAACAGCATAATTTTCAAGAGCAATATGCCATTATGTCTTAAAAGAAAAGTGTTTGATCAATGCATCCTTCCAGTGCTTACGTATGGTGCAGAGACGTGGACCTTAACTAAAAGAGATATACAAAGACTGCATACAACTCAAAGAAGCATGGAGAGGTGCATGCTTCGTGTAACCAGGAGAGATAAGAAGAGGAACTCGTGGATCCGAAAAATGACAAGAGTGGAAGACATCATGATCAGAGTTAAATCCCTGAAATGGCAATGGGCTGGACATACTGCCAGAAGGACAGATCATCGATGGACAGCCGAAATTTTAGATTGGATTCCAAGGGACAGGAAAAGACCCAGAAAAAGACCACATGGGAGATGGGTGGATGAAATTCGTAAATATGCGGGAGTGACATGGAGGAGACTGGCACAAGACAGACCGTTGTGGAGGAAACTTGGGGAGACCTTCGTCCAGCAGTGGATTGATAATGGTTGACAATGATGATACAAGCACAATGCATTGGCTAAATACAATTTTGTACTTAAAATAGAATTCAAGAATAAAAACAAATCGGCTTTTACCCTTCTAACTTTTATATAAAAATACATTTACTGGTGCATGCAGTTTGTGAAAATATATGCAAAGACCAGGACTGAGCAAAGCCACAAACGACGACACACGGACGGGCCTATTGACCCGAACTAAAACCGTGTGTGCTGCTGTGTCGAAATGCCTCTTTCCTCATCCATTGCAACAGAGCAGCTGTTGCGAAAGATGCTGTCCAGGCACCACTGGTGCTTTTCTGCAACAATAGAAAAGACAACGGAGATGCAAAAACAATGGGATGAAGCAGCGTGCGACGGTGATGCAGAAAGAGAAAATGACAGGGAAGGTTACCTGGGCAGCACACCCAGATGGAACAAAAAAATGACAGGGATGAAATAGAAAATCAATGAAAGAGCAGAACAGGAGTGTGCACGATGACAGAAAGAAAAAATGAACAGGGAAGGAAACCACATCAGCAGGGCGGAGCAGTGATGATGGAACAAAAAAAAAAAAAAAATGATGGGAATGAAAAACAATGCAAGTGCAAAGCAGGGGTAGCGACGATGACAGGAATGAAAACACAAAGGGCTAAGCAGGTACGGGTTCACATAGAAGGAAACCAGGTCTGCAAATCAGCGATGAAGGAATGAAAATCATTGCAAGGGTGTGGCAGGGTGACGGAATGAAAAAATGATGGGAATGAAAATCAATGCAAGAGCGCAGCAGTGGGTGGGTGGAATGACGTTGAAGGAAACCAGGTCAACAAGGCGAATTAGACGACAAAGGTGAAAAACAATGCAAAGGACTAAGCAGGGGTGGAATGATGGAAAGAAAAAATGACTGAGAAGGAAACCATGTCGGAGATGCAGCAAAACGAGAGCGTAAAAATGACAGGAATGAAAACTGACGCAAGGGGTGCATGTGATGACGGAAAGAAAAAAGGATGGGGAAGGAAACCAGGTCAGCGGGGCAAAGCAGCGATAATGAGACGAAAAAAATGACGTGGATGGTAATCAATGCAAGAGTAAAACAGGGGTGGGTGGGATGAGGAAAGAAAAAATGACTGGAAACATTCACTTTTTGGTGATTCAGCAGAGACTTTTTGTCACAAAATTACCATCTTTATCGTGATTTGGCGAAAACGCATAGTGACAGCTTAAACACTGGTTGTATGCTAACTGTATATATTCCATTTTCTGGCCCCGCATTGCTGTCGGCTTGACTTGAAGAATAGATCTTGCTATGATACTATCACTGATGGCATAAAAAGATATGGTCATCTATGATGTAAAAGGCAGTGATAATATCTTAGCAAGATCTATTTGTAAAGTGTAGCACTGGCAGTCACAGGGGGACCATAAAAGGGATCAACGTACATTGCATGCCCCCAGATCAGCAGACCTAACTCCACTTGACTTTTTTTTTTATTTTTTATTTTTTTTTTCTGGGGGTTTGTTAAGGACCAGGTGTAAACCTACACCAGTGCTTAATCTGGAAGACTTACACAACATAATTTGTGCTGTAATCAACAACATGACATTGTAAATGCTTCTCAACATGTGGGCTGAGGTAGAATAGTGGTTGGACATTTGCCACACCACCAGCGGAGCTCATGTTGAAGTTTATTAGACATAAAAAAAATTATCAATTTGTGTTTCTGGGAGAATATGTGTCACCCGTGCTTTTTTTCCAGCCGGTACGCGTACCAGTAAACAACTAAAATATCAAATTGCTGCCGGTTCACGAAAATTTACGGGTATCATCACCTGGGGTGATTCCCGGTCACTAAGTTTTCGGGGGCAATTCTTGGCCACATACTTGTTTTCAATCAAAATAACACTTCACGAAAGTAAAAAAAAATCGTAGAAACAATTCAAACATTCTACTTTGCAATGCAAAACTCGTTTATTCCTCAAGTTGAAATTTATTATGAAAAAAAAAAAAAATTAAAACCTACTTGTTAAGTTTTTGTAAAACAACATTAGCCTAAGTAACTAAGTGCACACATTTGCAAAAATCTTTGTCATTAATAAAGTTTTAATTATTTAACATTTTTTTCTTTTTTGCTAAACTTATAAACTACCACAGCTTCTAAAAGAAAATTTAAGATTTTCTTATGCTATTCTAAATTAATTTATAGGTGTATACCAAACTTTGCCCCATATTTCAGGGGTAATTCCTAGTCAGTGTAGTTTTCCAGTATTTATGCTTGACATTTTACTTATTGTGACCATTCAGCCTCTGTAATCATATTTATCATGCAACTTTTTAACTTTAACTACAAAGCGACATGGAATTGATGTGAGCTTGATGTGTGGAGTGTATTTGCTTTATTCATTTGCTGTGTGCTTAATAGCAATGATTTTTAACTCATTCACCCCCTCCTTTTTTGTTTTTCTTTTTAGAGCATTGAACAGTTTGAATTTGATGGTTGTGACAACTGTGAGGAGTTGCTTTGCATGAAAAATAATCGTGATATGGTTTATGACTGCACAAGCTCAAACTTTGATGGGTACGCTTTATTTTTATTATTCTCAATTTTCTAGTATTTCTTAAATATTAAATAATAAAGGTTTATAGTAAAATGTTATTGCAGGTGCCTGCTATATATGTGTGAAGGTAAAACTTAGTATTTGTATGAAGTATGAACAAACTAAATTACACAAAACCAAAATTTCTATAGCATATCATAATTTATTTGTTCACTGTCCTTATTACTCACACATTGAATTAACAGCTCAGTTTTGAAGCTGCCTCTGAGTCCCTTTTTGAGTAAGGGAAGTCAGTATGAAAATTATCCTGTATGCCATGAAGTGCTGCATTTAAAAAAAAAATGAATGTCCTACCATTTTTTCTAATATTTTGCAACCAGTTGAGACTTATTCTGCAATTGATAAAACAGATCTCTTTCAGTCTATGATAAGGGATGAATGGAATATGTTTAAGAACCAGTTCTTGTATGCATACTGTAAGTAACCATCAAGTGGTTTATTAAGCAATAACATCAAGCAGTTGAAATTGTCTGGTCATATGACCAGGAATCACAACAATATTTCAGTGCCTGTTTGAGAGTTAAACTTTCAGTTATGCAGAAAAAAGCCCACATGAAGTCTGGTATATTGTTTTTCCATTTGCAAAGTTGTATGATGTCTTTCTCAGTCATTTTGTAGCCCAGTTTTTCTTCAGTTCAGCTGTCACATGCCTACATGATATTTATTCACATAACCCCCACCACTCATTTTGAGAGGCTTGTAGGAAGAAAAGAAGTTTGTGTCATGTGTTATCAGCACTGAGAGAGTATCAGAAAAATAAAAGTACTTTGTTAATTATATTGCAAACATTTATTCATTGTTGGGGCAGTTCTACCTCATCTCTATCACTACTGCAGTTACCAGACATGTTGCCTTCATCAAAGCTGCTATTTCGATACAAGTAATCTTCACTGCCATCCAAACTGTTTGAAATCACACGCTTTTTAAAGGTCTTGACTAAGAGTTCAGCAGAGATGCAGTCCCACAAGCTTTTCACCATCTGGGATATGAGCTTATCATTTGGCTTCTATGTGTAGAAGCCAAATGAGAAGCTCATTATGTGATTATTCATTAGTAGTCATTTACTCAATATATAGCTGTTTCAGTGCAGCTTTGAAGGGGCTATTTATATGAATGCCAAAGGGTTGTAAAAGTGATATGGAGTCTGCTAGGAATTGTCACTGAATCAATTTTTATTCCACTTACTAACACTTTTACATTTTCCTTTGTGTACCCATGAAAACTGTCAAGCATGCTAGTAAAGTTCAGCCGAGCACCTAGTCATCACTGTATCACTTTCACCCAGTCTTGGCTCTGCTCCATAGGCTCTCAACTCACCATCATTCCTGATTCTCTGGCATGGTTTTGCATTTAAATATGGTGTGTGGTGACAGTTTTTATCTGTTGGTAATAGTGTATTATGATGTAATGCATTTTTTGCCCCTTGTTCACTTTGTGTCACAAGGCATCTCAATAAATTGTAGTTTGATCAAGGTTGCTGATTTGTGTCATAATGTCAGAATTCTTCTGCAAACATATTGTAAGTAATGGCACATTTTTACAGTAGTTGTATTTTATTGCATGTGCATACCAATGTACAAAACAAAAACAAATTTGGTACTAAAATATTATACAACTACAACCCCCTATTTAACAACCTACATAACTTTATGAATCATTTAAAATTTAGTACCTCGTTGGCATGAGCATCTGGAAAGCACAGCACAATAGTGATATACACTGAAGAGCAATTGAATTAGAGATACCTGTCTAGTAACGTCTAGCACCACCTTTCGCTATGATGACGGCGGCGATTCTTCTTGGCATGGACTCGACAAGACACTGGAAGCGTTGGGAAGCCATTTGGAACCACGACCCCTTAACAAGCTCCCACAGTTCACGAAGATTTGATGGAGGGGGTCAGAGCCTCGAACATCTCTCTCGATGGTATCCTAGATGTGCTCGATGAGATTGAGGTCAGGTGACCTAGCTGCTCAAGGAAGCGAGGTCACGTCGGTGGAGTGTTCATCCAACCATTCGGATACAATTCGGGAGCAATGGCACGGTGCATTGTCTTGTTGCAGGATGAGGTTCCCAGTGGGATGTTGAAGACGCACAAATGGGAGTAAATGGTCGTCCAGGATATCCCGGTAACGTCGACCTGTGAGGGACGATGTCACACGTAGCAAGGGTCCCATTTCAGTCCACAAAACAGTCCCCAGACGAGAATGCCACCCCCACCCGCTTGAAGAGTACCCTGCTGGCAAGAAGGATCCATCGCTTCATGTGGTTTGCGCCATACTCGTATCCTGCCATCCGCATGTACCAACGTGAATCTCAACTCATCAGTCCAGGCAATATTTTCCCACATGTCTAGGGTCCAGTGGCGATGTTTCCGCGCCCATGTTAATCTTTGCACCCTGTGATGTGCGGTCAGCAGCGGTACCCTCGTGGGACAATGGCTTCTGTACCCCATAGCGAGGAGATGGTTCTGGATGGTGTGGCTGCTTACACGTTTTTGTGCACCAGCGTTAAATTGCCGAGTGATTTCTTGCACTGTGGCCCGTCTATCCGCTGTTACAATGCGAGCTGGTCGACGATGACCCCGCTCATCCACACGCTGTTGTCCACGGCAGTTGGCCCTTGCAGGGATGGTTTTACCGGATTCGATGTACTCATGGTGCACCCGTGACACAGTGGCTCATGAAAATCCCAGTGCCTGCATGACTTTCGAGATGAAGTGACCCATTCGTCGAGCCCCGACAATTTGCCCACGATCAAATGCGCTTAGATCCTACTGATTCCCGTCGCATCATTCCTTATATTGTCGGATCGCTGCATACGTCATGTCGTTTCTGTTTACAGGGCCGCCCACAGCGCCACATTTGCATAACGCCAGCTGTCTCTAATTCAATTGCTCTTCAGTGTATGCCCTTGTGTTAAGCCCACTACTTGTAAAGAAAATTTTAATCCATGAGTGACTTGCCTTAAATTTTTCCACTTCACTTTCTCAAGCAAAGTTTATCACTTATATATAGTTTATCACATATATGTGTGTTTACCGCATAACTTAACTGTTGCTCTCCATAACTCAATCATAAAGTTGGGCTCAGAAATTATCCACAGTGGTCTCTCCTCATGAAATATCCTTTAGATAGAATTGCTTTCTCACATTAGTAAATCCTTCTCCTTTTGCCAGTTTCAGAGATGGGTTTGCCTCCTCGGGGCGCTCCATGGGCAACAATGGCACACGGAACAGCAACAAGGACCTCTGTGAATCTTGTAGAGCAGTGGTCTGAAACTCAGACCCTTGGAAGGGACACTTTCCAGTTTTGAAGGAACTTAGGGGGCCACATGAATATTAATAAATTTTTTATGAATAAATATAAACTTTACAAAACAACACCAATGGCTTGGCACTAGATTGGAATATTATTTCTAATTATTGGTAAATAGTAAAAACAAATGCCTCATCAATCACTGAAAGCATAACAATTATTTTCACTTAAATCTGAAAACAATTACAATTTACCAACTTTGGGGAAGTTGCAAGGTAGAGTTTCTATGGATGAATATCACTAAGAAGTGTGAAGCACCTAAGCTGGTTTGCCAGAGTAAGGCAAAAGATAGGAAAGAGAAGGTGGAAAGGCAGGAATTGGCTTTCTGGAAAGATAGAAAAACTTTCTGGAAGTATATGAGACTCAGGAAAAATAGGAGAAACAAAGTTGTAAGTTGTGTGAAGAATAGGATCGGGGAAATGATATGAGAGCCCAATAAGTTAAGTGAAATATGGGGTGAATGCTTCTGTGAGTTACTAGATTAAGAAAGCAAAGGTGATTCTGAGACTGCACCAGATGATGTCACAGTGAAAGATGGGAGCACAACAGGGATCTCAAGAGAAGAAGTGGGTAAAGCTCTAAAATCTCTTCAGAATGGTAAGGCTCCGGGAGTTGATGGCATAACTGCTGAGATGTTGAAATATAGTGGTGACTCTGTAATTGACTGGTTAACTGAAATTTGCCACATGTGCTGGGTGTTAAAAATGATCCTTCGGGATTGGAGGGATGCTATCATTGTTCCGTTGTGTAAGGCAAAAAGGTGATCAGACTGACTGCAAGAACTGTCATGGTATTAGCCTACTGAGTTTGGTAAGGTCATTATTGAAAAAGTACAAGGTCTTACATCAGAGAAAGTGTGGTTTTATGCCTGGTAAAGGCTGCACTAACCAATTTTTTGCATTAGTCTTGATGATTGAAAAGTATCTAGCTGTTGGTAAGAAAGTTTTTGCTGCCTTCGTGGATTTAGAGAAAGCTTACGACAGAGTAAATAGGACACTTTTGTGGAAGGTATTGAATGAATATGGTGTTCCTGGGAATCTACTTAATAGTGTAAAAGCCATGTATGCTGGCAGAAGAGCTTGTGTACAAGTGAATGGTGTTTTATCAAAGTGGTTTTCTGTTGGTGCAGGAGTCAGACAAGGTTGTGTAATGTCACCATGGTTGTTTAATATATTTATGGATGCTTGCATGCATGATGCCAAGATGGACAATACTGGTTTATGTCTTGGTAATATCAGTGTGTAGATTGCTGTATGCTGATGATGCAGTCCTGTTGGCAGAGAGCAAAAATGAGTTGCAGTGTGTGTTGTACTGGATGTATTAAGTTTGTATGAAATTCAAATTGAGTATGAATAAGGGAAAACCAAAGTTATGGCTTTTGAGCAAGGAACTGTTAGCACTGAGTGTAATATAAGTCTAAATGGTACAGAGTGTAATACAAGAGTAAATGGTACAGTGATTGACCAGGTGAATGAGTTTCTGTATTTAGGAAGCATGTTTGATAGAGAGAACAAATTGGATGGTGAAATTAGTAGGCAAGTGAAGTCTTCATTGAAAGTCATGGTTGCTTTGGGAGGTTTTCACAGTAATGATGGGTTCTCAAGAGAGTCGCATGGCTGTGTATGAAAGTGTAATTGTTCCTACTCTGATGTTTGGCATGAAACATGGGTACTACAGAAGAAACATAGAGGAGTCATTTGTGTGCTGGAGAAATGCATTACTTATGAGAGGCTTGCGACAAGACACGTTTTGATCATGTGAGAAATAATGATGTGTTGCAGTTGTGTAATGTGAAGCAAAATGTTGTTAGCAAAGTGGAGAGTAATATGCTTTGGTGGTTTGGCCATGTTGAAAGAATGAGTGATGAGATGCTTGCTAAGAAATTTTTTTTAGCCCAAGTGTCAGGAAGGAAAGGCAGAGGAAGGCCAGGAAAGTCATGGGAGGATCATATTCAGGAGTGTCTGCATGAGAAAAAGATTATGAGTATGAATTATAGAAGATCTTATGTACTTCGTGTGATGGATGTCAGTGAAGCCCGAGTTGTGTGTCAAGATCACTGTAAATGGTGAAGTTTGATACAGCAATAGTAAGTAAATAATCAGTTAATAGTTTATCTGGTAGTTTGTATTTCTTTGTGGAACTAACCTCTGAATCTCAGATTACAGCTTAGTGATATTTTAAAGTATGTTTTGCATACATATCACTGAACTGCCTTGCTATTTCACCAACATTTCCAGTATAAGTTTTACCATTCTCAATATTTTGTTCACTGTAAACAAACATAGCTGCTTTCCTTTATTCATTTTATTGTACAGTATTTTCAACATCCCACACAAACCACATTACGATATTGTGTTTACTCAGTGTACACTAGGATCTCTAACTTCTGCGATTAGATGTTGAGCCACTAAATTCATCAGTGATGTGGTCTTGTCTTGGTTCCATGGCCTTAAGTGATCATGCCAAATGGAACATGCACTTGTGCAGTGTTAGAATCAGAAATAAAAATCTTCTACAGGCCCAGGGGACCACTTGAATTTCTAAATCACTGATCCGCAAAAATTCTGACTGGTCCGTGCAAAAAAAAAAAAAAAAAAAAAGACTTGCACATTTACACTACATGTAGAAAACAACGTATCATTTCACTGGAGCTGTATATCACAAATTTATATTAGAATGTGCACGTGTGCACACATGCAAATAGTACTAATAAGTAAATCACATAACATGCTATGCAGTGGTAGAAATTTGAAAAAATAAATAAATAAAAATTTAATTGGTCTGCAGGACCAGTGTATACCAAAAGTTGATAGTTCACTCATTTTTACTGGTCCAAAAATGCCACAAATATTAATACATTTTGTATGCACATGGTGCTAGCTAGCTAGCACTATCCACTATCAGTGCCGTTCATACAGTGCACTGATTATGCAGCACTTTGCAACCTACTAAAAGCCACCTTCATGGAATACCTTGCTTCAGTGTGAAAGGCAGGAAGTTTTCCCATGTGGACATCTAGATGGGCAAAGGCAGAGCATAAATGTTTTGTCAACCTCCATTGGGGAAATATTATAAAGGACCCATGATCTGGAGTCACTACTTGCACAAAAAAGTAACACTGTCTTAATTTAAATATTTTGAGTCTGACGCTTCGGTTTCCTACCGTCAAAATTTTCCATAAAATTTAAATATGGTTTGCAATTCCGATATTCAGTTTTTGAGTACTAAATGTCTAAATTTTAAAAAATCCATAGTGAAACCTGGATTATTTCAAAAATCTGTCATGGCGAATCCTGGATATTTTGAAATCTGGTCCAGTTCTTTATAAACTTACAAATTCCAAAACAAACTTAAAAAAAACAAAAAAAAATCCTAGCCAATGGCCACTGTACTACTGTGTGATTTGAACACTGCTTGTGTGTGTGGATGATTTGTATTTCTTTACTTTTATGAGAGACAGAGAAAAGCCAGACAGCATGGAGAGTGGTGCTGGTACACATTCGTGCAGCAGCCCCAGAACTGAGCCTTACGTGTGAAACCTGCACACCTAATTTTCTAATGCAATTTTTGGAAGTAGTGCAGGAGTCGCATGGGTAAATGCAGTATCCCCGTGCCCTCTCATGCCACAAAATAATATCTTTAGGCAATTACTCATTGTTTTGTCATTTGGTTATTGATAATGATGTAAGGTGGTAACTTGAGACTATCAGCAGCTTGGCATAGTATCACAGATTGCATTGCTTTCCATGTTCTCAGTTCACAGTTCACCTGTTTGGCAGCTGGAATATCAACAAAATAATTTCACGACATACCAAAATGCATTGCTATCTTACCTGCATGTCTATTAAGTTTAAACCATTTGTTTTTTCTGCTTTGATTTGGCAACTCATCACTGAAATTGTCTTGATGCTTTTGGTAAAAATTGATGCTCAGCACCTGAGAAACAGTTCTTCAGGTCGCATAAAATTGCGACTCACACCTCACTGAGCTTTCACTTTAATTAATACAGACATTTAACGTGGACCAGGAACATCAAACAAAGATCTTCGCTCTTTCCACGTTTATAAGTGAGTCACGAAAAATTCTCATTGGCTGCCACCGGGAGTCGAACCCAGGGTCTTCCAGTTACGCGCCGGATATGCTTCCACTACACCACAGCAGCCTCGAATTCCTGCAGACTCACACATAAATGTGGAAAGAGCGAATATCTTTGTTTGATGAGCTTTCACTTTTTTTTTTTTTTGTTCGAAGCAGATCAGCACAGTTGCCTTGAGTTGTATTGTCTGCTGACTGGCTTCTATTTTGCATGCATCCTTTGTTTTGATTTTCATGCATCTTTTCAAATGGAGGTCTCCAGGGTGTGTTTCTTCCTTTGGCTCTGTGAATCTTTGTGTCGTTGCTTTAAAATGGAAATACTAAATCATGGTCATCCCTCCAGCTCTGTATGTTTATTCACTGATTTTAAATGTGCATTCTGCTGCTCTGTTTTCATATTATTTTGTGCTCATAATCAGAGCTTGAAAAATACTGTGCCCAAGATGCCCAGGACCCATAAATCACTTGTTTGGGCAGGTACAAAAGAACTCTAGTTATGCGTAGTTTGTATATACAGTATTCTTACTGTATATAATATTATTTCTGTTCAACATGCTAAATCCACGATAATAACAATTTGAGTGACTTCATGCAATCATATTTATAATATAATCATCATCATCATCATCATTGTCAACCATTATCAATCCACTGCTGGACGAAGGTCTCCCCAAGTTTCCTCCACAACGGTCTGTCTTGTGCCAGTCTCCTCCATGTCACCCCTGCATACTTTCGAATTTCGTCCACCCATCTCCCATGTGGTCTTCTTCTGGGTCTTTTCCTGTCCCTTGGAATCCAATCTAAAATTTTGGCTGTCCATCAATGATCTGTCCTTCTGGCAGTATGTCCAGCCCATTGCCATTTCAGGGATTTAACTCTGATCATGATGTCTTCCACTCTTGTCATTTTTCGGATCCACGAGTTCCTCTTATCTCTCCTGGTTACACCAAGCATGCACCTCTCCATGCTTGTTTGAGTTGTCTGCAGCCTTTGTATGTCTCTTTTAGTTAAGGTCCACGTCTCTGCACCATACGTAAGCACTGGAAGGATGCATTGATCAAACACTTTTCTTTTAAGACATAATGGCATATTGCTCTTGAAAATTATGCTGTTTCTTCCAAAAGCTCTCCAGGCAAGTTTTGTACGCCGATTAATTTCTTCATCAATGTGACCCTCACTTGATATCTGCTGTCCAAGATAAACGTACGTGTCTGTTATCTCCAGCTTTTCTCCATCAATCGATAAATCTTCATTTCTTGTAAAAGAATTGAACATCACTTTTGTCTTCTGGAAGTTCATTTTTAATCCCACTTCTTTACTCTTGTCAGCAAGTTCCTGGATCATACTCTGCAGCTCTGATGGGGTAGTTGCAAAAATGACTACGCCATCAGCAAAACGAAGGTGGGTTAGATAATCTCCATTAATCTTTATCCCTTTGTTTTCCCAGTTCAGTGATTGAAAGACATTTTCCAATGTGACATTAAAGAGCTTCGGAGATATGGTGTCACCTTGTCTCACTCCCTTTCCAATTTTTATGTGTGTTGTATTTTCAAACAGCCGAATCTTTGCACTTGCATTTTCATAGATGTTATTAATAATATTAATGTATGCATCTTCAATACCGCAGGTTTTCAGAGCCATTGTAACTGCTGATGGTTTCACCGAATCAAAGGCTTTTTCATAATCGATAAAAGCCATGCACAATGGAAGTTCATATTCCCTCGCTCTTTCAATTAGTTCTCTCAGTACGTGGATATGATCTATTGCACTGTAGCCACTCCTGAATCCAGCTTGTTCTCTCTGTTGAGCCATGTCCACTGTTACCTTCAAGCGGTGTGAAAAAACTTTAGTGAAGATTTTATAAACTACTGATAGGAGGCTGATAGGTCTGTAGTTTCCGAGATCCTCAATGTCACCTTTCTTATGTAGCAGGATCATTGTAGCGGTGTTCCAATCCTCAGGAATCTTTCCTTCATTAAGGCATCGAGTGAAAATTTGAGCGAGTACTGTTTCGATTTCTCCACTTGCTTCTTGTATGATGTCTACAGTAATTCCATCTTCTCCTGGAGCTTTCCCCCGCTTCATGTTCTTGATTGCATGTGCAACTTCTGCTGGAAGGACTGGAAGAACTCTGGTACTGGTATCTTTCATGATGTCTGGAGTGCATGTATTATCCCTTTCATATAATTTGGAGTAGAAATCTTTCACTCTTGTCAAAATTTCGCCTCTATTTCTTGTTACAGAACCATCTTCTTTTCTTAGTGCCATAATCTGTTTTCTTCCCTTACTGAGGTGTCCCTTTGCTATCTTTAGGCTTTGGTTGTTTTCAATTGCTTTCCTTAATAGTTCACAGTTGAATTTTCTTACGTCTTCAGTGATACTTTTTCTTACTGTCTTGCATAGCTCTATATATTCCACTTTGGAAGTCACATCTTCTTTAGTTGTTCTCATCTCTCTTCTTTTTTGCATCAACATTTTCGTTTTTCCTGATAATTTGTTTACATGCAACTTGTTCTTAGACCCAGCTAATTTTGTTGCTGTTTCCATAAGAGCTTTGGTTACTTTTCTGTTAACTTCAGAGATGTCCACTTCTTCCGATGTTAGGCCTTCTAAAGCAGAGAACCTGTTCTTCAGTTCCAACTTGAAGGTATTATGGTGTTTTTTAAGGTTGGTTATGTCAATAGACTTTCTTTGTCTTATGAGCTTGCCACGTTCAAGTTTAGTGTTGAGGTGCATCTTACATCTCACCAATCTATGGTCACTACCTGTGTTGAACTAGTTTAGCACACTGCAGTCTTCTATGACGAATTTTTTGTTACCCATAATAAAATCAATTTCACTTGTCGTCCCATTTGGATGTCTCCATGTCCATTTCCTGTGTGGCTTTTTCTTGAAGAAGGAGTTCAAGATGAAAAACCCTTCTGCCTCTGCAAACTCAACGAGAGTATTTCCACGCTGGTTTCTGTTGCTGTGACCGAATTTACCTACTGAAGTTTCATTCTGTTGCCGTTGCCCTATTTTTGCATTGAAATCTCCCATAATTATTTTCAAGTGCTGCTTACCTTTATTATTTAGATGACAAATTTCCTCATAAAATTCTTCAATTTCTTCTTCAGGATGACTTGTGGTGGGTGCATAAGTTTGAATAATCTGAGCCTGGTATCTTTTTGAGAGTTGGATAACAAGTCGTGCAGCTCTGTCAGAGGAACTTTCAACTTCTACAACTTTATCCTTCAGTTTCTTGTTTATTGTAAATCCAACACCACTAGTTCTGCCAGTATCTGTCCCACGATAGTAGAAGAGATGTCCACTTTTCAGTTCGATGAGATCTTCTCCTTTTCTCCTTACCTCACTTAGCCCCACGATGTCCCACTTGATCCTTTGTAGTTCCTCTTCCAATTCAAGAAGCCTTGAATCAGAAGATAGGGAGCGTCCATTATACGTAGCCAAGGTCAGCATCAGATGGCAGCCTAGTCCGGTCCTCCGGGGATTCTTAGCACCCTCTGCCTTCATGTCGCACTGGCTGCTGCCTTGGCCAGGTACATTCCAGCTGCCGGAGACTGAGGGCCAAGATTTAAGTTGTGGAATCATTTTGGAGGGGTTTGGCCATAACTCACCACGCTGGCCAAGCGGGTTGGTGAGTGTGGGATAGAATTTCCTCTAATCCCGATGGTATAGTTATACCGCTATTGGCGGTCGTCAGAGCCCCTTTAGTGGGAACAGGATGCACCACGAGAAGGCGGGGTTGACATTTGTCAAGGAGAGGCTGTGATGTTACGCATCACCTGACCTTACATCCCATTTATAATATATATATATATATTCTATTAAGAAGAGACCTAAGCAAAAAAAATACATATATATTTTTGACTCATACCAAGTACAACATAGAAAAGGTTATGTATCTACCGGTGTTAGTAAAAGGAGAAAAGATAAAAAAATAAAATAAAACAACTGAATGTAGAAGGTGTCGAGAATACTGAGCCTTGGCTTTATCAAGGACCAGCAAAAACTCTGCATTTTCTCACTTCCACAAAGACCTAGTTGGAAATGGGTTTCTGCAAGGCCATAGATGCAAGTAACAAGCCCACCAAAAATTGTTTTAAAAAATATATATATGTCATGTCCTCCGCAGAGTTGTATGACCTAGCATTAGTTAACAATTTCGCTTGCATCTGCAACTTTCGTTTTAAATTCTAAAGTTTTTCCTTAGTTTTCAGTTTTGCTCTTCAGTATATATATATATATATATATATATATATATATATGATATATATATATAAATATGTATAAGTACCTTCACTCACCCATCTTTCAATTCTTACATTCCTAGCATCAGCAGTTCCAAAGCTTTCTAAAAACCCATGTCAGTGTCACTGCCACAAAACCCAAATTTTGAATTTTTGAGCTACAATATTAAAAGGGGAGGGGGGGTGAATGAAGTAAAAACAAGGTAAATAGAGGTACCAGATACTATGTGGGACTAAAAGGGTAACAACTTTAAAAAACAAGCAGCAATTATCTTTGCCAATGTATCTTCCAGTATCATCATCATTAATGCTGCCTTCTCAATTCTATAATCTTCTCATACTGTTAAAAAATGATCAGGTAAAAATTTGCAGAGCAATCCGGAGAAGCCAAAAAAACTTCTCAAGACTATTGTGCTAAAAAATTTGAAAAAGAGTTTAAATGAAAAATGTTTTGATGTCGTGGGTCATGGTCTCTACTTTTCCTGGTTGAACCGCATAAATGTACGATATTTAAATATTTAGTAAAATATTGACATGATTATGGTTAGTTACCTGGTCAGACCCAGCCAGATAACTAGCCTGTAGTTTATTTCATTGCAAATCGTGGAAGTTACATCACTGCTGTGGAATGCCGAAGTTAGGAGTCATCACTTTTTAAATTATTTATCTTATGCTCGAGGTCCGGACATTGGCATAATATGTTGTTTTGCTCCAAATGTTTTGTTTAGTTTGAAACTGGAATACTTGACTGCTACAGAAAGATTGTTATATTTTTTAACTTAAAGAAAAAAAAAGCTTCTGATTTGTTGCCTCAAAAGCTAAATTTTACTGAGTGTCCTGCCTTTAATATCAGGGCAGCTAAGTTTTTTTCTTTGCATGAGTATGTAATGTTTCAGAATTTTTTTAAGCGTTGATAATGACTCTTTGTCTTAATGCCAAACACACTGAAACAGCTTTAAAGACTTTGTGAGACTAAATACACTAGCGTGCAAAAATTAAGGACGAGATGATTTTTCGAATGTAACATCGTGCAAAAGTGCTCCACGTCGACTCAAATCATACCATAAGATCCCCAAGATGTAAGACTATGAGACAAGTGAGCAAAACCTGTCCAAACAAGGAATCCAAAGGATACAAAGGCACTTTATTGAAAAGGTAGCTTTGAGTACAACTGGACAGAAGACAGAAACGTCCATGTGACAGGTGGCTGCCAAGAAAAATTCAGTCTTTAGTAGGGAATATGATCATCCCTGACTGCGTTGCAGGATTTACAACGTCTGTCCATGCCGAGGACAAGGTTGTCAAGGAGCTGTTGAGGCACTGCGGCCCATTCCTCTTGTAGCGCCAATCACAGCTGCGGAATCGTTGCTGGTGACGTGCTGCTAATAGTCTCCCGAGAAGGTCCCACATGTGTCCAATTGGATTTAGGTCCGGGGACCTTGCGGGCCAATCCATACGTTGAATATCTTCACTTTCCAACAGCTCTGCGACAGCCACTGGACGATGAGGTGTAGCATTGTCGTCCATGAAGAGGAACTCAGGACCCACAGCACCTCTAAACAGATGCACGTGAGGCAGGAGAACCTCGGTACAATAGCGGGCACCAGTGACTGAACCTCCTTGGAAGATGTGGAGGTCAGTACAGCTACCAAGCATGATACCGCCCCAAACGAGAACTCCACCAACTCCAAACTGGTGTCTTTTGATGACGTTGGAGGTGTGATTGCGTGTTCTCTGCTCTCTCCAGATGTGTATAAGTCCAGAATCACTCGTCAGACTAAATCGGATCTCATCCATAAAGAGAACTCGACCCCATTGCTGATGTGTCCAGTTCTTGTGTTCCTGGCACCACAGAAACCGCCGTCTCTAATGAGTAGGCATTAATGGCACACACCGTACTGGTGGTCGTGCAAATAGACCACCTTTGTGCAGCCTCCTGGCCATGGTAAAATGCGATAATGGACGTCCAGTTGTTTGTTGCATGTGCCTTGCGATTTCTCCCGCTGTCTGCCGTCTGTCTCTTCTCGCCTGTAGGACAATATACCGGTCGTCCGCCGCTGTGGTTGCTCTTGGATGACCACTGCTAAACTCTCAGACAGCTGTTCCTGTCATTTGAAATGCTCTCCAAGCTCGTGAAACGATGCTGTGAGTGATGCCGAACTCCTCGGCCACACTAGTCACACTTCGATTTTCTTCCAACTACCCATTGACGCGACTTCGGGTAAAGTCATCCAGATGTCGTCTACTGGATTGCCTGTTGGCCATATCACACGGTGGCAGCAACTGGACGTCGTTCAAACCGATGTACACCGTGCAATAGCTTTCACCCAATTGCTGAGCGTACACCACCCGTGTACTTTATACCCTTCCGACCCCCCCCCCACGTCATGCTGCATATATGCACATGCCCTATCATACCGGACCCTAGTCTATCTCCTGAGTGGTCTTTTGGTCCGTTCTGCCTGCTCGTTCCGATGTTTTGCTAATTTCTCCTTTTCGTCCATAATTTTTGCACACCAGTGTATTTAATAGGCAGTCAAAACTTGTAAAATAAAAATGACCAAAAT
Organism: Macrothele yani; assembly: GCA_039090855.1. NCBI lineage: Eukaryota > Metazoa > Arthropoda > Arachnida > Araneae > Macrothelidae > Macrothele > Macrothele yani. The sequence goes on along the minus strand of CM077010.1, from coordinate 39,771,788 downwards.
TAAAAGAGCAAGGGATTTAGGCCCTTGCTCTTTTTTGGTGTGGCTGACAACAAGCACATGCAATGGTGTGATGGAACAGTGTGCACACACATACTCTAAGACAACTTAATTTGGTAGTGGGAAGGTAGCCTACAGAAGTGGATTAATTGTATGCCAGAAATGGTCATTATGATTGGTAGCACTATGCACTATGGAAATATCCAGTTTTAACTGGGTAGTATTTATGCAGGAGCAGAGATTAAGCTATGGTCGCTATTTTCGCAAAATGCTATGACTTAATCCAAAATATGACAAAAAAATTGGTGTCCGTAGCAAAATGGCACAAGCAGTTTAAATATCAACCCATCAGCAGATTCTGCTCCAACTTTTCTATTTCTGTAAAAACTAGTTTCTGAAATTCTGCCACGATTCACACTTCACTGATGTTATTTTCTTAATCCTTAAGGTATGTTCCTACTGCACTCGTTGGCTCAATCATCCCCTCCGCCCTCCCCTCCATACACTCTATATCACTCCATAAAGGGTGGGGTAAAATTATAGATTCTAGAGGGATCAGATCCCTTCCCCCGTTCAAAGTTCAAGTTTAAACCTGAGTCAACTGTGATGTCTGTGGTATTTTTCCAAGACCATAAACATTAGTTTTCCACTGATGTCCAATGCATTGTTGGTGTGAATGATTCATTTGATTTTATGATTTGCTGAACGACAAAAGCGGCTAACTTTCTTCAGAATTTTGCTACAACTTTTTTTCCCATTTTAGCATTTTTGCTACATCATTTTGAGCCAGCTTAAACTCTGTGCAGGAGTGTTTTTCTTAAGAGATGGTAGGGATTTAGATTTATAGTCTAGAAAGTTTAAGTTTCGTAATTCAAGAACAGTTGTGTCTAAAAAGTTCTGAGACTACAATTTCAAGGAAAAGAATATTGCCATTTGATTTTCAAAGTACATCTGTCCTAACCAGCCCTTACAAAACTGCTGAAACTTCTACTAGCCGTTGTGGGTAGTGGAATAAAAAATTTTACTGACAAAATGACAAATCTACTTACTGGCCATGCAAAGTTAAAAATTAATAATAATAATAATTTAGCAATTACTTACGTTTCTCTGAAATTAAATCGGTGAATGTTTTGTTTTTTCTTTCTAATGAGAGACCCCTCCCTGATTAACTTCATAAAAACAGATGCAGAGCAGTTACTGCATAGGATCATTAGATTGACTGCAGATATTACAAATGCTTTTGTTCCAAAATGATTGATTTTTGAAAATTTATTTTCACTGCTGTAATATCATTACATTTGCTGTCTTAATTTACACATACACAATTTATTTTTGAGAGGCCATTGAAGTTAGATATCTGCTTTCTTTAATAATATTTAAAACAAAAGAACAAAAGCTAGGATATATATGTATACATAAAGTGGCACTAATAATGTTGATACAGTTTACCACTGATGTGTACTGTGTCTGATCTTCCCATCAGAGGTATCTGCCCACCTCAATTGAATAGCATTTTGACGATCAAAATCTTCAATTGAAGGAGCCATTGCATCTAATCATCATTAAGTCATTTAAAGTGTCACTATTCAGACATGCCCAATTACTCGTTTTTATGAGGTTCATTGCTGAAAAGCCATGATCACAAGGAGCAGTACTACATGGCATTAGATGTAGCAACTGCATCATCTTAAAAACATTGCCATAACAGTTTGTTTCTTTTTGTTCAGTATCATCATCATCATCATCATTGTCAACCATTATCAATCCACTGCTGGACGAAGGTCTCCCCAAGTTTCCTCCACAACGGTCTGTATTGTGCCAGTCTCTTCCATGTCACTCCCGCATACTTTTGAATTTCATCCACCCATCTTCCATGTGGTCTTCTTCTGGGTCTTTTCCTGTCCCTTGGAATCCAATCTAAAATTTCGGCTGTCCATCGATGGTCTGTTCTTCTGGCAGTATGTCCAACCCATTGCCATTTCAGGGATTTAACTCTGATCATGATGTCCTCCCACTCTTGTCATTTTTCGGATCCACGTGTTCCTCTTCTTATCTCTCCTGGTTACACCAAGCATGCACCTCTCCATGCTTGTTTGAGTTGTCTGCAGCCTTTGTATGTCTCTTTTAGCTAAGGTCCACGTCTCTGCACCATACGTAAGCACTGGAAGGATGCATTGATCAAACACTTTTCTTTTAAGACATAATGGCATATTGCTCTTGAAAATTCTGCTGTTTCTTCCAAAAACTCTCCAGGCAAGTTTTGTATGCCGATTAATTTCTTCACCAATGTGACCCTCACTTGATATCTGCTGTCCAAGATAAACGTACGTGTCTGTTATCTCCAGCTTTTCTCCATCAATCGATAAATCTTCATTTCTTGTAAAAGCATTGTACATCACTTTTGTCTTCTGAAAGTTCATTTTTAATCCCACTTCTTTACTCTTGTCAGCAAGTTCCTGGATCATACTCTGCAGCTCTGATGGGGTAGTTGCAAAAATGACTACGTCATCAGCAAAACAAAGGTGGGTTAGATAATCTCCATTAATCTTTATCCCTTTGTTTTCCCAGTTCAGTGATTGAAAGACATTTTCCAATGTGGCATTAAAGAGCTTCGGAGATATGGTGTCACCTTGTCTCACTCCTTTTCCAATTTTTATGTGTGTTGTATTTTCAAACAGCCGAATCTTTGCACTTGCATTTTCATAGATGTTATTAATAATATTAATGTATGCATCTTCAATACCGCAGGATTTCAGAGCCATTGCAACTGCTGATGGTTTCACTGAATCAAAGGCTTTTTCATAATCGATAAAAGCCATGCACAATGGAAGTTCATATCTCCAGTACGTGGATATGATCTATTGTGCTGTAGCCACTCCTGAATCCAGCTTGTTCTCTCGGTTGAGCCATGTCCAGTGTCACCTTCAAGCGGTGTGAAAGAACTTTAGTGAAGATTTTATAAACCACTGATAGGAGGCTGATAGGTCTGTAGGTCCTGAGATCCTCAATGTCACCATTTTTATGTAGCAAGATCATTGTAGCGTTGTTCCAATCCTCAGGAATTTTCCCTTCATTAAGGCATCGAGTGAAAATTTGGGCGAAAGTACTGTTTCGATTTCTCCACTTGCTTCTTGTATGATGTCTAGAGTAATTCCATCTTCTCCTGGAGCTTTTCCCGCTTCATGTTCTTGATTGCATGTGCAACTTCTGCTGGAAGGACTGGAAGAACTCTGGTACTGGTACCTTTCATGATGTCTGGAGTACATGTATCATCCCTTTCATATAATTTGGAGTAGAAATCTTTCACTCTTGTCAAAATTTCGCCTCTATTTCTTGTTACAGAACCATCTTCTTTTCTCAGTGCCATAATCTGTTTTTCCCTTACTGAGATGTCCCTTTGCTATCTTTAGGCTTTGGTTGTTTTCAATTGCTTTCCTTACTAGTTCACAGTTGAATTTCCTTACGTCTTCAGTGATACTTTTTCGTACTGTCTTGCATAGCTCTATATATTCCACTTTGGAAGTCACATCTTCTTTAGTTGTCCTCATCACTCTTCTTTTTTGCATCAACATTTTCGTTTTTCCTGATAATTTGTTCACATGCAATTTGTTCTTAGACCCAGCTAATTTTGTTGCTGTTTCCATAAGAGCTTTGGTTACTTTTCTGTTAACTTCAGAAATATCCACTTCTTCGGATGTTAGGCCAAACCCCTCCAAAATGACTCCACAACTTGTTCAGTATATGTACGGCTAAACAGAGATTCAAAGATAATTCTTGTATCTGTAGATGACATTGTACTTTGTGGAAGGTGTACCATGGCAAAGGTTGTTTTAGTAACCTTGATCCTTTGGTCACTCCAGGCTGATCCATCCGCAGATTAAGTTTCTCTCAAAGTCCACCTTCACTTCCATTCATTTTTGAAGCAGCTGCAGGAACACCGGAGAGAAAACTGAACATTCACAAGTGGGGGGGGGGGGGGGGCAAAATAGTTGCTTGCTTGGGGAAAAAAATCAGCTGGCCATCGTTGTCTACTATATTAAAAAGTTTGTTAGCCACAATAAAATATCTGGTCACCATTTGGCTAGTGGCTACTGACATTCGCAGTGGCTGCTCCTAACTCAATACAATTCTTTACACAGACGCAGAGCTTTTACGTGTCTCTGTGGGACTGAGCTTCCGGAACTTTATTCAAACACTGTCAAAATGGTGCACCACTGGGTGATATTTTACTTTAGGGAATAGAAAATAATCAGCAAGTGCCAATTCTGGTGAGTATGGGGTGTGGTGAAGCACCGCAACGTCCTGTGTGAGAAACTGCATGACCACAGCTACGTTGTGTGCCAGGCCTTAAGTGTAGTGTAATGCATGTAAAATTCTTGTAGAAATTAAACCTGGTTACATTTTCAGTGACAGTTTTGGTATTTCAGTATTTATCTGTTATTTTAAGTTTCGTATTCGATGCAAGAGACTTAATTTTCAGCATTCTGAAGTAAGTTTGCTCAAGCATGGTGTTTCACTGTATTTTAAGTAGAGGCATTTGGATGATATGTCATGGAAAAGAAATCCAAAAGTCCTTGAAATGTCCTGGAAAAGTCCTGGAATTCTGTGCCTGAAAAAGTTTATGAACCATGTTAATATACTTTGAAGTATGGCACTTAACATTAAAAAGATGGCTGAATATAATAATGGAACTAAAATGGAATATTCCCATTTCCATTGTGTGGCTTCATTACGAGGAGAGATGGTATGTTGTGACCCCCTCCCCCATCTGAAGAATCACACATACACACACCAGTGTGAGATTTTTCATTTTTTACAGTTTTATGCCTTTATCAGCACATCTTATGCTTTTTTTTTACCAGTCATAAACTGACTGATTTTTGGTTCTTAGTGGTAAAATATTACAGTTTGCAAATTGAATTGAATTTGCTTGCAATTACAAGTTTCTACAAGAGTATTTTACTCCTGGAAATTAAGTACATTCAGTTACTCCACTCACTGGGGACGAATTATTTTCCTATTAATGAATGTCTTGAAACAATAATTTAAGGCATATATTTAAAGTTCTAATGCAGCAACCCACTCCCCAACTCCATATGGGTTTGTTATGCACCTTCACAGCATTCTTGCCAAGATCAGTTATTACACAGTTTTTGACCCTCCGCTCAATACTGCCTTAACTAGACACTCACCGTCCTCTTGTTCCTCACTGTTGTCTTCAAAAGCCTCTTTTTCTCTAACAGCTTTGGGAATGTCCTCATCTGTTGGCATTTCTGCAGCCATGAGGTTGTCCACTGTTTTTTAATCATCCACACAGGCTATCCCATTATCCAAGTCATGTTTCTTCAATCGTATTGATAGCAGAAAATTGTCATCCTGCTGTATTTAAGCAGTCTGTGATGTGACCTTATCCTGTGCCTCACGTATGAATTGGTTGGCATTACGAACTGAAATTTGAATTTGTCCATTTCTTTCAATAGCTTCTATCATTTCCAATATTAAGGGTTTTTAAGAATGGCATTTAATATAACACCTTGATCCATAGGTGGGAGAACGGGAGTTCAATGAGGTGGTAAAAATACAAGTTTGATATTGGCTAGGTTGAGAAGAATGGTATCTAAAATATTCAAAATTTGCATACCCCTTTTTCTAAGCTCTTTGTTTTGGTTTAACACTTCTTCAAAAATGGATTGTGTTATTCAGACTTTATTAGCTCGGCATGTTACTGGAAGATTTTTGATGTTTTTAAAATATCTTGGATTTTTTTATTTCCCTACTACTAAAAGGTTTTCTTTTCTTTTTGAGTCTCATTCATGTTTGAAAAATCAGAACAGACAGTCAGTCATCTTTGTTTGATTTTTCAGCTTTAAATTTGTGGGCCATGTATGTGTGGGAGGAAGTGGTGGTGGTGGTGGGGGGGGCAATACTAGTAAACCATACCTGCTTCATCAGCCTTAAAAATGTCACCTTCACAGAAACCTTTTCTCATATCTGGTCACAAATTTTCAATCCAGCCATTACTCACTTCTTCCTTTAGCTCACCAGATTTCCACTCGTCTTACAATAAACAATATCATTGGTTTGAAGATTCACTCGTTATACCCGTGAAGCTCTTAACCACCGTGATTGCCTTAGCCGTGAAAATTTGCTCGTTAAATGCGTGCGTAATTTCCAACCAACTCTTCTCTGTTTGCTCGCATTAGCCGAGATTTCGTTATAACCGTACTAGTGATAAATGAGTTCGATTGTACTTGTTTTGACTATAGCCTTCTTAGAATAAATGAGCATTTTATTAAATGACAATTCAAAAACGGTGAAAATTACCATTGGTGTCAAAAGATTCGTGCTTACTTAAAAAATATGCAATATTCTTTTGTGTGTGTGTGTGTGTACTCTGCTGAGATGAGCCCTGCTGTGTGTATTTTGTGTTACTTACGAGCGTAATTGGATGTGTCCAATAATGGCCTGTTGTTTTGGAAAATCACTTTTGTTTATTTACAAAATATGGAATCTACTTTTTTTACCTTTCCAAACCTTCTTAGACGTTCATCTCAGATTCATTGTGAATTCGAGATTATCGTTTTTTCACCTTTTCTTACCGCAAGAAAGTAGAGCATCGGAATTTTCATGAATCAAATTAGCCGAAACTAAAATTAAATTATTGTGCATTTGGTATTTTTTTGCGGCTAGTTGCAATGAAAAAAAACAAACAAATACGTAATATTATCTCGTATTTCTGCATTAATTTATTTAGATTTTGAATTTAGCCGCCAGATGGTAGCACGTTACAGATCACATTCCTTTCTGCATACAAACTGGTATGTACGTCCTCAAATTAGTTTTCTTAGGATAATGAGAATTAAGAGATCGTTTTTTTCGCCTTTTCTTACCTCAAGAAACTAGAGCATCGGATTTTTCATGATTCTTATTAAACAAAAATTCAAGTATTGTGCATTTGGTATTTTTTGCGGCTAGTTGCAATTTCAAAAAACAAAAACAACAAAATATACTTAATGTTCTCGCATTTCTGCATTAATTTATTTAGATTTTGAATTTAGCCGCCAGATGGTAGCACGTTACGGATCACTTTCCTTTCTGCATACGAATTGGTTGGTTTGTACGTCCTCAAATTTCATAGTAGTTCGTTCTTCCCTTCGGCGGTAAGGTGTAAACAGAAAGGACAGTAATTTTGGGTGAATGTTACAAATAGATTCATATGAAGGAAGGGATGGGGGCGTTGGAAAACACTAATACATCGTAAAATTTGCGTTTTTCAAATGATGTCAATAACGACTGTCAGTTTAGGAAATACATCATATCCATCCTTTTATAGATGTTTAGTCACAAAGATTAAAAATGAAGGACAATTCTTCGCAAATACGTGGCAAGATTTCTGAGGAGTTGTCTGAATGGTAACTGTCGAATACAGCATTTTTACGTTAAAAATTAGTATGCTATTCTGTCGCGGTTTCCGAAATTTTTTTTGGAAGGTGCTCGGAGCTGGAAAATTACCGGGCGCCTGGAAATTTTGGTCCTGGCGCCCAACTTTCTTTTACTTCAAATTACGTAATTTGCAGTCATTACTTAGAGTTCATAGATGCAAAATGTAACTTCAACGAATTGTAATTTAATAAAATCAAACTCTGAAATTTTCTGCGTTGATCGCATTTATAAATTCTGTCAGCTTTTATCCTGAACCGTGTGTTTCAAGCAGAGAAACGCGATAAAATAACCTGTCAAATCGCGGGAGCGTTGAAGATCACACTGTTTGGTTTAAGCTGCTAGCTAACTTCTAAATCTAAAAAAAATAATGCAAAAAACAGCGAGACGTGGCGAGGCCCGTCACAGATTCTCGGAAAGGTTTACAGACTGTTTTTCTATTTTCTTAACATTAATTGTTTTTAAGATTTTTTTAATGTTGAAACAAAAGAAGGGAATTTTTCACGCATTTTTAACGTTGGCTCCCGTTAAAGATGTAAAGCTGCAATCGATAGATCACGCAGACAACTATAATCGATAGACACCCCTCCCAGTCTTATTTTATTTTAACTTTCATCCATATTTTCATACAGATAACTTCAATTGATGAGATGTAATTGCTTTTCTTGAGCTTTGAATCTCGGAAGCGATATTTTTATGCACTTTTAGGCCACCACGCACGTTGGATGTGCGTGGTGGTTAAAGGGGCATAAAACATTTCGGAAGCTAATAGTCGCGATTCCTCTTTTTGTTTTTTTTTTCATCTGTTAAATTTTAATCTAACTGAAAGTTAAATTGAGGCGATTTCTTTTTTCTTTTCTTTTTATTTTAACGAGAGCCGTCGTACCATATTAAAGCATTTTCTCTGTTTCCGCAGCCGTCAGCTTTCCGTAAGTTGACGTCGCAACTTTTTTATTTTTTTCAGATAGCTTCACTTCAGTATTCAGTGAGATTGATAAGATTTCTTTTTTTGTTCTTCCTCTTTATTTTTTTTAAACCATATTTTTGCACATTTTTATCGTCCGTTTTCCGTTTTTTATGGTCGCATTCCGGAAGTTGATCGCAGTTTTTGCGTTTTTGGGCTTCAGATAGCTCATTTCAGTTAGATTGTTGCTGGGTTCTTTTTTCGTTTTTTTACAAAATCCATATTTGTTAAGCGGTTTGCAACATTCCCTTCCGTTTCTGCGTCCATGCGGCATTTCGGAAGTTGACGGTCGCATTTTATTTTATTTTATTTATCTTTCTTACTTCCAGATGACTTTATCTCGGATTTTTTTTTTTCTAAAACCACATCTTTACGTATTTTTTAACGCCCCTGCTTCGTTTCCGAAGCCGTGTTACTTGGTACTCCGGAAGCTGGCGGTCGCAATTTTTTTTAGCTATCATTTTCTTCCAAATCGTTTCATCTCAGATTGATCAGGTTAAAAGTTGGGTTTTTTTTCACACTCTTTTTTATGTTTAGATTTTTATCAAAACTATAGAACCCTGAAATTTATAGACTGAATTTCATTTAGCAGTAAGTAGTTTGGGTAATAGGCAGTGCTTAATACACTTATATTATTACTCTTTGTTCCCACATCATCATGTATCATGCACGTTTGTGCATGGTACTTTAAAATTTGCTTTCGTTTCACCTGGCTCCCAAATTTTGGAGCTGGCTCCAAGATCTGGAGCTTATTTTTCCAGCCCTGCCTGCTCATAAATATTTATTTATAAGTAAGTGCATGCCTGTCACTTCGTTATCATCAGCCACATTCGATTAGTTATTCTACAAATATTAATAACGTATAAGAATTAATTTGATTATCATTAAAAGTGAAAAGAATTGGAAACATTTTAATGTATAGTAATTTGAAAATTGTAGTACATATCTGTGCATGGAACAAAACATCCACATTTCCTCCGCTGTATGTGGTATAAATTTGCTATGTTGACAATTTTTCAAACGATTCGATTGCTTTTATTTGTATTTATTTGTTTATTTTTCAAATGTACATTGGACGAAAAAGAGAAAGAGATTTCATTCGATGCTAAGTGTTGGGATAAGCAGCAAAACTGCTGTGTTATTTCGCTGGCACAGTTGGATAATGAATGGGTAGTCTGGTTGCAACTTAAATACCAACGTCTACTGTAATCTTGAATTTCCTTCCCAGGGGCGTCACTAGACCATTTCAGAGGGGGCCAAAGCCTCCCCCAGTAATCTCCAAGTAATTTTTTTTTGTTGTTGTTTAAGTTAAAAAAAAAATTTTTGAACCTTTATTAAGTTCGGATTATTACAGTGGAAGCCGAATACACACTTGTATAACGCGGTCGGTTATATCGCGGAACGGGATATAAGTCGTGTCCCCTAAACAAAATACATACACAGATGAATACGTACTCAGATTTGGATATACCGCGGATAACTCTATAACGCTGTTATCGCCTTGTCCCCGTGTATCCCCGTTATAATAGGCTTCTACTGTATTGTTATTTATGTTAAATCAATTGTGAATCATCAAAAAATAAAGAAGACGAAAAAGTCAATGGCAAAGTTGTATTTGGCCATTTTATGCTACCAGGACGCATAAGGCCTCGTGCTTAAGGACGCGGATCGTCGGGTGTGTAATGCGGTTCGTCGGGTGTGTAATGCGGTTCGTATATTTTTTTACTCTTTAGCCATAGATTCTTTTCAAGAGTTGGCAAGGTGCACGCGCCTGGTGGACGTGGTTATTAACTGGATTGTCAGAAATTCGGGTCTCGTACGATGAATTAGGTGTTAGAGGGGTAGTTTTCTTTCCCTGCGGTCTCTCTGTCTCTTTATAACTCTTAAGTGCTCTTAACTTAGGATGCTGTGTCTTCGAAGCCTGGCACACCATGGCGTCGCCACCCAACGAACCATACCACCCAGCCACGCAAAGAACGCATAAGATCCACTGTTCACTCTCCCTTGTTTAGATTTCAGGGGCTATAAAACTAAAAGTTAGGTTCCGTACTGTCTGCATTCGGAATCTGTTGCTCCTCCTCCTAACAAAGGCCACAAATATAAATCTCCCTAAACAGAAGGAATGCGAGCCCACTGCAGCACCGATCAATTCTCCTCACCGCAGCAAAGCAACTGGGGGCCATCTCCATATTCTCAAAAACCTACTGAAGATGGAGAAAAGATCAGTATTTAAATTATTTTAATGCTGCGCTAAAATTCATAAAACTGAATATCTCGGGATTACATTTATAGTTAGCGTAATTAAACTAATTTTATTATTTTAAATTAAAACTCAGTTGAATTAAAAGTGACAACTATCAATTTTAAAATTCTGAAGTTTTCTTTTTCTTTCATTACGGAATAATGGGGGGGGAATGCTCCTCAACCCCTCCCATCACATTCTTAGACTAGCTACTCTCTCTCTCTCTCTCTCTCTCTCTCTCTCTCTCTCTCTTGTTCCTTCTTAAATAACTTCCTCTTTAAAGATAAACAATTTCAGAGCAAATATTTCCCCATGGAAAATAAAGAACAGTGTCAAATAAGTGTCCTGTGAATTCTTACTGTTGCCATTTTTAAACATGGAATGCGGTGTTTAAAAGCAGGGAAGTGAAGAACGTGAAATGCGGAAAATGTGAACAGGTTTTAGAATCTTCAATACAGCAATCAGACATATCTCTGAATTTTAAAACAGCGGCCACTCGGCGAGGCACCGATTCGATTAGGTGGCGGTAGGTATCCTGGGGTATCTGGTACCATAATGCCAACAGCAGGTCTCCCAGTTCCCGTACGTTTCGGGGTGGTGGTGGTGGTGGTGATTTAGCGCGAACCCGCTTTTCCAAGTCGAACCACAAATGTTCAATTGGGTTCATGTCAGGTGAATTTGGAGGCCAGGGCATTAACAGAAAGTCATCAGCATGTTCTTCGAACCCCTCCTTGACGATTCTGGCAGTGTGGCACGGCGCATTATCCTGTTGGTAATGGCCATCACCAGCTGAGAACACAGTTGCCACGAATAGGTGAACTTGGTCCGCAGCGATGTTGAGCTACCTGACAGCTGGCAAGGATTGTGCTATTGGGATAATGGGGCCTAAAGTGTCCCAAGAAAACATCCCCCACAGCATGACACCGCCGCCTGCCTGCCTGTTTCCGCCCAACAGTACACCCACGGGCCATAGCCTCCGTTGGTATTTGGCGTATCCGCGCTCGGCGGTCTACGTGATGCACCAGGAATCTTATTTCGTCAGACCAGGCCACATTTTCCCAACCATCCACGTTCCAATCTCGATGATCTTGGGCCCATTTCATGCGTTGTTGGCGATGACGTGCAGTAAGCGGGGACCCGGCTGAGGCTCATGCGCGGAAGGCTGCGATGAACTGTGTACTGTGACACATTACCCTGATCACCACTGTTGTAGCTTCGGGTGATTTGTCGCACTGTGGCCCTGCGGTCGCTGTGAACAATGCGCGACAGTCTCCGCTCCACTCTGGCATCAAGTGCTGCGGAAGACACACGAACTGGACGACGGTTCGTCGGTTGGCCATCTGTGCACCACTTTTGATACGTACTCACTACAGCGGCACGTGAACAAGCCGCCCCGTTTCCGAGATCGTAGTTCCGAGGCGCCGTGCAATCACAATTTGTCTTTTATCAAACTCCGATAAAACTGCATCTTTTCCCATTCTGACTCCGAACACTCTACTAACCGAAAGCCAGTCCTCGGGTTGTGTATATACTGCTCTGTGAAATTCACCTGCGCCACCGTTCGGTCTCCAGGCGAGCTGATTTCTCTAGGTTGGGGTGGTCATAATGTAACGGCTCAGCATCGGTGTACATGGGCTATAGCTTCGCAGAGCGTTTGACTCGACATCATCAGGACGAATGATGATGAATGATACGAAGGATGATCATTCGTCCTGATGATGTCGAGCCAAACGCTCTGCGAAACTATAGTTGATGTATAATAAACATTTTATTGTGAGAAACGTTGCTGATTTTATTATTTCTCTGAATTGTCTGTATTTACTGTTCTTCACGTGACATTAATCATATCAGAAAACTTATATCGTCCTGGAGCAGATATTGAACCCGCATCTCCTGATTTCCGTTTGATCATCCTATCCATTATATGGAGGCCGGGATTCACAAAGATACAGCAATGTTACGTGAAGAGCAGTAAATACAGGCAATTCGGAGATGTCTGATTGCTGTATTGACGAATCTGACATATCTCCACGTATTGTGAAAAGAATGTTTCTTCTAGAGGATTGAACAGTTTTAGTTTAGCACATCAGACTTTCAGTAGAAAGTAGAACGCGGGAAAACGTTTAATGTGGATATACTCACTGGCCAGATAATTATTTCCACCTCTGTCTCCACGGGTGGATGCGACCTACAACTTGTAGCAGTGATGTCACTGACAGGCGTGGAATTTATACAGTCGAAGTTCTTTAAACATCATTTTCTTAAGTCACCACCCTCGCTTTTCACCTGCTGTAACCCTGAAAAGATTTTCCTGAATACCCGCACATTGATTTTTTTTTTTTCGTCGATAAACCGCCGTCTCGCTGTCTGCTGCTACCGCCCATTCACTAAGAATACCAAGTGTTTTCTAACCGGGTTAAACACCGTTTTTAAACTCCTATCTGCACAAAAAAGAATTATAGATTATCGCATTATTTTTCGTTTGCCATTCAAAAAGTCTTAATTCTCATTCTTACTGTTTCTAGTTCATGGGATTTTCTGCGAAACTTGGCTGCAGGTGTTTGTCATCTCACCCCCGCGCCAGGCTTCTCTGTTCGTTCGCTTCTCTCTTAGATTGCAGGAGTGGATTACTGTTTTTGGAGTTGCATGGCTATTAATGGGTATATATATACTGTATATGTGTGTGTGTTTGAGATTTCATCAGCTCCCATTAGTTCCTTGAGGATGATATGATAGAGGGAGTTGTCTTTCGAACTGACCTTCTGCGTAAGCTCCCCTCCTTTCCAGCGTTTTTCAAGTGGATAATAGCTTTTCACTGCTCAGTGCATTTATTGCATTCTAGGCAGTTTATCTCATAGGTAGGTAAATGGTATAAGTCTTGTTTTCGACTGAGTTCTACAACAATGGGGAGAACAGCCTTGAGTGTCCAAGAAAAAAATTCGCATTTGGGAGTACACTGGAAAAAAAAATGTCCTTCAAGCCACCAATTTATTGCGAATTATTTTCAAATTCATTTGAGAAACGCACTATTAGCAGACAGTGGGAGATATATATCCTAAATGAAAAGCGCAAGTGAATGAAAAAACATTACCCTCAGCTTTTAGGGGAACCTCAAGGGGAAAATCTATCTTATGCCTGCAATCAATGGCGGCACTTACCAAGGGGGTACTGGGGTTCCCCCTTCCCCAAAGTGTGAAAGCAAAAACCTTTTTTTTTTTAACAGTGAAACCCAAAACCGAAGTGTAAAAGCAAAATCTTTATTATTGTTTTTTAAATAGTGATACTAGGGCCATTAAGAAAGTAAGTACTGTTTGAAGATAAAAAAATTTATAACTAATTTTTAATGTGCGATGAATCCTACATACCTTAATCTACTTTTCAATATATTCCCCGTGGATGTTAATGGCACAAGTTTCTTGCTTCTCCCGCTTGGGTTCTACTTACCTTAACCTACTTTTCAACATATTCCCCGTGGATGTTACGGCATTTATCATATCGGGGCACAAGTTTCTTGCTACCCTCTTCATAGAAGTCTCCCGCCTGGGTTCTATATACCTTAACCTACTTTTCAACATATTCCCCGTGGATGTTACGGCATTTATCATATCGTGGCACAAGTTTCTTGCTACCCTTTTCATAGAAGTCTTCCGCTTGGGTTCTGCATACCTTAATCTACTTTTCAACATATTCCCCGTGGATGTTAAGGCATTTGCCATATCGTGGCACAAGTTTCTTGCTACCCTCCTCATAGAAGTCTCCCGCCTGGGTTCTACATACCTTAACCTACTTTTCAACATATTCCCCGTGGATGTTAAGGCATTTGTTATATCGTAACACTAGTTTCTGGCTACCCTCCTCATAGAAGTCTCCCGCCTGGGTTCTTGACTATACTTGATCCGAGTTCCGCCAAAAACTTTTGCGAAATGAGAAAAAAACCTTTGACTATACTTGATCCGAGTTCCGCCAAAAACTTTTGCGAAATGAGAAAAAATTCTCCATGCTATTCGTTTTTCAGTGTGCTGGTGATAAACGAATAGGCAAAAGTGTTTTTCTCTTATCATACCTATTAAAAGTGAAGTACTTAACTTAAGGTAAAGTATTTCACTTTTGCTAAGCATGTAATTGTTCTCTCCATCACAGCTCTGTCTTTTCGGTACAAAGTTACAACAATTTTCAAGATGTGTCCATTTAAGATACACATTTTCAGACGTATTATCACCCATACAGAAACAATAGTATTTTGTGAAGAAGAAAAAAAAAATTGCGTTTTCATTTTAAGTATGTATGTTTCCCTAAATGATCTGCTAATTTGGGAACACCGCGCTGTTTTGTCCTCAAAAGTGTTTCAACAGCCGGTCACTTTAGGCCCTAAGAAGTCTCCACCTGCAGTGGCCACTGCATCACCGTGGCTGGACATTTGGACGACTGGAATTGAGTTGCCTGGTCCGACGAGTCCAGGTTCTTGCTCCAATATGGCGATAAACGGATCCAAGTTTGACACTACGCTGATGAACAGCTGCAACTGGACTGCATGTTTGCACGACAACAGACCCACGGTGCCTTTATCATGGTATGGAAATTGTTCTGATGGAGATCCCTGGTTTCTTCGTTCCCATTAAATACACCCCACCCCTCCAAATCCTACCTAGGCTTTGTTTCGAACGAAGTGTTGCCGTACATGTTGATCATATGGCATTGGACTTTTTCAGAAAGACAGCGCCCCAGTATTGTGCAGATATGGTTTGAGAATCATGTCAAAGCCTTAAGCGCGTTTTCCAGGCAGAAAATTCCCCCGATTTGAATCTCATCGAGCATTTTTGGAATGCAGGTCCACTCCAGTACCTCACTTCGTCGCCATACTCCGGGATGTCATTCTGTCCTCCTAGTACCAAACACCTGAAGACACCTTACGGCTGCAAGCGGTTATCAATCAAGAAAGGTGACCCAAAATGTTATTAGGTCATAATGTCGCAAGTGTATATGAAATTGAGCTTCCGATGAAATTAGTTTTTGTAGTATGTTCCTGAGCATCACTGCTTGTGTTTTGGCATTTCTACTTTTTCTTCCTTTTCCTTTCTGCAGATTATCTGAATTAGTTTGTAAACGTTATGTTCGGAAGTTGCTGGAATTTTTATTTGAACCAGGGTAAAAAAAAAAGTGGTATCAAATGATTGAACATGTACTCTGGACAACACGTGTAGTCGTTCCATTCTTGATTTTCAGTTGGCGTGCCAGCATGCCAGATGGAATTTGAGAATTCGGAATTTATGTTTTCATAGTTGTTGGTATTCAGAAGGATCGTCATCGATAAGTGAATCAATGCTTGTGTAAACACGCTCCTGCCCTAATAATCGGACAATGACGCTATTTTTCGGTTTGAGTGCGTCTTTATTTTTGGTTACTGAAAAGCACTCGATAGCAGAGCAGCGATAGGGATAATCAATAGGTTTTCCATAAGTGTGATGCCCATAACGAGTCTGAAATTCTTCGTCGCCTATTGGAAATTTCCAGGAAGTCGTTTTCCTGAGAATTCTATGTACTTCAGCTTTGATAAGTCGTACGCTAAAATCGACATGTTCGCAAGGTTCGTACGGTCCTTAAAAAGTCCTTATTTTTTAAACAAGTGCTTATTTTTTTACCCCGTCTTGTTTTTGCGCTGCAGTAAGGGGCATCGCAGCCCTGCCCCGTTTTTGTTTGTGTGTCTGTAAATACAAGTATGCTAACCCGTTCACCAAGGGAGCTTTCTTCTATTTGGGTCGTTTCATAATTATTGGCCGATTCGGACACAAAGAAACAAACAGCAGTAACACACGACGAAATGCATTTTATTCCGAAAAATTTCTGCCCTCGGCAGCAATACACTGTGCCCAACGTGTTTTCAGTGAAAAAATGTCACGGTGGCAGAAACTGGCACCACAGTGGTACGAGGAATCGCTAACAGC
This sequence comes from Macrothele yani, assembly GCA_039090855.1. Taxonomy (NCBI): domain Eukaryota; kingdom Metazoa; phylum Arthropoda; class Arachnida; order Araneae; family Macrothelidae; genus Macrothele; species Macrothele yani. The sequence goes on along the minus strand of CM077010.1, from coordinate 39,755,203 downwards.
GGAAATCACAGCATCCTTGTTAGCGAACCGTTTGCCCCTCAAGAAGTGGTCCAAATGGCGAAACATGTGAAAGTCTGAGGGGGCTAAGTCAGGTGAATAAACAGGGTGAGAGAGGACATTGTACCCCAAGGCATTGATTTTTCGCATGCTTCCAACAGACACATGCGGTAGTGCGCCATCCTGAAGCAGTATGGGATCCAAACGATTGGCAAGCGATGGCTGTTTGCTGCATAATTTCTGGTGACATTCGTTCAGCTGATGGCAGCACACGTCCGTTGTGATTGGTTGACATCGCGGCAAAAACTCATAATGAACCACAATCTTGGCAGTCCACCACACAGAGATCAGAACCTTCTGTGGGTGCAACTCGGGTTTGGACATGTGTTTGGGTGGTTCCCCTTCAAAGAGCCACGACGCTGTTCGCTTCCTTTTGTCATAAAGCACCCATGTTTCATCCACCATAAGGATCCGATGCAGAAAGGGAGCACTAGCCTCACGTTTTTGGAGGGCAATGCATGTTTCCAGACGCCGTATCTGCTGCTGTTCGGTGAGTTCGTGTGAAACCCAGGTATCCAGTTTTTAAACTTACTCATAGCTGCCAGGTGTCTGGAAACTGTCGCTGATGATACGACAAGTTCGGCACTGAGCTCATGTACTGTGGACGTTGGTTTTTCTTACACTTTCCGCCTTAAATGTACAGTGTCACACAGAACCGGATGACCGGCTCCTGGCTTATGGTCGATGGCAACATCATCGGCATGGAACTTGGAAAACAGTCTACGGACAGTTCTGTCACTCATCGTTCCGACAACCCACGCTCTATTGACATTTGCGACCGTTTCGGACACATTCCGGCCAAGTTTTAATTCGTGCAAAACCACTGATCTCACGTCGGGTTGCTGCATCACGTCCCCAACTGCTGATATCTGTCTGAAATACCGTTTTATACACGTGGACTGAACCGATTCAATTTGCATGGGCGTTTGGTAGTTCCTCCTACGAGGCGTCCCTTGTAACCGGCTATGCAAATTCGCCTTGTCGGCATCGGCCAATAATTATGAAACGACCCAATAGTTCATTGAAGAGAGATAATCACCTGGAATGCTTCTTAGAAATGATCTCCCTTACCCCCCCCCCTCCCACTTGCGTGACCTTACCAATGGGATCAACATCTGTGTCTTTTCAAGGGTCAGAGTGGCAAACCAAAAGTCAAGGTGGGGGGGGTTCTGTTTGACTTCTTCACAATTTATGGTATCAGTTGTCTCATGTGGTCTGATCTATCTAGTGTCTACTGCTGTACTCAACTCACTTGCTTCATTGTCGCTGTGTCTCCTGCTTGTCCTTTTTTTTTTTTCGGCGTGTATTTAATTTTGTTCTTTGCAGGCAAAGTAGTTTATATTTGGGGCAAAATGCCTGGTAAATGGCCTCTAGCACTGTTTAATCCCCTACATATGTATATGTACACACACACACACACACACACACACACCTGGTGGTATTCCAATGATGCAAAATATCAATTGGAGTGTAGGTCCTTAGAAACTCCTTATTTATTTATTTTTTTCCGCAGAAAAGGGCATGAACCCTGGACTCCGCCAGTTCAGATATTTTGGTGAGGTGTAATTGTATTGGGTTAAAACGACCTTCAGAGCGTGCGTCCGAGTTTCTCTACAAACGACTGGCAAAATTTGCTTGAGAAATGAATTCTGAAAGGTACGCTTTTCCACCGATTATGCTGTCATATTTCATAATTTCTTTCCTGAACGTTTCGTTGCACGGGAGTACGTGCTTCGGCAACACTCTGACATTTTGGATGATAATCAACTTCGATTATAAGAGAATATGAGTTTCAGCGCACGAAGGTTGTTACTGTGCATGTGGAAGTTCCCAACAATGAAATTTACTATATGAAGCGCGGCCATCTTTGAGAAATAAAGTTGTGACTCCAGTAGAAGAATTGGGGAAAGGGTGTTGCACAATATTTCTTTGACCTTGAATGTCATTTGCATTGCATTCGACAATGCGGTGGGACATTGAGTTATATCGATGTCGAATACCCTCCTGCGGTACTACTGTCCAAGCGGCTTACACCTGCTGACGCAGTGCAACCACATTTTGAGCTGGTTGGGGATGATCATGAAGCTGACGTCCAATCATGACTCATACACATTCAATTGGAAACGTGTCCGTCGATGGCACTGGCCAATATAGAACATTGAGAATCTATAGGCGCTGTCTGACAATGCGTGCGGTATGTGAACGTGCATTATCGTACTCTACCAGGTACCTGTTCTATGAAAGGGATACGTCGTCGAAGCGTGACGTCACAAGACGGCGCTGGGCATAAACAAATATATGTTCCTCCATGATAACGTTTCAACGTGATTGGTGAAATGTGCTCATATTTTGCAATTTCTTCCTTTTTTTTCTGACAATTTTGAAGCTAATTCAACGGAGCGAAAATGCTGTGAAGTCCTGTCACATCCAGTGATTTTATTATTAATCGCATAGCGAGGAAATACGTGGTCAAATTTATGCTTCTATGAAAGATAAAAGTAAATGTGTAGTTTATCGTCTTAAATTATTGGGCTACATATTTCGAAAGAATGAGGAAAAAATGATATATATATATATATATATATATATGTGTTAAAGTATGTAATTTGATAGCAAATGGTGAAAAAATTTCATCTTTAAAAATGCATTTTGAAGATTTTTACCGTAACCTTTACCTCCAAGTACGACGATGTGAACACCGCTGCGGCAAACTTAACACAACGCCGCGGTGACCACGTCAAGCTTGGCTCCGCTGAAACGAAAGTCTCGCTCCGGCGGCCGACTAACTGGCGGAAGACTACAACAAGAAGTGGGTACGTTCTTGCCAGGAGAGGGGATGTGAGAATTGCTTTGTTCTTACGCATATAATTCTCAGATACGAAGTGGAAAGTATGTAGATTCCTTTCTTTCTTGTAGAAAAGCGTTAAAGTAAATGTCGCGTTCTCTCCAACGGATGTTACATGACATCGAAAAGTGAAGTTTTGCTCCTGGTATCGACGGCGTAGTTCGCAGTTCATTCGAATTGGATTACAAACAAATAAATAAATGAAACCCTCGAAGGAGAAGTGAGTTCATACATTCCGCATCAAAGAACCATACGCGAAAAAAACAAGAAATTGTCAGATTCTGATGTGAAAAACTGAGACAGAAATGATGAGCTATCTTCTGTAGCGTAGCAGTACAAAATGGAACGCTTTCCTGGTAAGAACGTAACCGGTTCCTTTTGTACTCTTTCGCCAGCGAAATGGCCGCCGGAACGAGACCATCGTTTCAGCGGAGCCAAGCTTGACGTTGTCGCCACGGCGTTGTGTTATCCTGTCGCAGCTGGCGTTCACATCGTCGTACTTGGAGGTAAGTTTTACGGTAAAAATCTTTAAAATGCATTTTACAGATGAAGTTTTTTCATCATTTGCCATAAAATTACATACCTTAACATATGTATATCTCATTTTTCTCAAATACGTAGCCAAATAGTTTAGGACGCTAAACTACACATCTACCAACATTTTAGTTCATAGGGAATGTTTCCGTTATTTTCTTGGAAATCTATAAAGTGATCAATGATTTTTGACAGTCTTGTGACTGGTATGCTGCTAAACATAAAACCATATCTAATATATTCAGTTTTACCTTAAAAAATCAATTTTACAGGACTATCGACAGCCGCCAACGATAAAACTAACGTTAGCTAACATGTAAACAACGTGTGTTTATGCCCAGTCGCCATTCCGTGACGTCACGACTTCGACGACGTATTGCGACGGGATTCAGAACGAGATCCGCGTATCGCTGAGCTGTCAAAGTGCGATCTACAAAAAACTAAAGTAGAACGGCTGTCATAGCTGATCGCTCCCCAGACCTTACATTAGGCATTCGAGCTGTGTTACTTCGAACAACAAATAACTTGTAGATTATTGCGCTCCCCGCTGAACCTCCGCACGTGCATACGACGATCATCTGATCCCAAAGATAAGGCAGATTCATCCGTAATGATCACACGTTGCCATTCCGTTTACCAGGACCAACGTTCAGGACACCACTGCACTGTTAAAAATTGTGTTTGTAAGTCGCACCAAAAAAAAGTGGTATTACACTAGCTGCACCACTTTTTTCTGAGAAAGGATGTGCCATTCTGTGGTGCAAACATAACCAACAACTTTGCAACATAATGAGGTGCAACCTCGTATAACAACGTGGTGGAAAGTTGTACCATGTTGTTGGGTTTTGTTTGCACCACACAATGGTATATCTTTTCTCAGAAAGTGGTGCAACTTACCACAAAAAATTTTTTAACAGTGCGTAGACGATGTTGACGATGCTCATTTGGGAGTGGAAGACGACGAACAGGACATCATGCAAGAATCCACTTTCTGCTAATCGTCGGGAAATGGTTGGCCGACTAATAGCGTGACTTAGAGCACCGCCTACATTCTCTCGCGTCCGGGACAAGCTAGCTGTAGGACTGGAAATCCTTGTCGTCGAAGCAGACAATCTTCCCGCTTTGACGCAATTCTCGGTATTCCCGATCCATGTTGCCTTCCACGAGATTCTTTTCTGATGTACCGCTGCGAAAATCGATGCACCGTTGAGCAGTTGCGATCAGTTCTTCAGCAATACGCCGCGGACACCATCTTAACCGTAACTGAACCATAATAATATTTAAAAATTCGGGGTAGGTAGTGTCGGGGTCACTACCGGTGAGGTTTTTGGCGGAAAACGTCTTACCGAGGCGGTGTTGTCGGGGCGGTGTGTTTTATAGGGTTGGTAAGAAAGAAATGAGTGCAACGAACTTGCATATCTTTTATTTTATTTATTTCTCACAATGATGACAAATTTGTAAAATTTTGTTGAAGACAGGACAATGGTACGAGTAGTACGATATGTAAAACTTACAGGCTACACTTATACAGTATCTTTAGAGAACGTTAAGCAGTGGCGCACCCAGGAATTCCTGTTGGAGAGGGCTATATATATATATATATATATCGTTTACGTACATAATGTGTGTGCATATATATAAATATATACTTAAGAGCAAAACTGAAGACTAAGGAAAAACTTTAGAATTTAAAACGAAAGTTGCAAAATAACCTGAAGATCAAAACGCGCAACGCAGCAGTTTTGAAAATTCAGAATTCACATTCTATTAAGAAGATACCTAAGCAAAAAAATACATATATAATTTTGACTCACACCAAGTGCAACATAGAAAAGGTTATGTATCTACCTGTGTGAGTAAAAGGAGAAAAGATAAAAAAATAAAATAAAACAACTGAATGTAGAAGGTGTCGAGAATACTGAGCCTTGGCTTTATCAAGGACCAGCAAAAACTCTGCATTTTCTCACTTCCACAAAGACCTAGTTGGAAATGGGTTTCTGCAAGGCCATAGATGCAAGTAACATTCCCACCTAAAATAGTTTTAAAAAATATATATATGTCATGTCCTCCGCAGAGTTGCATGACCTAGCACTAGTTAACAATTTCGCTTGCATCCATTAACCTTCCTGGCCCGACCCATGCTCTTCATCTGTTACTATTAAACAGAGAGAAGAAGATTAAAGAGAACTCAAGCTGTGAGAGTGACATAATAATTAGATATAATTTTCAGCTATAACGAAATGCCAAGTTCGTTTGAGAGAGAAATTAAACCTGAAAATCAATGCAAAAGAAATGCAAATTTTTACATTGCAATTAAAAAAGGAAATATTAATTTTTAAAAAACAGATTTTTGAAAGAAAACTTGAGTCTAAAACCCCCTACTCTACAACTTATGACAGCACGAAAACGAGAATAAGTTAAAGACAATAATTAACTAAAGAAAACTTTGTGAAAGTTATATGCCTTAAACAGTTAGTTGCAATATGTACAAAGTATTTCAGCAGTGCTTTAAGTGCATAATTAATTAGTTATTAAGAACTTAACTACTTTGAAAATACAGCGCATAGAAAAGGAACAAGCTTAGCCATCTTCTGTTCCTAGGTACCCCAAAAGACGCGCAAAGTTACAAAGAAAAGAAAGAGTTAAAACCCGCAAAAATGTTAACAGACAAGCCAGTGCCTAAAAGCTGAAAAGCTAAAAAACAACAGAGAAAAAGTACATGAAGTACAAACATTGAACTTATAAAACCTAGAACCCAAAAACAAGGAGCTTACCTCTTGTGTGACAAAAACTTTCTCCTCACAAGAGTAAAACATGGCTGACCTCTGCCGCCACTCCCTAGTCGCTGGGGGGCAGTGAGGGTGGGGCTGATGGCCTCCTCATACAGAAAGAAACCAACTCGCGGAGATTTTAACCAGAGAAAAAAATATATAAACTTAAGACTGTGGATCTGTATGATCAGAAAGAGCAGAATTAACTCTCCAGAATACATGAGAAATATTATAAAATACACGAGTAGTGTATTTAATAATCTTTGCATGTATTAAATCACCTTAGTGAGCTTCTATAGATTAATCAGAATCTTATTAATTTTAATGTTGGTTTTACTATTTTTAGTATAGCTATCCTAGTGATGAATAACTAGTTTTCTTTTTTATTTGTTTTTATTTTCTTTTATAAACAGATTTTTAAGCTTTTTTTTTTGTGATTTTGTTTATATTATTTAATTTTTTGTTTTAATAGGACCTTCATATCCATAGCACTAAGGTTCCTTTAGGTAGTTAATAGGCATCCTCTAGCCAACTTCCTTACGGCTTTGATTGGTCAGAATCATATTATTAACTGTGTAGAAAATTAAAGCAGATCTGCCAACCTTACTCTATTATTCAGAATAATTTTTCTTAAAGTTCTTTTGATGAAAGAAGAAGGAATTTCGTTCTCTAGAAAACTATCTAATAGTATATTAATGTGGTAATTGAAGTCCAAATTGTTGCTGCAAATTCTTGAAATTCTTAGGACCTGAGAAATTAGTACATTCTCAATTACTTTGGTTGAAATGTTATTATTCCAGTGTAGATATTTAATTACTTTGAAAGGAAAATTAACTCTTTTATCAAAGAGGCTAATAGATGGGTTACCTCTGTTGAGCTTAATGCTTAAGTCTAGGAACTCAAGTTCCTGATTACTGTGGTTGGTTTTACATAAGTTAAGAGAGCTAGGATAGATATTATCAAAATCACTCTCTATAACTTCTGAATTATTGATACACAGCAGATCATCAATATATCTAAAAGTGTAAAGGTAGTTATCTGAGCAGGTGGGGTGATTTTTAATGAATTTATATTCCTTAAAGAACAGGAATAGATTAGCGATATTCGTGGACGTTGATGTTCCCATGGGAATACCGTTCACTTGCTTATAGAGAGTATTATTATATAAGATATGGTTATTTTTTATGCAGCAATTGAGATAAGAGTTCCAATTTCCTACATTAACAAATTGGTTAAGTTTAAATTCTGCATACAGCTCTTTAAAGGTAGTGATTATATCTGATAGAGGCAGATTAGTATATAGGTTTTCAAAATCATAACTATTAATATCTAGGGGACAAACTTTGAGTATAGTAGAAATTACCTAGGAACAGAAGATGGCTAAGCTTGTTCCTTTTCTATGCGCTGTATTTTCAAAGTAGTTAAGTTCTTAATAACTAATTAATTATGCACTTAAAGCACTGCTGAAATACTTTGTACATATTGCAACTAACTGTTTAAGGCATATAACTTTCACAAAGTTTTCTTTAGTTAATTATTGTCTTTAACTTATTCTCGTTTTCGTGCTGTCATAAGTTGTAGAGTAGGGGGTTTTAGACTCAAGTTTTCTTTCAAAAATCTGTTTTTTAAAAATTAATATTTCCTTTTTTAATTGCAATGTAAAAATTTGCATTTCTTTTGCATTGATTTTCAGGTTTAAATTCTCTCTCAAACGAACTTGGCATTTCGTTATAGCTGAAAATTATTTCTAATTATTATGTCACTCTCACAGCTTGAGTTCTCTTTAATCTTCTTCTCTCTGTTTAATAGTAACAGATGAAGAGCATGGGTCGGGCCAGGAAGGTTAATGGATGCAAGCGAAATTGTTAACTAGTGCTAGGTCATGCAACTCTGCGGAGGACATGACATATATATATTTTTTAAAACTATTTTAGGTGGGAATGTTACTTGCATCTATGGCCTTGCAGAAACCCATTTCCAACTAGGTCTTTGTGGAAGTGAGAAAATGCAGAGTTTTTGCTGGTCCTTGATAAAGCCAAGGCTCAGTATTCTCGACACCTTCTACATTCAGTTGTTTTATTTTATTTTTTTATCTTTTCTCCTTTTACTCACACAGGTAGATACATAACCTTTTCTATGTTGCACTTGGTGTGAGTCAAAATTATATATGTATTTTTTTGCTTAGGTATCTTCTTAATAGAATATAAATATATATATATATATATATATAGCAATTGAAAACAACCAAAGTCTAAAGATAGCAAAGGGACATCTCAGTAAGGGAAGAAAACAGATTATGGCACTGAGAAAAGAAGATGGTTCTGTAACAAGAAATAGAGGCGAAATTTTGACAAGAGTGAAAGATTTCTACTCCAAATTATATGAAAGGGATGATACATGTACTCCAGACATCATGAAAGGTACCAGTACCAGAGTTCCTCCAGTCCTTCCAGCAGAAGTTGCACATGCAATCAAGAACATGAAGCGGGGAAAAGCTCCAGAAGAAGATGGAATTACTCTAGACATCATACAAGAAGCAAGTGGAGAAATCGAAACAGTACTCGCCCAAATTTTCACTCGATGCCTTAATGAAGGGAAGATTCCTGAGGATTGGAACAACGCTACAATGATCTTGCTACATAAAAAAGGTGACATTAAGGATCTCAGGAACTACAGACCTATCAGCCTCCTATCAGTGGTTTATAAAATCTTTACTAAAGTTCTTTCACACCGCTTAAAGGTGACACTGTGGACATGGCTCAAACGAGAGAACAAGCTGGATTCAGGAGTGGCTACAGCACAATAGATCATATCCATGTGCTGAGAGAACTAATTGAAAGAGCGAGGGAATATGAACTTCCATTGTGCATGGCTTTTATCGATTATGAAAAAGCCTTTGATTCGGTGAAACCATCAGCAGTTACAATGGCTCTGAAATCCTGCGGTATTGAAAATGCATACATTAATATTCTTAATAACATCTATGAAAATGCAAGTGCAAAGATTCGGCTGTTTGAAAATACAACACACATAAAAATTGGAAAGGCAGTGAGACAAGGTGACACCATATCTCGGAAGCTCTTTAATGCGACATTGGAAAATGTCTTTCAATCACTGAACTGGGAAAACAAAGGGATAAAGATTAATGGAGATTATCTAACCCACCTTCGTTTTGCTGATGACATAGTCATTTTTGCAACTACCCCATCAGAGCTGCAGAGTATGATCCAGGAACTTGCTGACAAGAGTAAAGAAGTGGGATTAAAAATGAACTTTCAGAAGACAAAAGTGATGTTCAATGCTTTTACAAGAAATGAAGATTTATCGATTGATCGAGAAAAGCTGGAGATAACAGACACGTATGTTTATCTTGGACAGCAGGTATCAAGTGCGGGTCACATTGAGGAAGAAATTAATCGGCGTACAAAACTTGCGTGGAGAGCTTTTGGAAGAAACAGCATAATTTTCAAGAGCAATATGCCATTATGTCTTGAAAGAAAAGTGTTTGATCAATGCATCCTTCCAGTGCTTACGTATGGTGCAGAGACGTGGACCTTAACTAAAAGAGACATACAAAGGCTGCAGACAACTCAAATAAGCATGGAAAGGTGCATGCTTGGTGTAACCAGGAGAGATAAGAAGAGGAACTCGGGGATCCGAAAAATGACAAGAGTGGAAGACATCATGATCAGAGTTAATTCCCTGAAATGGCAATGGGCTGGACATACTGCCAGAAGGACAGACCATCGATGGACAGACGAAATTTTAGATTGGATTCCAAGGGACAGGAAAAGACCCAGAAGAAGACCACATGGAAGATGGGTGGATGAAATTCGAAAGTATGAGACTGGCACAAGACAGACTGTTGTGGAAGAAACTTAGGGGGACCTTCGTCCAGCAGTGGATTGATAATGGTTGACAATGATGATGATGATGATGATGATGATATATATATATATAAGAGCAAAACTGAAGACTAAGGAAAAAATTTTAGAATTTAAAACGAAGGGTGCAAAATAACCTGAAAATCAAAACGCGCAACGCAGCAGTTTTGAAAATTCAGAATTCACATTCTATAAAGAAGATACCTAAGCAAAAAAATACATATATATCATTTTGACTCACACCTAGTACAACATAGAAAAGGTTATGTATCTACCTGTGTGAGTAAAAGGAGAAAAGATAAAAAAATAAAATAAAACAACTGAATGTAGAAGGTGTCGAGAATACTGAGCCTTGGCTTTATCAAGGACCAGCAAAAACTCTGCATTTTCTCACTTCCACAAAGACCTAGTTGGAAATGGGTTTCTGCAAGGCCATAGATGCAAGTAACATTCCCACCTAAAATAGTTTAAAAAATATATATATAAGTCATGTCCTCCGTAGAGTAGCATGACCTAGCACTAGTTAACAATTTCGCTTGCATCCATTAACCTTCATGGCCCGACCCATGCTCTTCATCTGTTACTATTAAACAGAGAGAAGAAGATTAAAGAGAACTCAAGCTGTGAGAGTGACATAATAAATAGAAATGATTTACAGCTATAACGAAATTCCAAGTTCGTTTGAGAGAGAATTTAAACCTGAAAAACAATGCAAAAGAAATCCAAATTTTACATTGCAATTAAAAAAGGAAATGTTAATTTATAACGAACAGATTTTTGAAAGAAAACTTGAGTCTAAAACCCCCTACTCTACAACTTATGACAGCACGAATACGAGAATAAGTTAAAGATAATAATTAACTAAAGAAAACTTTGTGAAAGTTATATGCCTTAAACAGTTAGTTGCAATATGTACAAAGTATTTCAGCAGTGCTTTAAGTGCATAATTAATTAGTTATTAAGAACTTAACTACTTTGAAAAAACAGCGCATAGACAGCGCATAGAAAAGGAACAAGCTTAGCCATCTTCTGTTCCTAGGTACCCCAAAAGACGCTCAAAGTTACAAAGAAAAGTAAGAGTTAAAACCCGCATAAATGTTAACAGACAAACCAATGCTTAAAAGCTGAAAAGCTAAAAAACGTCAGAGAAAAGGTACATAAAGTACAAACATTGAACTTATAAAACCTAGAACCCAAAAACAAGGAAGAGAGCTTAACCTCTTGTGTGACAAAAACTTTTCTCCTCACAAGAGGAGAACATGGCTGACCTCTTCCGCCACTCCCTAGACGCTGGGGGGCAGTGAGGGTGGGGCTGATGGCCTCCTCATACAGCAAGAAACCAACGCGCGGAGATTTTAACCAGAGAAAAAAATATATAAACTTAAGACTGTGGATCTGTATGATCAGAATGAGCAGAATTAACTTTCCAGAATACATGAGAAATATTATAAAATACACGAGCAGTTTATTTAATAATCTTTGCATGTATTAAATCACCTTAGTGAGCTTCTATAGATTAATCAGAATCTTATTAATTTTAATGTTGGTTTTACTATTTTTAGTATAGCTATCCTAGTGATGAATAACTAGTTTTCTTTTTTATTTGTTTTTATTTTCTTTTATAAACAGATTTTTAAGCTTTTTTTGTGATTTTGTTTATATTATTTAATTTTTTGTTTTAATAGGACCGTCATATCCATAGCACTAAGGTTCCTTTAGGTAGTTAATAGGCATCCTCTAGCCAACTTCCTTACGGCTTTGATTGGTCAGAATCATATTATTAACTGTGTAGAAAATTAAAGCAGATCTGCCAACCTTACTCTATTATTCAGAATAATTTTTCTTAAAGTTCTTTTGATGAAAGAAGAAGGAATTTCGTTCTCTAGAAAACTTTCTAATAGTATATTAATGTGGTAATTGAAGTCCAAATTGTTGCTGCAAATTCTTGAAATTCTTAGGACCTGAGAAATTAGTACATTCTCAATTACTTTGGTTGAAATGTTATTATTCCAGTGTAGATATTTAATTACTTTGAAAGGAAAATTAACTCTTTTATCAAAGAGGCTAATAGATGGGTTACCTCTGTTGAGCTTAATGCTTAAGTCTAGGAACTCAAGTTCCTGATTACTGTGGTTGGTTTTACATAAGTTAAGAGAGCTAGGATAGATATTATCAAAATCACTCTCTATAACTTCTGAATTATTGATACACAGCAGATCATCAATATATCTAAAAGTGTAAAGGTAGTTATCTGAGCAGGTGGGGTGATTTTTAATGAATTTATATTCCTTAAAGAACAGGAATAGATTAGCGATATTTGTGGACGTTGATGTTCCCATTGGAATACCGTTCACTTGCTTATAGAGAGTATTATTATATAAGATATGGTTATTTTTTATGCAGCAATTGAGATAAGAGTTCCAAGTTCCTACATCAACAAATTGGTTAAGTTTAAATTCTGCATACAGCTCTTTAAAGGTAGTGATTATATCTGATAGAGGCAGTATATGTACATATAAACACTATGTCAGACATTATGTAGTTTTCAACATGTAAAATAATATTTTTGAATGTTTAATTTGTGACGTACGTCGCCTTTAATCTCTTTGGGGCTTTGGGAAGAAGACACCATGTAATAGAAGACACTGTGTAATGTTTCGAACATGTAAAATAATATTTTTGAATTTTAATTTGTGCTGTACGTCGCTCTTAATTTCTTCGGAGCTTTGGGAAGAAGGCCCTATGTAATGTTTTGAACATGTAAAATAATATTTGTGAATGTTTAATTTGTGCCGTACGTCGCTATTAATTTCTTTTGGGGCTTTGGGAAAAAGACACGATGTAATAGAAGACACTATGTAATGTTTTGAACATGTAAAATAATATTTTTGAATGTTTTTAATTTGTGACGTATGTCGCTTAATCTCCTTGGAGGGAACCCCTCCGTAGGTGCGCCAATGACGTTAAGTCTATCGTGGTATTCTTAAAGTCTGTGAAGCCAGTTGGATCCGTGACCAACACGAATCTGAACTTGTCGTTCAGAAACTGTTTCAGACGATCGTTCGACGCCTCAATGCCCCCGGTGAGCAGAAGCGGTATATGTTGGGATCGCAGGGCCAGTCGCTAACTATTGTTCTGACATGCTGTATGTAGTAAAGTATTAGTTGAAAGAGAAACATCCAGATGTAGTTGAGTAGTGTCTGTGGATGAATATAGACTGACAGTAGAACTTGAATTTGTTGGGTATCTCAACTTCCACTAGTACGCCTTCGCCGACATGAATATCCTGTAGACAATTGAATCCAGAATACTTGGGTATTGGCCGTCGTGGAACGGGTCTAGCGACATGAGCCCTGCACGTTTTCTGATTCTTGAAGACTGCCGTGCCACCGTAGAGTCCACTACGCTTCTTCTTGCCAGTGCCACGGCTCATACTAGGCTGTTAGTCATCGCCGTGCCTGTCGCACTCTTTGGACTCGAAGCTGGGTTTGTCGACGGTTCCTTGCTTTACTGATGTCCAGCAGTTTGAGCACAACATAAACTGTTCAACGTCTTCATCTGTGAATTCCTGTTGCAAGAATTGCAACATATAGCTGCACTAGGCCGTTTTAAATCATTTTGGAACCATATGCGATCGCAAACTCCACAAACAAAACCCAACTTGTTACCATAGAACGACTTTTCAAAGTGTTTCGTCGTCAGACGCCAATGGGTTATAAACGCTAAATCTCGATTCTCAAACGTCTCTGCTTGTATTTCGCTGCATTCCATCGGTTCTATCTCACTGTCGACATCCACTGCCTGTGAAGGCGTTGCGGCACCTGCTACTCGCCTCAACTTGTCGACGCTGCCTCATCCTCCGCATTCGTTCTGCTGCTGTCACGGGGGCCTTTTTGGATTAACTATTTATTCTTCTTTCACTTTGTAAGCGTTTACGATAGGCATTTACCTTCTTGTATTGAAGATATTTCGACATTTTTGAAATTTTAACGAAAATTTGTCCGAGTTCAACACTTTGTTACTGTATATTTTTTCAAGTTCATTCACTATTGTCACTATGAGTGTTTTATTTTATAGTATCGGCGAGCTCTGTTCATAAACGACACCTCACGTCTTACATGTTCCCGAGCTATACTAATTTTGCCGTGCGGCTAACTGGTAATTTTCCACTCCAACTTGGCAGCCATTTCGTGGCGGCAGGTGACGTCACGCGCTCAAAGCTAATGTCGCGTGACATTCTTTCATCCTTGCTCTTTTAAACCGTGTATTGCTTATTTCGATATGAATTATAGTTTTAAAGTTATTAAGATTTGTCTGGTATACACAAAATCGTAGCATCGACTTTCGCATAGTTTTCCCCCATATCGGACCCGCGGGGTAAGACGTTTTCCGTCAAAAAATTTCCTTGGGTAGTCTAGAGACCTCCTAATAGCCGCACCGGTGGCGCAGTGGTCTAAGCGATGGCCTCTGATCATTCGTCCGAACGGGGCCCGGGTTCGAATCCCGGTGAGGCATGGATGTTGTGTTTGTCTTACGGCACTGGATCTATCCCTTCCCTGGAGCCAGTGACCCTAAATTAGGGACGGGCGACTGCTTATAGCCCACTGAGTCGCTCACGATGGCCGTTAAACCTCCAATCAAAAAAAAAAAAAAAAAAAAAGGACCTCCTAATAGATGGCACGACCTGTGCAATGATGACTTCAGTGGAAAAACAAATTTTTGATGGCATATTCCGGAATTAGAAATCAGCGGTACCTACAGTACTGCCATTTTTTTTTTTAATTTTATTAATCTTCGGAATGGAATCAAATTTTGAGTCTATCCATGCGATAGTCTGGAATGTTTTGAATGACTTCAGCCACTTAGATTAAATGCTCTGGCAATATGTTGTCAACAGAACTGTAGGTACTGCTGACTTCTAATTCCGAAATAAGCCACCAGCCACCAAAAAATTAGTTTGTCCACTGACGTCATCATTGTGCAGGTCGCGCCATCTATTAGCAGATCTCTACATTACCAAAGGAAAAATTATTGATTTTTAATATAAATATGGTTACGTTTTAGCAATATACAACGGCCGTTCCATAAAAACTGGGAGTAAAATCACAGAAAATGAGATATATATAGGTACAGCAAAATATATGTTATTCTTCATCAAAGTATCTTCCCTCGGATGATATGCAACGGTCCCATCGTTCAGTTCACTTTTCAAAGCATTTTGTGGAAGCTGCTTTAGCAACCCCTGTACAGCTTGAATAACGTCAGCATTTGTGTTGAATGTTGCGCCACGGAACTTCTCCTTCATTGTTAGAAACAACCAGAAATTGCATGGGGTGACATCAGGACTGTAGGCAGGCTGTGGCATGATTTCAATACTGCATTTCGTAAGAAACTGTTAAACACAAGCAGCCACATGTGGGCGAGCGTTATCATGGTATAGGGTCCACTTGCCCACCAGTTCCGGTCGCTTAATCGATATGTGTCGTCGCAGACGCTTCAAGACTGAAATGTCATACTCAGCATTGACAGTAATTTGTGGGGGAACGGCATGCTGGTAAACTACACCTTTATGATCAAAGAAAATTATCATCGTCACTTTCCCAGTTGATTTGGTTTGGTGGATTTTTTTCGGAGGAGGCGAGCCTGTGTGCTTCATAAGCTTGTCGCGCGCTTTGTGAGGGGGTCGAAATAGTGGACCCATGTTTCATCGGCCGTTATTACTGTGTTTAGAAAGTTTTGATCCTTTGAAATAATTTGTTTTCACTCATGACACACCTGAACTAACAATTGTTTTCTCGTCAGGTGATGAGGTACCCATCTGGAACACACACGATGCAGCAGTAATTTGTCGCGTAGAATGCTGAATGCCGACGTTTTTGAAATATTAGTTGACGCCGCTATGTTTTCACACGTCATTCGTCGATCTTCTTGCGGGATTGCCCAAGCAGTGTTAACAATACGCTCTGTAGCAACACTTTCAGGTCGACCAGGCCTAGGAGCGAGTTCTGCAGACAAACGCCCTTTTTTGAAATCATGGTGCCATCTAAAAATCGTCGACTCACCCTCACCCAAACTTTGTGAGCTTTTTTCATTAAATCAACTGTTTCTGGAGCCGTTTTACCCAAACGAAAGCAAAATGTTATCGCACGACGTATTTCACTTCTTAACTCTGAATCACTCACTTCCATAGCTTTATGGCGAAATGTAAACGTACCTTAAACAACTGCGCAATAACAAAACCAGAATCGTCTGCCGCGGCTATATAACTGTTACCATAGGTACTTCCTTGATTCAGTTAGTCGTCTGCGTGGTTATTTCCCCTTCGCACTGTTGGCAATTGAAAACAAATTACTCTCAGTTTATATGGAACAGCCTTTGTATTGTTATTGCCATGCTATAATTTAAATTTATTTTTACCGACGTTCAAATTTTCATCGTTGGGAAGACATCAATTGCTAAGAAAATGTCCATAAAAGTTTTTACTGTTGGAAACATAGGGCTGAGTGTTTAGGAGAAACCTCTTTAAATGTGTAAAATTTTATTGCAGGATGGGTCGCTAGGAGGACTGACCCTTACGCGAATGAGTACTCTTTCTCGCGTGCTACCTTTTAAAAGTTGACCTTTCAAGGACGTTCACGAGTGAATTTCTTGCTTCAGCGATTTGTCATCAAAACAGGATGTGTCACACTTTGGTGGGTGTCGTTCCAGTCATGAATATAGGGCATTGGGCAAATGATGAGTTTGTTCCCACCGTGTTTTATTGCGCTCTGTGGACTATATGGAATTTGGGCATAAATAATTATTTCCCTGCTAGAGCGAAAGTTAAAACATTCTTGTGGTTCCTTCGCCTTTCGTTTTTATTCCTTGCAGACATGAATTCCTATGTCTTAGATGAGGTCTAAGTGTTCCGAAAGAAAATTTGATGGTGATAAATGACAGCGACCTTCCCTGAGGTGCGTATTTTCCACGAGCTTCTTACGCTCCGTGGTTTCAGAAGTATCTGAAGATGAAGTACGCGAATGCCAAAAATTTTAAGACTGTGTGTGCTGCGAAAGGTGTGTTTAACTGCCCGAGTACGTTTCTCCTGGCTAATGTGAATTTGATTTACGCTGTTCTTTTTTATCTGGACGTTAAAAAATGATCCAAACTGCTTCAAGCTTTGCTTCGACGATAGATATAATCCATGCCAGCCAGCCGTTCTGCATTCCGGAAATTGAACTTACTCCACTTCCTGTGCTGCTGGGTGTTTTAATGCTCTGCCTGCATGACCCAGTCACGCAGCAGGATACCTACCTACATCAATTTGCCACGCTTTCCCGAAGTCACAAGCCATTAAAAAAATGGTAGTAGTCGTTACTATATTATTTCAATTGAAGGTTCGTTTCGGGCCGCGGGTGTCCTAGTGGGCAACGTTCGTGATTACCACGGAGAAGACCTCAGGTTCGATCCCAGGCAGGTACGAACGCCCGATCGACTAAATATCCGCCGTGCGTCGGATGGGCACGTTAAGCCGCCGGACCCCCGATACTGGCCCCCCCGGCAATAAATAAGGACGTCTTCCTCCCTCTTTCTACCACTTCCGTGTCACTTTCCTATCGAGCACTCTAGCCCAAATCTCCTAGCTTCCTATTTCTAAGGGTTGTTTAAGACCTGGGGTCAGACACTCCTTTTCTAAAATCCTCTACATATGATTTGATCTGAAGTTTCATTTCTTTAATGTAATTAGGAGAATGCATTGTTGGTGGTGAGAAATTTCGACGTTGTAACGTAATACTTTCGTTAGCAAATTGTTGTATATACACTGGTGGTCAAAATTGAAGCAACAGCCACTTAACCTAAATATCCTTTAAATCAGAGACCGCAGTCTTGTGATGATTATACAGGGTGATTCGTAATTAGTGTCGGGGTTTCAGTGGCATATAATCGGAAAACTGGAAACAAGAAACTAAAACTTGAAACAGAATATGACAAGTAAAAGTTTTATTACCTGTCGAATCGATACATCAGATTGCTAAACCACTTCCACATGCGCGCCTTTCGTGGCGCATAAGATATCCAAGCGATAATCAATTTTTCGCCAAGTGTTCGCCAGCATTTGCGGCGTTGCTATTGCTACCGCAGCACCAATTCTGGTTTTCAGGTCATCGAGGGAGGTCACAGGGGGTCTGGTAAATGATGTTTTTTACGTATCCCCACAGGAAGAAATCCAGTGGTCTAATTTCGGGGAAGCGCGGAGGCCACGGAACGGGCGCACCACGCCCAACCCAGCGCCCAGGAAAATGCAGGTCAAGAAATTATCGGACAATAAGAGCCCAATGCGGCGGTGCGCCATCGTGCTGAAACACCACATTGGGCTGTCGATCTTCCAACTGAGGCAACAGAGCATGTCCATATAGGCGACCGCTGTCGCTGTTTTCTCCACAAAGAAAAATGGCCCCAACACTTCCGAACATGACAAAGCGCACCAGACGTTCACCTTTTGACTATCTCGTTCGACTTCTCGAATGGCATGAGAGTTTTTGGAGCCCCATATTCTGCAGTTATGCCAATGTACCCTCCCTGAGACGAAAAACGTTGTTTCATCGCTAAATATCCATGTCCGTAGGTAATGTTCATCAGCTTCGATTTTGGACAAAATGTCTTGGGCAAATGGGAGACGGCTGGGTTTATCGTCCTGCTGTAAAGCCTGTACAATCTGCAGTTTGTACGCACGGAGTTGTAGGCAGTTATGCAGAACCCTCCAAGCAGTCGTTTGCGGCATACCTAACTGCGACGCAGCTCGTCTCCTTAACTTCTGTACACATTATTACACATGTAACCCGAAGCACTAAGTGTATGATTTGTGAGACAAAATCATTTTCTCCAAATGTTTGAACACCAAATTGTATAGATGTATGCACACAAACAAATCACATTTCCAGAATGCTATATATATATATATATATGTAAGGTCAGGTGATGCGTAACATCACAGCCTCTCCTTGACAAATGTCAACCCCGCCTTCTCGTGGTGCATCCTGTTCCCACTAAAGGGGCTCTGACGACCGCCAATAGCGGTATAACTATACCATCGGGATTAGAGGAAATTCTATCCCACACTCACCAACCCGCTTGGCCAGCGTGGTGAGTTATGGCCAAACCCCTCCAAAATGATTCCACAACTTAAATCTTGGCCCTCAGTCTCCGGCAGCTGGAATGTACCTGGCCAAGGCAGCGGCCAGTGCGACATGAAGGCAGAGGGTGCTAAGAATCCCCGGAGGACCGGACTAGGCTGCCATCTGATGCTGACCTTGGCTACTTACAATGGACGCTCCCTATCTTCTGATTCAAGGCTTCTTGAATTGGAAGAGGAACTACAAAGGATCAAGTGGGACATCGTGGGGCTAAGTGAGGTAAGGAGAAAAGGAGAAGATCTCATCGAACTGAAAAGTGGACATCTCTTCTACTATCGTGGGACAGATACTGGCAGAACTAGTGGTGTTGGATTTATAATAAACAAGAAACTGAAGGATAAAGTTGTAGAAGTTGAAAGTTCCTCTGACAGAGTTGCACGACTCGTTATCCAACTCTCAAGAAGATACCAGGCTCAGATTATTCAAACTTATGCACCCACCACAAGTCATCCTGAAGAAGAAATTGAAGAATTTTATGAGGAAATTTGTCATCTAAATAATAAAGGTAAGCAGCACTTGAAAATAATTATGGGAGATTTCAATGCAAAAATAGGGCAACGGCAACAGAATGAAACTTCAGTAGGTAAATTCGGTCACGGCAACAGAAACCAGCGTGGAAATACTCTCGTTGAGTTTGCAGAGGCAGAAGGGTTTTTCATCTTGAATTCCTTCTTCAAGAAAAAGCCACACAGGAAATGGACATGGAGACATCCAAATGGGACGACAAGTGAAATTGATTTTATTATGTGTAACAAAAAATTCATCATAGAAGACTGCAGTGTGCTAAACAAGTTCAACACAGGTAGTGACCATAGATTGGTGAGATGTAAGATGCACCTCAACACTAAACTTGAACGTGGCAAGCTCATAAGACAAACAAAATCTATTGACATAACCAACCTTAAAAAACACCATAATACCTTCAAGTTAGAACTGAAGAACAGGTTCTCTGCTTTAGAAGGCCTAACATCGGAAGAAGTGGACATCTCTGAAGTTAACAGAAAAGTAACCAAAGCTCTTATGGAAACAGCAACAAAATTAGCTGGGTCTAAGAACAAGTTGCATGTGAACAAATTATCAGGAAAAACCAAAATGTTGATGCAAAAAAGAAGAGAGATGAGGACAACTAAAGAAGATGTGACTTCCAAAGTGGAATATATAGAGCTATGCAAGACAGTAAGAAAAAGTATCACTGAAGACGTAAGGAAATTCAACTGTGAACTAGTGAGGAAAGCAATTGAAAACAACCAAAGCCTAAAGATAGCAAAGGGACATCTCAGTAAGGGAAGAAAACAGATTATGGCACTGAGAAAAGAAGATGGTTCTGTAACCAGAAATAGAGGCGAAATTTTGACAAGAGTGAAAGATTTCTACTCCAAATTATATGAAAGGGATGATATATGCACTCCAGACATCATGAAAGATACCAGTACCAGAGTTCCTCCAGTCCTTCCAGCAGAAGTTGCACATGCAATCAAGAACATGAAGCGAGGAAAAGCTCCAGGAGAAGATGGAATTACTGTAGACATCATACAAGAAGCAAGTGGAGAAATCGAAACAGTACTCGCCCTAATTTTCACTCGATGCCTTAATGAAGGAAAGATTCCTGAGGATTGGAACACCGCTACAATGATCCTGCTACATAAGAAAGGTGACATTGAGGATCTCGGAAACTACAGACCTATCAGCCTCCTATCAGTAGTTTATAAAATCTTCACTAAAGTTCTTTCACACCGCTTGAAGGTAACACTGGACATGGCTCAACCGAGAGAACAAGCTGGATTCAGGAGTGGCTACAGCACAATAGATCATATCCACGTGCTGAGAGAACTAATTGAAAGAGCGAGGGAATATGAACTTCCATTGTGCATGGCTTTTATCGATTATGAAAAAGCCTTTGATTCGGTGAAACCATCAGCTGTTACAATGGCTCTGAAAACCTGCGGTATTGAAGATGCATACATTAATATTATTAATAACATCTATGAAAATGCAAGTGCAAAGATTAGGCTGTTTGAAAATACAACACACGTAAAAATTGGAAAGGGAGTGAGACAAGGTGACAACATATCTCCGAAGCTCTTTAATGCCACATTGGAGGGTGTTTTTCAGTCGCTGAGCTGGGAAAACAAGGGGATAAAGATTAATGGAGATTATCTAACCCACCTTCGTTTTGCTGATGACGTAGTCATTTTTGCAACTAGCCCATCAGAGCTGCAGAGTATGATCCAGGAACTTGCTAACAAGAGTAAAGAAGTGGGATTAAAAATGAACTTTCAGAAGACAAAAGTGATGTTCAATGCTTTTACAAGAAATGAAGATTTATCGATTGATGGAGAAAAGCTGGAGATAACAGACTCGTACGTTTATCTTGGACAGCAGATATCAAGTGAGGGTCACATTGATGAAGAAATCAATCGGCGTACAAAACTTGCCTGGAGAGCTTTTGGAAGAAACAGCATAATTTTCAAGAGCAATATGCCATTATGTCTTAAAAGAAAAGTGTTTGATCAATGCATCCTTCCAGTGCTTACGTATGGTGCAGAGACGTGGACCTTAACTAAAAGAGACATACAAAGGCTGCAGACAACTCAAAGAAGCATGGAGAGGTGCATACTTGGTGTAACCAGGAGAGATAAGAAGAGGAACTCGTGGATCCGAAAAATGACAAGAGTGGAAGACATCATGATCAGAGTTAAATCCCTGAAATGGCAATGGGCTGGACATACTGCCAGAAGGACAGATCATCGATGGACAGCCAAAATTTTAGATTGGATTCCAAGGGACAGGAAAAGACCCAGAAGAAGACCACATGGGAGATGGGTGGATGAAATTCGAAAGTATGCAGGGGTGACATGGAGGAGACTGGCACAAGACAGACTGTTGTGGAGGAAACTTGGGGAGACCTTCGTTCAGCAGTGGATTGATAATGGTTGACAATGATGATGATGATGATGATATATACTAGGAAACATACAAAACTTTTGTTATGTTTCCTAGTTGGTAAAGAGAATTCTTCAACAACTGGGTCTGATGCGGAGTGGAAACTGAAAATGGCTATTTTATTATGGGCTTCAGGTACATCATCATACAATCAGTAGTACTAAAAAATATCCACTAATGTAGTAGCCATAGGCCATACATTAGTGGATTTCTGCGGAGAAAGGAATGAATGCTTTTCCAGGAACTGTAGATACTAGACACCACGTGATCAAAATTTTACCCCTTCGCCCCACGCAGCAGCTCCCTACTAATTTTATTGAGCAACTTAAGTAGATCGCAGCGCGGCCTGACTTTGCCGGATGCCAAGTGCCCGAAGCATGTCAGGACGAAACAAGTAGTAAAAGCAAAATGGTACAGCTATACTATAAAAATATGTGTCCCTTCCCTACTCACCAATTGGGAAAACCATCGGTTAATTACAGAGGTAGAGAGAATCAATATCTTGAGATTTTTTTTAATTGATGCCTCAACAGATCACTTTTCGGGCTCGTTTCAAGCCCCAACTCTATTTCACGATATCAAATTCTGGCTCCGGCTCGTCGTAAAGTTAAGCACGAACTCAGCATTGACGCACAGTGACACTTCACTGTTAAATTTCCCAATTTTTGCAGTTCTTGTACGTTGAATCGTAAAATGCGATTTAATTTTTAGAGTTTTTTTTTATTTTATTTCTTTCTGAATTTTTTGGTGTTTTTAAAATTTCATTTTGAATTTCTAATGAAATCTAAAACTCCCCAAAGTCAAATTACTGTTATTTTTATGGTACAAATTTCAAATACACTGCTGCTCATAATTATATAAGGGCAGTATAAGGACACCATAAATATGGGGATGCACAATACAAAATAACTGCCAGAACAGGAAAACCTTATATGTACGTAATTGATGACACAGCATAGCAGAAACATTATTCTGTATTTGTTTTTGTCTTTTCATCATAATTACAAGAAGCAAAGCAAAGTAAATGCCATTTGGACACAGGTCCAAAATTATAAGGACAGCTTACCGTTCCATGTGTAAACATAATTAATTTTACAATATTGTTACCTTTAGTAGGTGGTATGGCCACCTTTGTTCTCTAGACAGTGAGCCATTCTGTTACGCATACTTTCAACGAGTCCGTAAATACTGAGGAGTGATGTTGTCCCATGCTGCAAAGACTTCCTTTTCTAACCCAGAAACATTGGAAAATTGTCTGCCATTAGCATATACCAATCTAGTCATTGCACCCCAAACAGTTTTAATGATGTTCAATTCTGGAGAATTGGGTGGCCAATTCAGAACACGGATGTTATTGTCCGAAAACCATTGTTTAAAAACTCACGATGTGTGCGATGGGGCATTGTCCTTCTGAAAGATGAAATTATCACCACCTAAAGGCC
The DNA here is from genome assembly GCA_039090855.1 of Macrothele yani. Lineage (NCBI taxonomy): Eukaryota > Metazoa > Arthropoda > Arachnida > Araneae > Macrothelidae > Macrothele > Macrothele yani. Next base: position 39,731,554 of record CM077010.1, on the reverse strand, counting down.
ACGACTATGCTAACAGTTGTTGATCTATCACTTGGATATATCGTTCAGAATTCATACTTGACGGAATCAGGACTAAATCGGTCTTCCCATTAGCAGAAACACCACCCCAGAACATCAACGACGGACCAGCTTGATGTCGCCTCAATGTCACATCTTTTTATTTTGCGGAAATCATGACAGTAATAATGTAGGTCGTCTGGGCCATCTAAATTAAAACGTTTTTCGTCGGAAAAAAGAAATGTATCCCACCTGATGTTCTTCTGCATCTACTGGAGTACAGCTGCTTTTCTCATCTCTTTATGTGATGAGGGCGGGTCTCGCTTTCGTTTTCACGTATTTGGCGACAGTTGAGCTGTGCAGCACACGCTAAACAGTTTGACGGAAAACATTGACGGGTATGGAGCCAGCAATTTTTTTACAAGACATTTTTTTCCTGGTTGTCATGACCATGATGCGTCGAATATACCTTGACAACAGCTTTCGTTTGCGACCGGAACGCTTTTTAACGGATCCCTTGATATCTCTTTTCATAGCATTTTGTACCGCACCTTTTGACTTTTTAATTGCAACAGCTATTTCATGATATGATTTTCCTTCACCGGGAAGTTTCTATATCTTTCGAACCTCTACTTCAGTTAACTCCTTTCCACGAGTCATTCTGTTATTACACAAAATGACGTACGCAGTCTGCGCCTTCAAGACCACGTTCACCTACGCAGACATTGCTCTTATTTGCATAACACATATACGTCATGGACGTTTATTCGTTTTTCTTGCTTTCGTGTCCTTATATTTATGGACACCTTAAAAAAACGTAAACGTTATTTTACTACCTTTATAAAAGTATTCTGAGGTTCCATATCTCACGTTTGAAACTCACGTAGGTTTGGTAGTCCACGTCATGCTTTGCAATCAGATAAACGTGCAGTATATTTTTCGAAACTGATACTTACTAGAAAAATAAATTATCACTTGTGTTAGTTAGTAATGTTTCTTAATATTCGTCTAATATGTTTTCTTTTTGTGTTTGCGTTGAAGAAATACGAATTCTCCTCCGCAAGTAAGCCTACAGTGCTGTCTTATTGCTGCTAACGATAAAGTTCAACTTTTGTTTTGTTCCTGTAGCAAGTCAACCGTTTTGATCACTGCTCTAATGATTTTATAACTATTCGTAAGACTTTTGAGAAAACTGTCGCTGACCCTGCACGTTAGACTCTTTTTCCCATATGTACGTCTATCAGCAATTGTACCACGTCTTCAGCTAAGAACATTCTTACATTCCCGTTGTACGTATTGCAAATAGTCTTTCTTTTCTTTATTTTATTTAGGTTTTCTCTCATGTAAATGTCATTGCGTTGCATTAAAGGTTACACTGAAGTTCCAAAAGTATGGAATACATACCTAGTATCGTGTAGGACCTCCCCTCTTAGCCCGGCGAAGTGCAGCAACTCAACGTGGCATCGATTTCAATAGTGGCAGGAAGACTTCTGGAAAGATGTTGAACCGTACCGTCTGAACAACCACCCATAGTTCCTTCCTTGGTATTTTTAGGTGAAGTATCTTCGGTGCGAATGGACCTTTCCACCACGTCCCATAAGTGCTCTATTGGGTTCATGTCGGGCGAATGTGGTGGCCACACGATCCCTCGAAACTGTCTAGAGTGCTCTTCGAACCAATTTTGGACAATTTTGCCCGATGAGATGGTGCATTGTCCGCCTGGAAAATCCCATCGTTGTTGGGGTACATGAAGTCCATGAAAGGGGTGCAAATCGTCACCCAGCAGATCAACAAAGCGATTACCGGTTAATGACGTGGTTACGAGGGCCAGAGGACTCAAACCGTGCCACGTAAAGACATCCCACAAGTTCATGGAACCACCACCAGCTTGCACAGTGCCTTGTTGACAGGTTGGGTCCATGGCCTCATGGGGTCTGCGCCACACCCGAACCCTACCATTAGCTCGTAAGAACTTTTAGCGTTACTCATCGGATCACACCACATGTTGCCATTTCTCCAGAGTCCAATTACCGTGTTCACGAGCCCATGTGAGGCGCTGTGTCAGTTGTCGTGTGTTAACAAAGGCACTTTGGTGGGTCTTCTGCTCCCATACCCCATGGACGCTAAATTACTCTGCACTGACCTGATGGATATGTCTCTGGTACCTCCTGCATTGAATGTGGATGTTATTTGAGCCAGTGTCGCTTGTCTGTTAGCACGGACAATCATGGTCAGACGCCGCTGGTCACGGTCATTCAGCACCTGTGGTCGGCCACTGCGCAGTCCACGGTTGGTGGAAATGTCTTCCATAAGGTATTCTGGGTACACACGTGACACCGTGGATCGAGGAATGTTTGAATGTTCGCACAACTTCGGAAATTGAATGTAAAATCCTTCTGGCTCCCACTACCATTCTTCGTTCAAACTCCGATAATTCACGTCGGCTTGCCATCTTCCTACTGGTGGTGGTTCAACCTGACTCACGAGATTACACTTCGCAACTGATAAACACCGTGGCCTGCGGCGAAGCCTTTATACGACGGCAGCGCCAATTAAAAATTTCCATACTGCTGTCCCATGACTTTTGGCACTTCAGTGCATATCCTGAAACAACAACACACACACACACACACACACACACACACACAAACAAACGCTGCTGGCTGTTGTATTTATAAACGCATATTTCAGAAAAAAAAAATGTAGTCGTGTTAACACATTATTTTATATTGTCGCATGTTATAGCATTTTTTTTTACTGTTTTGATAAAGTGCGCGTGCACAGTTTACCTATTTTAATAATTAATTAAAAGTAGTCATAGCTCGAGATATATGATTTATGAAATTTAAGAGCAGTGACTACGTAAACTTAAAAATAGATATAAAAAAAGTGGCTATAGCAGTGGCGAAAGTAGAGTCCACAGCAGTAGCTGTATAACATTCATTCTATTACATTAACCCGCCGCTGATACTTGAATATGCTCAGGCTGCCACATGCAAATCCCCCACAGAACGTACGTTCTGTTCTGTCTTGCTAGTCCGCTTGATTTCTGCGAAGAATGCCTAAAAAAGGAACAAAATATGAAATCGACGTTTCAGTACAAAAATAGCCATTGATTGATCTGTACGCCATTTACGAAAATTATATTGATTCCTTTCCCTTCGGAGGAAGGTATGGATGTGATGTAGGCGAGCCTCTCCTCCCCTGTCATCCTCCCGACTGTCAATCCGTGCAGGTATTGTGTATCCACCTCTCGTATCAGCTTTGCCAGGTGCGAAATGATCGAGGAATGAGACTGGCGTGATAGCTTCAGACTTCACCAGAATATAAAATGGCAACAGGAGTGTTCTCCGAAATATGACTTGAAGGGTACGTGACCGATCTTTCCCAAAAAGAAATTTCGCTATATTAAAATTAGTAAGCAGTGCAAAGCCAAGGGGGCAGGCAGCTTCTCAGAAGGGCGTTCTCATCCTTGCTCATGGGACACCGTTTAAACACGGGCTCAAGCTCCTGCGGTTTCGAAAGTGCACCCTCAGAGCCTGTCTCAAGGACATTCAGCAGAATGTGAAGTCGATAAATACTGAGAATCTCCCCCACGCGAAAGCCCGTTTACTCTGAAGATAAATTTATCACCAGCAGCAATTAACGGGATAATTAATTCACAGTAGGAGAAAGTAGTTCGTTAGCAGAGTTCGCCTCCGATTAGTAGTAACCAAGGGAAATGAAATGGAAGGTGTCTCTAGAATGAACAAGGCCGGTTTCGGAAAACATGTACCCAGGAAAATTAAAGGTGGGGGTGGAAAGGTGTGACATTTAAAATCTCTGACTTACAAAAAAACACACCTGCCTTCCCTTTATTTTCTTAGCGAAGTCAAAGGTTAATGTTACTTTATTGCTACCTTTTCTCAGAATTTCCCCCAAAATATTCAGATACAGAGATCAACAATATTGCAATATTGATCAAAATCGTTCCGCCCTCTCTCTCTCTCTCTCTCTCTCTCTCTCTCTCTCTCTCTCTCTCTCTCTCTCTCTCTCTCTCATATAGTGTTGCGCTTTGGTAGAAGTGAAAACCGTAGTACTTGGAGTCCGCGGTGTTCTTTACATCAGGCGTACAAAAAATAAATTCAAATTGATGAGCAGCAAAAAACCTACACTGTTAAAACTGCCGAAGGTTGCTCCAAAAAATGGCAGTACACTAGCTTTACCACTTTCTGAGAAATGATATAACATCGTGTGGCGCAAATGAAACCAACATGGTGCAAACTTGCACTATAATGTGGTGCAACCTTGCACTATAATGTGGTACAACCTAGCCCATAATGTGGTGCAACCTTGCACTATAATGTGGTACAACCTTGCACTATAATGTGGTGCAACCTTGCACTATAATGTGGTACAACTTAGCCCATAATGTGGTGCAACCTTGCACTATAATATGGTACAACCTAGTCCCATAATGTGGTGCAACCTTGCACTATAATGTGCTACAACCTAGCCCATAATGTGGTGCAACCTTGTACTATACTATGGTACAACCTAGCCCCATAATGTGGTGCAAAGTGGCACCATGTTGTTGTAGATGCACCACACTATGGTGTATCTTTTCCCTTCCCAGAAAGATATTCAGTTAGTATAGTACCACTTTTTGGTGCAACCTACTATACAAATTTTAACAGTGTACTGCAGATTGTAACTTTTGGTTTCCCTCTATTATCTGAAAAAATTAGCTCTCAGTGTTAGATAATTTTGAAAGTGTTAAAATCTCTTGCTTTACCAGCTTTCTCAACTGAAAATGGAATTTCTCGTCTTCGTCCTCAGGAGTTTCTAGTCAAAAGTGGGTTGGGTTTCCTCTGTCCACATTTCATCCAGGGCCTTTCTCCATTTCCTCCGGTCCAGAGTCAACGGTTCATTCAGTTAGTCTATGGTTTACCAGGCTTTCAGTCGCATCATCCGCCTGTCTTTCTTTTGTTCTGCCTTTTCTTCTTCCTGCTACTCCCCAATCCATCAGTCTTTTAGTCATTCATCCCGCTGCCATTCTCTTCACGTGGGCAAACCATTACAGTCTCACCTCAGTAGTGGCTTGAAGAATATTGCTTTACTAGCTTTCCCAACTGAAAACAGAATTTCTCGTCTTCGTCTTCCTTCTCAGGAGTTTCCAGTCAAAAGTGAGCTGGGATTTCTCGATCCGCATTCCAGCCAGGGCCTTTCTCCATTCCCTCCGATCCAGAGCCAACAGTTCATTCAGTTAGTCCATGGTTTACCAGGCTTTCAGTCGCATCATCCGTCTGTCTTTCTTTTGTTCTGCCTCTTCTTCCTGCTGCTCCCCAATCCATCAGTCTTTTAGTCATTCATCTCGCTGCCATTTCTTTCACGTGGGCAAACTATGGCAGTCTCACCTCAGTAGTGGCTTGAAGAATATTATTCACATCCATAATTTTACGGTTCACTGTGTAATGTACTTTCTCTCTTGTAGATGACCTCGCTGAGAGTCATAAAAAATTCCGTTTCGGTGAATTGGAGTTTATCCCGTTGCTGGTAAACAGCCCGTTTCATTTCTCCGCATACAATTTGAAATATATTTTGCGTTTCTCTTTTGTGCGCGTGTGTGTTTGTGTGTAATTTAAAAAAATTTGGCTTAATAGAAAATAATGCATGCGTGTATACACTGCCCTACCATTAATAACCGGACCCCTCTGTATCGATAGTGAATTCAATCCTACGCAAGCACCAGTCGCATACCCAACGACAAATATGCTGGTAGGGACAATAGCACGACTGTGAATGCAAGATGCTTCAATTGACAGTGTTAATTGTTTTCCATTCCGGACTGATAATAAGGTACCACACATAAGCAATCAGCCCGTACGTGGCGTGTCATCGGCATTGAAGATCTGTAGGTCGACGGTTGATGATGCAATATACAAGTGGAAGAGGACTGGGGTTGAATTTGACAAGAAACGACCCTTTAAAATTCTTAAGCTAACAAAACGGGACAGGTCAGCGTTGCAAAGAGCTGTCCGCTTAGTACGTAAATCAACATTGTCTCAAATCGCACAAACCCTAGATAAGACTATTGGGACTGATGTTAGCACCAGTAGAGGGGACAGGACGCTGCAGGACATGGGTTAAAACGGTAAGGCAGCCGTCCACAAGCCGCTAATCACTTCGACTAATACCACTCGCCGATTAACATGGTGTAAGAAATGTTGATCTTGTACTGCAGCTCTTTGGAAAACTGTGCTTTGGACTGACGAGTTCACCATACACGGTCGGCCAGTCTGATGGTCGTTCCTAGATGTGGCGGATTCCCTGGAAAACGGTACCTTCCATACTGTATCGTCCTGAAAATGAAGGTTTGGTGGAGGTAGTGTGATGTTGTGGGAGCTGTTTTTCATGGTTCGTCTTGTCGCTCATTACTTGTTTTGGACAAAACTATAAACGTTGAGCTCTACGTAGACGTCCTGGACAATTATGCACTACCAACGCCGGCCCTGTGGCGCAGTGGTCGAATCGCTGGCTTCTGATCATTCGTCCGAGTTGGGTCCGGGTTCGAATCCCGGTGAGGCTTGGATGTTGCGTTTGCCGTACGGCACTGGCTCTCTCCCTTCCCTGGAACCAGTGATTCTAAATTAGGGCGACTGCTTTTAACCCATTGAATCGCTCACGGTGGTGGTTAAACCCCCAATAAAAAAAAATACACTGCCAACGTTAATGCGGTACTTTAGATGGGCATTAGCCCATCCATTTCACTGTGAGCAGCACAATGCACAATGTCATACTGGCAACGCCCCCTGTAACTGAAAGCGTAACAACTTATTTATGACGTCATCGTAAGCGGCTTGTTTGCTTCATGTGCTCGTCAGCTAAAGAGAATACGACGTTTCTCGTGTAGTCTGAACGTGCAGAATAGCAGATATTAAAATGTAGTCGTTCTTTGTAGTATTTTGTGTAGCAAAATCAACTGAATGTGCGATATAGCACAACTATAGGGAGCGTTATGTTATGTTACTAGACAAGTCAATTACTTTCTTATCGTTAACCCAGTTAGTTTTGTGACACGAAATACCATAAACAACTGATACTATATGGAAACATCTACTGTTCCGTCTGTTCAGGTGTTCTGCCTATTCTCGTCAATAGATGAACGCGGGAAACGAGAATGTGTGTAGTCCACCTATTGTGACGTCATAAACATGTTGTGAGGCTTTGAGTCACGGGGGAAGGGGGCTTTGATACTAGTCGCGTTGTTACAGATTATTTGGCATGTGGAGATGGCCATCGAAAAGTTAACTACCAGCTTAAAATCTCTTTAATCCATGGGACAAATCGTATCATCAGGTACGTGGAAGAAGAGGTTGCCCAATAAAGAAAGCTGAACTGGTCGATGCTTTTGAATGCCGAATGGCTGAACATATTTTTATTTATTTATATTTGTTGTTACATGCTCTTAGAAGAAAAAAAAAAAAAAAGAGTGGGGGGAAAAAATGACAGTTCGTAAATGATGAACATAGACTGTAACAACAGGGAAGACAAGGGAAAAGGCCAAAATGGCCTGACATAGCCCTACACTCCCCGTAGAAGAAATAAATGAAACAACAGATAGATACATCAAGTCAGACAATCAGAAGACGTTTTGACAATCTTTTCCTTTTTTTTTTAATTATTAAAGAAGATAGAGTTTGAATTTTTTTTTAAATAAATTAAAATTGTTTAAGTTAGTCAGTTTGCTAAGCAAAGAATTCCAGTATTGAGGGCCTCTGTAATTTAGAGTAAGTTTAATTGATTCCGTTTTTGGAAAAATAGGTTGTAATTGTTGTTTATTCCTTGTTTCATACGAATTTGCATGTGTATTAAGAAATATGAGATCTGGATATAAATTATATTTGATTCGTTTGAACATAATTTAATAATTTTACCAAGATTAAAATAGTATAGTTGAGTAATAGTAAGTATATTATATTTATTAGGATATACTTTTGTTCTAAAATTTATTAAAGGTCATGTATTAGGATGTGATTTGAGATAAATTAGTCTAATAAATTTATTTTGTAGAATTTGTAATTTATTAATATTGTATTGTGTCGCTTGTCCCCATGATAGTATACAGTAATTAATATGAGTTTGAAATAGTGTGTAATACAATGAGATCAATGTTTTAGTTGATAGACCAGTCAGGATATTACTCACTATACCAATATTTCTAGATAGTTTAATTAAAAGAAAATCAATATACAAATTTTGAACATGACAGTCGGATTGTCATCTTCAAAATTTGTATTATATGGCGTAATCCCGTATTTCTTTCATGAAAATCAATATGTTTATTCCATTTGAGGTCAAAATTTATTGTAGTTCCCAGGTAGTTGAATGAACAATTCTTTTATTATTAAGGGATATTTGTGCATTTGGTGTTAAAGGAGATAACGTATTAGAAAAAATCACTGCTTTAGTTTTTTTAACATTAATTATTAATTCATTAGAATTTAACCAGTCAGATATAGTTTGCAACTGTTTATTACATTGTGTTAGTATTTCACCTAATTTGTTTCTTTCATAAGAACAGCGGTATCATCAGCATACAGAAAAAGATCCATGTGAGTTGACAGCGAAAATAAATCATTAATGTATATATTAAACAATAAAGGGCCGAGGACAGAACTCTTAGGTACTCCTGATCTCATAATTTGAAATGAGGAGTGATAATGCTCAATTTGTGTATATTGTTGTCTGTTAGTCAAGTAATTTTTGAAAAGTAAATAAGTATTACCCCTGATTCCTATATTTTGTAATTTAGAAAGAAGAAAACCATGATTTAAAGTATCAAATGACTTTGATAAATCCAGAAATAAAGCTATTGTTGTATAGTTTTGAATAAGATTATTTTGTATAGCATTTTGAAGGTATAGCAAGGCTAATTCTGTAGATTTATCTGCTAAAAATCCAAATTAATACTGACTGAGTATCTTATATTTTTGAATTTAGGAAATTAGTCAAGTATAAATTAATTTTTCAAGGATCTTGGCAAAAATTGAAAGATTTACTATAGGACGATAATTATTTGCTTCGTTTTTTGAACCATTTTTGAATTTAGGAGTGATTTTGGTTACTTTTAAAGCATCTGGAAAAATTCCTGAATGAAGTATAGAGTTGTAAATTGTTAGTACTGGTTCAACAATGACGTATGCAACATACTTAATAACCCTGGGGTGAAAATCATCATAACCTGGTCCTGCGTTGATGTTAATTTGTTTAAGTATATGTAAGAGTTCAGTTCTTGTAATTCCCTGAATATAAAATGTATTTAGATCTGTATGCACCGGATAAATATTGAGTAAAAGTGGGTGCTAGACATATTCAAATTTTGTTTGATAACTTGTGGGATAGATATAAATTAATCATTTGAAATGGTCGCCATTTCATCTTTGTCTGTAATTTTATGGTCGTCTGAGTTTGTTAAATATTCAGGCATTATTGGAGCATTATTTTTTCCGAGTAATACATTCAAGTGTTTCTACATTAATAGTGATACATTAAGAGAGAAAATTTGTAAATAGAAATTACGTTTGAGTATTCGTATATCTGAATTTAATTTATTTCTATAAGTTTTGAAGTTATTAGAATCTATTACTGATTTGCTTTTCAGAAATGTGGTATACAACTTATATTTTTTATTTATACGATTCAGAAGCTGATTCGTTATCCAGGGCTTACAACATTTCTTTCTCGCTGTATTACTCCTCCAGGAAATTAAGAAAGTTTGATCATATAATTCCTTTAATAATTTAGAAAATGCATTGTACACAGTATTTCGGTTATCGAGTAAGAGTATTTCGTTCCAATTAATGGTATACAATATAATACGGAATATTTCTAAATTAATGTTGTTAATTTGTCTTGTTCTATAATATACAGTATTTCTTTTTGTTGGGAAATTATGGTAATAAAATGTAAAAATAGGTAGGTGGTCACTAATGTTATATTGTATAACACCCGAGGTTATCATATCAGGATATGCATTAATAAGTGATAGGTCAAAAGTGGTTTCCGACTGTATAGTGATCCTAGTTGGGGTTAGTATAGTGTTGGTAAATCCAGACATATTTAAAGTTTGATTTAATAGTTTAGTTGTTGGATTGTCACAAGAAAGATCGATATTTAAATCTCCAAGTAAAAATGTTTTCTTATTTGTTAAGTTTGCATAATTAAAAACTTCATTTTGGGTGGGAAAAAATTAATTGATATTAGATTGAGGCGGACGATAGCAGACAATAATAATATAACATTGATTTTCAACCGTTAAAATTTCTATATTATAGTTAAGTAAAGTGAGATCATTGTTTGCAGAGAAATCATGACATTGTTCGTGTACATAAACAGCAATATCCCCCTCCCCCTCCCTTAGAATACGATCTATTAAGAAAAAATGTATTATAATGGTTTAGATGTATTTAATAGTCAGGCGTAGGGAACCAAGTTTCAGTTACACATATTGTATCAATTTTAGAGTTAATTGATTGAATTAATGAGTCCACTAAAGTTATTTTATTGTAAAGTGACCTAGCATTAATATGTAAAAGCTTTAATGAATTACCAGGGTTAGTAGATAAGATGTGGTCAATTTGTTGAAGTGAATAAGATTTTGGTTGCATTGAGATGAAGGAAATAAAAACAAAAAAAGTCAGGTTATTATGTATATACACTGCTGGCCACCCAAAATGCAACACCAAGAAGGACACGAGATAGCAAAGCCAGATTTACTGGACACATAACAACAGATACAAAGATGAAACGATTGAGCTTACAGGCCCGTGCGACTTGCGGAACACGCAGACATCAATAGTTCGTGCGGCCCACATGGCTGGCAATAATTGGCGCTACACGCCGCGGCATCGAACGAAAGAGGCTTTGTACGGGGGCTTGGGGTATGTCGGTCCAGGCTGCTTCCACACGTTGCCACAGTTCATCACAGGTGGTGCTTGCCGGGCCACTCGGCTGCCGATCAGCGACCAGACGTGTTCGATGGGCGACATATTGGGAGAACAAGCGGGCCACGGCAGCAGTGACACCTGGTGGGCCGTGAAGAATTGTTGCACGAAGCGTGCCACGTGCGGGCGCGCATTGTCCTGTTGAAACGTAGCCGCTGGCAGGTCCTGCAGGTAAGGGAGGACTACAGGCTCCAAAACGTCGGAGATGGTGCGGTGGCTGTTGAGTGTACCGGCGATGCGTACCAGAAGGGTGAGGGTGTCTTATCCAACGCGCCCTAAACCATAACGCCAGGCGACGAACCGGTATGGTGATGCATAATGCAGGTGTCATACAGTCTCTCGCCGCGATGCCGCCACACGCGGATCCGACCATCGTGGCGTTGCAGGCAGAAGCGGGATTCGTCGGAGAAGACAATGTCGTGCCTTTCCGTAGTCCAGGTGCGGCGTTCAACGGCCCACTGCCGCGGCACTCGCCGGTGGTGTAACGTCAAGGGTAATCGGAGCAATGGGCGCCGTGCGACAAGTCCCCGCTCCTGCAGACGACGTCGAACGGTACGTGCTGACACATATTGTTGCGCAACACACCCTAATTCCCGCGCTAACGTTCGTGATGTGGCGGTGCGAGCCGTCAATGCCCGCCGCACAACTTGCCGGTCCTCTCGTTCAGTGGTGTGTCGCGGCTGCGGCATTCGCTCACGTCGGTCCGTCCATCTCTCCTGCACCCACCGAATCCATACTCGCCTCACTGTGGTTGGATCTCGTCCCACACGGGCGCCGATGTCTCGGCACGATAAACCGCTGTCTCTTAAGCCAGTATTCGTCCTATGTCGAACTCCGAAACGTGCTGGAATGACTGCCGTATTCTGCGATGAGGCATCAGGAAGCGTCCCACGCACAGGTCCGGCAGCACAACACACTTCCACTACTTACCCCCCGCCTTCTGTGCACCCTTCTTATAGTGCTTCTTGGTGGCGTGCCGGGCGCACATGATTTGCATATGCCCTGCAATGCTAATCGTTTGCATGTTCTCTCGCGGGCGACGCATGCTGCGAATTTCAGGCTTGTCGGATGCTTCCTTCTTGGTGTTGCATTTTGAGTGGCCAGCAGTGTATATAACTCTTGTTGTAAGTCAGTTTCCCCCTTTGTTACCCTTCTATAGTATTAAGTCACACGCTGTCCCCATTGTCCAATTTAATTAAGCAAGTACGGTTTTCTTTGCCATATTGTTGTTTCATATGTTGTACAGAACAAGTAACTTATATTGTGATAAACGCAATATTACAAAATTATATTGAGTCAAGCAGTATGTTGAGCCTCGAAACCATATTCTATCAAGCCTTCTAACATAATAACTTTTTTTTAACTTCATGTTCATTTCGCCTGATAAACACATTACCATTACTCACCCAGGCAAATTGAATTTTCCCCTGCGCAGTGGTCTAAGCGATGGCCTCTGATCATTCGTCCGAAAGGGGTCCGGGTTCGAATCCCGGTGAGGCATGGATGTTGTGTTTGTCTTACGGCACTGGCTCTCTCTCCTTCCCTGGAACCAGTGACCCTAAATTAGGGACGGGCGACTGCTTATAGCCCATTGAGTTGCTCACGGTGGTCGTCAAACCTCCAATCAAAAAAAAAAAAAAAAAAAAAGGATTTTCCCCTGCTAAAGAAGCTTCCTTGCTTGCCAAAATAACTGCTTGTAGGAAGGAATAAGGTTTTTATTCAGGTATATTGTAGTACCAAGTAGATTAGAATCCAGATCTGTGTTTGAGCACTGTAGATTTTTTCTTTGCCAACCAATTATCTCTTGTGGATATGGATTTAAATTGTACAATCACAGTGGAATTCTGAGTATTATACGAGTTAGAGTTTGGTGGATGAACAACATCAATATCCAAAGGCTGAAAGTTGGGGGATTTTTATCTTAGTTGCAAGTCTGTCTATTTGATTTCTGAGTTCAATAGTCGGCGGATATGTGCCAAAAACAAATGGAGAGTATTCCACGAAGACTTAGAGGCATTCAAAGGGGTCAAAGATTTCAGCATACAATATTAAATTTCCTGTAAACAAAGATTATATGTAGACATACAGATCTCCTGATAATAATGGTAGGGTATTGTATATGTTGCCGGCAATGTCTGGCGTAGGAAATCTGTAGAATGCCGAAAATGGTACGCCAAAGTATGAAACGCTTAACATCTCACACATTTCCTAGACATTCTATGCAATGGGAAAAGGCAAATCGGCAAAGTACAAAATACTCCCGCCAGTGACTTTTTTTTTTTTTTTTTCTTTTTTCACGGGGCGAGGCACGTGACTGAGAATGCTTGCAAAATTAAATCTAAATTGAATCTGGAAATACAGGTCAAAAATGAAAATGGATGACAAAAAGAATTCCTCCTGCAACACTGTCAGAGTTTTTATTCTTGACGTCCGTAAGGGACGGGGTGACTCGCGCTATCTGTTGGCAGTTATTATCAGTGTGACAGAGAAGACGGCTTTTACCGACTTGGAACTACTAAATGAATTTTGAAACAACTCTATTCTAGGTCACAATTCACTTTATGTCCAAAGTACTTTGAATTGAAGACGTTCCCAACCGCAAAATTTCTCTTAGATCAGCTGCTATCGCTCAGTTTACAGGAAGCGGTCAAGGATTCGTGAGGTGTATGTGCAAGACCAAATGCCAAAATATGAAGTGCTCTTGTGTGAAAAATACAACTAAATGTAATTCAAAATGCCATTCTAGCCTTCATTGTTGCAGCAAGTAGGTCATTGATAGTCTTTTCCTCTTCTTTCAGTAAGAAAGTCGTATATTTTACTTTGTATTTCTTCCTTGATTTTCATATACGTCTTTTCAAGGGCGCCGAGTTCTCCAAATAGTTGGGGGAGGGGGATGCGTGAAGAGATCAGACGTGGGAGGGGCATGTCTCTTCCATTGTGAGGAGGAAAATAAAGGGGGGGGGCAAAAAGATAAACTACGAGATTCGACGTATATTTTAAAACGCAATAGTAATTGCTCCTCGGCAAATGAACAAAGAAACAGAAATTCTTTCGCTGAATATTAATATTTTTTAAAATAAAATTCAGCCTGTGATTTTATAAAAATATCCAGAGCGATTTTATTTCCTAAGTTTAGTAAAAAATATGAGAAATTAGATGAGTTACTCAAATAAAGAACAAGAAGGGCAAAAAATAAATAGTTAAATAAAGGCGCTAGATTAATACTGGCCTGCCAATCCAGTTTCTTATCAAATGAACAATGCTGAGAATAGGGAAAATGTTTTTATTTATTTTGTCATTTATTAATATTTTGGAAATAAATCGCTTTGACTTCATTAGGTGGAGCTTGGCTCACCTTGATGCTAAAGCGATTATTCAATTAAACGGAACCAAAAATATTGGGTGGGCACTGTCACCCAATAAAATTATTGGAGGAGCAAGATTCACCCCTATAGGCGGCGTCTATGCGTCTTTTCAATAAAGGCCATTTCACGATTCTATTTTCATACTTTGCCTAAATAGTCCTTGTCGTTTTATATAATGAATAAATAAATCCATCGCTCTTTCCACGTTAAGCAACGCACAGCAACCGAAAAATTGTTATTCGGCCGCCGATGGATTTATTTATTCAACTGACGCCACGTATTTAGATGATTTTCACCTTGGATCTCGCTCTTTGGATTATTGCTTTAATTATATATAGCCAGTGCCGTTAATGCCCACCAGATGGAGACGTTTCAGTAGCTGAGCCCATCTTACGGATTTATGATGTCAGATGCTGACTGAAAAAGAAAAACACGCATAGCGCCGTGAAATGTTGGCCGCTGTGGTGTAAGGCTAACGCGTTCGGCTAGATATCGAGAGATTCGGGGTTCATTTCCCCGACGGCGGCCGTATAACAATTTTTCGGTTGCTGTGCGTTGCTTAACGTGGAAAGAGCGATGGATTTATTTATTCAACTGACGCCACGTATTTAGATGATTTTCACCAAGTTTTATATAATGCCTAGGATTTATATAAAATGCCTAGGAAAAGTATATACAATATTAAAATAAAATAAATATTTCATGCTTTGCCTAAAAAAGTCACGCATTCAATATATTTCCTAAGCATTCTGTACAATGCCTGTTTTTCACTCATTGCCAGTAACATGTATAATAATGAAGATTGAAGCAGAGTGGAAATCGAAATTCAGTTGCATGTTGTTTGTAGTTTCTTTGTAGACACTAACTTAAATATTGTTTAGCGCATATAAGATTAAGTTTGCTATCACCATAACATTGTCACAAAACAAATGAAGCTGTAAGGGATATATATTTGTATCTGAAGATGGCTAATAACCGGTTGAGATAAGACAATAACGACCTGCAAACCATCAGGTGATAAATAGAACGAGCTCAGAGATTTATTTATTTGCACTGATTAATAAGACTGATGCAGAAAGCATCGATTAAATTTTGAGCAATGTGTCCCAGCTTTTATGGTCAAGGGAACGATGGGAGCTCAATGTACACGGTCTTTGTGTACTCAGTTATGCACCGAAGAAACCGAGGAGAACCCGCGGACAGTGCGCTGTGAGAACGAACCCTCGTTCAAAACTTCAGGCTATCGACTGGAAATGGATTCGTAGTGCATTGCGTTTCTCCTGAGTCACGCACGCTAGTTTCTTACTTGCTGTCCTTTCATTGAAAATGACGTGGTTCTGCCAGTGTAAAGGTAGTTTTTCTGAAAAATTGAAAAACGAGGAGAGTGTTTCACTGTGGTTGAAATCATTTCGAAGAAAATGGTGCTGCGAGGTGAACGTCCTAACGCTTGTATCCAGAAGTAAAAAAGAAGAAAGAAAAAGAAGAAAAATCGCCCACATATTTCTAGTTTTTGTGCTAGCTGGTGTCCCTCCAAAACTTATCAGTGATCGTAGATGAATCAGCGCGTTTTGTTTGTTTTTGTTTTAGGCGTCATCCGTTCAAAATCCCCGGGATGCTCTCGGACTTACCCGCCTCTTACGCTGATAAGGGAAATGCTTATTTAGACATCGGAAATTGGTAGCAATTATGTGTTTTGATATATCTGCGGTGTATAAGGAAAACTAAAAATATATCAGTTCTCCCTGGGGATGAAAAAAAAACCCCGTTTAAAATCTGACGTGACGTTTAAAGCAACCTATTTTGGTGGAAACTAGCAAGACTTAAGTAAAGTAACAAATCTCATAGGGGCTGCTTCTGTGTAGTAATGAATGAAAAAAACAAATGAACCAGGATGGGTGGGGGAGAGAACAGATTGGAAAAACGGGTCCAAATTCCCGAAAAGTTGGGGTGCACGCACTCTCACCGAAACGTTGTGTACCTCAGAGTCCCGCACGGGCCTTATTTGCTGAGCCCGTCCCGGCAGATATTAGACACTCAGCCCAGCCCTTCAATTACAGCTGTTATTTTGGCCCGGCCCGTGATGTGCCAATTCTGTGTTTTGCTTTTCTATTGAATTTTATTAAATTGTGAAAATTAAATAATAAAATGAGGTATTATTGAAAATATCTAGTTAAACGTAAGCATTAAAAATATTAACTAAACTTTGGAAATCGTCGAATAATATAGCCTTAAAAGTAAGAAGTAAAAAAAAAGAAAAAGACTAAGCTGGTTAAAAAAAAATCAAGGTATAGCGCACTTAAAAAATCCTGCTGTTTACTTTTTGTAAATAGTGAGAGAAAGGTAAAGAAAAAAAGGCTCTTCTTTGAATTGCTTTCAACCCTTAGTCTAAACATTAGTTCATTCATAAACTTATAATAAAGTTTTAACAGGATTAAATGAACTGTTCTTTCCATGTAACATAACCACAGAAATTTGAAGATTTGATAGTCCTGGAACGGGAATCGAACCCGCATCTCCCGATCTGCGCTCGAGTATGCTAACTATTACACCACCCAAGACAGTGAAAGCCAAACAACTGAGGTATTTAATCTGAAACGTCAGGCTTGTGTTACTCATTTGCTGTAGATTTAATTTTTGTACAAACTCCGAATAAACGTAAGTACATTAACATACCTGATTGCTGCAGGAAATATTTTCTGTTATGCCTTATACGTATGTATAAATAGAAAATTTGTTTGGACGAGGAATTTGCAGCAGCAGAACACATTTAAGTCTCTTAAGATATGGTGTTCCAGATTTTGAACAGTCATAAGCTTAAAAAATTGTTGCACTTAATACACTGCACAAAATTTTTCAGCTGAAGGGTTTCTGCATTGGCAAGCAATTTAAAATTCGTCCAAATATGACTTTTACCGCTTACATTATCTATTAGGATGTATTCTCTCGTGGCAATTTTTTCGAGCAATTGATTTTTTAAATTCCATACTAGAAGAAGTTAATAGGTCGTCCAGAAAGTAATGCCCGTTTGGGCATAGAGGGCACACGGGGTCAAGGTCGCCCATCCTCAGTCTGACGTTGGCAATAGAGGAGGAGGACTATCGGTAGTTACTGCTATCGATAGTGTGTTGGTAAAGTTTCTCGGGAGAAAAGAGGAACTGTGTTTGGGGCAGTCAGTCATTTTCAACGGATTCTTCTAAAAAAGCAGCTGGGTGCTGTCGTTTTAAATGATCACTAATATTTTACGGTTTTTATTTATTGGAGGTTTAACGACCAGCGTGTGCAACTCAGTGAGCTATAAGCAGTCTGCCGTCCTTAATTTAGTGTCACTGGTTCCAGAGAAGGGAGAGAGCCAGTGCCGTAAGACAAACACAACATCCATGCCTCACCGGAATTTGAACCCGGACCCAACTCGGACGAAGGATTAGAAGCCATCGCTTAGAACTGCGCTAGGGGCGGCTTGACGTATTGCCCGATGTTTTGTAGTTTTTTTGTTTTTGTTTTGTTTTTTGATTTGAGGTTTAGCGAACACCGTGAGCAACTCAGTGAGCTATAAGCAGTCTCCCGACCCTAAGTTAGAATCATTGGTTCCGGGGAAGGGATAGAGGATCCTAGAAGACTGCGACATGTGGCGTGGTCAGATGAGTCACGCTACCAGTTGTTACGAGCTGATAGTAGGGTTCGGGTGTGGCGCAAACCCCATGAGGCCATGGACCCAAGCTGTCAACAAGGCATTGTGTGAACATGGTAGTTGGACCCTGGAAGACTGGCAACATGTGGCGTGGTCCGATGAGTCACGCTACCAGTTGTTACGAGCTGCTGGTAGGGTTCGGGTGTGGCGCAGACCCAATGAGGCCATGGACCCAAGCTGTCAACAAGGCACTGTACAAGCTGGTGGTGGTTGCATACATGTGTGGGGTGTCTTTACGTGGCACGGTGTGGATCCTGTGGTCCTGGTAAATATGTCATTAACCGGTCCTCGCATTGTTGCTCTGCTAGGTACCCTATTTGCAGCCCTTCATGGACTTCATGTACCCCAACAACGACGTATTTTCGAGGCGGACAATGCAGCATGTCATCGGGCCCAGGTTGTCCAAAGTTGGTTCGAGGAGCATTCTGAACAGTTTCGATGGATGGTGTAGTCACCAAGTTCGCCGGACATGAACCTAATAGAGCTCTATTTGCACTCAAGATCCTGCACCTACAAATGCCAGGTAGTTGTGGGCGGCTGTTCAGACGGCATTGCACAATAGCTCTCCAAAAGTCTTCCGGCCATTTGTGGAATCGATCGCACAGTTTTGTGACGTCACTGGCGGTGGATCGTCACAGCCCATGAGAGAGAGAGCCTGGGCACATCGGAGCATATTTCCGATGGTCACGATCATTGTTTTAGAATTTCGGTATTGCAATGAAAAATTGCATCACAAATGTAATATATCGCTTCAAATGCTTAACGTATTTACGATGTTGTAGCTCCAGTTTTTTAAATCTGAAAAACAATTTGCGGATTGTGTATGTTTTTTGGTTGTTTTTGTCAATCAATAACTTTGGTAACAGGAAAACGGTCGTGGGAGAATGTTTTGGAATCGGACCATCCGGTGGTCACGATCGTTGATTTAGGATTTCGGTATTACAGTGAAAAATTGCATCACAAATGTGACATATCACTGCAAATGCTTAACATATTCTTTTTATTAAAAGAATGATAAAATTATTTCGCGGTTGTAGCTCCCGTCTTCTAAATCTGAAAATCAATTTGCGATTCCGAATGTTTTTCTTTCTTTTTTTCAGTCAATAACTTTAGTAACAGGAATGAACCATCGCGGAGAATGTTTTCAAAGACTACGTCATTGTTTTTATCTGTTATAAAAACATATCTGAACCAATTGTAATGAAAACTATGTGTAATATATATATATATATATCATCATCATCATCATCATTGTCAACCATTATCAATCCACTGCTGGACGAAGGTCTCCCCAAGTTTCCTCCACAACGGTCTGTCTTGTGCCAGTCTCCTCCATGTCACCCCTGCATACTTTCGAATTTCATCCACCCATCTCCCATGTGGTCTTCTTCTGGGTCTTTTCCTGTCCCTTGGAATCCAATCTAAAATTTCAGCTGTCCATCGATGATCTGTCCTTCTGGCAGTATGTCCAGCCCATTGCCATTTCAGGGATTTAACTCTGATCATGATGTCTTCCACTCTTGTCATTTTTCGGATCCACGAGTTCCTCTTCTTATCTCTCCTGGTTACACCAAGCATGCACCTCTCCATGCTTGTTTGAGTTGTCTGCAGCCTTTGTATGTCTCTTTTAGTTAAGGTCCACGTCTCCGCACCATACGTAAGCACTGGAAGGATGCATTGATCAAACACTTTTCTTTTAAGACATAATGGCATATTGCTCTTGAAAATTATGCTGTTTCTTCCAAAAGCTCTCCAGGCAAGTTTTGTACGCCGATTAATTTCTTCATCAATGTGACCCTCACTTGATATCTGCTGTCCAAGATAAACGTACGTGTCTGTTATCTCCAGCTTTTCTCCATCAATCGATAAATCTTCATTTCTTGTAAAAGCATTGAACATCACTTTTGTCTTCTGAAAGTTCATTTTTAATCCCACTTCTTTACTCTTGTCAGCAAGTTCCTGGATCATACTCTGCAGCTCTGATGGGGTAGTTGCAAAAATGACTACGTCATCAGCAAAACGAAGGTGGGTTAGATAATCTCCATTAATCTTTATCCCCTTGTTTTCCCAGCTCAGTGACTGAAAAACACCCTCCAATGTGGCATTAAAGAGCTTCGGAGATATGGTGTCACCTTGTCTCACTCCCTTTCCAATTTTTACGTGTGTTGTATTTTCAAACAGCCTAATCTTTGCACTTGCATTTTCATAGATGTTATTAATAATATTAATGTATGCATCTTCAATACCGCAGGTTTTCAGAGCCATTGTAACTGCTGATGGTTTCACCGAATCAAAGGCTTTTTCATAATCGATAAAAGCCATGCACAATGGAAGTTCATATTCCCTCGCTCTTTCAATTAGTTCTCTCAGCACGTGGATATGATCTATTGTGCTGTAGCCACTCCTGAATCCAGCTTGTTCTCTCGGTTGAGCCATGTCCAGTGTTACCTTCAAGCGGTGTGAAAGAACTTTAGTGAAGATTTTATAAACTACTGATAGGAGGCTGATAGGTCTGTAGTTTCCGAGATCCTCAATGTCACCTTTCTTATGTAGCAGGATCATTGTAGCGGTGTTCCAATCCTCAGGAATCTTTCCTTCATTAAGGCATCGAGTGAAAATTTGGGCGAGTACTGTTTCGATTTCTCCACTTGCTTCTTGTATGATGTCTACAGTAATTCCATCTTCTCCTGGAGCTTTTCCTCGCTTCATGTTCTTGATTGCATGTGCAACTTCTGCTGGAAGGACTGGAAGAACTCTGGTACTGGTATCTTTCATGATGTCTGGAGTGCATATATCATACCTTTCATATAATTTGGAGTAGAAATCTTTCACTCTTGTCAAAATTTCGCCTCTATTTCTTGTTACAGAACCATCTTCTTTTCTCAGTGCCATAATCTCTTTTCTTCCCTTACTGAGATGTCCCTTTGCTATCTTTAGGCTTTGGTTGTTTTCAATTGCTTTCCTCACTAGTTCACAGTTGAATTTCCTTACGTCTTCAGTGATACTTTTTCTTACTGTCTTGCATAGCTCTATATATTCCACTTTGGAAGTCACATCTTCTTTAGTTGTCCTCATCTCTCTTCTTTTTTGCATCAACATTTTGGTTTTTCCTGATAATTTGTTCACATGCAACTTGTTCTTAGACCCAGCTAATTTTGTTGCTGTTTCCATAAGAGCTTTGGTTACTTTTCTGTTAACTTCAGAGATGTCCACTTCTTCCGATGTTAGGCCTTCTAAAGCAGAGAACCTGTTCTTCAGTTCTAACTTGAAGGTATTATGGTGTTTTTTAAGGTTGGTTATGTCAATAGATTTTGTTTGTCCTATGAGCTTGCCACGTTCAAGTTTAGTGTTCAGGTGCATCTTACATCTCACCAATCTATGGTCACTACCTGTGTTGAACTTGTTCAGCACACTGCAGTCTTCTATGACGAATTTTTTGTTACACATAATAAAATCAATTTCACTTGTCGTCCCATTTGGATGTCTCCATGTCCATTTCCTGTGTGGCTTTTTCTTGAAGAAGGAGTTCAAGATGAAAAACCCTTCTGCCTCTGCAAACTCAACGAGAGTATTTCCACGCTGGTTTCTGTTGCCATGACCGAATTTACCTACCGAAGTTTCATTCTGTTGCCGTTGCCCTATTTTTGCATTGAAATCTCCCATAATTATTTTCAAGTGCTGCTTACCTTTATTATTTAGATGACAAATTTCCTCATAAAATTCTTCAATTTCTTCTTCAGGATGACTTGTGGTGGGTGCATAAGTTTGAATAATCTGAGCCTGGTATCTTTTCGAGAGTTGGATAACAAGTCGTGCAGCTCTGTCAGAGGAACTTTCAACTTCTACAACTTTATCCTTCAGTTTCTTGTTTATTATAAATCCAACACCACTAGTTCTGCCAGTATCTGTCCCACGATAGTAGAAGAGATGTCCACTTTTCAGTTCGATGAGATCTTCTCCTTTTCTCCTTACCTCACTTAGCCCCACGATGTCCCACTTGATCCTTTGTAGTTCCTCTTCCAATTCAAGAAGCCTTGAATCAGAAGATAGGGAGCGTCCATTGTAAGTAGCCAAGGTCAGCATCAGATGGCAGCCTAGTCCGGTCCTCCGGGGATTCTTAGCACCCTCTGCCTTCATGTCGCACTGGCCGCTGCCTTGGCCAGGTACATTCCAGCTGCCGGAGACTGAGGGCCAAGATTTAAGTTGTGGAATCATTTTGGAGGGGTTTGGCCATAACTCACCACGCTGGCCAAGCGGGTTGGTGAGTGTGGGATAGCATTTCCTCTGATCCCGATGGTATAGTTATACCGCTATGGGCGGTCGTCAGAGCCCCTTTAGTGGGAACAGGATGCACCACGAGAAGGCGGGGTTGACATTTGTCAAGGAGAGGCTGTGATGTTACGCATCACCTGACCTTACATCACCTGACCTTACAGCTTACATATATATATATATATATATATATATATATATATATATATATATATATATATATATATCCCTTTTAATGGCACGAATCCACTTAGAACACAAAGCTTGGTCTTTTGGAAATTCATACACACGAAATTTGGGTCCTGTTTCATAATTTTCACGGCAGACGAGAACACAACACGGATGTGGCATAATCAAATACCTACCTCATTCAATTACCGGTATATAAAAACTGTGATTAAAATGTTAGTTGGAGCAAACCTGGACAACCATAAAAATCACAAGTCACACGATTAGGCGTAGCGTGGGTAGACACGGACTATTTGATCAGTAGATCCACGAGGTGTGAAGTCACTGAAAATGACGTCACGAGTTGATAGGCCTCGGAGGTAACGGGCCAGCACCATATGTGCGCGCAGGCCCGAACGAAATGGAGGGAAAGGCAACATTTTTTTCGAGAGTTCCGAAGGTTTGCTGACAGCGTTGTCGAAAAAAAAAAAATAATAATAATAGCCGTTCGGCAACAAAAAAAAAAGTTGATGTGATGGTGGGGGAGGTGCCAGATTCCCGTTATTTACAGCTTCAGTGTTTTTAAGTTTTTAATTGTACTTCGATGGTTTGGGGAAACTTCAAAATAGATCAAGCGTTGTATTGCGAATGAGAACAAAAATTGCAGACAGAAAAAAATATATATGTATGTTTTCTTCTCACACTAAAACATCTAGAAATATTACAAATGGACCATCAGATAGATTCGCTTTGATCTTTTCCTGTTTTACTGTTCGTTGAGCTTCTCACATTTTCTCAATTAAACAAAGATTACTAAACGTTACGGTATCGGTGATTGACACCGCATTGTCTCGGTGCTCGGTGTCTTTAATCTCCTCTCCCGTTTTCCCATTTTTTTTTATTTTTTTTTTACCGCTTTCGTTCGCAGAAACTGAAGACACCTTTCTTCCCGCTGTTTTGTTTACAAGTTCGTGTGGTACATCCTAACAATCATAAACTAACCAGGTCCTATCTAATATATAAAGTTGAATGTTTGTTTGTTTGTCCGCTTTACAAATCAACCTTTTTCAATTTAGAACCAGCAAATTCGGTACACTATCTCATAGTACTCTAACTTAGACCGTAGACGGTTTTTGGAAGGGGTCGGAGCCCGGGGTCAAGGGGCACTCTAACAAAATGTTCGTAAAAAGTTCCATTTTTTACTGTTTTATTTGGAATTTGAATTTATAATAATACGTTTTTTGTTGTAATAAGTGCCTCCTAGCCTTTGCCTTGTTGTCCATCAACAAAGCGTAAGGCCAGCCATTGGCAGTGGCTCGCATAAATTTGGAGGAACCCTGCTTTTCACATGGAGAATAAATTCTACGTCGTCTGCTCAAGGGTTGGCCATCCTAAAAATCTCTACATTTTTGCTCCCAATGGGGAAACCAAAAATATTGTTTACGTAAAAGGAATAACCTAAATGAATTAAAATAAATTTTCTGGAAAACCCGCTGAACTTGGTGATTCCACGAATAATAATATTTACCCGGGAAATATCGGGTGCCCCTGCTATATGTGTATAAAAAACAAAAATCAAACAAAAAACTAAAAATACTGTGTGCCTAAAATTTTACAGAGAATAAAATTCAAATTCAATGAAGAAATGAAACACAGTATATGGTACGGTTCATGTCGTAAAAAAAATAATCGTTTTCATTTTATTTGTACAAAATTCAGATAGTGAATTATCACCAAATTCTCCCGAACAACGCCGGGCAATTCAGTTGGTTTAAAAATCAAACGCATGGGATGGAAGGGTAGCGAAAGGTAGACAGGAAGTATTCCGATCGTTATTGTTTAGACGTGGCCTTTAAGAAAGATCATTACCGAGGGGGAATCGAAAGAAATCTTTGCCGCAGAGGTAATGATGCATGTTTGTATGTTCTTATGAATTATTTCTATGTTTTAAATTTCGCTATAGTTATTAAAATAATTAAAATAACTGCATGTCTAAAGAACGGTTTTTTTATTGTACTGCATATATGTTTTTAATAGAATTTAAAAAAAGGAGTATTTTTGAAGTGAGAATTTTTATAGCAATCATTTGCAAACAGAGGAGGGGGGTACTTTTAGAAATCACAAAATACTTCTTGAAAATCACGTGAGAAGTATTTTTACGTCCTGTAAAGGTAATCAGTCGGTAGAGTAGATCATTAGAAGCTGTGATCTGGAGTGAAATAAATGTCGAGATAAAGTGCCAAGGTAAGTTCACGCGTCAAGATTGTTCGTCAAAAAAAACCCATGGTGTGTGTTCTCATGAATAAAAGTTACCCAACGGGAAAATAACTTTTCTGATTTGAGTAATAGGTCAAAATTCATAACCCACAGTAGGACGGACAGACAAACAAAGAAACCAGTACTTATTGCATTTGCTTCATTTGTTAAAAGATAAGCCAAAAAAAAAAAAATGCAAGACGGGGTCACCACGTGCGTCTGGTACGAGAACTAACCGTGGCCTTTTGTTGCTTAGCAACAGTCGCTCAGCCTTTGTCAGACAGGTAAGTAAACAAACATGAAACATGATGTGAAGGAATCTTTCCCCCATAACACACAGACGGTGGTTGTGTCGATTTTTGACGCCAGCAGAATTTTACTTTTTTGGTCTAGCAGTGGAATTTTCTTAACCTGTGTTGTCTGTTCTTTCCGTGACGTTATATTTGAAGGACTTAAAATCTTTATTTGGCATTATAATACCATTTGCTGAACTCACACTTGTTATTAATAACAGTAATAGCTTCTTGCATTGATTTCACTGTTAGTGTCGTAACCGGCATTGCAGACTCAGCTTCGCTTAATTTACTCTGTCTTCTTCTTTGTATTGTAAAAAAATTTCTGAAATTAGCCATTTTCCATGAATCCTTTCGTGAACTAACAAAGCATATTTCTAATACAACCTTTTCCGTGAAATGAGGGGGTTGGTGGGGGGGGGGGGGGCTGAATTTCACGGATTTTTCGTACGCCAGAAAAATTGTGAATTTTCAGAAACCTTTCCGCACTTCCATTCTTATAAAGACGGTTAAAACTGCCGTTTCTAAGAGGTGTTAACGGAAAATTCTGAATTTTCTGAAACTTTTTTTTCCGCAATTCCTTTTGTATGTAAACGAAAATTTTTGTTCTCACTTTTTCCTTATCCATATGACCAGAATTCGCCAAATGCATAATTACGCGTCGCATCGGGAATTTTTCTCGTGTTTTTCTCCCAGGGTGTTTACTGGTCATAAAAGTCATGAAAAAGTCATGAAATTGAGCAGGTGGTCATGAAGTAATGAAAAGAATGAGTGGGTGGTCATGAGTTTTTTTTGTATCAGCACCTGAATGAAGGCAAGTTTGCACACCTAGAAGAAAACACGAACCGGCACCCTTATAAACCGCCGTGTAGTCGATGCCCCATGACATATATATATATAAAAACCATATGTCTTCATCAAAAGCTGATGTTGTGAAGAGGGAATATTTTTAATTAAGTGAATCTTCTAAAAAACAACTGAAACAGTTCAAATCTGAGGAGGACAAACTTGATCACTTCCTGATGAATTTACTACAAAGTGCGAACCATGACTTTATCAAGTTCTTACAGAAGCTGCTAATCATGTTTCGTGGCAATGCTGCAGCTGAAAGAGGCTTTTCTTTAACAAAGAACTTTTAATTGAAAACTTAGAAGAAGATGCACTTGTTGCAGAAAGAAGTGTTTACAGTGCAACACAATCGTTAAGTGGTTTAGCTAATAGTGAGAAAGAACTGAATGTGGACATCACAAAATCAATGATATTAACTGTCAAAAATGCTTTATCAAAAAGAGTGGAAGCCTTAAAGAAGAAGAAATCTGACAAAGATGAAGTGGCCAATCGTAAAAGAAGAGCAGTCCAAGAACTAAAATAACTCAAAGATAAGAAAAGAAAGCTTATAGAAAAGGCAAAAGAAGAAGCTGAAGTTCTAGATCCCGAGATAACAAGGCGAGGGGGGGAGTTCCTAACTTTGGTTGAGAGACCCGAACCCACAGCGCTCTGCGACTTTTGGCAGTTTAAAGAGAAACTAAGAGAGTTAGGAGCAGATTGCCCTGACAGAATAGCGCGAAAGAAAAGTATGGAAATATTACAGCAGAAGGAGTAAACGGTTTCCCGTTAAGTAGTGAAGTTGTAAGCTGCCCTACATACTTACTTACCTGCAACAACATAGATCATATGTAGAGGATTTTAGGAAGGGAGTGTCTGACCCCAGGTCTTAAACAACCCTTAGAAATACGAAGCTAGGAAATTTGGGCTAGAGTGCCCGATAGGAAAGTGACACGGAAGCGAGGTGGGGAGGAAGACACCCTTATTTATTACCGGGGGGCCAGTACCCGGGGTCCGACGGCTTGACGTGCCCATCTGACTCACGGCGGGTATTTAGTGGTTCGAACGTTCGTACCTGCCCAGGATCGAACCTGAGGTTATCTCCATGGCAGTCATGAACGCTGACCAGTAGGCCACCCGCGGCCCACCTGCAACAACAAGCCGTTCCGAGCGATATTTCTCTCCGCAGAAAAAAGCCCGGTACACCGCTGCCGCATATGAGTACTGGGGAAAAGGGAGGGAAGGACACTGGAAAGGGGGAACCTGAAATAAAAAAAGACATCACACACAGAATAAGTTTCCCAGAGGAATATCGACGTTCAACACCAAATTTAGCTAAGATACTTAAACACTGAGTCTTTCCCTGTGAAATTTCAGTCTCTATAAATTTTGTACATTCATAGTTTTTATTATTGCCTTAATAAAAACTTGTAAGTTTTTACAGCATTACTATGTTAAAAGAATTTGTGTATTAATAGATGTAATGATAAATATTTCTGAAAATATCCATACCCCATCCTAGATGAGAGTTGAATGTTTTTATTTCTTTAAACACATAGAATTTGGTGAATGGCTTAGTGCAAGTCATACATAATTACATTATTCATGTTAAGCAATTTTAGTGACACAGGAATTACATTCAGCTTTCATCTCAACTGGCTTTCTGGTAGGGGTTCATAAAAAAGCACCCCCCCCCCTTATAGCCATTTTAGCAGCAATATTATAGACACATCAGTTTTGCCTAAACTATTGTCGCATGGAATTAATTTCAGTGTTTGTAAAAATAAAAAATAACCTGGGATCTCAAGCCAAGGGTACTAGATTATGAGTCTAGAATGGTTGTCATTGTGCCACGCATTGTCGAGAAGTCATGAATTTAACTGAAGATGTCATGGAAAGGGCATGAAAAAGTCATGAATTTGGTTCATTGGATATCATTAGACACCCTGCTCTCCGCGCGTAAAACTAC
Organism: Macrothele yani; assembly: GCA_039090855.1. Lineage (NCBI taxonomy): Eukaryota > Metazoa > Arthropoda > Arachnida > Araneae > Macrothelidae > Macrothele > Macrothele yani. Next base: position 39,703,736 of record CM077010.1, on the reverse strand, counting down.
GCATCGAGTAATTTTACCAATTCGTTAAAATACGCATCGGGACGGTACCTCTTCTTTCAGAAACGAAATAAAGATTTTTTTTTCCGTAATCGTAATTTCTTTTTCCTGTGATGTTGCCTCTGTTCAGTATTGTTGTTAAATATCATTTTATTTCATAAATATTTGTATTTCATCTTGAAAATGAAGTAAGACCTAACCGGAAAATAAGCCCTAGCATGATTTTTCCGTATGCTGATAATGCACTGCTGGACAATTGCTAAGGACGGATCATAAACGGCTATATAGCGCATAAAAAAGTAAGTGTGGTTGGATGCCAAGTGAAATAAAATAATGTCAGAATGCCAGGACATTACAAGAAAGACAATTTATTGTGCTCTGAAATCCAGAAGGCTTTGGAACGTGTTCAAGGGACAAACAGGCCATTTTGTGCAGAATACGTAAACGTGAAAAAAATGCAATTACCGCCCGCAGACGTTCCGGCGTAAGATGTCAATACGGGATATGGCCACCATGGAGGGCGATGCAAGATTCCTCACGCCGTGTCATGCTTTGCAAAACATTATCAAGCAGCTGTTGGGGTAATTTATCCCATTCCTCTGTCAGTGCACGGATGAGGGTGTCCTTGTTTATTGGAGGGCATTGGCGACCAGCAAGACTCCTCCCCAAAGCATCCCACACATTTTCAATGGGATTCAGATCTGGAGAACGTGCTGGCCATACGAGGCGTTGAATATCCTCGCTCTCAAGACACTCCTGGACAGCGACTGTTCGATGACATGTTGCGTTGTCGTCCATGAAAATGAATCTATCACCGACAGCTCCACGGAACATGCAAACATGAGGTAGCAGAACATCAATAATGTATCGTTGGCCAGTCATAGTCCCAGTTGGAAGCACATAGAGGGACGTACGGCCATTGATCATGATGCCAGCCCATACCATGACACTACATGTCGGATATCGGTCCTTTTCCTGTATGTTTGCTGGACAATATGCAGTACCACTATCACGCCAGATCAGTTGTCGTCGACAATCAGACGATAGACTGTATCTACTCTCATCTGAGAAGAGGACAGCAGACCAGTCGTTATCAGTCCAATTGCGATGTTGATGGCACCATTGGAAACGGGCGGTACGGTGACGTCTGGACAATGGGATGCACACAACAGGACGGCGGGCGTATAGTCCTTCTTCATGCAAACGTCTGGCGACAGTTTTTCGGGAGATCCGTTTGCCAGTAGCAGCCATAAACTGATTTGCTACCTCACTAGCTGTGCTGCGCCGGTGTCTTTTTTTTTTTTTATAGCACTATGTACCGATCTTCTGCAGGTGTCGTACTGCGAACGCGACCTCCCCCGTGACGTTTGCTACACTCTCCATTTGTTTGAAATGATTTCCAAAGCCTTGAAACAACACTGTGGCTGACGTCGAACTCCCTGGCAACATCTGTTATTTTTCGCCCTTCAATCTTGCCAATAATACGGCCACGCGTAAAATCATCTAGGTGATGTCAGGAAAACATACTGAAAATTGCAAGTTCGTCAATTGATTATTTCCCTTTCAACTTTGCGTTTGAACAACAACGGTCAATACGCGTCAAATCCTTTATATCTCTTATCAGCGCTATGACGTCACGAACAAGTTCGGCAATCCAAAATTTGCATACGCACAACACGTCTTACTGTATCCCGCACTTATGCTAATTTTCAAATTTTCCTGCCTTCCATTTTATGGTTGCTATCGTTGCTATTGTCATCCGTCCTTAGCAATTGTCCGGCAGTGTATAAGCCCTACCCCGAAAATAAGCCCCAGTAGCGATACGTAGTACCGTAGTCATCCAGCCTATCACTGTTCAAAAAAACTGAGCCGCCCCGGTGGCGCAGTGGTCTAAGGCGCTGGCCTTTGATCATTCGTCGGTAAGGGGTCCGGGTTCGAATCCCGGTCAGGCATGGATGTTGTGTTTGTCTTACGGCACTGGCTCTCTCCCTTCCCTGGAACCAGTGACCCTAAATTAGGGACGGGCGACTGCTTATAGCCCATTGAGTTGCTCACGGTGGTCGTTAAACCTCCAATCAAAAAAAAAAAAAAAAAAAAAAAACTGAAGCGAGTGCCAAAATCACCTTGTTCATGAGTTTAATTTGCCTTGAACATCCAGAGTAAGAAAAAAGCCGATTGACTTTGAATTCAGCCGAGAATATGGTTTTTGTAATTATGGCGCATGCATTCAGTTCGGTTCAGAGAGCTAGCGGGAGATGAAAAGAAGCTGTCTTTTGTTCGGCAGTTGTGACATCCAGTTTCGAAAAGGGAATCCGACGAGGGAAACTTATAAAAAAGGGGTTCGTCCCTGTCCAAGTTATTGTGTTGGCAACGGTGGCTGAAAGAATTCTTTAAAAAACAGAGAGTTAATATTTTGGGGCAGAACGTACATTCTTAACTGTCATAATTTTTGTTGCCACTCCTGTGTCGATTAACAATTAACGCTTGATTTAATGGTAGATTTAAAGGGAATAATATTTTGACCCCCAGACAAGATGAGTGCAAAAAGAAAGAGCTATTTCGTCGAGTACAAGAAAGGAATAGTAGAGGACGCCCGGGCAAGAATCTTACGGCTTTATGCAAAGAGAAGAAGTTTGATCTCCGAATGGTCCGAAAATGGCGAGCAGAGTACGATAACCTCAGTCAACAGGTGGACGAGGGAAATGCTAAGAAGCGCAAGTGTGGATCAAATCGGCAACCATTATTTCCTGAGCTGGAAGACATCATCTGTGAATGGATTGCTGACAGGAGAGCAAAGGCTTTGGGTATGCGCAGGGCTAATATTCAAGCATTTGCCCTTGCAATGGCTCCACAGTTAGAAATATCCCCAGAAGAATTCAAAGCATCACAACACTGGCTGGATGGCTTCCTTCAGCGATATGAACTGTCTCTAAGAAGATCGACAACACTGTTCAAGCTGGAAGGTACTGAAGTTATTAAACGTGCACTTGCATTCAAGTCCTTTGTTGATGGCATCGACTTTTCTAAATACCAACTCTCCAACATGATTGCTATGGATGAAACTGCAGTGTTTATAGGCCAAGAATCTCAAACGACAATTGATCAGAGCGGTGCCTCGTTAATCTACATTCCCTCCACTGGTTACGAAAGTGCACGTGTTACCTGTGTTTTGGCAATTCGTCTGGATAGAAAGAAAGCCCCACCTCTGATCATCACTAAGGGCAAGAAAGATAAGATTGAACGTGTTTCAGGCATTTATGTTCTTAAAACCGAAAAAGCCTGGTGCACACAAGCAGTTATAAGGAAATGGGTCGATTTAATGCTGCCACTTGTTTTGCGAGGTGGCCAAAGAGGTCTGCTAGTCTGGGATTCAGCCAGCACTCACCGCGCTAAAGACACGAAGAACTTCCTTGCAGAGAGAAGAATAGATCAAATAATGATACCCGCAGGAATGACTACCTATCCCCAGACTCTTGATATTGCAATAAACAAGCCATTCAAGGATCATTTGCACATGGAAATTAATGACTACACTGAAAATAGAATGAAGGGAAATCAGCGTGGAAACTTTGAAGCCTAGCCTGCAAGAGGTCGTGACTTGGGTGAAGAATTCATGGGATAAAATCACTGACAGCTGTGTTGCCAACGCACTACGAGCAGGCTACATGGACAAGAAGTGCTCATTTAAGGAGAGCTTTATCGCTGGACATGAGAGATTGGGGTCAATGGTTCTATAGGAAATGGAATCGCAAGAAATTCAGGCCGGAATTCGGGGTTTGGAGAGTTATGACGATGTTCCAGAAGAAGATGACATGACTGTATTTGAATAAATGTAGATTTTTGTACATGAAGAAATGTAGATGAAAAAAAAAACGATGAAGAAATGTAAATGAAAAAAAAAAAGAAGAAAAAAAGTTGGTAGTACACGAAAAAATAAGACATCCCTTGAAAATAAGCCCTAATTCGTCTTTTGGAGTAAAAATTAATATAAGACCCGGTCTTATTTTCGGGGAAACACGGTAGCAAAGATTTCCCCCGTAACTGTAATTTTTTTTTCCCCAACGATGATCAGAACATGTATCTTGTATTTCTTAAATATTCTCCCCAAAAAAGTTTTGCATTTCAGTTTGATAAACGGGGGAGTGGGGGAGGGGGTCGGTAAACGAAAGTGACGAAGCTGAAAAATTTGTAAAAATTGATGCATGGCGTTCAAAAGAGTTCATATTTTCAAAGTTACACTATTCATCTTTTATCTAAATCAATTAAAGCTGTCATGCATTCATGATCAAGATAAAATTGTCATCGAAGGGCATTAAAAAAAACGACAATAAAGAAATGGGAAGGGAAATAAAGATATTGGCAAAATGAAAATTTAAGCACTGGATGCTGTGCAGATGCAGAAAAACAAATGTGGCTGTGGAACTTGCTGAGAAGTTTATTAGATATTTTTAGATGCCTATAAGAACCTCAAAAGTACAATGTTTTCACTTCTTGGACACATTGCTGTTCCATGTGGTCATTAGAAAACATGATAAATGTAATATTATAGTTTTAATATACGAATATTATATTTATTTATAAAACAAGAAACAAAACGGATCCAAATTCTAAATACATAGAGCAGTAGTGAAATATTTTTATATGAAAAAATCTGGATTGATTTTTCATTAAGTGCCTAGCATTTTCAAAAGTATTTTATTTCATATGTTAATTTTTCTAAAATACTCCCGATTTTTGAAAATTACTCCCTAAATTTTTTTCAAAGGAGTAAAAATACTCCTTTAAAAATTTTTTTTTTGGCAAACTCTGCATATGACGAAAAATCCAGGTAATAGAGACGGTTTTCGAAAATACATGAGGCTTTATTAACTATTAAATTGACTGTATGATGTATATGCATGTCTGTAGACCTCTTAAGACAAAATCTTTATAACTATCAAGAGTAAATTTTATATTTAGGAGTTTTGTGAAATAATATTATACTATAAAGCAGTTCATTTGACCTTTTCTTAAAGATAATGGAAAGTCATCGTCAATTTGAAAAGAACTGAAGCATTCTGTTACTCGAAAAAACCATGATAAAAAAGGTACGCCATTTGAAAAATGTCCTGCAGAAAAAAAAATATATAATTATTACAAACGTATCCAGAAAATTGAAAAGCTCCAACAAAAAATAAAATGACTAATTCAACCACATTAATAACAAAAAATAATTAATCATCGATTGATTGAGTTGTACCTTACAGGTGAGATATCTTAACGAGAATTTCTGCCCAGCGGTTAAGACACGCGACGCGGTTCCAGTTCAGAAGATAGCTAGTTCAGATCCCACCAGATACGAATAAAAAACGGCTCGATAACTTAGTATACCGAGAAAGAAACTGATCGAAAAAGTTAGAACTAGATTTTGCGAAATTTCAATAAAAATACGGAAAACCCAAAACGGACTTTTCTGAAATAAATGGAATTACTTGCTACGGAAATTCCGTCAAAGTACTGAAGTTAGAAAAAACGGAAATTTCGTTTAAAGACTGACACCTAGCGGCAACTTTGCTGCACGTTATTTACAGAAATTTCCGTAAATTATCGCCGCCTATTTTTTACAGCGTGGGCAGTTGTTCAGCTGATGGTCAGTTTAACCTTAGGTATCCTGTTGTCATAACTTCACTTGCAGTTATTAGTCAGTAATTAACGTAATTTGCTTTTTCTCATTGCATTTTATATGCCTTTTTTTGTTTAATTATTAAAATTTTAGGCCGCTGTGTAATAATTTAGTACAGGGTGTCCCATTTGCTACCAAACCCGGCATTTCTTTAATAATGTTAACACCTATTAAGATATTGCAACGAAATTCCAAGTGGACTTACGTCATTTCGTGCGAAATGTGAAGACATCACAACATGTGCTGGAAGTGGCCACCATTTGCGTCCAGACAGCATTGAACCCGGCTCTGTCCTCCAGCCAGCTGGAGTGCTCCTTAGTGGCAGACACATTCCTAAGTGTGGCGCCACTGAGAAGCAGCCCGCCAGCCAATCGGACGCGCGCGCTCTGCTGCTTTGTTATGCCATTTCGCTGAGCGTGTCTACACAATACGGTTGTTGATAGTGAGTGCTCGTGGCTGTTCGTGTGAAAATGTATCGGTATACTCTAGAGGAGTCAATGTTTATTGTTCGCACTTATTGGAAAACAGAATCGTTAAAGTCTTGTCAACAGCAATTCCTGGAGAGGTTTGCAGGCGGACATCCGTCGAGCAACTTCGCAATTTGGGCATTGTCGGAGAAACTGGAAATCAAGGGAACTTTACTAGACCACCATGCAGGAGGTCGTTCATAAATGTCCGAGGAAACGATCCAGAATGTAAAGGGCCGACTACTTGCGTCTCCTAGGAAGTCACTTCGCCGACTCTCACAGGAAACAGGGTTGTCCAAAAACACTTGTCAACGAGCTGTGAAAAAAAGCAAAGCTTCGTGCATACCATATCTCCGTGGTCCACGAAACGGAAAGAGCCTGACCACGTGACACGAGTGACATATTGTCGATGGTTCCCGACATTTCTTCAGAAAAATCCGGGCATTCTGGACTACACGTGGTTCTCGGACGAGGCGTGGTTTCACCTGTCCGGATACGTCAATTCTCAAAATTCCCGTATTTGGGCCAGTGAAAATCCCTTCATTCACAGAAAATTGGTGTTTGGTGTGGGATGACCCGGCGCCGCATAATTTGTCCCATCTTCTTCGATACAACCATCACAACGGCTGCATATATGGAAATCTTCAACACCTATGTAAATCAATTGGACGACGAAGAACTCTGCTTCGGATATTACCAGCATGATGGAGCGACATCACACACTAGTTTGGCCGAAATTCAGTCCTTTTTCGGCGACCTCGTCATTTCGAAGAGTCTGGCCACCGCACTCGCCCGGTCTGACGCCCCCTGATTACTTTTTATGGGGATATCTAAAAGGGAGAGTTTACTAACAGAAACCGCGAACCATATGCATTGAAAGCAAACATCACCGAATAAATTCAGGCACTGACAGCGGACGTACTGGTAAGGACTTTCCACAATATGGTGCGCCGGGTTCAATGCTGTCTGGATGCACATGTTGTGATGTCATCACATTTCGCACGAAATGAGGTAAGTCCACTTCAAATTTCGTTGCAATGTCTTCATTGGTGTTAATATTATTAAAGAAATGCCGGTTTTGGTAGCGAGTGGGACACCCTGTATTATAGTTTTACACTGAAGAGCAATTGAATTAGAGATACCTGTCTAGTAACGTGTAGCACCACCTTTCGCCCTGATGACGGCGGCGATTCGTCTCGGCATGGACTCGACAAGACACCAGAAGCGTTGGGAAGCCATACGGATCCACGACCCCCTGAACAAGCTCCCACAGTTCACGAAGATTTGATGGAGGGCGGTCAGAGCCTCTAACATCTCTCTCGATGGCATCCCAGATGTGCTCCATGGGATTGAGGTCAGGGGACCTAGCTGGCCAAGGAAGCGAGGTCACGTCGGTGGAGTGTTCATCCAACCATTCGGATACAATTCGGGAGCTGCATTGTCTTGTTGCAGGATGAGGTCCCCAGTGGGATGTTGAAGACGCACAAACGGGAGCAAATGGTGGTCCAGGATATTCCGGTAGCGTTGACCTGTGAGGGACGATGTCACACGTACCAGGAGTCCCATTTAAGTCCACGTAAACAGTCCCCAGACGAGATTGCCACCCCCACCAGCTTGAAGAGTACCCTACTGGCATGAAGGATCCATCGCTACATGTGGTTTGCGCCGTACTCGTATCCTGCCATCCGCATGTACCAGCGTGAATCTCCACTCATCAGTCCAGGCAACATTTGTCCACATGTCTAGGGTCCAGTGGCGATGTTCCCGCGCCCATGCTAATCTCTGCACCCAGCGATGTGCGGTCAGCAGCGGTACCCTCGTTGGACGATGGCTTCTGTACCCCATAGCGAGGAGATGGTTCTGCATGGTGTGGCTGCTTACGCGTTTTTGTGCACCAGCGTTAAATTGCCGAGTGATTTCTTTCACTGTCTGTGGCCCGTCTGTCCGCTGTTCCAATGCGAGCTAGCCGACGATGATCCCGCTCATCCACACGCTGTTGTCCACGGCAGTTGGTCCTTGCAGGGATGGTTTTACCGGATTCGATGTACTCACGGTGCACCCGTGGCACAATGGCTCGTGAAAATCCCAGTGCCTGCACGACTTCCGAGATGGAGTGACCCATTCGTCGGGCCCCGACAATTTTCCCACGATTAAATGCGCTTAGATCCTTCGTCTTACCCATACTGCGTCCGACTCTTACTGATTCCCGTCGCATCACTCCTTATATTGTCGGATCGCTGCATACGTCATGTCGTTTTCGTTTACAGGGCCGCCGACAGCGCCACATTTGCATAACGCCGGCTGCCTCTTATTCAATTGCTCTTCAGTGTATATAATATATACACATACATACATACATACATACATACATACATACATACATACATACATACATGTGTTGGAAATAAAATTATTTAAAATAAATTTAGTCCAACATGCACGTGCATAGATAGCCCCAGGGGATAGCGGGAGGCAATCTCAAGCCTTGTGACGATACTTAGGCCCCAGGGGATATAGGGGGGTCGGAAAAGTTGAAGGGTCAGTTCCCAAGGAGGAGCGAAGTGACGTTCCCCGGACGGATTAGATGAATTCCAGACTGGTCAAGTGACCTTGGCATCCGCGGACAAGGTGAAGCTCAGAAGGTCAGAAGGTCTTCACTGGTCAACAGTGTGGAGTGCGTGTAGCGACAAGGACAGACGTGGATAGCGGATCGTCGAGCGATGTGACGAGAGATAGATGAAGTACTGCCAGCGCTGACAATTGGAAAAAGATTTGGATTGAAAACCTGAAAGACATATGGAAATACCAGTTAAGTTATTTTTCCTTTTCCCTGTTATTGCATGTACTTGCTTAAATTAATTCATAACCCTATTCAGAGCACGTGGCGTGTGTATTGGTCATGATCAAACAATGAAAACCCAGTTAGCTAGGTAAAACATTTAAGTAAAGCATAGGAGAAAAGGAACTAGAAGTAAAATGAATCACTAAGCTTTGCACTTATATATATAGATAGATGTATGCAGAAATGATCGGAGACGTTATAGAGAAAAATCGTAATAATAGTAAATTTTATGTGTAAGGTATTGCTAACGGCTGCACCCACGCACGTGGTACCTTAGTGTTCCTAATTCTCTCGTATTAAACTATTTTGATTACTTCCACATAAGATTCCTGTTTGTTTTCCTTATAACCACACAAGACATAAGTTAAGGTATGTGTAAACTAAGATATGTGTTTATGTTTCTGATTTCTTTCACGAGCGGCACCTTTACTCCCCCACCATTCCAGTGACGGGATAAAGGTGAATCACAACGCCGTGCTTTATTATATGCTAGTACATATAAGGGGCACGTTTTTGTCCATATACGATCACTGTAGAACAAAAGTCCCATAGTTATAAAAAGGCACGATAAAGTAAATTTAATCGGTAAATGATCTGTAACTGATGCACCTATAATTTGTTCATAATAATAAATATAACAATAAAATTAACACCTTGTATTTAACATTGATGACAGTAACACGTGTTCCAATGAATAGCATCAACACGTGTTCCATTGTTCATAACTTTAACACGTGTTTTGTATTAGAATGTAACGTTGGTACAGATTAACGTTTGAAGATTTATGGCGAATTGTTTCATAAAGTATATAACTATGGTGAATTGGTTTGAGCTAAATATTTGTTTATAACATATGATTATTCTTATAATAAATTTGTTCAAAATAAAAGATATAACATTGGTGCCGTGACTTTTGAGCCATTCGTGCTGTCACGTATTTTTCCCCGTCGCAGTACGGATTGAATGGGTTTTCTTTTCTTCATGTGTAGCAGTTCATTATTTTTTTTTTGTTGTATGCACCATGCAATAGTTTTCTTAAGGTGTTATTTTGACAACTTCATTACTAAGAGTTAGGTAAAAGAGCAATCGCATGTTGTAAGGAAAGGTATTATTTAATTGGTATTAGTGTATAACTTAGGTATTAAAAATGTCAGGCTCCTCCGTTCAAGATTCCATGCAGGAGTTGCAATTTATTGCATCAGTACTTCCCCTGATTCCCGAATTCTCTGGAAACGATAAGCTTATTCCAGCTTGTTTCTTGTTTGAAGCAATAGAGGGATTAGAATCAGTCACTAATTGGTCAGAAAAAGTAAAAATTTTTGTAGCAAAAGCTCGCATGACGCAAGCAGCTTTAGGATTTTTGAGTGAATCTCCCCATGTTAGACAGCTTGATGATTACAAGATGTTTAAATCAGCAGTGATAAAAAGGTTTGCCAATAACCAACCTCTAGTAGTGGCAATACAAAATTTTAATTCTTGCAATCAAAGACCAGAAGAGTCGGTCGCCCAGTATGAATCACGTCTAAGAGAATCAGCGCATTCTTATGTAGGTGCACCGGTCTCAGGGGATGAGCAGGTTAAGGCACTGGTTGATTCAATTATGTTATCACAATTTTTAGCAGGTGTGGAAAGAAGTATTCAAACAGAGGTACTTTCGAAAGGGCCTGAAAATTTCGATCAAGCAGTACAAGATGCACTGCTTGCTGAGGCAAATCGACATATCATCACAAAGAGTGTCAATTCTGCCGATGATGCAGATCAAATCCCTCGAGAAAGCGCCCCAGGCGATGCTAATGGTATTTCAGAACTTTCTCCCATGTTTCAGCAATACATCGTGCAGCAAAATGCACTTATCAGTACCTTACGAGAAGAATCACAACAAATGAGTGAAAGATTAATGAAAGCCGAGAATGAGCTATCAGAATTACAATCAAAAATTAATGAAAGTCAAAATTATGGGAATTCCAGATATAAGGCTAGGCGAAATTTTGTTAATGTCAGATGTTTCAAATGTGGTGCATTAGGACACCCAGTTAGCAGATGTAATCAGCAATCAAATAATATTGGAAACCAAAGACAGGGAGATAGAGCCTCGTTTCGTGTCCCCCAATCTTCAGGTTACGGAGCGCGGGACACAAATGGCGCGGGTCATTTTAATCCTCGCGGAAATTTGTACCAGAGACAAAACAGGAATAACAACCAGGGAAATGTAAACACTGCAGTTGTCAATACGTTCCACATCCAGAGACATAGAAGTTTTCCGTTAGAGCAGAATAAGCATTTTGATCAAATAAATAGGAACGCTAGACCACATTACGTAACAAATCAGAAACAACGTCAGGCTTATGACAACCTCCGTTGTTTTGGATGTGGAGCTGTAGGCCACAAAGTGAGATTTTGCAGAGGGAAAAATAATTACAGAAATCCATTTCCCTCAAGACCTAGTCAGGGTAGGCATTTTTACAATAAGTATAATAGACACCAGCGTGCTCAAAGTTCCCCAAAGCCACGTGTTACTCAAAATGAAGAGGCTCAAGAGAAGGTCCAGGTTTTGACAATAGTTGATTCCCGAAGTAAGAGCAAAGCAAACGTAGATAAAATCTCAACAGCTGAATCCACTACAGAAATTGTACATAAGCAACGTAAAAATGAAAAAGACAACTTAGAATCCCCTCAGATGGTGAAGAACAGTAAAGAGAAGAAGTCAGTAACGAATCCAGTTCGTTCTTCCTCACAGTCGTTCGCAAATCCTCATAATCCACTTAACGAAAAATGTGAAGAACAAACTGCAGAATCGCCATTTGATCTTTCACAGTTATTAGGAGTACAGGACGATAAAGATCCTTTTAAGTTAAAGCAGCCAAGCAAATCTTGTTCGAGACAGAAAGGTGCAAAGCAATAGAAGAGCTGCAGTTTATTTCATTTACCACCCCCCCTCCCCGCAGCCCCAATTCCAGTAGCAAATCTAATTCGGATCTTTATTGCATTTATTTGATAGATTTAGTAATTCATTATTGTAGTTAGAAGGCATTTTACACGGAAGTTAGTAAGTCAGAATGTTTTATTATAGGATTAGCATATATCTCTTAATATTAAAGCAAAAGGTGGAAAATTCACTAGTATTTTGTGTAATATATATGTATAAAATTTTCTCGAGTTCGGGTATTATTATTTTCCATTCCGTATTTCAAGTATGTTTCAAGTCTGTGTGTGGCTAGTGCATAGAAAGGTGTGTAAAAAGAAAAAAAAAGAAATTTCTTAACTGGTTAACTAACGTTATGTTATATCTGAATATTCCCCCAGGAACACATGGTTATCTCTTGTGGAGGTGTATGCTCGAAAAATTCGTCAGATAAAAATTTAGTAGAGATATTGGCAAGTGTAATATAAAATATTAATGTTAATAATAATTAGGTGCAGTAGGACGGTATTGTTTAAGTTTGGCTGCGCGGGTCTATCTTTGCTTGGGAAGGAAAGAAGAGTGTAAATCTAAGATATTAGATATACAACTATTCTGAAAAAAAAATAATGATAATGAATATAGATAAGGGTAAATGAAAATTAAACCACTGGGTAATTGCTTTGTTTCGATTGACGGATCACACTGCCGCGTCTAGTTTGGGTAATGACAGAGCGGTACAGTGCGTAATCAGGGGAAGAGAGAAGGTTATAGAAGAAAAAAAAAATCAAAGTGTGAGTAAAGTCAGTGTGTTCCATGTGGTGGTGAACAGAAAGAATCACGTGTTGGTGAACAAAAAGAACCACGTGTTGGTGAACAAAAAGAACCACGTGTTGGTAAACAAAAAGAATCACGTGTTGGTGGACAAAAAGAACCAAGTGTTGGTGAACAAAAGAATCACGTGTTGGTGAACAAAAAGAATCACATGTTGGTGAACAAAAAGAACCACGTGTTGGTGAACGAAAAGAACCACGTGTTGGTGAACGAAAAGAACCATGCTTCCTATAGGAACTAAAGTGCAACAGTGATTGAAACACCGTTTTCTTTTCCCAAACTCAAACAACAGGAGGATATTCAAGTAATGATGCAAGCTTTTGAAAATAATGAACGGATCGCACGTGGCATGCGTAATGTAAGCGTGCTGGTGTATCCAAGGACGGTCGTAATTACTGTGAATGCAACGCATTTTTTTCATGTGGATGACCTACAGACTAAATAAAGTGCTACATTGACAGCGAAGACTTTGTTGTGCTATGTGGTCAACAGGTAGTGAAAAACGGTATGGCCGATGAGCGGTGGTGTTTAAAAGCACAAAGGACAGTGTCAATGAGGGCGCATGCCGAGATGAATAAAACACAGGTGAAATGATTTTGCTGTTATTGTGTTCCAGGGTCAAAGAGACCTTGGTGAATAACCCATGTTATAGGTGACTGTGGACGAATAATACCTAGATAAACATATACGTACAGAGCTAAGTGTTCTACAGCTAATTTTATTACCAGCATATAAAAAGCACAAATCAGGTGACAATGTTCTCCAAATATTGCGAACTGCCAGTGATATTGGTTTGATGTCTGATAACTTTTTGTGTGAATGGTGTGTGAATCGCAGAACTGAACGTAAATCGAACAATTTCACCTTGTCTTACTTTCCACCAGGAAAAAAAAATTAAGTCAAACAATAAAACTCAAGAATCGGTGGACGTGGACAATGACAAAAAAAAAAAAAAAAATTAATATAAAAGCAAACAAACAAACGGAAAAGTGTTTGGCAGTTAAATGTGTTACTGATACTTGGTCAGCAACAGCTCAAAGTGTACTAAACGACACGTGCATGTAAGCTTCAGATGCCAGCAGTATCACTGAATTGATATTTTTTAGATATGTATTGTGGGTGCAGGACCGTAACAGTTAATTAATTTTTGTGTTTGAAAAGTGTATTGTGTATATGTGTGATTATGAATATTTTATATAATTTCATTGCTATATGTATATATAAGTGCACATGAGGAAAAAGATAGAGGATTACTAGGTAAGGATGGAGTAGTCTATCCGTGTGTGTAGTTTCCCCCCCCCAGCATTCCTTTTGGCCCCCCATAAAGATTACATCTGGTAAGGGAGGAATGTTGGAAATAAAATTATTTAAAATAAATTTAGTCCAACATGCACGTGCATAGATAGCCCCAGGGGATAGCGGGAGGCAATCTCAAGCCTTGTGACGATACTTAGGCCCCAGGGGATATAGGGGGGTCGGAAAAGTTGAAGGGTCAGTTCCCAAGGAGGGAGCGAAGTGACGTTCCCCGGACGGATTAGATGAATTCCAGACTGGTCAAGTGACCTTGGCATCCGCGGACAAGGTGAAGCTCAGAAGGTCAGAAGGTCTTCACTGGTCAACAGTGTGGAGTGCGTGTAGCGACAAGGGACAGACGTGGATAGCGGATCGTCGAGCGATGTGACGAGAGATAGATGAAGTACTGCCAGCGCTGACAATTGGAAAAAGATTTGGATTGAAAACCTGAAAGACATATGGAAATACCAGTTAAGTTATTTTTCCTTTTCCCTGTTATTGCATGTACTTGCTTAAATTAATTCATAACCCTATTCAGAGCACGTGGCGTGTGTATTGGTCATGATCAAACAATGAAAACCCAGTTAGCTAGGTAAAACATTTAAGTAAAGCATAGGAGAAAAGGAACTAGAAGTAAAATGAATCACTAAGCTTTGCACTTATATATATAGATAGATGTATGCAGAAATGATCGGAGACGTTATAGAGAAAAATCGTAATAATAGTAAATTTTATGTGTAAGGTATTGCTAACGGCTGCACCCACGCACGTGGTACCTTAGTGTTCCTAATTCTCTCGTATTAAACTATTTTGATTACTTCCACATAAGATTCCTGTTTGTTTTCCTTATAACCACACAAGACATAAGTTAAGGTATGTGTAAACTAAGATATGTGTTTATGTTTCTGATTTCTTTCACGAGCGGCACCTTTACTCCCCCACCATTCCAGTGACGGGATAAAGGTGAATCACAACGCCGTGCTTTATTATATGCTAGTACATATAAGGGGCACGTTTTTGTCCATATACGATCACTGTAGAACAAAAAGTCCCATAGTTATAAAAAAGGCACGATAAAGTAAATTTAATCGGTAAATGATCTGTAACTGATGCACCTATAATTTGTTCATAATAATAAATATAACAATAAAATTAACACCTTGTATTTAACATTGATGACAGTAACACGTGTTCCAATGAATAGCATCAACACGTGTTCCATTGTTCATAACTTTAACACGTGTTTTGTATTAGAATGTAACGTTGGTACAGATTAACGTTTGAAGATTTATGGCGAATTGTTTCATAAAGTATATAACTATGGTGAATTGGTTTGAGCTAAATATTTGTTTATAACATATGATTATTCTTATAATAAATTTGTTCAAAATAAAAGATATAACACATGCATGCATGCATACAGGGCGTTCAAAAAGTCTCTAAGCAGTGTGTATGGTAGGTTAAATAGAAATCATTCAAATGTATTACGGGGACGTATGATTTATGCGCTTACTTACACAAAGTGTTGAAACTGTCGTCCTTGACATAACCTAACTGTTTTTCACATGTTTTTAAACACGTTGTGCGAGTCCAAAAGTCTCTCTGCAGTGATGTTAAGGCTGTTCCACATAATTTTGATGGTGCTGCAGTCAAAATTTTGAATTGAAGTAACTTGTTGTACGTTTGATTTCAGTTTTTGCTGTTTTCTTAATAACATATCAAGCTTCAGAATATGTTTCACAGCAACACCAATGAAAGGTGTTGCCGTGAAACATATTCTAATTTTTACCAGCAATATGCACCAATTTTCACCGGCTTCTAATGAGTTGAAAGTTTCCAAAATGTGGATGTTGGTTTCGTAATTGCCCCTCAGAAGGAAGGAAGGAACACTAATTAAATCAAAAGTAATAGAGGTAGTTGCCTTCAATGAACGATCTTGATAAGTAGAGTCACTCACAATACAAATTTAAATTCGTTGGTTGAATTTAAAAATTTTATTGTATGTACAAGTATTAGAACTTTCAGGGATCTGATGATGGGTTCTAGGGAAACCTGAAAGTTCTAATATTTGTATATACAATAAAATTTTTAAATTCAGCCAACCAATTTAAATTTGTATTGTGAGTGACTCTACTTTTCAAGACCGTGCATTGAAGACAACTACCTCTATTACTTTTGGCTATTTCTGCACGAATTCGAATTCTCCTAATACTAATTAAATTCACATTTTAAAAACTTTCAACTCATCACAATCTTGTGAAAATTGTTGCTGCTGTGAAACATATTCTGGTTTCTGAAATGAGACGAAACAACTTCCAGCGTTCACTCTTCCCCTTTTTGTTTTCAACAAGAACGTATTTTTTGGCCTCGATGCCGATTTTCAAATCATCCCCTTAATATTAAATTCATCCGTATTAACAAATAAGACATTAATTCCGACGCGACATGCAATGGAACAGGATGTTAGAACGTCAAACGAAAACATCTGAATGCTCAATGCAAAAGATGCGGTGTCAAAAGGGATTCTCAGTCTTACGATGTGACACGCGGGGTGTGAGAGAGTGAATCACCAGAGAAGCGGGCGACAGGCGTTTGCCTATATTTTGCTCCGGACAATCGCACTGCAAACATACGCAAAGGAAGTATCGTTTTACGATATGGTATTAGTGTGTCTAGCGTCTGCGCCGTATCGTCAGTCGGTGGAAACCTGTGCTGCTTTAAGACGGCAAAATTTTTGTATGACAAATTATTTTTCACTCCACTGGTACCATCGAGCACAAAATTCCACAGAACGCATTTTTCTTTAAAAAACATATATTTTTTCCTTAAAAAAAAAAAAAAAAAAAACTTAAATATAACTGGGTCAGGAACATTTTGACCCGACCCGTTTGACCCGCAAGGAATTGTCGACCCGTTCCACCACCCCCTCCAATCGTTATCAATGAGAGGCGCAAAAGTGAAGCGAGCGTAAACCTAGACCTTCCTGTTAAGTGCTGAAGTTGTAAGCTGCCCTAACAAACTTACCTGACTGCAAAGTGTAGTCACACCAACAGCTCTCCGGGACGAGGAAAGGGGGGAAAAGTAGAACGTGTGTGTGTATATACAGATAGGTATGCGTAATACGGACGTAAAGTAGTTTGTTGGTAAATTCCACGTCACAGATTTACACTTCGTTTGGGAACTTGTTTGCTTGAGTACCTTTTTTTTTTTTTTTTTTTATGAGATGGAATGCATAACATCTGTCAAGTAGTAGCTATTTCTAAACGGTCGCACGTGAGTGGCGTCAAAAAAAAAAAAAAAAAAGAAAAAAAAAAAAAAACTTGAGTTGTTCGTTTTGCGGAAGTGAAGGATGATGCCAGGAATTGATTATGGTGTGTGAATGCTTAACCCGCTTCACTTACTCACTCTTCCAGGAATGAGTTCACTGTCCTTGATCTCGGCTGCCGGTCTTTTTATAAACGGGTTTCGGGTGGTAACTAGATTCCGCGTTTTCCATTCAATTAACCGATCGCTGTTTGACGGTAGGCAAACGATTTTTATTAGTATCATTTCAGCCACGATTAGCTATATACTTCTGTTATGTGATGCGAAAAGAAAAAAAAAAAAAGTTCCAGTCTAGAATTTAGGGTTGTAGTTACGGAAAACTAGTTGTATCGTTAGTGTTTAGTCCCGTATATGCGTGACTTGGGCCAATATATATATATATATTTTTCGAGGGGGGAGGAGGGGTGGTATATAAAACTGCTAATTCCAACAGACTTGCGTTTCGTGTATACCGAACATGAAGAAATTCTAAGGGAAGTTAAGTTTAAAAAAACCTTAAAGAATTGAATATACATTATCTACCAACAAATAATTGGACACCCCTGCAATCGACGATATCTGCGGTCCTGATACACGTCACGGCCGCCGCCGTTAAATATCGTGTGGGAAACAACAACGCAGCCAGTCGCATGCAAGATGCCACGCAGTTCGGAGCTCTCTGATTTCGAGAAAGGTGTAATCGTCGGGTATCACAGAAATGGCCGATGCATACGTGACATATCCAGCTAGTTGAAGTACCCAAAATCGACAGTGGCCTACGTGATTGGCAAGTGGAAGATGAGAGGTGACTGTCGGAATGGGCCCCGAACCGGCAGACCCACAAAACTGGGAGTTAGAGACCGACGGGTGCTGGCCAGAGAAATTCGGAAGAACCACACCAAATCGATGGGCCACATCCGCGAGGAGTTTCAACAGGCATCCGGGAGTGTTCTTTCGATGAATACCATCCGTAAGGAAGCCCATCTGCTCGGTTATCATGAACGTGCTGCCGCCCACAAGCCTTTGATCACCAAGCCCAATAGCGCTGCTCGGCTAACGTGGTGCAAAGAACGTCGACATTGGACCGTTGAACAGTGGAAACAGGTTCTCTAGAGCGACGAATCAAGGTTCACCCTCAACCGTTCGGATGGCAGGCTCTGGGTTTGGCGTCTGCCTGGAGAACGCCTCCTGCCGGAATGTATTGTGCCAACTGTGAAGTTCGGCGGCGGTGGAATTATGCTATGAAAGTGTTTCTCCTGTTATGGGGACCCTTGGTCGCAATTCCTGGTAGACTCAACGCCGAGACCTAATGCACCATTTTGGTGCCATCTGTCATGTTGCGAGGTCCACCATGGCTTGGTATGGTGACAATGGGGTTAATCGAATGGACTGGCATGCGCAGAGCCCGGACCTTAACCCTATCGAGCACCTCTGGGACGAGTTGGAGCGTCGACTTCAAGGGTGCCCCCACCGTCCGAAATCGGTGAAGGAACTGACCTGTCTTCTCCAAGCCGAGTGGAAGAAAATACCGCTAGCCGTCTTACAACGCCTGGTTGAGAGTATGCCCCTGGGTGTCGCAGCTGTAATCGCCGCTCGTGAAGGCTCCACCAACTATTGAAGGTGAATAAACTTCGTTTTCCTTTGCTATCACAGGTGTCCAGTTACTTGTTGGTAGATAGCGTATATATACACGGTCGAATCACATTATTGTGACCACTAATATCCAGAGTAACCGCCGGGTGCAGCGCAGACAGCAGCTAGACGGACCGGTGCAACAGATTAGTTTTACCAGGTTTCAGTTTACCCCGCACAGTAAATGAAATCTGCGTGTCAACTGTACCCCATGCAAAACATAGACGGAAGCCTAGGTGACTTGGCTTCCGTCTCAGCAGGTCGGTGGCGTTACCACCGACCTGCTGGCTCTATGTCATGCGTGAAACGACCGTGCGCCAAGCGACCGTCTGGAAATCGTGCGGGAAGAGACCCTATTATATTCCATCATGGACGAGGCGACCCTGTTGATCGAATCATTTTACTTACACTGATGGCCACCCGAAATCAAGAAGGAAGCATCCGATTGGCCTGAAATTCGCAGCATGCTGCGCAGGGCATATGCAAATCATGTGCGCCCGTCACGCCACCGAGAAGCACTATAAGAAGGGTGCACAGAAGGCGAGGTGTAAGTAGTGGAAGTGTGTTGTGCTGCCGGACCTGTGCGTGGGAAGCTTCCTGATGCCTCGTCGCAAAATACGGCAGTCATTCCAGCACGTTTCGGAGTTCGTCAGAGGACGAATAGTGGCTTATCGCGACAGCGGTTTATCGTACCCAGACATCGGCGCCCGTGTGGGACGATATCCTGCCACAGTGAAGCGAGTATGGATTCGGTGGGTGCAGGAGGGACGGACGGACCGACGTGAGTGATTGCCGCAGCCGCGGCACACCACCGAACTAGAGAACCGGCATGTTGTGCGTCGGGCATTGACGGCTCGCACCGCCACATCACGAATGTTAGCGCAGGAATTAGGGTGTGCATCGCAGCAACCTGTGTCAGCACGTACCGTTCGACGTCGTCTGCACGAGCGGAGACTTGTCGCACGCCGCCAATTGCTCTGATTACCATTAACGTTACACCACCGGCGAGT
This sequence comes from Macrothele yani, assembly GCA_039090855.1. Lineage (NCBI taxonomy): Eukaryota > Metazoa > Arthropoda > Arachnida > Araneae > Macrothelidae > Macrothele > Macrothele yani. The sequence continues at coordinate 39,683,797 of CM077010.1, read as the reverse complement.
GCGGCGGCAGTAGGCCGTTGAAAGCCGTACCTGGACTACGGAATGGCACGATTTGTCTTCCCTAACGAATCCCGCTTCTGCCTGTAACACCATGATGGTCGGATCCGCGTGTGGCGGCACCGCGGCGAGAGATTGTATGACGCCTGCATTATGCACGGCCATACCGGTCCGTTGCCTGGCGTTATGTTTTGGGTGCGCAATTGGATTTGACACCCGCACCCCTCTGGCACGCATCGCCGGTACACTCAACAGCCACCGCTACATCTTCGATGTTTTGGAGCCCGTAGTCCTCCCTTACCTGCAAGACTTGCCAGCGGCCACGTTTCAACAGGACAATGCGCTTCCGCACGAGGCATGCGTCGTGCAACAATTTTTCACGGCCCACCAGGTGTCACTGCTGCCGTGGCCGCCTGTTCTCCCGATATGTCGCCCATCGAACACGTCTGGTCACTGATCGGCAACCGAGTGGCCCGGCAAGCACCACCCGCGGCTACGCCTGATGAACTGTGGCAACGTGTGTAAACAGTCTGGACCGACATACCCCAAGCCCACATACAAAGCCTCTTTCGTTCGTTGCCGCGGCGTGTAGCGGCCGTTATTGCCAGCCATGGGGTCCACACGAACTATTGATGTCTGCGTGTTCCGCAAGTCGCACGGGCCAGTAAGCTCAATCGTTTCATCTTTGTATCTGTTGTTATGTTTCCAGTAAATCTGGCTTTGCTATCTCGTGTCCTTCTTGGTGTTGCAATTTGGGTGGCCAGCAGTGTATATATAACAGATCGTAGTCAAATTATTTTACATTTAATTAATTAATTACTTACATCAATATTTTTATACTAAATACAAGTTTTTAATATCAATTTATATATATCATCATCATCATCATCATCATTGTCAACCATTATCAATCCACTGCTGGACGAAGGTCTCCCCAAGTTTCCTCCACAACGGTCTGTCTTGTGCCAGTCTCCTCCATGTCACTCCCGCATATTTACGAATTTCATCCACCCATCTCCCATGTGGTCTTTTTCTGGGTCTTTTCCTGTCCCTATATATATATCATCATCATCATTGTCAACCATTATCAATCCACTGCTGGACGAAGGTCTCCCCAAGTTTCCTCCACAACGGTCTGTCTTGTGCCAGTCTCCTCCATGTCACCCCTGCATACTTTCGAATTTCATCCACCCATCTCCCATGTGGTCTTCTTCTGGGTCTTTTCCTGTCCCTTGGAATCCAATCTAAAATTTTGGCTGTCCATCGATGATCTGTCCTTCTGGCAGTATGTCCAGCCCATTGCCATTTCAGGGATTTAACTCTGATCATGATGTCTTCCACTCTTGTCATTTTTCGGATCCACGAGTTCCTCTTCTTATCTCTCCTGGTTACACCAAGCATGCACCTCTCCATGCTTGTTTGAGTTGTCTGCAGCCTTTGTATGTCTCTTTTAGTTAAGGTCCACGTCTCTGCACCATACGTAAGCACTGGAAGGATGCATTGATCAAACACTTTTCTTTTAAGACATAATGGCATATTGCTCTTGAAAATTATGCTGTTTCTTCCAAAAGCTCTCCAGGCAAGTTTTGTACGCCGATTAATTTCTTCATCAATGTGACCCTCACTTGATATCTGCTGTCCAAGATAAACGTACGTGTCTGTTATCTCCAGCTTTTCTCCATCAATCGATAAATCTTCATTTCTTGTAAAAGCATTGAACATCACTTTTGTCTTCTGAAAGTTCATTTTTAATCCCACTTCTTTACTCTTGTCAGCAAGTTCCTGGATCATACTCTGCAGCTCTGATGGGGTAGTTGCAAAAATGACTACGTCATCAGCAAAACGAAGGTGGGTTAGATAATCTCCATTAATCTTTATCCCCTTGTTTTCCCAGCTCAGCGACTGAAAAACACCCTCCAATGTGGCATTAAAGAGCTTCGGAGATATGGTGTCACCTTGTCTCACTCCCTTTCCAATTTTTACGTGTGTTGTATTTTCAAACAGCCTAATCTTTGCACTTGCATTTTCATAGATGTTATTAATAATATTAATGCATGCATCTTCAATACCGCAGGTTTTCAGAGCCATTGTAACTGCTGATGGTTTCACCGAATCAAAGGCTTTTTCATAATCGATAAAAGCCATGCACAATGGAAGTTCATATTCCCTCGCTCTTTCAATTAGTTCTCTCAGCACGGGGATATGATCCATTGTGCTGTAGCCACTCCTGAATCCAGCTTGTTCTCTCGGTTGAGCCATGTCCAGTGTTACCTTCAAGCGGTGTGAAAGAACTTTAGTGAAGATTTTATAAACTACTGATAGGAGGCTGATAGGTCTGTAGTTCCTGAGATCCTCAATGTCACCTTTCTTATGTAGCAGGATCATTGTAGCGGTGTTCCAATCCTCAGGAATCTTTCCTTCATTAAGGCATCGAGTGAAAATTTGGGCGAGTACTGTTTCGATTTCTCCACTTGCTTCTTGTATGATGTCTACAGTAATTCCATCTTCTCCTGGAGCTTTTCCCCGCTTCATGTTCTTGATCGCATGTGCAACTTCTGCTGGAAGGACTGGAGGAGCTCTGGTGCTGGTATCTTTCATGATGTCTGGAGTGCATGTATCATCCCTTTCATATAATTTGGAGTAGAAATCGTTCACTCTTGTCAAAATTTCGCCTCTATTTCTTGTTACAGAACCATCTTCTTTTCTCAGTGCCGTAATCTGTTTTCTTCCCTTACTGAGATGTCCCTTTGCTATCTTTAGGCTTTGGTTGTTTTCAATTGCTTTCCTCACTAGTTCACATTTGAATTTTCTTACGTCTTCAGTGATACTTTTTCTTACTGTCTTGCATAGCTCTATATATTCCACTTTGGAAGTCACATCTTCTTTAGTTGTCCTCATCTCTCTTCTTTTTTGCATCAACATTTTGGTTTTTCCTGATAATTTATTTAAATGCAACTTGTTCTTAGACCCAACTAATTTTGTTGCTGTTTCCATAAGAGCTTTGGTTACTTTTCTGTTAACTTCAGAAATGTCCACTTCTTCCGATATTAGGCCTTCTAAAGCAGAGAACCTGTTCTTCAGTTCTAACTTGAAGGTATTATGGTGTTTTTTAAGGTAGGTTATGTCAATAGATTTTGTTTGTCTTATGAGCTTGCCACGTTCAAGTTTAGTGTTGAGGTGCATCTTACATCTCACCAATCTATGGTCACTACCTGTGTTGAACTTGTTTCGCACACTGCAGTCTTCTATGACGAATTTTTTGTTACACATAATAAAATCAATTTCATTTGTCGTCCCATTTGGATGTCTCCAGGTCCATTTCCTGTGTGGCTTTTTCTTGAAGAAGGAGTTCAAGATGAAAAACCCTTCTGCCTCTGCGAACTCAACGAGGTGACATTGAGGATCTCAGGAACTACAGACCTATCAGCCTCCTATCAGTGGTTTATAAAATATTCACTAAAGTTCTTTCACACCGCTTGAAGGTAACACTGAACATGGCTCAACTGAGAGAACAAGCTGGATTCAGGAGTGGCTACAGCACAATAGATCATATCCACGTACTGAGAAAACTAATTGAAAGAGCGAGGGAATATGAACTTCCATTGTGCATGGCTTTTATCGATTATGAAAAAGCCTTTGATTCGGTGAAACCATCAGCAGTTACAACGGCTCTGAAACCTACGTTATTGAAGATGCATACATTAATATTATTAATAACATCCATGAAAATACAAGTGCAAAGATTCGGCTGTTTGAAAATACAACACACATAAAAATTGGAAAAGGAGTGAGACAAGGTGACGCCATATCTCCGAAGCTCATTAATGCCACATTGGAAAATGTCTTTCAATCACTGAACTGGGAAAACAAAGGGATAAAGATTAATGGAGATTATCTAACCCACCTTCGTTTTGCTGATGACGTAGTCATTTTTGCAACTACTCCATCAGAGCTGCAGAGTATGATCTAGGAACTTGCTGACAAGAATAAGGAAGTGGGATTGAAAATGAACTTTCAGAAGACAAAAGTGATGTTCAATGGTTTTACGAGAAATGAAGATTTATCGATTGATGGAGAAAAGCTGTCGATAACAGACACGTATGTTTATCTTGGACAGCAGATATCAAGTGAGGGTCACATTGATGAGGAAATTAATCGGCTTACAAAAGTTGTCTGGAGAGCTTTTGGAAGAAACAGCATAATTTTCAAGAGTAATATGCCATTATGTCTTAAAAGAAAAGTGTTTGATCAATGCATCCTTCCAGTGCTTACGTATGGTGCAGCGACGTGGACTTTAACTAAAAGAGACATACAAAGGCTGCAGACAACTCAGAGAAGCATGGAGAGGTGCATGCTTGGTGTAACCAGAAGAGATAAGAAGAGGAACTCGTGGATCCGAAAAATGACAAGAGTGGAAGACATCATGATCAGAGTTAAATCCCTGAAATGGCAATGGGCTGGACATACTGCCAGAAGGACAGGCCATCGACGGACAGTCGAAATTTTAGATTGGATTCCAAGGGACAGAAAAGGACCCAGAAGAAGAACGCATGGGAGATGGGTGGATGAAATTCGAAAGTATGCGGGAGTGACCTGGAGGAGACTGGCACAAGACAGATCGTTGTGGAAGAAACTTGGGGAGACCTTTGTCCAGCAGTGGATTGATAATGGTTGACAATGATGATGATGATATATACAAATCGTAGTCAAATTTTTTACATCTAATTAATTAAGTACTTACATCTTCTGAATTTTGTAGCTTTTGTCCTTTGTCCAAATTGGTAACATAGCTTAATGCTTTCAGGCATTTTTTAAGATCTTTAGAATTTCCAAATTCGACGTGTGATGCACAAACAACAATTAAAAGAAGTAGTCATGAAAGAAATACCGGATTACGCCATGTAATACAAATTTTGACGATGACAATCCGATATTTGGCGTAAATGTGACAAAGATGGTAAACCAGATAATATCCGAAAACTTGAAAATTTTCATCGTCCTGGAGCGGGACTCGAACCCGCGTCTCACAGAAAACGCCTAGGTATGCTAACCACTGCACCACCCAGAGCGACCAAGTTTCAAGTTTCCGATCAATTTGAATTTAACCATCACAGGATTCGCTAGTCGAAGCAACCGGCATTCATGTTTAGCGAATCTGGAGGTTAATAATCTTATCCCGTGATTGCCCGGAGAAGCAGATAAATCATGAAAGAAATACGGGATTACGCCATATAATACAAATTTGACGATGAAAAGATGAAAATGTTCAAGTTTTCGGATATTATCTGACTTACCATCCTTGTCACATTTACGCCAAAAATCGGATTGTCATCTTCAAAATTTGTATTATATATCGTAATCCCGTATTTCTTTGATGATTTATATGCTTCTCCGGGCAATCACGGGATAGGATTATTAAACTCCAGATTCGCTAAACATGAATGCCGGTTGCTTCGACTAGCGAATCCTGTGATGGTTAAATTCAAATTGATCGGAAACTTGAAACTTGGTTGTTCTGGGTGGTGTAGTGGTTAGCATACCTAGGCGTTTTCTGGGAGACGCGGGTTCGAGTTCCGCTCTAGGACGATGAAAATTTTCAAGTTTTCGGATGTTATCTGACTTACCATCCTTGTCACATTTACGCCAAATATCGGATTGTCATCGTCAAAATTTGTAAAAGAAGTAGAACTTGGTCCAAAAGATGCTGTACCCGTCAAACATGTTCGATAAAAGTCTCTTCGTAACGAACCATCTTGAGAGGCAATTCAAGGTTTAAGTTTATGGTTGGACTTGCAGTACATTTTTCGCGTAAATTCAAATGAAGGCATTATTAAAATTAATGAAATATGAAAAAAATCTAAAAATTGTAATAGAATTTAGGCAGAAATATGAAAAAATCTGAAATTCGCTGATATTTTTGATATTTTCTAAAGTACAGAAAAAACCCTGAAATTCGCGCCGCGATAAAATTAGTAGTCTAATATTAGCAGGCTACGTGAGAATATTTAGTCTATGGTTTATTTCTTTCGCTTATGCATTTAGTTCATTAAAGAGTTAAAGGCACCAGATTTTCCAAGAATTTTCCGCCTCCCAGAGAAATATTTTATTCTATATCGAAATTGTCACCATATGATCTCTATGAAATGTTTGGGCTTTTTTTCTTTTCTCCGCTTGTGTAACCCGCTCCTAGTACTTGGTTGGAGGTTTAACGACCACCGTGAGCAACTCAATGGGCTATAAGCAGTCGGCCGTCCCAAATTTAGGGTCACTGGTTCCAAGGAAAAGAGAGAGCCAGTGCCGTAAGACAAACGCAACATCCATGCCTCACCGGGATTCGAACCCGAACACCTTTCGGACGAATGATCAGATGCCATCGCATAGACCACTGCGCCACCAGGGCGGCCTCCCAGTACTTGCCCTTCATGATATGAACAAATCCAAAAATTTAATTATTAATTTATTGCTTCATTAGTATTTTATGTAAAGAGTAGAGAGCACTATGCTTAAAAGTTCATTTTCTTTCTTTATAATTATACTAAGATATTATTTTAAGAGACATTTCTGTTTCATATTGAAAAATTTATAATTTGAACTAAGTAGACAACCGATTATATATTTACACAGTTCATGGCTTTTTACAGTGAAGGTACGGTCGTTTTCATTTGTTCATTTGTTGGTCTCGACGCGTGATTATTTTATTAAAAAATCGTTATAGGCACAGGATCCAAATTTTTTTAAACGACGAAAGCCATTCTAACGGTTATGCTGCAGTAAGGCATTTTTTGCCTAAACATGTTCCTTTTTACTTACTCATACAGCACATTAGTATAAGGAAGTATTGTAATCGCGAAAAAATTCAACACTTCGAGATATCAAGCCAAATATGCGTTTTAGGGTACCACCCCACATACTATTTCACTATTTTCTCCATGGTGTCTGTTTCATCTGTTTGTGGTTTGGGGTCGCCATGACGCAAAAACCGCTATTGCTATCAACACTAAAATTAGTATTTGGTGGTTCTGTGATATCCTGATGAGCTAATTTGATTTTTGAATTCTTGCGCTAGTTCATTTTCGATGGACAGTAACGACAGATAGTTACGTCTTGATTCTATCATGGAATTTCGAAGCGCTGATTTAATTTTGTTGAACTGCCAAGGTCACATCAGCGGATCACTCCTTCATTAGGGGTCAAATGATGGTGGTCACAGGCTCAGACAGTGATGTATTCAGGAATCTTCTCGGGAGTGCTTATCCCCCCCCCTAAAATCCAAAAAGGCCCCCCATGTAGGCTTTTGGGAGATCTCCCCCTGATATTTAGTCTAATTGCTATCGTTTATAGTTGAATATTTGGAGAAATCAATTTAAAAAACTTAGGAAAATAAGGGAAAATATAATAAAAATAATTAAAAAAAAAACCCCATCCACATGGACTTCAAAATTTCTATCATCCTTCAATAAAACATTTAACAATCTTCGTTGGAGGAGCAATATTTCAAGTACTGATAACTCGGACTACTTCCGTAACAAGTTAGTAAAATCATGCAATGCATTGATTATGATACGCTTTTCAACATACCAGAAATCATTACTGCAGTAATGACGATAATGGCTGTGGAATAAATCTCGCTCCTGTGCCCTGACCTTTGACCCCATTTACGATATTAAACAGAACCGGTTCAATACATCTCCGGAACAACGTGATGAAGTTTTGTCGCAATCGAAACATTTTTACGTAAGTTATGACGCATAAATAAGGGCGATGGAATGGATCCCGCTCTTTGACTCCATTTCGTCTATTTTGAATAGGGTTCCTTCGCCAGGTTATCCCCTACCACATACAGAAATTTCATCGAAATCAAATAATTTTATGCGAGTTATCGTGCGGACGGACAATGCTGGAACCTACGGTTGGAAAGCGACAATAACAAGTTAGTAAAATCATGCCATGCATTGATTATGATACGCTTTCCAATATACCAGGAATCCATACTCAAGTTATTACTCAAGTTATGAGGATAATGACTGTGGAATAAATCTCGCTCCTGTGCCCTGACCTTTGACCCCATTTCAATGATATTAAACAGAATTGGTTCAGTATACTTTCGGAACAACATGATAAAGGTTTGTCTCAATCGAAGCATTTGTACGTAAGTTATAATGCATAAGAGCGATGGAATTGATCCCGCTCCTATGTCCTGACCTTTGAACCCATTTCTCCGATTTTCAATATGGTTCGTCCCCAGGTAGTCCCCTACCACATACTAAAATTTCATCGAAATTGAACCATTTTTACGCAAATTATGACGCATAAGGGCAATGGAATGGATCCCGCTATGTCCTGACCGTCGACCCAATTTCCCCAATTTTCAATAGGGTTCGTCCCCATGTGGTCCCCTACTACATACTAAAATTTCATCGAAATCGAAGTATTTTTACCCGAGTTATCGTGCGGACGGACAGACAGGCGGACAAAGCTGGAGCATATACGCTTCTTCAACCTACAGTTGGAAAGCGTAAAAAACCTAATTCCACAGAGTAGAGATGGTTACACTGCAATACATCAGCATATTTTGGAAGCGGGCATTCTGCTTTGATTTAGACTTTTGGATGCCGACTTTCCATGTGTACGGTTAAGCCTCAGTGTAGCTAATGAGATGTTAAAGTTTCCAACAGAACAAAATATTTGCTACCTAATTTTTAACAATAGCATACTGTTAGAAATTGTTCCGATTAAAAGTGTTTTCGTTTCGCTACGGTAAAAAGTTTACACTCTCTGACAAAAAAAAAAAAAATCCAGGCGCCTCAAACTGGCATCCAAACAGTTAGTATTTTTTTACTGCTATGTGCGAATCTAAATATTCTAAAGGTGCTGAAATCAAATGGAAGGGGAATGGTCACCATATTTTTTCAGGTAACACTGTAATGTGATTCCTTAATAATAAGAAATACGATACGCTTGCAGTAAGGCGACGACATGTTTACCACTCCTAATGTTTATTGGGGGGGTCGGACTTTTTCCGGCACAGCGTTATCTTACTAGCATCCTCAATATTTTACACCACCAAATGATGAAATCCATGGTGCATTACTGAATTAAAGCAAAGGTATAACATGTTTACATTTTTAATCACTTGTATGTGTAGATTGCTTAGAATTTGCATTTGAGATACACGAACATAGGAAGAAAATTTTTGTACTCTATTTAAAAATTTCATATGTATTACTCCATCAGAGCTGCAGAGTATGTGATCCAGGATCTCGCTGACGAGAGTAAAGAAGTAGGATTAAAATTGAACTTTCAGAAGACAAAAGTGATGTACAATGCTTTTACAAGAAATGAAGATTTATCGATTGATGGAGAAAAAGCTGGAGACAACTAATACCTACATTTATCTTGGACAGCAGATATCAAGTGAAGGTCGCATTGATGAAGAAATTAATCGGCGTATGAAACTTGCCTGGAGAGCTTTTGGAAGAAACAGTGTAATTTTCAAGAGCAATATGCCATTATATCTTAAAAGAAAAGTGTTTGATCAATGCATCCTTCCAGTGCTTACATATGGTGCAGAGATGTGGACCTTAACTAAAAGAGACATACAAAGACTGCAGACAAATCAAAGAAGCATGGAGAGATGCATGCTTGGTGTAACCAGGAGAGATAAGAAGAGGAACTCGTGCATCAGAAAAATGACAAGAGTGGAATACATCATGATCAGAGTAAAATCCCTGAAATGGCAATGGGCTGGACATATTGCCAGGACAGACCATTGATGGACAGCAGAGATTTTAGATTGGATTCCAAGGAACAGGAAAAGACCCAGAAGAAGACCACATGTGAGATGGGTGGATGAAATTCAAAAGTATGTGGGAGTAACATGGAGGAGACTGGCACAAGACAGATCGTTGTGGAGGAAACTTGGGGAGACCTTCGTCCAGCAGTGGATTGATAATGGTTGACAATGATGATGATATAATCAGCACAATTTCACAGAAAAACAATAATGGAGAAAGTATTAAACAAACGGAGCTCCCCTAGAATAGCATCATATCAAGACGAAACAACCTCACTCACATATATACATAATTAAGACAACGAAACCTTGTGAAGGACAGCAACACTAAGAAACATCGGGAAAAACAGCAAAGTTGCCTAAAAGTGGGACCCAGGGCCAGGGTACACGCATATACTAGAGATACACAAAAAATATGCAGGTCTAATAAACCTGATAAGCGATACAAAAACCTATCCCAAAAGCTCTACAAGCACACAATAAAATTGGTGTCAGAATGCCGAACTCGGAAAATATAAGAGTAAATTCCATAGGGTTGTTTTCTTCAGGGGAACACCAACCGTAGGTGACCTTTCAAAACAGACAAAAGCTAGAAGTTTTCGCTAGCTGCCGGAGTGTTCCCTAGGTCACCAAATCCAAATTGTCACCATAACTGCAAAACTGATAAGATATCAACAGACATTACAATATGTAAAGAACCCAGAATCAACAACCCGAAAACTAACTTGAACACTATAAGATAAAGGTTCATACCACCAACACCAATCCACATGCCCAGGACGATTCAAACTCAGGGAGCCCAAGGAACCAATGACTAAAGCACAAGATCAACATTGACTCGCACGAGGTCCAAAAGCGGTTACAGCTAGGTGTACAGTATTGATAAGCAAAAGAAGAAAAAATACAGGCCTATAGTTGGTAAATAAGTCTTTGGTCACATGCGACCTACCATGTGGTATTTAGAAAAACGAATTTTTTTTATTTTGTGAGGTCTTTGTGATTTGATATAAGTCAATGGGAGTATGTTTCACGAAATAGTTTTTCGAAATAATAGTTCTTCATAATAATTCACGAAAGACCTGATTTACAAACTAAATTGGATATCCATTAGTAAGTACCGGTTTCGAATAGTGTCCTCAGCTGTATCAAAAGAAAGGCAGAATTGTTGCAGATACGCATGACTCTGAAAAATTCAGATATATAGGTGTACAAATAAGTTTTAAAGCGCTTTAAGACAACGCATCGTGTAATTTGAGAGAAAACAACAATACCTTTACGAATCAAAATATGCGCCATCATTATCTATCACCTTCCGCCATCGGTCTAGCAGCTGACGGATTCCAGCCATTAAGAATACTTCGTCGTGTGACGCGAGGAAGTCGTCAACCCATTTTTGCACTTCGTCACATGTCCGGAACCGTACAGCAGACAAACCATGTTGCATCGATCGGAATAAATGATATGCTGAAAAGGCTAAGGCGGGACTATTCGCCAGGTGCTCCAAAATTTACCAGACAAGCGTCAATAACATTTCCTAGACCAATTTCGCGACATGCGCCGTAGCATTGTCATGCAGTAATTTCAAGCGACGCATTCCTTTTCCTATGAATGGACGTTTCCGACAGATTTCCTGGTTCAATCGCAGCAATTGTTGCTTGTAGAGAACAGTAACAGTGTGACCCCATTCCCATAGTTCATACTAGAGCACACCCTTCATATCCCACCAGATGCACAGCAGAACTTTCTTGGAGTGAATATTGCATTTCGGTGTCGACGTCGTTGCTTCGCTGGGGTCTACCCAATGTTTTTTACGTTTGAGATTGTAGTACCATGTCCACTTTTCATCACCCGTAACGATTTTCCACAGGAAAGGCTTTCTGTGTTGTTTATTCAGCTGATTCAAACACTTCATGACATGCTCATCCTTGTTCCTCTGGCTCAGGTCATGTGGCACCCATTTTCCTTCCTTGTGAATCTTTCCCATTGCGTGTAAACGATTGGAAATGGTTTGTTGAGTTACCCCAAGTTGTTCATCTAGTTCTTTTTGCGTTTGAGACGAATATTCATCCAGCAATGCTTGCAGTTCCGCATGTGCAACCTTCTGCGGGGCGCAGCTACGTTCTCGATCGCCAACATCAAAATCACCTGCTTTAAACCCTCTAAACCAAAACTCACACGTGCTTTTCAATACAATAATCTCTCCCAGAACAGAACAGATCGATGCACATGCTTTTGCAGCACTCTTTCCTTGATGAAATTCGTAACGAATGCAGTGTGGAATAAATGCAGTATCGCTTGCCATCTTTCACCTGCCGATGTGCAAGTGCGTTTGACTGTTGGGCAAACTTCTGTGTCACATTTTATGCTCTGGACCATTTACGGTCACATGATAACGCGGGGAAATATCGGATGTGTAAATTAGCTGAATACGTCACGCAGAAAACGCTTTAAAACTTTTTTACACCTAATAACAAGGTTTCGATGCACTGTTCTAGAGATATTTGATTTCCAGTTTATGTAATATCTAACATCAAAATCGTATCCTCTCCGCTTGTCATACATTCGTCTAACCAATGAATCTTCGTGATAATGGATTTCAATATCAAGGTAGTGAACTGCTTGTTCATCTGAATCAGTTGATTCCAGTTCCAAGCCACTTGGATAGATGTCTTTAGCCCTTGTTGCGAAGTCCTCAAGGTTAAATGTAATAATGCTATCAATATATCGAAATATTTTACTGTGTACGGGCAGTTGGCTTGAGATGTAGTTTTTTTTTCGTATGTATGTAAGTTAGATATCTTACGGAAATATTGGAGCCTCTCAGATCGTTCATAGCAATAGAGATATTCTGCAATTTTAGCAAGATATTTCCGTTTCACAGCATTTTGTTTAAAGTTATTTTTTTTATTTCTTTTTGGTAGGTTAATATCTTATCCGTATTATGGTATCAAAAATCCCCCCCCCCCCCTTTTTTTTGTCATTTTTTCTTGCCTGCTGTAACCAATTCAACAGTTGGAAATTCTGTTTCGCAATTTATTTTCTCTGCTATTTTTTTTTTTTTTTTCAGATAACGTGCTTTTTTAAAACTTTACGTGTTCTACATTCTTTTAAACAGAGATTTATGTACTTGTTTTAACATTTCTACTATGATTGCTTTAACTACAATAGATTAATAGATTTTGGCATTTATTTGCTGCTGAAATTATTTTTTGAAGAAAGAGTGTAGCAAATCTTTCTGGAACAAATAAACTTGCATATTTTTTTACTCGTATTATTCTTTTTTTCTGTCAAAGGTTGGTTAAATTTCGTGTATCACTGTCTCTAAAAGATTCGTTAAAGCGCTAGTACAATGTATTGTGTATTACATCTAAATTGCACCTCAGTCCTCATTACTCTTATTGCATCGATCCTGCTTTCTCACCTTATTTCACAGCACGGTCAACCCTGGAAGCTCTTTGTTTAAAATTTGCCAACGGTAAGGTAATTCAGAAAAGAAAGCATATGTCTCTTGAAAAAATGCCGAAAAAGTTCACAATTTCTAGAGAAATTTTTTCGTCGTTATATACGACCAGATTAAAAGTATGAGCCGCTCAAAGTACATAAAATACTTAAATGTTTTAGGTCGAAAAATTATGTTTTCTCAGTCCATTGTGTTTTTCCTTCATTTTGGTCCTATTTTCATAGCGCTCGGCCACGCATATCACGCTGCTTTAAATCTTCAAGATTAAGAAAAAAAAAAAAAAAAAGTCAGGAATCTTATAGTTTGTACTTTGACCGCGGTACCCGACACTGAACAAAACAATTAAAACTGTTCTCTGATTTCTAGTCGTATCAGCGGAGGCCCAATTCTGATACTGCCGTGCAAATGTCAGCCTTTTCTGCCGATGCACCTTCGTCAGCATAGGTGCAGTGACCATACGTCTGCATCGGAGCCCCATACGCAGCAGGGATTGCTGAACTGTCATTTTAGACACACTTCCGGTAGCCCCTGGCTCATTCGCCCAGTGAGTTGCTCCACTGTAGCATTGATGTGAGAGGTGAACGTCGGCTGCGAAGGTGCGCTGGCCGAAATGCGGCCTCACGCACCTTCGCAGCCGACGTTCACCTCTCACATCAATGGCCCGTGGTGCTCCGCAGTTTCCACGTCGCTTATTCGCGATGATGCCATTTCTCCAATCACGATACCCTTTAACCACAGCAGCACTTCACAAACTGCGCTGTTTCAGAAATACTGCCACCCTTGGCCCGAAAGCCGATAATCATCCCTTTTTGCAAATCTGATAAATCGCTCCTTTTATCAATGACAGCAACGAGTGATATGTTTTCGGAATGCCTATAGCACACCTTATGTATATACATACCCTCCAAGCCAGCTCCGCCGCACGGGGATAACTGGTTTTCCAGTTATTTGGGGATCGGCGCCCCCACGGCCCGAGCTAACCTTGTGACGGTTTCTCATGCCTCTGCGGCTTTAACGATTACATAACCGAAGGAACAGCTGTTCATCCAGCTGATGGGGGATGGCGTCCCCACGGCCCGAGCCGATTTTCTCTTATCATTTTGCTTTTTCGTCTTTAGTTTATTTATTGACATGCACCCGCCTCAGTTGTAGGCTGCTGAGGTTGTGATGAGGCGCCAGCTCCGGGTTTTGTTCCTCGTTCCTTTCCCTGTCTTTTCTCTTTTATGTTACATTTTCTGTTTTTCCGGAGCTGGTTAGCTTAGACCTACCTGCACGTTTGCCGTGTGCGGTGACCCGTACAGGTGGAAATGGAGATGCTGGAGGCTGAGGTATCTGGGGGCCGGGTTGTAGTGTCTCCAGATGCCAACACTCCTCTTTGCCCTCTGCTTCATCCTAAACGGGAGGCTGGGAGCTAACCCACTCCTAGTCAGGAAGTCTGTGGCCGAGTGGCGTCCAGACTTCTAGCGGCTTGTCGTTCTGTTCGGCTAGGTGAGTTTGGGGGTAGGGTGGGCATGCCAAAGAGGTGTTCTCCGGGCACAGGAAAGTCTGGGTGCACGCCGAGCGTGTGTCTGCCCTACCAACTTGCTATATCCGCTGACTATCCCTAGAGCCGTGTCCTGCGTCCTCTTGGGCTTGCGGACCTCCGGCTCTCCCTCGTTGGGCTCGGTAGTGGGTGGGGAGGTTGGCAGGCGAATCTTTTTTCTCCCTCATGGCAACACAAAGTGTTTCCCATGCTGTTAATCTGAAGCGCCGTGTGGAGGAAGGGACACCCTCCACTAAGAAACTACTAACTACAAACTGCAATGCTCTGTTTCTTCTCATTCATTCAGTTGATCCTGCTCAGTCTCTCAGTTCGAAGAGTCCTTTCTGGATTAATAAGGCTCTTCAGGCCGTTGCGGGCTCTCCAAAGAGTGTTAAGAAGCTCCCATCAGGGGATCTTCTTATGGAGACATCTCATCCACGTCACAGTGCCACCTTGCTGGAGACGACCGTTCTGCTGGACATTCCTGTACAGATCTCGCCCCATGGATACCTCAATTCCTCTCGCGGTGTCATCAACTCCCGCGACCTGCTCGAGTGCAGTGAAGAGGAATTGTTGGAAGAACTTGGGGACCTACATGTCACTGGGGTTCGGCGTATCCTTTTCAGGCGAGATGGGAAGTCTATTCCCTCCCGGAACATCGTCCTGACCTTTGACTCACCTACCCTGCCAACTTCCATCAAGGCGGGGTACTTGCGCCTAGATGTTCGGCCATACGTACCGAACCCCTTGAGATGTTTCAAGTGCCAGAATTACGGTCACTCCCAGCAGTCTTGCCGTAATGTAGCACAGTTTAGGCGCTGTGGTTCCACTGAACACTCTTTGGCGGACTGCTCCGCTGAGGCGGATCACTGTGTGAATTGTGAGGGTTCCCACTCTGCGTCTTCTAAGCAGTGTCCCAAGTGGATCGAGGAGCAGGCTATCCAACGCCTGAAGACCACTGAACATCTGTCATACCCTGAGGCCAGGCGGCGGATAGCTCCTCTTCCACCCGGCCGGCGCTCCTATGCCTCGGTTGTGGTGCAGAAGACTACTGTTGCGGTCCAGACGGAGGTGACCATCCCGGCGCGTTGTCCTTATGATTTTGAGGACATCGTCGCTGCTGGGCTGGAAGCACTGAAGTCTCGCCGCATTGCATCCAAGGCGACATCTGCATCGTCGCCTAAACCTTCTTCTACGCCGAAAACATCTTCGGCCATCACAGGGACCCAGGTCCAGGGCACTGCAAAGAAGAAGCCGGAAAAGGTGAAACCCGGCTCATCCTCCCCGAAACAGAGCAGGCAAAAACCACCTCTCAACACAGGGGGTAAACACAGCCCTGTGTTACCTCCAGACACTGCCGATGGAGTGGAGGTGACGGACGACATGGGGACTTTCTAGTCGTCTGTCTTCATTCTTTCATTTCATTTTTTCATTATGGCCACGCTCATTCAGTATAATTGCCGAGGTCTGCGTTCACGCATTGATGATTTAAAAGGCTTACTGTCTTCGCACACCTGTGTGCGTGTGTCTTCAGGAGACAAAGCTTCGCACGACGGACACTCCTTCGCTGCGGAGACATTCCCTTTTCCGCAAAGATCACCTGGACGGCGTTATCGCCTGCGGAGGAGTGGCCGTCGTTGTTACTCATGGTATTCCTGTCACTGCAGTTGCCCTTCGGACGACTTTGCAGGCAGTGGCAGTGAGACTATCTGTGAACACACTGTTCACAATGTGTTCCATCTACATACCACCAGATGAAGCTGTAAGCCTTTCGGATCTGGAAGATTTAGTTGACCAGCTGCCGCCTCCTTTCTTCATCTTAGGAGATTTCAATGCACACAATCCGTTGTGGGGTTCTACCACTCGAGACTCCAGGGGCCGTGTTGTTGAGTCCCTTCTCTCCAACACGTCCCTCTGTCTCCACAACACCGGGGCAGTCACTTATTTTCGTGAACCCACCCGCTCGTACTCAGCCATTGATCTGTCCTTGAGTTCGCCATCGTTATATCCTGACTGGTCCTGGAGCGTGTCTGATGATCCCCTTGGCAGTGATCACTTTCCCATCTTTCTCCGTCTAGCAGGTGACGGGTACTGTCATCCTACTCGCCCTGCTAGATGGGCTATCGATCGAGCCAAGTGGGACTCATTCACGGCTTCATCGACCATTACTCCAGACATGGTGACCTCGGGTACGATCGATGAAGCTGTTGCGGCGGTAACGGATTGTATTGTGCAAGCGGCAGAACTTACCATCCCCAGGACGTCGACTAAACTTCCACGTTGCCCGCGACCTTGGTGGAATTCCACTTGCAAGGCAGCTCGTCAGGCCCAACATCGGGCTTGGGGTAGGTTTCGTCGGTACCCCACCGACGCGAACCTACTTGCTTTCAAGAAAGCCAAATCTTACGCGCGTTTGGTACGTCGTCGTAGCCAACGGGAATCTTGGATACGCTACGTATCCGGGATTAACACCACTACCAGCTCTAAGATCGTTTGGGACAGGATCCGCAAGATTCGGGGTAAGTACCCTTCTGGGAAAATCTCCATTCTTGAGAATGGTGGAGGAACGGTTGCTGACGCTCAGGGTATTGCTGACTGTCTGGGCGCCGCATTTTCTTCGGTGTCGAGCAGCCGCAATTACCCTGCTTCGTTCCGGCAGTTACAGCCGCGGCTTGAGCGGTCCAAGGTTTCCTTTGGACCGTTTTCCGCTGCCGATTATAACAGCCTGCTGAATTGTGGTCGAACTGAAGATTGCTCTGAATCGGTCCGGCCGAACATCTGTCGGACCGGATAACATCCATTATGAAATGCTGAAGCACCTTTCTCCGTCCTCTCTTGAATGTCTGCTGGTCCTGTTTAACAGGATCTGGCACGAGAGTGACTTTCCCGAATCTTGGCGCACTGCCATTGTCGTTCCTGTTCTCAAACCTGGTAAAGATCCCGCTAACCCGTTGAACTACCGACCAATTGCTATGACGAGCTGCCTTTGCAAAGTCCTAAAGCGCATCATCAATTTTCGTTTGGTTTTTTATTTGGAATCACGTCACTATCTTCCACCTCATCAGAGTGGATTTCGGAAATTCCGTTCCACCTCAGATCATCATCTTCGCCTTGAGACATCTGTCAGGGAGGCGTTTGTCCGGCGTCAGCACAGGGTCTCCGTGTTCTTCTACATGGAAAAAGCTTACGATCGAACCTGGAGATACGGCATTCTCCGTGATCTGCGTGACTGCGGATTGCGGGGAAATTTGCCTACCTTCATTGCCGGATTTCTCCAGAACCGGATGTTCCGTGTGCGCGTCGGATCGACCTTCTCTGCGTTATACCCACAAGAGCAGAGTGTCCCTCAAGGCTCCATTCTTTCTGTGACATTGTTCATCCTTCGTGTTAATCATATTTTCGCTCTACTTCCTCCGACGGTTCGTGGCTCCATGTACGTGGATGATTTCCAGATCTCTTGCGCATCTGTCAACATGCGCACCATTGAGAGGCAGCTGTAGTCGGCCATTACTAAGATCTCTATCTGGGCTTCCCATAATGGATTTGGCTTCTCGACGCAGAAGACCGTTTGCGTGCATTTTTGCCGCAAACGGGGTCTTCACCCAGACCCCAGCCTCCGTCTGGGGTGTTCTACCATCCTTGTGGTGTCAGAAGTCAAGTTCCTTGGGCTAACTTTTGACCGAGCACTCACCTTCCGACCTCACATCCAGTCTTTGAAGGTGAAGTGCACGAAGTCATTGAGTATCCTGAAGGTCCTCTCTCGAACATCTTGGGGGGCTGACAGGTGCTCAATGCTTCGCATTTACCATTCTCTGATTCGGTCAAAGTTAGACTTCGGTTGCATAACGTACGGTTCGGCACGTCCTTCCGTGTTGCGGCCTCTGGATCCTGTCCATCACCAGGCTCTGCGGCTATGCACTGGTGCTTTCCGTACCTCTCCCGTGCATAGCCTGTATGTCGAGGCCCATGAACGGCCGTTGTGCATCCGACGTAAGCAGCTGTCTCTTCAATTCTTCACCAAGTTGAAGTCTCTTCCTGATCATCCACTGCATGGTTCCATTTTCCAACCGCAATGTGTCCGCCTATTCTCACACCGGCCTTCCTGTGTTCCGACGTTTGGGATTCGGTTGTCGACCTTAGTGCGCGATGCTGGTCTAGACTTGTCAAGGATTGGTTTGACCCGGTTCTACAATGAACCGCCTTGGCAGCCGGTTCAAGCAACGGCTGACCTTTCCCTTTGTGTGTAGCCAAAGTCTTCCACTCCTGCTCTGGTGTACCAGCAGCTCTTTGCCGAGAAACAGTATCTCTTCCCGGATTTCGTGCCTGTATTTACTGACGGGTCGAAATCCGGTGAGGTTGTTGGATCCGCTTTCGTATGTGGCGATGCCTCCCATGCTGAGAGGCTTCCGCCTGAATCCACTGTCTTTTCGGCAGAGATGCGTGCGGTACACCTCGCTTTGTGTCACATACAGTCTAGATCTCATCGTCGCGCTATGATTTGTTCCGATTCCCAGTCCGTCATCCAAGTCCTACCTTCTCCAGAGGACACGGACTCACCGGTCATCCGTGATGTCCGTCGTCTTCTTGGAACTTTGGAGGGTTCTGAATTCCTGGTCCGATTCTGTTGGGTTCCTGGCCATGTTGGGATCCGGGGTAAGGAGCTGGCAGATCTATCCTGCCAGGTCTGTTTCCTCCATGTCGCCAGCTCGGCTGCCACTGTCTTTCCGAGATTATCGGCCATTGATCCGGAAATTTGTTATGGATGAGTGGCAGTCCCTGTGTTCTCAGCAGGGCAGCAATAAACTCTATGCCACACAAACCACAGATCGGACTATGGAAGTCTAGTTTGCGGAAGAACCGTCGTGAGGAAGTTGTTCTTGCGCGTCTCCGCATTGGGCTCTGTCGTTTAACTCACCGCTTTTTGCTGTGTGGCGACAGTGCCCCGATGTGTGAGGCGTGCCACTGTCGTCTCACCGTCCTTCATGTTTTGTGTACTTGTGTTCGTTTTTGTGATCATCGTTTTCGTTATTTTCATTCTCATTTGTTGGACGAAGGAGCAGCTACGCTGCAGACTCTCATTGGTGAGGACTGCGATCTGACCGCAGTGTTCTCATTTTTTAAAGAAATTGACTTTTTTAAACTCCTCTAGTTTTACCGCTTTCATTTCCATCTTTCACTTTTACCGTTTCATCCTGTTTTTACCCTTGTGTACGTGTTTTATTGATTTTGTTCTATTTTGATGTCTTTTGTTTGGCGCTCTTTGGCCACCCATGGCCCTTGCGCCATTAAAATCAACTAACCAACCAACCAAGCAAGCTCACGACACGCGCCTTCATTCATTGGCTACGCACTGTTGACGTCAAAAGTAGGAGGTGGTCACAATAATGTGAATCAACTGTGTATATATTAATCTTTTTATGGTGTCTTCCATTGACTTCTGATCTCCCGAGAGTGTTTTTCCATTTTTCTGTATCTAAGCAACATTCTTCCATCAGGCGATTTTGACTATGCTCTCTTTATTCCATCACTCTATGTTCACGTTCTTCTAAGTCTACCTCTATTTTTTCGTTTGTTTGATTTTAATTCCATGGCAGTTTTGGGCAGTCTTTATTGGTCATTCTTTTTACATGACCAAACGAACACAATTGTCTCTTCTGTATGCCTTCTAAAATTGTTTCTTTCGCTTCCATCAATTCTTTAATCCTTTCATTCGTTATTTTCTGTCTTCTTGACACTCTACATGTTCTTCTTAAACCATTCATCTCTACATCTGTTATTTTCTTTCTGTCCCCTTCTGTTAATTACCAGGTCTCGGCAAGAACTTACCCGGGGGTGGGGGGAATGCAACAAGCGTACCACACTCTGAAAGCGAGGAATCCGATCTAAGAAAATTTCAAAACCGATTAACGATTGAAGACTTTCAGCAAAAATATTACGTTTTATGGATTTGAGGTGTGCACCAGTGCTGAGTTCGGGCTCAATTTTAAGAGCCCGATCCCGAAGTACACTATGTTGACAAAAGTCACCGGACACCTAGAAGAGAAACACAACATATCATTTATTGACATACATTAGTACGGTGTCGGTCCACCTTTGGCCTTAATGCATGCACTGACCTTTCGAGACATGCTTTCGACAAGGTTTTGGAACAATACTGCGATAGGTATGCGCTTCCATTCAGTACATAATGCTGCCACTAACTGTTCTTAGTAGTAGACCTTATTTCCCAAACATCTTATGCGGCTCTCCAATTCATCCCAATGGTGCTCTATGGGATTAAGATCAGGGCTCTGTGCTGGCCAGTCCACACACGATACAGAATTATCATCAAACCACGCCATAACAGTCCTTGCTTTATGGCTCGGTGCATTATCCTGCTGGTACCAACAAGGTTCGGCTCCATAGTATTGCCACAGAGTTGGTAGGGCATAATTGCCCAGAATATCCAGGCAGACGTGCTGGTTAATAGGTTTGTCCAAGATATCCCAATTGCCGGGACCATACCACGAAAAACACCCCCACACGAGTACACTGCCAGCTTCAAACTTGACCGTAGGAACAGTACACTGCGGTAAATAGCGTTCTCCCGGCTGCCGTTATACCCACACACGGCCATCAGACTGATGGATCAAGTATCTGGATTCATCAGTCCATATGACTCGTTTCCATTGATCTACGGTCCATGATAAATGTTCTTTACACCATGCTAAACGACGAGTAGCATTCCGAGTGGAGATGAAATGCTTATGAGCAGCCGCACGACCACGGTAGCTCGTGGAATGAAGTTCTCTGCGAATGGTATGTGTACATACCGAAGTTCCAGCATTGTTACTCACCTGTACACTGAGGTCTTGTGCAATACTCCGTCGATTAGCTGTAACGACTTTCCTGAGCCTTCGACGTCTTATATCACTGATTTTCTTTGTTCTGCCGGTACGTTTTGCTGCTTCGGGCACGCCATGTGTCTTCCACTTATTCAGTACATCCAAAACAGTTGACTTGGGTATGTTTAAACGCCTCTCGGTTTCTCTTATGGACAACCCACTAATATAACACCCAACAATCTTTCCTTTAAGTCAGTTCTCTACAGCCGCGACATTTTCACTCAGCCTCACAGTGCGATATGATCACGGTCAGCTGCATGCTTGTTTTTATACCGTTTGCAGCTGTACCGCGCATTTTAACAAAGCAGCGGATCCGTTCATTTGCTTTTGAAGGGATGTCCGGTGACTTTTGTCAATATAGTGTATGTCAGACTGGGCCCGAATTTTCTATTGCAAGATAGACCCCGGTCTATCTTTCTATCTTGCAATAGGCATTAAAATATAATAATATCCTCTTCCAGACTTCCAACACTCTCCTTCCCCTGAAGTTAACCGACGTCTTTCTGAACTGCGGAGTGAAGGGATCTCTATCTATTTTTATATTATAGTCGTACGATTTTTTTGACATTCCTCTCCTCCTGAAGTGCTTCGGCAGGGCGGTATCCGCATTTCAGTTTCACCGAACATTTGATCGAGCTTCTGGCCCGATTCGTTGCTACAGTGGCGGTGAGGAAGTTCAAAGTACTTTTTACATATTTGAGATTGTTTATACCTAAGTGTGAAAGAAGAAATGCTTTTATGTTTGTAACATAAGTAGGTAGCTCAGATGTAAACTTCATCTGTGGAAAGAATTCCTACGAGAAAAATAGGCTGCGTTTCTCCCTAACGCTCTGACGTCATCAGTACTTGCAGAGCCGTCTGCTGTTATCCGGTGGCTAAAATTGGAAATAAGCTCACCACTATCGCACGATACGTAAAATCAAGGAGAAATACCGGAAAATAAAATAAAGTTAGTACGGCAAACGACTTTATCTGTGACAACACGTACGTGCTCGAACAACTGTCTGCGATATTTGTTCTTCTACGTAGGTGTTACGTCGTGTTTTATTTCATTTCCTTCGCATTGCAGAGTAATTTCATAAAAAAGGAATCAACGTTATTTAAAAAAAATTCTGTCACAGCTTTTTCACGGGCTGTGGGCTAGTTCCTACGTGAAACGGCATGTCTGTCTGTGTTACATGCAGTTTACTCCTGAGGTAGTTCAGTTCAGTAGAACAGCATTGTTTCTTCAGACGGAAGCGCCTTGCGTTACTTGCAATGAGTGGCAGAGAACAGATGAGCTGGAAACAAACTGGGCCGAACTTTCCAAATTAAGACCCTTGCAGACCTCTTATTATGGGCCATCATCATGAACCATTATCAATCCACTGCTGGATGGTCTCCCCAAGTTTCTTCAACAACGGTCTATCTCGCTCCAGTATCCTCCATTTCACTCCCCCATGCTTTTGAATTTCATCCACCCATCTCCCATGTGGTCTTCTTTTTGGTCTTTTTCTGTCCTTTGGCATCCAGTCTAAAATTTCTGTTGTCCATCGGTGGTCCGTTCTCTGGCAACATGTCCAGCCCACTGCCATTTCAGGGATTTTACTCTGATCATGATGTCTTCCACCCTTATCATTTTCTTTATCCACAAGTTCATAATCTTATTTTTCCTATAGTTACACCAAGCTTCTTTCAGTTGTCTGCACCCTTTAAATGTCTGTTTTAATTAAGTTTCACGTCTCTGCCCCATATGTAAGAACTGAAAGGGTGCATTGATTAAACATTTTTCTTTTAAGACATTCACTGAAGTGCCAGAAAAACTGGTACAGACGTGCTTATGCAAAATACATAGCAACGTCACCTATGCACGTACTCGGTTGCGTCCGCCAGTGCGTATGTAAAGCGATAGACATCCTTGCCAGCTGTCAGAGCTGTTTTCGGCATGAGAATGACATGTAATAAGGATTTAAGCGATTTTCAACGCGGTGTCATAGTTGGCGCTCGTGAGATGGACCATAGTATTTCGGATGTAGAAACGAAGTTCGGATTCTCACGGACGACCATTGCAAGGGTGTAACCGTGACTACAAGAATTCCGGCAAAACCTCCAACCTACGATACCAGTGTGGCCGTAAAAAGACTTTGGGTGAACGTGACCATCGTCGGTTGTCAAGAATCGTTTCACGCGATAGGCCTGCAACACTCTCGCATGTACCATCGGAATTCAATGCTGGAACCTCAACAAGCACCAGCGTCCGGACTGTGCAACGTACCCTGCACGATGTGGGCTTTGGGAGCCGACGCCCAACTCGAGTCCCTTTGATGGGTGCACGACACAGAGCTATGCGCCTCGCTTGGGCACGGCAACACCGCCACTGGACACTTGATGACTGGAAACGAGTAGCCTGGTCTGACGAGTCGCGTTTCCAACTGTATCGGGCAGATGAAAGGATTCGTGTGTGGCGCAAACCCCATGAAGCCATGGATCCCGCCTGTCAACAGGGAACTGTACCGGCTGGTGGGGAGTCCGTAATGGTATGGGGTGTGTTTAGCTGGACCTCACTGGGACCCCTGGTACGTCTACAAACGTTTGTGACGACTGACGGGTACAGCCGTTCATGTCCTGCATTCATGCTGATGGGTTGGGCTTGTTCCAAAAGGACAATGCACCTCCACACAAGTGTCGGGACACTACAATATGTTTAGAGGTGCATTCATCTGAGTTTGGTGTGTTGCCATTCCCACCCAAGTCCCCAGATCTGAACGTGATAAAACACATTTGGGATGCCATGCAACGCGCTATCGAACACAGGAATGCACTCGAATTGTGGAACGCTCTGCAGGAAGTATGGTGTGCATTGCCTACAGCATATTTCCAGAAGCTAGTGGAGTCCATGCCTCGTCGTATTTCTACAGTACTGCGCTCCCATGGGGGACCTACCAACTATTAGACTGGTGTACCAGTTTTTCTGGCACTTCAGTGTAATTGCATATTGCTCGTAAAAATTGTGCTGTTTATTCCGAAAGCTCTCCAGCAAAGTTTTATACGCCGATTACTCTAATCAGCAAGTTCCTGGATCATACTCTGCAGTTCTGAAGGGGCAGTTGCAAAAATAACTACGTCATCAGCACAACGAATGTGAGTTAAATAATCACCATTAATTTTTATCCCTTTGTTTTCCCAGTTCAGTGATTGAAAGGCATTTTGCAATGTGGCATTAAAGAGTTTGGGAGTTATGATTACACTTGGTCTCACTGCCTATCTAATTTTTATTGGTGCTATATCTTCAAATAACCGAACCTTTGCACTTGCATTTTCATATATGTTACTAATAATACTATTGTATGCACTTTCAATACCGCTGGATTTGAAAGCCATTGTAACTGCTGATTTTCACGGAATCAAAGGTCTTTTCATAAATCGATAAAAACCACACATAATGGAAGTTCATGTTTCCTCATTCTTGCAATTAGTTCTCTCAGCACATGGATATGATCTATAGTGCTGTAGCCACTCCTGAATCCAGCTTGTTCTCTTGGTTGAGCCATGTCTAGTGTTACCTTCAAGCGATGTGAAAGAACTTTAGTGAAGATTTTATAAACCACTGATAGGAGGCTGATGGGCCTGTAGTTCCAGAGATCCTCAATGTCACTTTTTTTATGCAGCAGGATCATTGTAGCATTATTCCAATCTTCGGCAATCTTCCTTTCATTGAGACATCTAGTGAAAACTTGTGCAAATTTAGTTTCAATTTCTCCACTTGCTTCTAGTAGTATGTTCACTGTAATTCCAACTTCTCCTGCAGCCTTTCCCCGTTTCATGTTCTTAATTGCATGTGTAACTTCTGCCGGGAGGACTGGAGGGACTTTGGTGCTGTTGCTGTTTCCTTTCGTAATGTCTAGAGTAGATGTAGTATCTCTGCCATATAGTTTGGAGTAGAAATCTTTCACTATTGTCAATATTCCTCCTCTATTTCTTGTTACAAGGCCATCTTCTTTTCTCAGAGTCATAATCTGCTTTCTTCCCTTACTGAGATGCCCCTTTGATCTCTTCAGACTGTGGTTGTGTTGTGTTGCTTTTCTCACTAGTTCACAGTTGAATTTCCTTGTCTTCAATGATACTTTTTCGTACTTGCATAGCTCTATGTATTCCACTTTGGAAGTCACATCTTCATTTGTCTTCATCTGCCTTCTCTTTTACATCAGCATTTCTGCTTTCCTGATAGTTCTTCATTTGCACTTGTTCTTAGTGCCACTTATTTTTATTGCCGTTTCCATAGCAGCCTTGGTTACTTTTCTATTAACGTCAGATATGTCCATTTCTTCTGATGTTAGGTCTTCCACAGCGGAGAATCAGTTCCACAGTTCCAATTTGAAGGTATTGTGATGCATTTTAATGTTGGTCATGTCAATGCATTTTGTTTTATGAGCTTGTTACGTTCGAGTTCAGTGTTAGTATATTAAATTACTGATACGTATATATAACTGTTATGTCGCCCTGGTGGCGCAGTGGTCAAAGCACTGGCGTGATCATTCGTCCGAAAAGGGTCCAGGTTCGAATCCTATGAGGCATGGATGTTGTTTTTGTCTTACGGGACAGACTCACCCTCTCCTCCCAGGAAGCAGTGACCCTAAATTAGGGCGGGCAACTGCTTTATAGCCCATTGAGTTGCTCATGGTGGTCGTTAAACATCAATCAAAAATATACATATATAACTGTTATAGTAAGTTACTAATAATGTCGAGCATTGCATGCTTATATATGTACACATAAACACGCATTGCCCTACAAAACAGTATTAACGTCTTACCCCAATGCTATTTATATGCGGGAGGCACTGTTAAGCAATGACTGTACAGCTTTTCGCATCTGCCTCGCAGTTCGGACCTTTGGTATCATACCAAACGGTCCGAATGTAGCTGGCAGTCGCAGCTCGCAGCCCCTGTGATGTCCTCCACTGAATTAATTTCATTTTTACTTTCTCATAAAATCTGCGTGAATATGTCGGTAAATAATTGGATGATAGTGATCACGTGCCACACTTATCCATCCAACTAAAGAAAAACGAAATCCTTATGAATTATTAACACAGTAATTAGACATATCTGAATTGCGTGTATTTTACTGTTTCTCACGTAACATTAATCACGTCGTCCTGGAGCGGGAATCGAACCCGCATCTCCCGATTTCCGTTCAAGCATGCTAACCGTTACACCATCCAAGACGATGAAGTCCCAAATATCTGAGTGATAAGAACCAGAATAATCTCTGATTTCCGCCAGTCAGAGCAAATCCCGCTCCATTCGTGGCGTAGTTAAGTAAATCTCCAGTTGATCAGGTAAATAGTGTGGGAGAAATATTCTTCATATAATGACGTGGAAATACATCGAATTATTAACACAGCAATCAGACATCTCTGAACTGCGCGTAATTTACAGTTTCTCGTGTAACATTAGTGTCACAAAACTTTAATCACGTCAGAAAACTTGAGAAATACACGCAATTCAGAGATGTCTGACTGTTGTGTTAATAATTCAGATATATTTCCACGTATTATGTGAAGAATATTTCTTCCACACTATCTATCTACAACATCCTTATCCATCCACCTAAAGAAAAATCGTGGCCCGGTTGTTTTCCACAAAGTTCGAGGTTCTTCTTTAGTTGGACTGACTGTAAAATTGCGCCGACATTTCTTAATGTGAGCAATTGACATCACCTCAACATTTTAAGGAATACATTCGAATTTTAAGTGTACCAAAAACTGGTAAAAAAGTTTCAATTTTCCAATTTTATGCAGATCTTTTGCTTCCTGACTAGTAAGGGGGGGGGTCCGGTCTCTCTCTCTCTCTCTCTCTCTCTCTCTCTCTCTCTCTCTCTCTCTCTCTCTCTCTCTCTCTCTCTCTCACACACACACACACAGCGTTAGTGGATTTATTTATCAGTTCTAATGAATTTATCAACACATACGTTTAGCGTATCGTGCCGAAAAAAAAAAAAAAAAAAGTTAGTAAAATCATGCAATGCATTCCATCCACCTAAAGAAAAATCGTGGCCCGCTTTCCAACATACCAGAAATCATCAGAAATCATTACTCAAGTTATTAGAATAATGGCTGTGGAATAAATCTCGGTCCTGTGCCCTGACCCTTGATCCCATATCGATGATATTCAACAGGACTGGTTCGGTATACCTTCGAAATAACATGATTAAAGTTTTTGTCGCAATCGAAGCATTTTTACGTAAGTTATGATGCATAAGGGCTATGGAATAGATCCCGCTCCTGTGTCCTAACCTTTGACCCCCATTTCGCCCATTTTCAATAGAATTCGTCCCCAGGCAAGACCCTACAACATACTAACATTTCATCCAAATCGAAGCATTTTTACGTAAGTTATGGCGATGGAAGTGATTCCGCTTCTATGTCCTGACCTTTGACCCCATTTCTCCCATTTTCAATAAGGTTTGTCGCCAGGTGGTCCCCTACCACATACTAAAAGTTCATCGAAATCGAACCTTTTATACGTTAGTTATGACGCATAAAAGCAGTGGAATGAATCCCGCTCCTATGTACTGACCTTTGACCCCATTTCGTTCACTTTAAATAGGGTTCCTTCCCAGGTGATCCCCTACCAGATACTAAAATTTCATCGAAATCGAACGATTGTTACGCGAGTTATTCTGCGGACCGACATACGCACACAACGCGTGACGTAATGAGGCAGATGGGAATCGCGACCATCTGCTTGCCGCAAGTGTGACGTCATAAACTTTAATAGGATCCACACACAATGCGTGACGTAATGAGACAGATGGCGTGATCGCGCGCCAACATTCTCAAAGGCGAGATTATGACGTCATAAGATTTCTAAGCATTGGTAACATTAATGGAACAACGCCATCACTAAAACCGTTATAATTCGGGGTGGTTATTTAACCCACTAAACGAATTCGCCTAAAGTCGAGATCAAGCTAAATCGATTTCTAGTACCAGAAAACGGTAGGTTAACGACTTTCATCAAAATTCTTAGAGCCGTTTTCAAAATAAAATGTACATAGATACATACAAGAATTGCTACTTTAAGGTGGACGTCAAGTAATTTTGCTTCCTATACTTCCAATGGAAAAACTTCTGTACACATTTTCTTCACAATTAATGCATTCCCAAGAAGGAAAATTTGAACATCGATTAAAATATCTTCATTTTATAACTTGCAATACTTAATATTTTCCAAACCATAACCGTAATTATGCAATCCAACATTTTTTTGTCCACTGACGTCATCAAAGTACAGGTCGCGCCATCTTTTCTCTGGTTTCAACACCACCAAAGGAAAAGTCATTGATTTTTAATATAATTATGGTTATGTTTTAGAAAATATTAAGTTTTCCAAGTTATAATATGAAGTTATTTTAATCGATGTTCAAATTTTGATCCTTGGGAACACATTAATTGTGAAGGAAATGTTTACAAAACTTTTTCCATTGGAAGTGTAGGAAGCAAAATTACTTGACGTCCACCTTAATAATATGGGATAAGGGCAATGGAATGGATCGCAATCCTATGTCCTGACCTTTGACCACATTTCGTCCATTTTCAATAGGGTTCGTCCCCAGGTGGTTCCCTACTACATACTGAAATTTCATCGAAATCGAACCATTTTTACGCACGTTATGACGCATAAGGAAAATGGAATGCATCCCGATCTTATGTCCTGACCTTTGACCCCACTTCACTCATTTTGAATAGGGTTCGTCCCCAGGCGGTCTCCTACCACATAGTAAACTTTCATTGAAATCGAACCATATTTACGCAAGTTATGACACATAAAGGCAATTGAATGATTCCGCTCCCACGTCGTGACCTTTGACCCCATTTGTCCCATTTTCAATAGGGTTCGTCCCCCGGTGGTCCCCTATCACATACTAAAATTTCATCGAAATCGAACCATTTTTACGCCAGTTATAGTGCGGACGGACGGACAAAGCTGGACCATATACGTTTCTTCAACCTACGGTTGAAAAGCGTAAAAAACGGAAGGAAAATCATCGTATTCTTTTTAGATTTTTGCTATTCATTTCCAGTTTTCCAACTGAAATTCATTTTCACGTGCTTTACGAAAGCAACACAGTTGAAAATTTTGCAGTCAGGAGAGTTCTGTAGTAATGTGAGTTTAATGCCCTTTCCTTTAATCAGTGCTCGCTGATGATGAAAAAGGCTGATAACAAAAGTTGCCTGATGAAAACGTGGAATAGTTGGCGCCAAAACATGTAGCTCTTGTTTCACGATCGAATTGCCGCGTGATGTGACCTTTCTTATCCTTCGAAGCAGAAATCTTCAGGAGAAACGAAGATTTTTGACCGTGAAATGCCCTGAGCCACAAAGAGACCTGCAAACACAGTTTTCCCTGTCCATCACCGGATAAGATAAAATAATCGTTCATGTTGTCAGTGAGTCGATGCTTAATCACGTCATGCACAATGTAAACATTATTTTCTAATGGGAATTTCTTTTTTTATCGTTTCCAGATAGTCTCACCTTTTGTTCAGAAAACTGTTTATTGTCTGGTGTATCTGACTTATAATTGCATTGAGAAAACTTTGATCTAGAGGGTGGGAAAGTTTACTGGGGGTGATGCCCTTCGTAAGATCAGATCAAAAGTGTAGTGTTCTTTTTCTTTCATTTTTTTTTTTAATCTTTCACACCCCCTCGTAAAAAGAAATGGCACAAAAATTCGTTTTTCTTTTCCTTTTTCCAGAAATGAGTTTCGGGTTTTTTCGTTTTCGTACAGAATTTTCTCCGAGTTATTAAAAACTTCGATTTTGACTTTTTCGGTCCCTGTACAGAAGTAACCAGGGCCGTATTAAGGAGGGGGGGGGTTAAAGCTATAGCCTAGGAATCCAGGAGGCGTACAAGCGTATGTTACTAGATTAAAGCCCGTCAATAATGATGAGGGAAAAAAAAATTATGATGCAGAAATTATTGAGTTCCACGTCAATAGATGGCGACGTTGGCCCACAGCTTTCTGAAAATTTTCCGAGCAGTCGGTTATGGATTTGATACGACGGGCTGTCTGTTTGCTATGTGTTTTGTAATGCCTTCAGTCCCTATTTCATCAACACTTCCTTGTACACAACATTTTTCGTGTGCACTGACTGTGAACCCTGTATCAATTTCCCCTGTTCTTTTCCGTGAACTATATTTATCTTGACTTCGTCAGATCGTCTTAACCCTTGACGTTACCTAAACACTGGTTCAGGTAGTGAACCAAAATTCCTGATGTAAAGTTTTCGTATCTCTATAAATAGTTGACCGTGTGACGTAACGCATCTCTGACGTCATGTGAGAATGATTTGGATTAGATGACGTCACACCAGCAGCTGTGTTATTTGTTGCTATGACAACAAAACAAAGTGATTTACGCGTGGACTGTGCGGGTGTAGGTGATGACGTCACTTACACGAAAACACGAAAAAGCTAAGCGTGACGTCAGAAACATTTGTTTCTCGGTTGTTGCTATGACAACTTAAAAAGTGGCACGGAGGAGGAGGGCTCTAGCAAATTATATATTAAGATATAGAAAGAGAAGTGCAAGAGTTTTAGTTCTGTCTCGTATGATTTCCAGTCGATCTCAAACAGCGGCTAGAAGATGAACAGATTTCAAGGCAGTGACTCACTAAGGGTAAACGTTTCATGCCGCTGTGTACAGCGGGGTCGGTGAGACAGTATCAGCTTTTTCACTACCATGCACCCAGACTTTTCTATTTGCACTTGGAACCGTTAATGGGCAAAATGTACTGTGACTTCACATTGCATTAAAAAAAAAAAAAAAAAAACTGCATGGAGAAAAGTATTCAATGCTAAATTAATAAAAACGCGTGTAGCCGCCCTAATACGTTTGTTTGTAAGCTTTATATAAATATTAATATGTAGTGCATGTTGCCCGTCCTATGACGGAGTGAAATTTTTAATTGAAGCAGATTGAAAACAAATCAAATAGACGCCGGATTTTCTCTAAGGAAATATAGGAAACACGGTTGGTTACGTTCTGATGAGACCACGTAACGCCGAAACCGCGTGTATTCAAAACCAATAATAAAACTACATACAATAAATCACTTCACACGCTTTTTTTCATTATATGTGTACGGTATTATTCGCTTACATATATCTATTACAGTATAATGTGTATTTTACAAAAAACAATGTATACGTACTTCTGTAACAGTTACAGTTAAAATATGAGATAGCATGATGCAAATCCTTATGCATACCTACCTAATTGTTGCCTTCACTACGTAACACCACTGCGGGGTCGTCAACGCTGAGGTCCAAAGGTGACGCATTAGGTGCAGTAGTTAGAGACTCTGGGCGTGGCAAAGGTGAGCCAGTAAAAGGAGTTTTTTTTTTTTTCTGGAAAAACATCGTTATCTGCAGCTGTTGCCGCTGCGCCTTTAGCTGCTGAAAAATCTCATAAAACGGCACTAAATAGTCCACAATACTTCTGTTTATTTTAAGGCTACGTTTTATAGAGGGATCATAGTTAGAAATTAAATCTTTCAAGTGCTGTGCTGCTTGGAAAATTCCGGCAGTCTTGTGCAGATTACCGCTAGCAGTTTCATCTTGTTCGTCGGCATCATCATGATCGTCCGAGGAAGTTTTCACAAGTTCTTCTAACTCTTCATTTGTCAACGGTTCTTGATGTCCAATCAAATCTGTTATTTCTTCCTCCAGAATATCGACGAAGCCTTTACCCCCTCCCAATCTGCTTGGCGGGTGAAGGCTTCGTCGATATTCTGATAAGGAGTGCTTCATCGATATTCTGATAAGGAGTGCTTCATCGATATTCTGATAAGGAGTGCTTCATCGATATTCTGATGGGGTATTACTCAGATGGGGAGTGAAGCTTTCACTCTCCATCTGAGTAATATGTTTTGCTTCCTTTTTTGATGGTAGGAAAACCTTTAAAATCATTGACACAGTTACACCACATTGGCCGCCAGCACGCATTGATTGATTCTATCGTATCATTTCCCATGTGATATGAATCTAGTAGTGGGGCTGACCGCGTATAATTGAATCCGCGTAAAAGGTAGTAGTAAAAATTCATTCATGTTAGAACGGAAAATTATGTACTATTTATTTCCGTTTTGCAAAAGACCTCGCGATAAATAACATTCTGTGTAAAATATTTGTTGTTTAACAATTGTAGATAAGAGCGTTTAGATAGATCGATATTTCGCAAAAATGTGTAATATAATCAGCACTAAACTCGGAAAGTTGTTTTCGTGTAAACTTCCTTAATAACTTTTACTTTGATTTTTCGCGTTTAATGACTTTTTCTCCGGCACACTTGTTATTTATTCCCTTCACGGCTTGTCCTATTCGACGGTTAGTTTGAAATTTCATACCGTAGTGTTTTCTACAAAATAAGGCGACATCTGGTGTTACAAATCGAAACTATCTAAATTCTCGACAATGTGCTGTTGGGCCGACATCTGCTTTTAGATGCCATTTTGCTCACTTTGACACCTCAAGATTTCAGTTTTTGTTGAAGGTTAGAGCGTTTCGATAGATCGATATTTTGCAAAAGGTATAATATAATCAGCACTGAACTCGGAAAGTTAGTTAAATTAAAAAAGTAAAAAAAAATAATAATAATGCCTACAAATTAATATTCGAATTGTGCTGAATTAAATTAATATAGAAGAGCATTTTGTCGTGATATTAAGAATTCAATTCAAATTTTGTAGATCGGATAAATAGAACTCGAGTCGCATAGATAATCCAATGTTTTTAAATTAGCCCGCTATCACCTTGACATCTAAAAGTGATCGCGTGCTGTTATATAGCAGGCACTCACTTTGACAGCTCGAGAGCACACACGAATTAATCGATACGTGATGGCGCAACAATGCAGACGTTGCTGTGACGTCAAGCGTTCCAGACAGACACAGAGAGAGAGAGAGAGAGAGAGAGATCTGGGTGTTTATATGTATAATTCCAAGACAAAATCTGTGAATCCTAAGCTTTTAACTCTTGTTCTTGTGAGAACAGTGGAAAATACAGTGACTTTTTATGAAAACTCTGCAGGTAATTTATTAGTTTGAAGAACGCACTACGTATTAATTGTCACAATCATATTGCTGCAGTTTCGTGTTTTAACGGACTTCGTAATGATTCTTCGTCATAAGTTCTTTGTGGACCCACTCAAATGTCTTAGCCTTGGTAGTCTACTCCGATGTCCTAGCCTGGGGGCTCACTAAGGCCTTAATCCGGCTCTGGAAGTAACTTATGTCCCTACTTTTTTAAATGCCTAAATCCGTCAGGCGCATTGCAGAGCTTTCCCTGACGAAAAGAAGGAATCCTTCCCTTTGCCCGAGGTGGGGATCGAACCTGCAATGGCTTACACCGCAGTAAGGAGCTCTACTGACTGAGCTAGAAAGATGCCACCAGATCAAGTTCTCCGTAGAAATAAAGAGAGCTGGAAGCGCTCGAAGATGAAATGTTTTACGCTATGAATGCGGGTTAAGCAGTCATTTTATTATGCCATCCTGGTTGCGCAATGGTCTAGGCGCTGACTTCTGACCATTAGTCCGAGATAGGTCCGTGTTCAAATCTCGTGAGGCATGGATGTTGTGTTTGTTTTACGGCACTGGCTCTCTCTTTCTCCCTGGAACCAGTGATCCTTAAATTACGGACAGGCGACTGCTTATAGAACATTGAGTTGCTCATGGTGGTCGTTAAACCCCCAAACAAACAAACAAACAAACAAGTACTTATTTTATTTTTGTTGTAGCTTATTATTTTTCTGAATAGATTTATAATAATATATTTTTTTCCATGCGAGGACTTATCACAAATTATATTTTTTTCCAGTCTTGATTTTTCAAGGCAACAGAATGTTTTGAAAAATCACGAAGTCTATGAATTTCGACCTTTAGGCACCCAGCGAGAAATCTTTGCATTATTTAAAGAGGATAATGCTCCCCATCTTTACTGTAGCGAATGGCATACAGTAGAGAAAAAAATTCTCAATAGGGTTTTTAGAAGCAGAGATAAAGCTGCAAACTGAAGTACATAAACACCATCTACAGACAGAACTGTGAACTGCAAAATTCCTCATATACTAGCCTAAAGGTAAATAAATGGCATCTGGTGTTCAATTTTTTTTTAATCGCACATGTAGTGGCAGAGATATTGAGAAAAACAGATTACTCATTTTTTGAGAAGAAACTATTAACTATGCATACGAAGTTTGCATAGTTAGTAGTATCTGACAGAAGGAAGAAGTTTTTCAATCGGGTTATTAGCCCCTCAGATATTGCTGTAAACGGAAACGTGAACTTACGCTCTCTGGTAGCAGACTTGTGTGTTAAGAAAACTTTGACATTATATGAAAACATTTCGCAGCGGAAACGCTATCTGACAAAGAAAAAAATTTTGAAATCTTTCTCTTAGAAGCAGAGATATTGACCAAAATAAGATGTACATCTACGCCATTTGGCGGAGAAACCGTGCATTATTTTAAGAAGAAAATATTCCGAAAATGTTTATCGATGTGAGTGCACGAACGAATTTTTCAGTCGAGATTTTAGAAGCTCAGATTTTGCTTCAAATACATCAGAAGCAGAAATTAGTCATTACGCCCCCTGCTGCCCAAACCATTCTTCACCAAAAATTAGAAATTATATGCAAAAGATTTTCCATCAGGAGCTGTATCCACTACAGAAAAAAAAATTCAAATCGGAGTTTTAAAAACAGAGTTATTGGGGAAAACGTAATTTAACTTAACGTTCACTCTTAGAACTTACCCAAACGAGCAACTGAGGGTAACGCAAGATGGCGGCCAATCAACTCAGCTGGCTTCACCCGTGAGAGCAAGCAAGTATGCAGCATTTTCTTGTAGGACTCCCGTCCACAGTGAGTAGATTTTAGGTCCCAGCCTCCTGCAGCGAGTTCGTTTTTTGGGCAGGACACTGAAACGGAAGGAATGAGAGCAAGTCTAGCGACTTTGACAGAACAGTTTGTAGTGAGCTTAGAGCACAGTAGATGGCGCCACCGGACATCTCCTGAAATTCTCTCACCCCTCTATGTGCAACATCGTACATCTACGATGTTGCACATAGAGGGGTGAGAGAATTTCAGGGGGATAGGAAAAGATACCCATTTAACCAGTGGGTCCGACCTGGGGGCCGTCACTTAACGTGCTCGTCCGATGCACGGCGAATATTCAGTGATTGCTAGCAAGTCACACCACCTCCGCAAGATTAGCTCAGGATCGAACCTGAGGACCTTGCATTGGTAGTCTGAACTGCTAACCACTCAGCCATTCGCGGCTTTGCACCCGTGAGAACACATGCTCCCTCCCCTTATTCTATCCTCCTTGGGCTTGGCCATCGTTTTTGTGACGTCACGCTAAGCGACGGAGTTGTGCACCAAGAAGGTTACAGCACTATACGTTTCTGGGCATTCAATCGTACTTAATGCTTGAAGAAACAGCTTATAAAGTCCATATTTTAGTTTTCTGCAAATTATTGTGTGACACAGCAGTTCTACCGAAATTTGAAAATAAAAAAAAAAGAAAGAAAGAAAATTGCATTTGTTTTTACGTCTCTCATGAATTGCGCTTTCTCGCTGTTTCTGTTCTGTACGAGTATAAACGGCTACACCAAAAAAATTATGTTAATGCAGTTTTAAACAGACGCAGAAAATAACTGAAACGCAATCTGTTAGTACGTTGACGTGCTGTTACATTGCAATTAGCGTCTATAAAAGAAAAACTGGCGAGAAATCAATAAAACAGCATCCAAAATTGCGTTTTTGGACCCTAACTTTTTCTGATCAAATAACATTGTTATCATCCAAAAAAAATAATAAATTTGAAAAGGCAAACTGTTCCAAAATTAATATTCTGCGAATATGAAAAGGTAATTCCCAAAGAAGAAAAATTATGATGATGATGCACCAGGTCAATGTTGCAGTACATACAGAAATTAATAAAAATTGGGGAAGGTCAACTATATACTAAATTATTACTAAGAACGTATTTGGGAAAGAAAGTCGAAAAAAATGCTAATAATCCTACTGCAGTCTATTTTTGTGTGGTTTTAACAACTTAGCCTCTCCCCCTCCCCTAGCGTATTTTGAAATTGAAGGAATTAGCGATATAATCTTACTGTTTATCTGCAAAATGTTGCACGGCATACAGATATAAATAAAAAAGTTTTGAGGCTGCCAAGTAGACTAAATTGATACTAAGAATGTGTAACTCTCAGCACAATGTATACACAGAAATAAATAAATGAAAAATAAACTTACCTTGCACTCATTTCACCCCCCACCCCCACCCGACCCCATGGTTACAACCCTGTGTTAGAACATGCATACTTGTAATTTTTCCCGCACATGAAATGAAGATTGAAAATATGTAAAAACGAAATTTGAAATATAAATATATTTATTTGCATGGGGTTTACGGTAGTTAAACTGGGGTTAGGTTTAGTTCCCTTGTAAGGATGATAATCAAATGTCTTTGACAAAATTTCGAGCTCTATATTCCCATTGTTAGTGAGGCACATAGGAAGAACACATTCATTAAGTAGCTACTATACAAACATAGCATATTTTCTTTTCTCTGACTTGTTATATAAGCAGTGATTTTTCAACATGGCCAGTAGTTATTTAAAGATATCTTTAAAAATACAGAAGCGCACTTTAGTCCCTGTTAAAATTTGGTTTGATTACATTTTGAACATTTTCCGTTTGCCACATTAAAAAAAAAAAAAAAATCTTTGCCTCTAATTTTTTTAACACGAATTTTACATTTTGTACATGGAGTAACTGCTCACAATCATTAGTCAAAAGGAATTTAAATAACTTGAAGCAAATGATCAACATTTTCACAATGCCTTCAGTTACCTATGGACGGTGCCCGTCGCTTAGCGTGACGTCACAAGCAAGTTCTTAATCCGGTGGCCAGGCCCGTAAGGGGGCCCCGCATGAGCCCACCAGACTATGACTTGTTCCCAAAACTGAAGAAGCCACTCCGCTGAAAACGATTCAGTACAATTCAGGATGTTTCTAATGAGATGACCTGAGTAATCCGACGCCTCAACAATGGAGGTGTTCTGACTGGAATACATGACTTGCCCAAACGTTGTGCCGCTGTCATAAAGAAACACGGACATTACTTCAAAGGCCTGTAAAGGAATGTTGTGAAATAAATTCGTTTTTTAAGAAATAACCCACAGTGTGCAAAACTTTTGAAATGCCCATCGTTTTTGGCTGAAAATTTCGAAAAAGAGTTATATACATATTTTAAAGTATGTAATTTGATATGAAATGATGAAAAAATTTCAACTTTACAACGCATTTTAAAGATTTTCTTTTAAAATTTGCCTGCAAGTATTGCAATGTAAACAAACGCTGCGGCGAGCTTACGCCCAAGCACCGCCGGAGGCTCTGGCGGAGTGATGAACTTCAAGTCGTGCTACGGCGGCCATTTTATGATTTTGTGGATCTGCCGAAACGAGGATCTATCTCTTTATTTATTTATTTATTTTGATTTTTATAATCTACTTAAAAACTGATTTGGAACGCCTTTTCTACAGTCAGTAATGGAAAATTTAGAATTTTTTTCGAGTAATGGAAAATTTAGAATTTTTTTCGAGAGCAAAGCAGATTGTTGTAAGATGCAACGGTTTGCTGTGTCTCGTTATTTTGTGCCTATAACATGGCCGCCGCAGCACGAGCTGAAGATCGTTTTGACGACGCGGCGGTGCTGGGAGTACTGGGCCGTAGCGTGTGTTTACCATCTCGTACTTGCAGGTAAATTTTACGGTAAAAATCTTTAAAATGCCTTGTAAAGCTGAATTTTTTTCAACATTTCACATCAAATTACATACTTTAAAATATGTATATCCTTTTGAAATTTCTAATAATTTTCAGCCAAATAATTTAGGATCTACTACACATTTACCTACTTCGATTTATTAACAATAGTCCCAGTCAGGGCCTTAGCTACACGAAGGGCGGAATGATCATTCCAGGGGCATTCATGCTGTAGGGGTGCAAAAAATAGAAGTTGTAACTAAAAATAGGAAGTTACACCCTTCAGTATTTTCCTTTTAAATACTGTAGTTAGTCTCATACAGTATTCCATCCAGCTAACCAGGGTACAAAGTAACATACACTATGAGGTGTGAACATCACATATCCATGAAGGGAATTTTCCTACATAAAAATTATCTTCGTGCCAATAAAATAACTTAGTTCTGGAGAATACCTCTAAACACGATTTTGACTCCAACGCATAAGCAACACTCTAGTTTGAGTCAGAAACTTTTACTAAAATACACAATATTTACAATTAAAATATTAAAAAGTTAAACCTTTCGGACGTTACTTTGCGTCCATCATCAGATTGAATCACGATCAGATCATATGTAGAGGATTTTAGGAAGAGAGTGTCCAACCCCAGGTCTTTAAACAACCCTCAGAAAAAGGAAGCTAGGAGATTTGGGCTAGAGTGCCCGATAGGAAAGTGACACGGAAGCAACTGAATCACGAGACGTCTGTGTTCACATTAAATACTATCATACAACACGATGACGGTTCTGTTGTCATGAATCCCACAGAGGAAACCCCTTGCGGCAAACTTTATAAACCATTCGACCGTGTAGTGTAGCCCGTATATCGGCCACTGGTTTACATTTGTTTTTGTTTTTTTTTTAATGTTTTTTAACCAAAGTTTGATAAATACCCGGAATATCCATTGGGTAAGAATCATGACGACATTGTTTTTCGTGTTCACAAATGCACAAGGCCTCTGAGAAAGTTAAAGATGATATACTTTGGGGTGTATTTATAACCCTCGCTTGTTCCCAAATTGGGAAATGAGGTTCCTTATGGATTGTGCGTGCCAAGGCTGTCGATCTAGCACCCATTCGCACATTATAGGAATGTTCCTGCAGGTGTATCCCCAGGTTCCTTCTGGTAGAGCCTATATACACTAAAGTGCCAGAAAAACTGGTACCCCAGTCTAATACTTGGTAGGTCCCCCACGGGAGCGCAGGAAAGCATAAATACGACGGGCATGGACTCCACTAGCTTTTGGAAATATGTTGTAGGCTATGTACACCATACTTCCTGCAGAGCGTTCCACAATTCGGGTGTATTCCGAGGTCTCGGATTCCTGTGTTCGATAGCGCGTTGCATGCCATCCTAAATGTGTTCTATCACGTTCAGAACTGGGGACTTGGGTGGGAATGGCAATACCCAAAACTCAGATGAATGCTCCTCTAACCATAATGTGGCTTCCCGACACTTGTGTGGTGGTGCATTTTCTTGTTGGAACAGGCCAAACCCATCAGCATGAATACAAGACGTGAACAGGTGTACCTCGTCAGAAAGGATGCGCACATAGCGTTTGCTGGTCACAGACGTTTGTAGACGTACCAGGGATCCCAGTGAAGTCCAGCTAAACACACCCCATACCATGAAGAACCCCCCACCAGCCGGTACAGTTCCCTGTTGACAGGCGGGATCCATGGCTTCATGGGGTTTGCGCCCCACACGAATCCTTCCATCTGTCCGATACAGTTGGAAACGCGACTCGTCAGACCAGGTCATCAAGTGTCCAGTGGCGGTGTTGCCATGCACAAGCGAGGCGCATAGCTCTGTGTCGTGCACCCATCAAAGGGACTCGAGTTGGGCTTCGGCTCCCAAAGCCCATATCGTGAAGGGTACGTTGCACAGTCCGGACGCTGATGTTTGTTGAGGATCCAGCATTGAATTCCGATTATACATGCGTGAGTGTTGCACGCCTATCGCGTGAAACGATTCTTGACAGCCGACGATGGTCACGTTCACCCAATGTCTTTTTACGGCCACACTGGTATCGTAAATTGGAGGTTTTGCCGGAATTCTTGTAGTCATGGTACACCCTTGCAATGGTCGTCCGTGAAAATCCGAACTTCGTTTCTACCTCCGAAATAGTATGGTCCATCTCACGAGCGCCAACTATGACACCGCGTTGAAAATCGTTGAAATCGTTATTACTTGTCATTCTCATGCCAAAAACAGCTCTGATGGCTGGCAAGGATGTCTATCGCTTTATATACGCACTGCCGGAAGCAACGGAGTACGCGCATAAGTGACATTGTTATGTATTCTGCATAAGCTCGTCTGTACCAGTTTTTTTGGCACTTCAGTGTATGTCTTTGGCGATTCGTTGCTGTCCATGGCTTGTAAAGGGACACTATACACTCCATACTGATATTCTGATTTTTCTCTATCTTTGTCGTTTTTCACTAATGGCAGAATGTTCAAAGTTGTAGTCCCGAAGTTTAAATTATGCTTATTGCAAATATTGTTCAGAATGGCTGTAAAGTACTACCTAGATTTATTTTTTTTACGGCCTGGCGGCAAGAAATTCTCACTGGGTGGTACTTTTAACGAACCCTTCTCCAATCGAAAAATAAAATGTTGTTTTGCTTAACATTTTTATACTTATTAAACATCTTTAACAGTGTGCATTAATGAAACATAGCATGATAAACAAAGTTAGAAAATTGTACAAAAATGATAAAGGAAATAAGTATTTACTAACAAATCATATTCGACACAATTTTTCTTTCTTTTTTTTTATATATATATATTTTAGATTGGGATTTTAACGACCACCACGAGTAACTCAATAGCTTATAAGCAGTCGCTCGTCCCTAATTTAGGGCCACTGGTTCCAGGGACGGGAGAGAACCAATGCCATAAGATAAGCAGAAAATCCATGACTCACCGGGATTCAAACCTGGACCCGTCTCGGACGATTGGTCATAAGTCATCGCTTAGACGACTGCTCCACCTAGGTGCTGATACAGGTTTCAGCCAGTCTTTATCAACATTAATAGGGAATGTGGGAAAAAGGTTTTCATTCTTACTATTATGTGAATTATGAAAACATTCATGAAATGAAATATAGCCGGGCGTCAGACAAAGTTAACAGGGCGGGCCGCCCAGTAAAAAGGCTCTAGGGAAATCACTGGGCTGTAGTTGTTAGGTGAAATGTTATGTCATGAAGGGTAGTGGAGCGAGTGTTTTCAAATTTCTTTAGAAGTCGCTGCATATAATAATCCGGGTATCCGTGAAGGCGCGTAATTCTCCGTATCTCCTTCAGTTCACGTTTTCGAAACTGTAAGGTAGAACTGTGGGTGTAAGCTCTTTTTATCAAAGGTCTCCTCTGTGCGGTTCGTGACAACAAAAACCGCCACCGTGTTGTATGATGGTATTTAATGTGATCACAGACGTCTCGTGATTCAGTCTGATGATGGACGCAAATGACGACCGAAAGGTCTAACTTTTTAATATTTTAATTTTAAATATTGTGTATTTTAGTAAAAGTTTTTGACTCAAACTAGAGTGTTGCTTCTGCGTTGGAGTCAAAATCGTGTTACATAGGTTTTCTCCAGAACTAAGGAATTTTTCAAAACAGTGAATGGAGGCATAGAAAACAATATGCTGATATGCCTAACCTCCATGACCTTTCCCGAACATGTCGTTGGGATCATGCGCGAATTAATCATTTATGGTTTGTCGCAGAAAGTTTTCTGAGCGTTTAATCTTGAACGGAATTTTTCCAAGCCCAGCCGGTAAAGCTTCTTCCTATTGTTACGTTTTCATCCGATACTCATTCTTTCTGCGCTGGTTTGTTTTTCGTTCTGCATTTCTGTGGATTGTTGTGTTGTCGGCGTTCACATAACATTTACGCTTTACTTGGTATTTTACAACCTGTGGTTCTTGGGTATTTACTTAGTTTTCACATTTTTAATAAAATTATGTCAAAACCTGAAATGCGATTTTTTGAACGATTATAATACTTTCCTATAACCGCAGTGTGTTAGAAAGTGAAAGTCACGTATTATTTGAGTGGAGCTCCGAATGGGCGTAATTTTAAGTATCGCCCTCCCAGATAAGAAAAGCTCGTTACGTTCCTGGTCCCAGTCATAATCCCCGCACGGGGATAACTGGTTTTCCAGTTATTTGGGGAGCGGCGCCCCCACGGCCCGAGCTGACCTTGTGACTGGTCAACATCTGATGTCATGCCACAGCTTGTTTTTTTCTTATTTTGGTGCTGTTGGTGTTTGCAGGGACGGCTGTTCATCCAGCTGTTGGGGAGTCGCGGCCCCACGATCCCGAGCTGGTCTTGTGTCTCGCTTTTTCGTTTTTATTAATTTTCTCCACTGGCTAGTTGTCTGTGACTGATCGTTCTTTGTCTGGCGCTCTTTAGCCAAACCTGGCCCTTGCGCCAATAAAATCCAACAAC
This sequence comes from Macrothele yani, assembly GCA_039090855.1. Lineage (NCBI taxonomy): Eukaryota > Metazoa > Arthropoda > Arachnida > Araneae > Macrothelidae > Macrothele > Macrothele yani. The sequence continues at coordinate 39,640,836 of CM077010.1, read as the reverse complement.
CAACCAACCAACCAACCCAGTCATAATTTATTTCAATTTTAACAGGGTTTAAATGTGAAAGTTAATATTGCCCTCCCTCTCCCCCACCATCCAAACTTGCTTTACTTGCGATTTAAGCATCTGTGAAACCGGTAAGCTAAAATCCAGTTTCCGCTGCCCCAATTCGAGTCGTTCTGGATCAATTCGTATACGTCACTCGGCGCTTATTATGATAAGGAAGCTGAAGCAATTAGATAAGATTGTTCGTTTGCCGTAATGTTGAATGTACGTCCTTAAGCTTCCTTCCGTTTCCCTTACCTGCGCCCCTCAAACAGCGAAGATTACTTGATGCTTGGTGTTGTTGAAAGACCTTCCGTGTAAACAAGTTCTTCCCCCGCCACAGGATAGAGAGGTTGAATTGACCTTGACTTTACATGGTTGGGAAGCGCACACATACATCCAACAAAAAAAAAAAAAAGAAAAGAAAAAGGGCGATTGAGGCAAGTAAGTGAAAAAAAAAAAAAAGTCTGCTATTTTGTGACCTCAGCTGGGAGAAAGATTATATGTTGTAGGATTCTATTCTAGGGGTCTCAGGGTCGCACATACCTGGTCTCGTTCTACTGGCACGAACTGAGGCGAGGCCTCTTTTCTATTTTTAGCATAGTCTGCCCTCGAGACTCAGTCCTCCAGTTATTTTATTATTTTTTTCATGGCATGTCTGAGGAGTTTGCCTCTCACCGTAGTGAAAGTGTTTTCGCATGTCCGTCGTGCCCGTAAAATTGATTGTGTTATTATGCTCTCTGCTCACGTTCAAAGTTTGTAGGTTAACGTACGCCTCTAGGTTTCTCCATTCCCTTACTGCTTTTTTTTTCGTTCTTTTAATAACTAAAACATATTATCATTCGCTGTAGCAATATTCTCACGGCACTTCGTCGGAAATACAATCTAAATCTGTTGTGGGTGAATTTATGTACCCCCCCCCCCGCACACCCTGCTAAGGTGGCTGTTCGAATGAAAATGGGATATTGAGTCGCCATGTTATCTGGTAAATACTTTCCTTTTGTGGGCCGCTTAGTGGATTCGTGGGAAAGCACCTACGTGCAGCATTGTAGTTCGCCAGTGCGTACCTTTCTTGAAATTTCAAAATGATGTCCAGTATCTGAAAATGAAAAGCTAAATACATCGACTGATAAAAAAAGTTTGATGTCTCCGATCTTCAAACTTTTTTTTTCTCTTCTGCGTGCACATTACGCAACAGAAAAAGTGTTTTTAAAGCTAGGTCAGTGGAAATGCTTTTAGAAGGTTAATAACAATTTCATGAGGTACGGCTGCGCGCTATAAATCTGTCATTTGGTTTCCTCATTTCTCTCATTACAGGCTTTTTAACCAGGTAGGGCGCATGTGAGGCAGAGTGAAAAATGCAGGGTTGAAAAATGGATAGCAATTCAGTTCTGCTTTAATACCCCTCCCCGAGGGTGCGCGAAGCCGACCCTCTGTAAATCGTGCGCGAAGCGACCCTCTTATGTTTTATCGTAGACGAAGTGACCCTGCTAATTGAATCATTTTACTTATATATATAAATATATACAAATCGTAGTCACATTATTTACATCTAATTAATTACTTACATCACGTTTTTTATACCAAATACAAGTTTTAATATCATTTTACACACATATATATATATCATCATCATCATTGTCAATATGTTACTCCCGCATACTTTCGAATTTCATCCACCGATCTCCCATGTGGTCTTCTTCTGGGTCTTTTCCTTGGAATCCAATCTAAAATTTCGGCTGTCCATGTGGTCTTCTTCTGGGTCTTTTCCTTGGAATCCAATCTAAAATTTCGGCTGTCCATCGATGGTCTGTTCTTCTGGCAGTATGTCCAGCCCATTGCCATTTCAGGGATTTAACTCTGATCATGATGTCTTCCACTCTTGTCATTTTTCTGATCCACGAGTTCCTCTTCTTATCTCTGATCATGATGTCTTCCACTCTTGTCATTTTTCTGATCCACGAGTTCCTCTTCTTATCTCTCCTGGTTACACCAAGCATACATCTCTGCATGCTTCTTTGAGATCTCTTTTAATAGTGATGTACTTTTTCTTCGGTGAATATATTTGTCTGTGTCGTGTTTGTTTTCAATGCTAATAAAGTTTCCTTTAAATTTTAGTGTCTTTTACACGCAGGTTACACAATCCTGTGACACACCGAGAAAATATAACACAGTAAGATAAAATTAAGAGAGCCCCTTCATTAGAGCAGTAATCTATTGCAATGAAGATGTGTCAGCATGCCTTTCACATTTTTTCATAACCTTAGCAGCCACTATGCAAGAATACTTGCAACATTAAGCAAGGCCATATAGTTGATCACCCTGAGGGTTTCTTTCCGTATTTATAATATAATGAAATAATGGGATTGTCTGTGACAGGGAGAGCATGTTTTCAAGCACATGCCTGTATACTCTGATATCCATGTTGTTTGACGAATTCATTAGTGTCAAATTGCCTTAAACGAATATCTTTGAGATATGTATTACTCGTAAATTTCTCTCTTGCTGTGCTTGAAAATGTTCTTTTCCATATTCTAACCACACATTTTTGATGTGCTTATTTTTATTGTTTCTGTGAAATCTTTTCGATGCCAATATTAATAAGCTTTTTATATTTTAGGATGTTTGCTCTTATGGGAGGGGAAGACAGTTGGGTCGCAAAATGGCAAAGAGTCAGTAAGTATCAGTATTTCCAACAGTGTCAAATACGTTTTATGATTGCAAAGATTCATTACTCTTGAGAATTGCTGCTTGAAATGCGAAACATGTTTTAAGATACACTTTGGTAGCATGGGACCACTGGGTTTTCAAATGGTCTGGAACGTGTCTGTGATCTTCTCAGTGTTGGATCTGGGTTCAAATCCTGGGTAAGATTCTCAGATGGATGCACGTGCACATCCTGTGCACTTCATATGCTCAAACCATTTGCCAAAGGGTGGGTATGGCGGTCTTGTGTAGAAAACCTCAGTTCTACAGAAGTACAGGCCTCAAAAGAAAGTAAAAGCATATTACGTACAGGGCTAGGACACAATAATGAGAACACGCGCAGAGATTACTTTTAATGCAGCTGCGTGCGGCGCAGTAAGCAAAGGTATCCACCGCATTTTTGGTTTGTAACCTCGAGGTCCAAAAATGTGGTATCCACCACACTAGTTAGTGCATTTTTAAAGTGTCTCTGTCTTATTGCAAAATTTCTTTCACGGTGACAACGAAATGAGCGACCTAACGCACTTCGAAAGAGGACTAATTGTTGGTGGCCAGCTAGTTGGTGCCTCTGTGACAACAGTCGCCAGAGTAAGGGGGGAGTATCGTGAGCTAATGTGTCTAGTGTCATGACATTATACGGTGTCCGTGTCAAAACCTCATCTGCGAAACACGATAGCTGCTGGAAAACGCCCCTGACTGATAGAAACAGGAGAGCATTAAGGTGTTTCCACCTAAAATCTCTGCCTTCTGTTTCCAATGGTAAAACTTCTTTACATATTTTCTTCGCAATTAATTTATTCCCAAGGATGAAAATTTGCACATCGATAAAACTAACTTTAAGTTATAGCCTGGAATATTTAATACTTGCTAAAACATAACCATAATTTTATTAAAAATCAATCATTTTTCATTGAGTAATGTTCAGGCCTGTTAATAGATGGCGCGACCTGTAAATTGATGACGTCAGCAGACAAATAGATGCCGGTTTGCCTAATTATGGTTATGTTTTTAGCAAGTATTAAGTATCCCATCCGATGTGTAAATTTTCATCCTTGGGAATACATTAATTGCGGAGAAAATATGTACAGAAATTTTACCATTGGAAACATAAGGCAGATATTTTAGGTGGAACCACCTTAAAGAAGATTGTTACCCGTAATAAGAAGACCACGGCGCCGAAAATTAGTGCAGCTCAATCTGCATCTCCAGACCCCAGTATCAACGAAAACAGTGCGCAGGGAACTGCATAAACAAGATATTCATGGCAGAGCTGCTATTGCAAAACCTCTGGTGACCCGTTTCGATTCACAACGGTGACGGCAGTGGTGCCAGGTGTATACAACCTAGACTGCCGATACATGAAGCGTGTAATGTAATTGGATGAATCCACATTCACACTATACCCCACTGCAGGACGTATTTACATGTGGAGAATACCGTCAAAAGGCGTACAACCCAGACTAGCCGCTCTCAACAGTGCAGCACGGTGGTGGTTCTGTCATGCTGTGGGCGCTTATATCGTGGTTTTCAGCATGTCACCTGATCACCTTGAAAGGACAGATGACTGTCAGGGCGTATAAAACCATTTTGGCGGGCCAAGTCCATCCAATGGCTCAGACATTGTTTCCTGCAGCGGATGCCATCTATCAAGATGATAACGCCCCAATTCATAGAGCTCGGAATGTTCAGTCATGGTTTGAGGAACATGAGGACGAACTTTCGCACCTTCCTTGGCCTCCCCAATCACCAGACTTAAACATCATTGAGCCACTGCGGTCTGTGTTGGAAAACAGAGTAAAATACCGTTATCCTCCTCCTGCATCTCTCAAGCAGCTGGAGCAGTTTCTGTATCAAGAATGGTGTAACATCCCACTAACCACCATCCAGGATTTGTATGCGTCCACTTCAACGGGGATTCAGGCGGTTTTGAATACCAAAGGTGGTCCCACACCCTATTAGGTGCATAAAACCTTCCTTTCCTAGGTGTTCACATTATTCTGTCCTACCTCTGTACATGTTAATTGATACTGCAGTACATTCAAAGGTTAGTCCCTGTGTCTTAAACTAACTGTTAACTTCAGTTTCTTTTTCACCTTTAACTCTTCATTTTTGCCCTTGCAGAAAATTTCTTTATTTCGGGACATGTAACATATTTTTGGTCAGAAAAATAATGCCTTCATGAGCATTACTCAGAAGTGGTTGGGAAAATTTTAATAAATCATACACAAATAATCCTTAGAGTATGTCATTTACTAACCTGTACTCATTTCTCAACATAGTCACCAGATAACTGAATACATTTCTGCCAACGATGAACAAGTTTCGTGAAGCCGTCACGGAAGAAGTCCACCATCTGTTTCCGCAACCAGGCCCTGACAGCGTCCTCAACTTCTTCATTAGATAGTAGTGACGTCCTCGAAGATCTTTCGGTTTAGGGAAGAGATAGAAATTGTATGGTGGATGCAGTAGTGTGATCAGATTTTGTCTGTCCATTGCACCCAGAGTAGCTCTTACAGTGTGTAGCCTAGCCTTGTCGTGTTGTTCGAAAACATTCCCTTTTCCCCTTCGAAACTTCCTTAATCGCTAGAACTTCAAAATGTAACGTTCTGAGTTAATTGTTGTTCCAGGTAATCAAGGTGGATAACACCATCTGCATCCCAAAACTCTGTTGCCATAAGTTTTCCAGCCGAAGCCTGTGATTTGATTAATAATGAAACGCATATAGAGTATTAAATCCGTTTGTTTCTGTGGTGTAGACAGCACAAAGATGCGCCAAGCGTTCGCAATCCACTGGGAGGCTTTTTCGAGGCAATGGTAGACATAAAAATTCAGAGAATTAGAGCATGTAAAGAACGAAGATGATTTTTGAAAATTACGTGGGTGACATCACGAGCCTATTACATGAATATTTATCTCGTAATTATACAGTGCGCCGTTATGTGTTTCCATGTTTTAATAACGCATGCCAAACTATTGGTAGTTCCGTAGAGACTATATCATTGCATGCCACTTTGCTGGATAGGGTTTCCCTGATGGCAGTCTCTTTAAAATTCGTGTAAGGGGCAATTCTTCTGATATTATTCCATACAGGAGCGGCCGAACAATGCATGACTTTTCTGGCGAGGGCTGTGTTCTGTATGTCCTGGTTGACACTACGTACATGTTCTTTACATCTAGTATCCAAGAATCGTTTTGTCATTCCGATATACACTGAAGTGCCAGAAGAACTGGTACAGACGAGCTTATGCAAAATACATAGCAACGTCACCTATGCGCGTACTCGATTGCGTCCGCCAGTGCGTATATAAAGCGCTAGACATCCTTGCCAGCTGTCGGTGCTGTTTTCGGCATGAGAATGTCAAGTAATAACGATTCAAGCGATTTTCAACGCTGTGTGATAGTTGGCGTTCGTGAGATGGGCCATAGTATTTCGGAGGTAGAAACGAAGTTCGGATTCTCACGGACGACCATTGCAAGGGTGTACCGTGACTACAAGAATTCCGGCAAAACTTCCAACCTCCGATACCAGTGTGGCCGTAAAAAGACATTGGGTGAACGTGACCATCGTCGGCTGTCAAGAATCGTTTCACGCGATAGGCGTTCAACACTCTCGCAGGTATCATCGGAATTCCATGCTGGAGCCTTAACAAGCATCAGCATCCGGACTGTTCAACGTACCCTGCACGATATCGGCTTTGGGAGCCGATGCCCAACTCGAGTCCCTTTGATGGGTGCACGACACAGAGCTATGCGCCTCGCTTGGGCACGGTAACACCGCCACTGGACACTTGATGACTGGAAACAAGTAGCCTGGTCTGACGTGTCGCGTTTCCAACTGTATCGGGCAGATGGAAGGATTCGTGTGTGGCGCAAACCCCATGAAGCCATGGATCCCGCCTGTCAATAGGGAACTGTACCGGCTGGTGGGGGGTCCGTAATGGTATGGGGTGTGTTTAGCTGGACTTCACTGGGACCCCTGGTACGTCTGTGACCGACCAACGCTATGTGCGCATCCTTTCTGACGAGGTACACCCGTTCATTTCCTGCATTCATGCTGATGGGTTGGGCTTGTTCCAACAGGACAATGCACTTCCACACAAGTCTCGGGACGCCCTATTATGGTTAGAGGAGCATTCATCTGAGTTTGGGGTGTTGCCATTCCCACCCAAGTCCCCAGATCTGAACGTGATAGAACACATTTGGGATGGCATGCAATGCGCTATCGAACACATGAATCCGAGACCTCGGAATACACCCGAATTGTGGAACGCTCTGCAGAAAGTATGGTGTGCATTACCTACAGCATATTTCCCGAAGCTAGTGGAGTCCATGCCCCGTCGTATTTCTGCAGACCTGTGCTTCCGTGGGGGACCTACCAAGTATTAGACTGGTGTACCAGTTTTCTGGCACTTCAGTGTATATCTTTTCCGTGTTGTCAGGATATACCAACGGTATAGCTTACACACCCGCCTTTTCTTTCTCACAGTGTCTCTCCTTGCAGCTTGATACTATATGTGATAACGGGGTCGGGGACTTCATTGCTATTAATTTGTTGTATTTGCGTAATAAATTCTTTAACCAATACGTAAAGCCTGGGATATACGTATGTGATGTATCCTGCGTATCTCATCGTCCTACTAGGTGATTTTGTTATTGCTGATATTATGCGATTTCTTACAGTCCTATGTATTCTGTCTATATCATTATTCTTATATCCAGCCTTTAGACCTTTGCCATATCAATTTCTTTATTATTTAGATAGTCGGGTGTGCATACGTTGTGCACTCTATAGAACCACGTTCTAAATGCGGAAAGTTTGTACTCTTTTGGGCCGTGCGAACCAGGATGGACAAGGTTCAGTACTTCGGTCGGCTTATAATAAACGTTAAAATCGAAGCTGGATGTTCTATTTCTTCTGAGTGCGACGTCAAGGTAATTCAACGTCTCCCGTCTTTTTCAAGTTTCATGGTGAACTTTATTGTATTGTGTAGGCTGTTTAACTTGCGCATGAAATCATTTAATTCGTCTATTCCATGTTTCCATATGATGCATTGTTCGGCCGCTCCTGTATGGAATAATATTAGAAGAATTGCCCCTTACACGAATTTCAAAGAGACTGCTATCAGGGAAACAGTGGAAATCGTATCCAGCAAAGTGGCATACAATGATATAGTCTCTACTGAACTACCAATGGTTTGGCATGCGTTATTAAAAGATGGAAACACATCACGGCGCACTGTATAATTACGCGATAAATATTCATGTAATATGCTCGTGATGTCACCCACGTTATTTTCAAAAATCATCTTCGTTCTTTAGATTACGTGCTGGAAGTGACCGTGCGCCAAGCGACCCTGTTATATTCCATCGTGGACGAAGCGACCCTGCTAATCGAATAAGTTTACTTCTATATATATACAAATCGTAGTCAAATTATTTACATCTAATTAATTAATTAAATATATATATACAAATCGTAGTCAAATTCAGTAGTCAAACATCAAGTTTTTTATATATACAAATCGTAGTCAATCGTAGTCAAACATCAAGTTTCCTTTATACTGAATACAAGTTTTTAATATCATTTTACATATATATATACAAATCGTAGTCAAACATCAAGTTTTTTATACTAAATACAAGTTTTTAATATCATTTTACATATATATATATACAAATCGTAGTCAAATTATCGGCTTACACCTAATTAATTAAGTTCTTACATCTTCTGAATTTTGATGCTTTCAGACATTTTTTTAAGTACTTACATCTTCTGAATTTTGATAGCTTAATGATTTCATATATTTTTTAAGGTCTTTAGAATTTCCAAATTCCGCCATGATATTACGAATGCGTTCTTCTACTTGTATAAACATTTTCTTCCTTTTTGGACCAAGTTCTCCTAATTCTTTTAATTGTTGTTTGTGTATCACACGTCAAATTTGGAAATTTAAAGACCTTAATGGCAAAATGCCTGAAAGAATTATGCTATCTTACCAAGTTGGACTAAGTTTTGACAAAAGCTACAAATTTCAGAATATGTAAGTACTTAATTAATTAGATGTAAATAACTTGACTACGATATATATATATATGAATGACTCCATCAATGCAGAAACCCATTTCCAACTAGGTCTCTGTGGAAGCATTGAGAAAATGCAGAGTTTTGCTGGTCCTTGATAAAGCCAAGACTAGACATTCTCAACACTTTCTACATTCAGGTTGCTATTAATTTATCTTCGTTTTTGCTCATACCCGTTTGTATATGAGTTATTTTTTTGTTTAGTACCTGTTAAAAAATTGTTTCCATTAATGCTTCTGTCTCTTCTTTATAGCTCATGTGAATTCTGAATATTCTCATAACTGCTGCGTTAAAGCGCGTCATGATCTTCAGGTTTTTTTGCAAATTAGGTTTTAAATTCTTAGGTTTAAAAAAATTGTTTGTCTTTGCACTCTGCTCGTGGGTATATATATATATCATCATCATCATCATCATTGTCAACCATTATCAATCCACTGCTGGACGAAGGTCTCCCCAAGTTTCCTCCACAACGGTCTGTCTTGTGGCCAGCCACACAGGACAATATATATATATATATATATATTCTATAAAGAAGATACCTAAGCAAAAAAATACATATATAATTTTGACTCACACCTAATACAACATAGAAAAGGTTATGTATCTACCTGTGTGAGTAAAAGGAGAAAAGATAAAAAAATAATATATAAAACAACTGAATGTATATATATCGAGAATACTGAGCCTTGGCTTTATCAGTTGTTTTATTTTATTTTTAAAAATCTTTTCTCCTTTTACTCACACAGGTAGATACATAACCTTTTCTATGTTGTAATTAATTAATTAGATGTAAGTAATTTTTTTGCTTAGGTATCTTATGTATATATATATGTGAATTCTGAATTTTCAAAACTGCTGCGTTGCGCGTTTTGATTTTCAGGTTATTTTGCACCCTTCGTTTTAAATTCTAAAATTTTTTCCTTAGTCTTCAGTTTTGCTCTTAAGAATATATATATATATATATATATATATATATATATATATATATATATATATATATATATATATTCTATAAAGAAGATACCTGAAGCAAAAAAATACATATATAATTTTGACTCACACCTAATACAACATAGAAAAGGTTATGTATCTACCTGTGTGAGTAAAAGGAGAAAAGATAAAAAAATAAAATAAAACAACTGAATGTAGAAGGTGTCGAGAATACTGAGCCTTGGCTTTATCAAGGACCAGCAAAAACTCTGCATTTTCTCACTTCCACAAAGACCTAGTTGGAAATGGGTTTCTGCAAGGCCATAGATGCAAGTAACATTCCCACTAAAAAAAAAAAAAAATTAAAAATATATATATGTCATGTCCTCCGTAGAGTAGCATGACCTAGCTTTAGTTAACAATTTCTTGCTTGCATCCATTAACCTTCATGGCCCGACCCATGCTCTTCATCTGTTACTATTAAACAGAGAGAAGAAGATTAAAGAGAACTCAAGCTGTGAGAGTGACATAATAAATGGAAATGATTTTCAGCTATAACGAAATTCCAAGTTCGTTTGAGAGAGAATTTAAACCTGAAAAACAATGCAAAAGAAATCCAAATTTTACATTGCAATTAAAAAGGAAATGTTAATTTATAACGAACAGATTTTTGAAAGAAAACTTGAGTCTAAAACCCCCTACTCTACAACTTATGACAGCACGAAAACGAGAATAAGTTAAAGATAATAATTAACTAAAGAAAACTTTGTGAAAGTTATATACCTTAAACAGTTAGTTGCAATATGTACACAAAGTATTTCAGCAGTGCTTTAAGTGCATAATTAATTAGTTATTAAGAACTTAACTACTTTGAAAAAACAGCGCATAGACAACGCATAGAACAAGGAACAGGCTTAGCCTTCTTCTGTTCCTAGGTACCCCAAAAGACGCTCAAAGTTACAAAGAAAAGTAAGAGTTAAAACCCGCAAAAATGTTAACAGACAAACCAAAGCTAAAAAACGACAGAGAAAAGGTACATAAAGTACAAACATTGAACTTATAAAACCTAGAACCCAAAAACAAGGAAGAGAGCTTACCTCTTGTGTGACAAAAACTTTTCTCCACACAAGAGGAGAACATGGCTGACCCCTTCCGCCACTCCCTAGACGCTGGGGGGCAGTGAGGGTGGGGCTGATGGCCTCCTCATACAGCAAGAAACCAACGCGCGGAGATTTTAACCAGAGAAAAAAAATATATAAACTTAAGACTGTGGATCTGTATGATCAGAATGAGCAGAATTAACTCTCCAGAATACATGAGAAATATTATAAAATACACGAGCAGTTTATTTAATAATCTTTGCATGTATTAAATCACCTTAGTGAGCTTCTATAGATTAATCAGAATCTTATTAATTTTAATGTTGGTTTTACTATTTTTAGTATAGCTATCCTAGTGATGAATAACTAGTTTTCTTTTTTATTTGTTTTTATTTTCTTTTATAAACAGATTTTTAAGCTTTTTTGTGATTTTGTTTATATTATTTAATTTTTTGTTTTAATAGGACCGTCATATCCATAGCACTAAGGTTCCTTTAGGTAGTTAATAGGCATCCTCTAGCCAACTTCCTTACGGCTTTGATTGGTCAGAATCATATTATTAACTGTGTAGAAAATTAAAGCAGATCTGCCAACCTTACTCTATTATTCAGAATAATTTTTCTTAAAGTTCTTTTGATGAAAGAAGAAGGAATTTCGTTCTCTAGAAAACTTTCTAATAGTATATTAATGTTGTAATTGAAATCCAAATTGTTGCTGCAAATTCTTGAAATTCTTAGGACCTGAGAAATTAGTACATTCTCAATTACTTTGGTTGAAATGTTATTATTCCAGTGTAGATATTTAATTACTTTGAAAGGAAAATTAACTCTTTTATCAAAGAGGCTAATAGATGGGTTACCTCTGTTGAGCTTAATGCTTAAGTCTAGGAACTCAAGTTCCTGATTACTGTGGTTGGTTTTACATAAGTTAAGAGAGCTAGGATAGATATTATCAAAATCACTCTCTATAACTTCTGAATTATTGATACACAGCAGATCATCAATATATCTAAAAGTGTAAAGGTAGTTATCTGAGCAGGTGGGGTGATTTTTAATGAATTTATATTCCTTAAAGAACAGGAATAGATTAGCGATATTTGTGGACATTGATGTTCCCATTGGAATAATCGTTTCACTTGCTTATAGAGAGTATTATTATATAAGATATGGTTATTTTTTATGCAGCAATTGAGATAAGAGTTCCAAGTTCCTACATCAACAAATTGGTTAAGTTTAAATTCTGCATACAGCTCCTTAAATGTAGTGATTATATCTGATAGAGGCAGATTAGTATATAGGTTTTCAAAATCATAACTATTAATATCTAGGGGACAAACTTTGAGTATAGTAGAAATTACTTCTGCATTATTATTAATTATCCAAAAATCTCTGTACATCAAGTTAGAACAGTTTCTAATGTGTTTCAAAACCTTCTTTAAGACATCTTCAAAAGCAAGATCTATTTTCTTTTTATGACTCCTTACTCCACTAGCTATGAACCTGAACTTCACAGGATCCTTATGAAACTTAACCGTTGCAAAGAAATGGAAATTCAGGCCCATATCTTCTAGTTTGTGGAATTTTAAGTTTCTTGAAGAATGCCTTAAACCGATTTTCTAACTGCTTGGTAGAATAACTTACGGGCTCGTATGTTACTCTATTATTGAGTTCCATAGTTAACAATTCAAAATAGAACTTCTTACAGATAATTGCAAAATTATTGCTAGCTTTATCCGTAGTGGTAAAAATAAATTGGTCTTGTAGTTTGGAGAGTGACCTTTTAGCTTCTCCAGAGAAAAAGAGATTTCTGTCGAAACAAAAGTCCAAGCAGTTAGAAAATCGGTTTAAGGCATTCTTCAAGAAACTTAAAATTCCACAAACTAGAAGATATGGGCCTGAATTTCCATTTCTTTTTGCAACGGTTAAGTTTCATAAGGATCCTGTGAAGTTCAGGTTCATAGCTAGTGGAGTAAGGAGTCATAAAAAGAAAATAGATCTTGCTTTTGAAGATGTCTTAAAGAAGGTTTTGAAACACATTAGAAACTGTTCTAACTTGATGTACAGAGATTTTTGGATAATTAATAATAATGCAGAAGTAATTTCTACTATACTCAAAGTTTGTCCCCTAGATATTAATAGTTATGATTTTGAAAACCTATATACTAATCTGCCTCTATCAGATATAATCACTACATTTAAGGAGCTGTATGCAGAATTTAAACTTAACCAATTTGTTGATGTAGGAACTTGGAACTCTTATCTCAATTGCTGCATAAAAAATAACCATATCTTATATAATAATACTCTCTATAAGCAAGTGAACGGTATTCCAATGGGAACATCAATGTCCACAAATATCGCTAATCTATTCCTGTTCTTTAAGGAATATAAATTCATTAAAAATCACCCCACCTGCACACTTTTACACTTTTAGATATATTGATGATCTGCTGTGTATCAATAATTCAGAAGTTATAGAGAGTGATTTTGATAATATCTATCCTAGCTCTCTTAACTTATGTAAAACCAACCACAGTAATCAGGAACTTGAGTTCCTAGACTTAAGCATTAAGCTCAACAGAGGTAACCCATCTATTAGCCTCTTTGATAAAAGAGTTAATTTTCCTTTCAAAGTAATTAAATATCTACACTGGAATAATAACATTTCAACCAAAGTAATTGAGAATGTACTAATTTCTCAGGTCCTAAGAATTTCAAGAATTTGCAGCAACAATTTGGATTTCAATTACCACATTAATATACTATTAGAAAGTTTTCTAGAGAACGAAATTCCTTCTTCTTTCATCAAAAGAACTTTAAGAAAAATTATTCTGAATAATAGAGTAAGGTTGGCAGATCTGCTTTAATTTTCTACACAGTTAATAATATGATTCTGACCAATCAAAGCCGTAAGGAAGTTGGCTAGAGGATGCCTATTAACTACCTAAAGGAACCTTAGTGCTATGGATATGACGGTCCTATTAAAACAAAAAATTAAATAATATAAACAAAATCACAAAAAAAAGCTTAAAAATCTGTTTATAAAAGAAAATAAAAACAAATAAAAAAGAAAACTAGTTATTCATCACTAGGATAGCTATACTAAAAATAGTAAAACCAACATTAAAATTAATAAGATTCTGATTAATCTATAGAAGCTCACTAAGGTGATTTAATACATGCAAAGATTATTAAATAAACTGCTCGTGTATTTTATAATATTTCTCATGTATTCTGGAGAGTTAATTCTGCTCATTCTGATCATACAGATCCACAGTCTTAAGTTTATATATTTTTTTTTCTCTGGTTAAAATCTCCGCGCGTTGGTTTCTTGCTGTATGAGGAGGCCATCAGCCCCACCCTCACTGCCCCCAGCGTCTAGGGAGTGGCGGAAGGGGTCAGCCATGTTCTCCTCTTGTGTGGAGAAAAGTTTTTGTCACACAAGAGGTAAGCTCTCTTCCTTGTTTTTGGGTTCTAGGTTTTATAAGTTCAATGTTTGTACTTTATGTACCTTTTCTCTGTCGTTTTTTAGCTTTTCAGCTTTTAAGCATTGGTTTGTCTGTTAACATTTTTGCGGGTTTTAACTCTTACTTTTCTTTGTAACTTTGAGCGTCTTTTGGGGTACCTAGGAACAGAAGAAGGCTAAGCCTGTTCCTTTTCTATGCGTTGTCTATGCGCTGTTTTTTCAAAGTAGTTAAGTTCTTAATAACTAATTAATTATGCACTTAAAGCACTGCTGAAATACTTTGTACATATTGCAACTAACTGTTTAAGGTATATAACTTTCACAAAGTTTTCTTTAGTTAATATTTATCTTTAACTTATTCTCGTTTTCGTGCTGTCATAAGTTGTAGAGTAGGGGGTTTTAGACTCAAGTTTTCTTTCAAAAATCTGTTCGTTATAAATTAACATTTCCTTTTTTAATTGCAATGTAAAATTTGGATTTCTTTTGCATTGTTTTTCAGGTTTAAATTCTCTCTCAAACGAACTTGGAATTTCGTTATAGCTGAAAATCATTTCCATTTATTATGTCACTCTCACAGCTTGAGTTCTCTTTAATCTTCTTCTCTCTGTTTAATAGTAACAGATGAAGAGCATGGGTCGGGCCATGAAGGTTAATGGATGCAAGCGAAATTGTTAACTAGTGCTAGGTCATGCTACTCTACGGAGGACATGACTTATATATATATATTTTTTATCTATTTTAGGTGGGAATGTTACTTGCATCTATGGCCTTGCAGAAACCCATTTCCAACTAGGTCTTTGTGGAAGTGAGAAAATGCAGAGTTTTTGCTGGTCCTTGATAAAGCCAAGGCTCAGTATTCTCGACACCTTCTACATTCAGTTGTTTTATTTTATTTTTATCTTTTCTCCTTTTACTCACACAGGTAGATACATAACCTTTTCTATGTTGTATTAGGTGTGAGTCAAAATTATATATGTATTTTTTTGCTTAGGTATCTTCTTTATAGAATGTGTATTCTGAATTTTCAAAACTGCTGCGTTGCGCGTTTTGATTTTCAGGTTATTTTGCACCCTTCGTTTTAAATTCTAAAATTTTTTCCTTAGTCTTCAGTTTTGCTCTTAAGTATATATATATATATATATAAAATGATATTAAAAGCTTGTGTTTAGTATAAAAAACTTGATGTAAGTAATTAATTAATTAGATGTAAGTAATTTGACTACGATTTATGTATATATATATATACTAAAGAGCAAAGCCGAAAACATAAGAAAATCTTTAGAATTTAAAACGAAAGTTGCAAAATAACCTGAAGATCAAAACGCGCAACGCAGCAGTTATGAAAATTCAGAATTCACATTCTATTAAGAAGAGACTGAAGCAAAAAAATTTTTGACTCATACCAAGTACAACATGGAAAAGGTTATGTATTGACCGGTGTGAGTAAAAAGAGAAATAAATAGAACAACTAAATGTAGAAAGTGTCGAGAATACTGAGCCTTGGCTTTATCAAGGACCAGCAAAAACTCTGCATTTTCTCACTTCCACAAAGACCTATTTGGAAATGGGTTTCTGCAGTCATAGATGCAAGTAATAAGCCCACCAAAAAAAAAAAAAAATTAAAAATATATATATATATGTTATGACCTCCGCAGAGTTGTATGACCAAGCTTTAGTTAACAATTTAGCTTGCATCCATAACTTTCCTGGCCCGACCCATGCTCTTCATCTGTTACTAATAAACAGAAAGAAGATGATTATAGAAAACTCAAGTTGTAAGAGTGACATAATGAATCAGAAATAATGTTCAGCAATAACAAATTGCCAAGTTCGCCTGAGAGAGAATTCAAACCTGAATAGCAATACAAAAGTATTACAAATTCTCAGACATTGCAATAAAAAAGAAAATATTAATTTTTTTCTAAAGCACAGATTCTTGAAAGAAAACTGGATTATAAAAACCCCCTACTCCACAACTTCTGACTACACAAAAACGAGAATAAAATATAGACAAAAATAAACTAAAGAAATGCTTTGTGAAGGTAATGTGACATAAACAATTAGTTGCAATATGTACACAAAGTATTTCAGAAGTGCTTTAAGTGCATAATTAAGTAGTTATTAAGATCTTAACTAACTTGAAAACACATCGCAGACTACAAGAACAATGAAACGGCCGGCTGCTTAGCCTTAGTTCCCTAAAAAACGCGCAAAGTTACCAAGAAAAGAAAGAGTTAAAATCCGCAAAAAGTTTTTGCTGGTCCTTGATAAAGCCAAGGCTCAGTATTCTCGACACTTTCTACATTCAGTTGTTCTATTTTTTTCTCTTTTACTCGCACCGGTCAATACATAACCTTTTCCATGTTGTACTTGGTATGAGCCAAAAAAAATTTTTTGCTTCAGTCTCTTCTTAATAGAATATATATATATATATATATATATAAGAGACATACAAAGGCTGCAGACAACTCAAAGAAGCATGGAGGGGTGCATGCTTGGTGTAACCAGGAGAGATAAGAAGAGGAACTCGTGGATCCGAAAAATGACAAGAGTGGAAGACATCATGATCAGAGTTAAATCCCTGAAATGGCAATGGGCTAGACATACTGCCAGAAGGACAGATCATCGATGGACAGCCGAAATTTTAGGTTGGATTCCAAGGGACAGGAAAAGACCCAGAAGAAGACCACATGGGAGATGGGTGGATGAAATTCGAAAGTATGCAGGAATGACATGGAGGAGACTGGCACAAGACAGACCGTTGTGGAGGAAACTTGGGGAGACCTTCGTCCAGCAGTGGATTGATAATGGTTGACAATGATGATGATGATGATATATATATATATATATATATATATATATATATATATATATATATATATATATATGGGATGTAAGGTCAAGTGATGCGTAACATCACAGCCTCTCCTTGACAAATGTCAACCCCGCCTTCTCGTGGTGCATCCTGTTCCCACTTAAGGGGCTCTGACGACCGCCAATGGCGGTATAACTATACCATTGGGATTAGAGGAAATGCTATCCCACACTCACCAACCCGCTTGGCCAGCGTGGTGAGTTATAGCCAAACCCCTCCAAAATGACTTCACAACTTAAATCTTGGCACTCAGTCTCCGGCAGCTGGAATGTACCTAGCCAAGGCTGCGGCCAGTGCGACAGGAAGGCAGACGGTGCTAAGAATTCCAGGAAGACCGGACTAGGCTGCCATCTGTTGCTGACCTTGGCCACGTATAATGGACGCTCCCTATCTTCTGATTCAAGGCTTCTTGAATTGGAAGAGGAACTACAAAGGATCAAGTGGGACATCGTCGGGCTAAGTGAGGTAAGGAGAAAAGGAGATCTCCTTGAACTGAAAAGTGGACATCTCTTCTACTATCGTGGGACAGATACTGGCAGAACTAGTGGTGTTGGATTTATAATAAACAAGAAACTGAAGGATAAAGTTGTAGAAGTTGAAAGTTCCTCTGACACAGCTGCACGACTCGTTATCCAACTCTCGAGAAGATACCAGGCTCAGATTATTCAAACTTATGCACCCACCACAAGTCATGCTGAAGAAGGAATTGAAGAATTTTATGAGGAAATTCGTGATCTAAATAATAAAGGTAAGCAGCACTTGAAGATAATTATGGGAGATTTCAATGCAAAAATAGGGCAACGGCAACAGAATGAAACTTCAGTAGGTAAATTCGGTCACGGCAACAGAAACCAGCGTGGAAATACTCTCGTTGAGTTTGCAGAGGCAGAAGGGTTTTTCATCTTGAACTCCTTCTTCAAGAAAAAGCCACACAGGAAATGGACATGGAGACATCCAAATGGGACGACAAGTGAAATTGATTTTATTATGTGTAACAAAAAATTCGTCATAGAAGACTGCAGTGTGCTAAACAAGTTCAACACAGGTAGTGACCATAGATTGGTGAGATGTAAGATGCACCTCAACACTAAACTCGAACGTGGCAAGCTCATAAGACAAACAAAATGTATTGACATAACCAACCTTAAAAAACACCATAATACCTTCAAGTTGAAACTGAAGAACAGATTCTCTGCTTTAGAAGGCCTAACATTGGAAGAAGTGGATATTTCTGAAGTTAACAGAAAAGTAACCAAAGCTTTTATGGAAACAGCAACAAAGTTAGTTGGGTCTAAGAACAAGTTGCATGGGAACAAATTATCAGGAAAAACCAAAATGTTGATGCAAAAAGAAGAGAGATGAGGACAACTAAAGAAGATGTGACTTCCAAAGTGGAATATATAGAGCTATGCAACACAGTACGAAAAATGAAAAAATATCACTGAAGACGTAAAGAAACTCAACTGTGAACTAGTGAGGAAAGCAATTGAAAACAACCAAAGACTAAATATAGCAAAGGGAAATCTCAGTAAGGGAAGAAAACAGATTATAGCTCTGAGAAAAGAAGATGGTTCTGTAACAAGAAATAGAGGCGAAATTTTGACAAGAGTGAAAGATTTCTACTCCAAATTATATGAAAGGGATGATACATGTACTCCAGACATCATGAAAGGTACCAGAGTTCTTCCAGTCCTCCCAGCAGAAGTTGCACATGCAATCAAGAACATGAAGCGGGGAAAAGCTCCAGGAGAAGATGGAATTACTGTAGACATCATACAAGAAGCAAGTGGAGAAATCGAAACAGTACTCTCCCAAATTTTCACTCGATGCCTTAATGAAGGGAAGATTCCTGAGGATTGGAACAACGCTACAATGATCCTGCTACATAAAAAACGTGGCATTGAGGATCTCAGGAACTAAAGACCTATCAGCCTCCTATCAGTGGTTTATAAAATCTTCACTAAAGTTCTTTCACACCGTTTGAAGGTAACACTGGACATGGCTCAACCGAGAGAACAAGCTGGATTCAGGAGTGGCTACAGCACAATAGATCATATCCACGTACTGAGAGAACTAATTGAAAGAGCGAGGGAATATGAACTTCCATTGTGCATGGCTTTTATCGATTATGAAAAAGCCTTTGATTCGGTGAAACCATCAGCAGTTACAATGGCTTTGAAATCCTGTGGTATTAAAGATGCATACATTAATATTATTAATAACATCTATGAAAATGAAAGTGCAAAGAGTCGGCTGTTTGAAAATACAACACACATAAATATTGGAAAGGGAGTGAGACAAGGTGACACCATATCTCTGAAGCTCTGTAATGCCACATTGGAAAATGTCTTTCAATCACTGAACTGGGAAAACAAAGGGATAAAGATTAATGGAGATTATCTAACCCACCTTCGTTTTGCCGATGACATAGTCATTTTTGCAACTACCCCATCAGAGCTGCAGAGTATGATCCAGGAACTTGCTGACAAGAGTGAAGAAGTGGGATTAAAAATGAACTTTCTGAAGACAAAATTGATGTTCAATGCTTTTACAAGAAATGAAGATTTATCGATTGATGGAGAAAAGCTGGAGATAACAGACACGTACGTTTATCTTGGACAGCAGATATCAAGTGAGGGTCACGTTGATGAAGAAATTAATCGGCGTACAAAACTTGCCTGGAGAGCTTTTGGAAGAAACAGCATAATTTTCAAGAGCAATATGCCATTATGTTTTAAAAGAAAAGTGTTTGATCAATGCATCCTTCCAGTGCTTACGTATGGTGCAGAGACGTGGACCTTAACTAAAAGAGACATACAAAGGCTGCAGACAACTCAAAGCAACATGGAGAGGTGCATGCTTGGTGTAACCAGGAGAGATAAGAAGAGGAACTCATGGATTAGAAAAATGACAAAAGTGGAAGACATCATGATCAGAGTTAAATCCCTGAAATGGCAGTGGGCTGGACATACTGCCAGAATGACAGACCATCGATGAACAGCCGAAATTTTAGATTGGATTCCAAGGGACAGGAAAAGACCCAGAAGAAGACCACATGGGAGATGGGTGGATGAAATTCGAAAGTATGCGGGAGTGACATGGAGGAGACTGGCACAAGACAGACCGTTGCGGAGGAAACTTGGGGAGACCTTCATCCAGCAGTGGATTTATAATGGTTGTTGATGATGATGATGATTATATATACATATATAAGTAAAAAGGATCGATTAGCAGGGTCGCTTCGCGCACGATTTCCAGAGGGTCGCTTCGCGCACGACACCGTTCTTTACATATTCCAATTCTCTGCATCTTGAAAAAGCCTCCCAATGGAGTGCGAAAGCTTGGCGAATCCTTGTGCTGACTACACCACAAAAATATACGGATTTAATACGCTATATGCGTTTCATTATTATTCATATCTGGTGTATTTAAAAGAAAGCTGTGATTTGAATTTTTTTGGCGGGAGGGGGACGAGATAGTCTGTCGACATTCCATGAATTGACGCTTCGTTTCTGGTCCGTAATGGTGCACCCACATTTTGTATCCTGTCACTATGCTGTGAAGAAAAGCGATCGTAACACGCCAAAAATTGCTGGCAAATTTCAAGTCTCGTGAGTTTTCGTTTGAGGCGTGAGCATCCGAGGAACCCACCGTGCACAACTTCTAATATCCGAGGAAAGCAATAATGTGGCCCACACGTTCTTGTGAAATGCCTATTTCATCAGCAGTTTCTCACTCTCATCGTCCTTAATCGGTTCGTCAACCCGTTTCCTGTGTAACTCATCGGTTGCTGACCCAGGTCGTTCAACTCTTTGTTTGTCACGTAAGTCAGAAGTTTCCGCCTCACCATCTTTAATCTGTTGGCTGAACGACGCACGGTTCTGATGTTCTTGCATTCTTCGGTGAATTTCCACTGGAGTGACATTTTTAGCTGTCAAAAAAGTTGATAACCACGTTGTTTAAATCGCACTGACGAAGGTCCTACGCACTGTTTCATTTCTCACAGAATAACAACTAGACAACCATTTACTGCAAAGACTTGCTGCAAGTGAGGTGGTAGACGAGAACCTACGCAGCATGTCAATAATTGTATGTCTGCCATCTATTGATGCGTTGTGAATGTGGAGGCAGTGCTTTTCATTCAACCTACGTACACGTATGGATGGTTAGGAATTAATTCTTCACGTATTAATGACTACAAAAAATGATGCTAAAAATTTGTATTCGTTGTACGTTTTTTGCTTTTTTAATAATTTCTCTTCGGTAGTGTGATTGTTTTAGCAGTTGAGCACGCATATGTTTGAATCTGTATTTCTCATGAATGAACCACCGTATTTAATTTGCTGTATGAACTCTTGAAGTGGCCATATACCTGAACCAAATGGTGCCCGAAATTTCTGCGCCCCCCTTATCGAAATGTTCACGTAACGGCCGGCGAAATTATTCCATTCCCCTTCTTATCTCATCAGTATACGGAACAACAAACCTGTCATTTCTGACAGGAGCTTCTTTCTATATTATCTTCTTCATCAGCAAAGGTATGATCTTCCTGACACAGACATCATGCCACTGGGCAGAGACAAGTGACTCAAACATCTTCTCTCTCCTCTCTGAGGTTCGTCGTCATTATTATAGCCCTTTCAGCAGATAAGCGGTCAGAAAAGAGTGTCAGTCAGCTTTCTAAATAACCACTTTGAATAACAAAGCTAAGGAGAAAGCAACGCTTTCTGATGAGAAGGTTCAGCCGATTTTGGCCCACTTCTTAGACAGCGAATGTATTCCTTCAAGCTGATTTCAGGCCATTTTTCTAACCTCGAATAAATTCGCTCTAGTCTTTGAAGTGGTTAAGTTAAATCCTTTGTGGTGGTTGATCACCAACCCGTAATCCATTTAGCAATGAAACAGCAAAGCAAAAAGAAGTAAGTGAACTGTAAAATAAGTCGCTAAATAGAAAAGTCGTTAAAGCTGACATTAGGTTGCTTAAGTTGTAACATGTGTTCTCCATGAAGTTACAAGAATATACATGTGCAAAGATTGTTGACTGGTCCCCAATCTGAATACTTTAAAATTTTTCTTAAGCAGCTTGTTCTCTGTATATGATCATTCTTTGAATTTGTTTGCTGTTCAAATATATAATTCATGCTGAGGGGAGAAACATTGATTCTTGGAGCATTGATATCTCACGCAAATATTCCTGAATATTTTTCACCATATGTAGCCAAATGTCTTTCTCATGGGTGGTCAGAGTTGCTTGTCATAGAGGTCAATGACAAATTTTGCACTGGCACGATACTCTCCTAAAAACTTTTCTTTGGAATTTTTTGCCGCTGTACAAATTTCTGAGACATCATGAAAGAAATACGGGATTACACCATATAATACTAATTTTGAAAATGACAATCCGATTTTTCTCGTAAATGTGACAAGGATGGTAAGTCAGATAATATCCGAAAACTTGAAAATTTTCATCTTCCCGCTCCAGGACGATGACAAATTTCAAGTTTTCGGATATTATCTGACTTACCATCCTTGTCACTTTACGCCAAAAATCGGATTGGTATTTTCAAAATTTGTATTTCTGAGACATGTTTATGAGTAATTTGTTGCATATAAAAATATGGCTCAGGGGAAATTATTGAGTATTCAATAAAATATCATGAACTTCAGTGTTTATATGGATCTTAGTGTAACCAAGAAAAATGGGAAAAGGACCACGTAGACCAGGAAGATGACGAGAGCGGAGGGCATCGTGATTAAAACTGAAGACCTACCCTCAAGTGGCAATGGACTGGATATATTGTTTGTTATAAGAAGTGGTTTCGCTATTGTACCAAGAGGTTGTTAAGATGTAAATCTGAAAAACGATACGTTTACAAAAGTGTTTTTCTGGAAAAATTTCAGGATATATGCAAAAATATGCACTAAATGTGAAAATATTCTTGTATTACTCAAAGTGACTAAATATGCAAAATAATCATTTTGCTTGAACATCGGGACTTTGTTTATAATTTACTAGCAGGCATGTATGTCCGTTCTTCAAACGGTAAATCTATAAAATCATTTTTGAACATAAAATTAAAGAAAGAGAAAAGTAATTAGCGAAAGAAATGTAATTTACACCGCTACGCCATTACATTATGACCACCTACCTAATAAGCTGTATATAAAAATCCCGCAAAATAGCCGCCACTCGGCGAGGCATCGATTCGGTGAGGTATCCTGGGGTATCTGGTACCATGATGTCAACAGAAGGTCCTCCAGTTCCCGTACATTTCGGGATGTTGGTGATTTTGCGGGAACCCGCTTTTCCACGTCGAACCATAAATGTTCGATTGGGTTCTTGTCAGGTGAATTTGGAGGCCAGGGCATTAATAGAATGTCACCAGCATGTTCCTCGAACCACTCCTTGACGATTCTGGCAGTGTGGCATGTCACGTTATCCTGTTGGTAATGGCCATCACCAGCGGGGAACACAGTTGCCATGAATGGGTAAACTTCGTCCGCAACGATGTTCAGATACCCGAGAGCTATCAGGGATTGCGCTATTGGGATAATGGGGCCTATAGTGTCCCAAGAAAACATCGCCCACAGCATAACATCGCCGCCGAGGGCTGTTTCCGTTCACTTGGCGTATCTGCCCTCGGCCGTCTACGTGATGCAGCAGGAATCTTGATTCGTCAGATCAGGCGACAATTTTCCAATCATCCACGGTCCAGTCTCTATGATCTTGAGCCTATTTCATGCGTTGTTGGCGATGACTTGCAGTGAGCATGGGGGATCCCGCTGGGTCTTCGGCTACGCAGGCCCATGCGCAGAAGGCAGCGCTTAACTGTGTGCCGTGACACATGGTCCTGATCACCACTGTTGTAGCTGTGGGTGATTTGTGGCACTGCAGTCGCTGTACAAAATGCGCGACAGTCTCCGCTCCCCTCTCGCATCAATGAGCTGCGGACGACACACGACTGGACGACGGTTCGTCGTTTGCCCATATGTGCACCATTTTGGATACGTACTCACTACAGCGTCACGTGAACAAGCCGCACCGTTCCCTAGATCGTAGTTCAGAGACTCCGTGTAATCACAGTTTGTTCTAAGTTATCAAACTCCGATAAATCGGTAGCTTTTCCCATTCTGATTCCGAACACTACTAACCGAAAGCAGCTCCTCGGGTTGTATTGTATATACTGCTATGTTAACCTCACCTTCGCCACCGTGTTCGGTCTCCAGGCGCGCTCATTTCTCTAGGCTGGGGGTGGTCATAATGTAATGGCTCATGGATATATTTATATATAACTGTATACTGTAAGGTTCAGCATTTTAGTTCTGTATTAAAGAAAAACGTTTGGACTCACGAAACGAGGACTGACCTGCTAAATAATCAGATGGAGAAAATCACTGAATGAAGCGAAAGTCATGAAGTGCATCCGCCACCGGATGTGGTGATGAATTACAGCTGAAACCAAGAAGCAGAGCTGTGAGGCTGCAATTTGAAATTGACCGGTTTATTTCTTTAAATCTGAAAAAAAAATTACCTGTCCACTTTGTTAGCTTTGGCGATTGAAACCCCCTCTCCCAGAAAAATATTTACAAAAACAGACTGTTTAGCATAAGAAAGTAGATGACCGAGCTTCTGGCGCGAATCGTTGCCATAGCGACGATGATTAAGTACGAAATATTGGGTTGCTGCGAATGAAATGTCCGGCGCAAACGAGCAGCAGACACAGGCCCCAGCACACCGCAATGGAACCACGCACAGGTGTTGCGGGTATTACGTCACAGAGCTACTATAAATAGCTAGCACGTGTGTGAAGAACAAAGTTCAGGCGTGGACGTAACCTGGCTTGCAAAGGAAACATGCAGACGCGGGATTTGAGAGTCATCTTTCTGTACGAATTTAAACTGGGCCATTCTTCAGGAATTGCCGCTCGAAAGGTTAACAAAGCGTTTGGGGAGAAGTTTCGAAGCGGAGATACGGACCTGCAAAACGTAGCACTTCGTCACCGACTTGTTGCTGTTTCTGACGATGTTCTGTTACGTGTGGTTGAAGCGGGCCCACGAAAACCGTGTCGTGAGATAGCGGCAGAGGTAGGTGTCCACCACACGACAGTTGTTCGGCGTCTCACTGCGCTGGGTAAGGTAAAAAAATCTCGACACGTGGTTGCCGCATGAGTTGACAACTGCCAACAAGACTAGGCGTTTGGAAGTCTGCACGTCGCTGCTTTCCAGGAAGGAACAAGTACCTCTACCGCATCGAATCGTCACCTGCGACGAGAAGTGGGTCCTTTATGATAATCGGAAATAATCTTCCCAATGGCTAAGCAAGGCACAGCCTGCTGGATGGCATCCTAAGCCACCCCTACACACCAAGAAGGTGATGCTCCTTGTTTGGTGGGCCACAGCCGGGATAATTCATCGGAGTTTCTTGGCAAGAGGCCAAACCATCACTGCAGAACGATATTGCGCTGAATTACATCAGATGCACCGGAAATTGCTGCAGAAACAACCGGCTTTGGTTCAACAGACATGATGCTCTTCTGCTCAGAACAAACTCCGCCCTCATGTTGCACAACGAACGATGTTGACACTAAGTGCCTTGGGCTATGAAGCACTGACTATTTCCCGGACTTGTCTCCGACAGACTATCATCTGTTTCGTCGCCTGGATCACTTCCTGTCCGGGAAACAGTTCAAGACAGACAACGAGGTTCAACGTGCAGTTGATGATTTCTTCGTGTCCCATCCAAAAGACTGTTTTCGTTCCGGGATCATGGCCTTGCCGGACAGATGGCAACTATGTGTCGATGCCGAGGTGGAATATTTTGCCTAGGTAAGTTGTCCTACTTTTCCGTTCTAACTGTCCGCGCGTCCTGGCCCTTTTCCGGACATTCCATTCGCACCAACCCGATATATTTTGAGATATTTGAGGATTGAGGAGTTTACCTTATTGATACATACACTGAAGTGCCAGAAAAACTGGTACAGACGAGCTTATGCAAAATACATAGCAACGTCACTTATGCGCGTACTCGGTTGCGTCCGCCAGTGCGTATATAAAGCGATAGACACCCTTGCTAGCTGTCAGAGCTGTTTTCGGCATGAGAATGACAAGTACGCGATTTTCAACGCGGTGTCATAGTTGGCGCTCGTGAGATGGACCATACTATTTCGGAGATAGAAACGAAGTTCGGATTCTCACGGACGACCATTGCAAGGGTGTACCGTGACTACAAAAATTCCGGCAAAACCTACGATACCAGTGTGGCCGTAAAAAGAGATTGGGTGAACGTGACCATCGTCGGCTGTCAAGAATCGTTTCACGCGCAGCGTAATCAGGGGCACGTACCTGTGTGCCTCATCGTTCATTTGCGTGAGCAATTGCTGCACTGTTGCGTGTCGATTGCCCTTTACCAGTCGACGAAGGCGACGTTCTCTTCTGGGATCAATGGCTTTTGGGGTTCTACAGTTATGACGTCGGGAGGTACTTGGTGTACCAGCTGTCCATTCTTAGTATACCGCTACTACAGCACCTCGCGAACAGCCAACGAAGTCTGCTGCTTCTGAGATGCTTCCACCCTTGGCGGGATAGCCGATGACCATTCCTTTTTGAACGTCCGTCAAATAACTACCTCTGTCCATTGTGCTCACGTGGCACACGATGGCTCATCTGTTCTAACTGGCCGCTTATATCTCCGTGTGGTCGACCTTGTCACGTGCACTCTGTGGCGCGCTTGGTCGGGTACACTGTGATTCCGGGGGTGGTCATATTATTCTGATACGACCGTGTAAAGTAATATGGTCTTTTCAAACGATTATGAAACTCAAAGAGATTACGTGACTGAATTAACCTTAATATGTGCTCCCTAGTGGACGTTATACACTGAAGTGCCAGAAAAACTGGTACACGAGTTTAATACCTGGTAGGTCCGCCACGGGAGCACAGGACTGCAGAAACACGACGGGGCGTGGGCTCCACTAGCTTCTGGATATATGCTGTAGGTAATGCACACCATACTTCTTGCAAGAACGTTCCACAATTCGGGTGTATTCGGAGGTCTCGGATTCCTGTGTTTGATAGCGCGTTGCATGGCATCCTAAATGTGTTCTATCATGTTCAGATCTGGAGACTTGGGTGTGAATGGCAACACCCCAAACTCAGATGAATGCTCCTCTAACCGTAATGTGGCGTACAAAGCTTACAAAGATAAATGTTTGGGTGAGTCAACGATTTTTAGATGGCACCATGATTTCAAAAACGGGCGTTTGTCTGCAGAACTCGCTCCTAGGCCTGGTCGACCTGAAAGTGTTGCTACGGAGCGTATTGTTAACACTGTTTGGGCAATCCTGCAGGAAGATCGACGAATGACGTGTGTTGACATTAGAGATGAGTTCGGGCTCAATTTTAGGAGCCCGGGCCCAGCCCGCTTTCTTTGATTACACGTGTTTGCTGAGCCCGGGCCCGGATTCTTCGAAACTTTTGCTTATCAAGGCTTGCATTTATGCATTATACACTGGCCAAAGATATGGCTCAAGCAAGGATTAGTTTAAAAAGTTTAGTTCAGTTAATCCACTTTACAATATTAATATGTTTTTAGAAATACTGCGCATAAAGCCAAATGTTCTAAAATGTAGATTTGAAAATAAATACATAGTCAACGTGCCCTTCGACCGTATCAGGGGAATCAGTAATTTTGGTAAAAGCTGAAGAAAATAAAATCGTGTAGAAACAAAAAGTTCCATTTGTTATCTCTTTTTTGATTTCTAAATATACTTTTATTTTGAATAAATTACATTATAAAACGCACAACGCCGTACAGACAGTTGCAAGTGTTTGAAATTTTGACTCTAGAAAACTAATCTTTGCAATATAATTTACATATATGCTAATAGGTAAAGGTAGTTTAAAGTGATGTAGTAGAATATAAAAAAAGCATGTAGGGAAATTTCCAAAAAAAAAAAAAAAAAAAAAAAAGAACGTAAAAGCATTCCAGACCAGATTACTCTGCATTTTGTAACATTAACAAAGCTTTGCGCTTAATAGTATATAATCACAATATATATTATCCTATGTGTGTAAAGTTTCCAGATCAAGTTCATCATGAAAAGATAGAGAGAGAGAGAATTACATCTAATGCCTCAGCGTTTCAACTTGATCTTCTTTTCTCTGAAACTTGACCTGCTGCACTAAAAACCAACGTCACCCCAAAAATCGCGGGAGTGAGGAAATTTAAAAAAATATATAACAATACTTCTAATTGCACAATTTTGCAAATTAATACATCATTTTAAAGATAAGATTCTTGATTTTTAATAAAATACAAAAAATGTGAATGCGATTTTTTTCCTAGTTTTTCGATACCAGACCTCTTTAAACTAATCTTTGCTTGGGCCATAGCTTTGTACAATGCATAATGGAAGTCTTGCAATGGCAGCTAGCTTAGGAAATTGAAAATCCTTCCACCGTGGTAACAAATCCACAATGAAATTCAACACGTGTAATTCAACCGGGCTCGGAATTACACGTGTTGAATTAATTACAGTAATGAAATTTAAGAAGTGTAATTCCGAGCCCGGGTTTTTCGGTAGTTAAGGAATTCTGAGCCCGCCCGAGCCCAGGTCCGAGCTCATCTCTAGACGGCATAGCAGCGTCAACTGATATTTCAGAAACGCCGGCATTCCTCATACTACGCGACAAATTACTTCTGCATCGTGTGTGTTCCACATGGTTACCTCATCACCTGACCAGAGAACAATTGTTAGCCAGAGTTCAAGTGTGTCATGAGTGGAAACAAATTATTGCAAAGGATCCAAACTTTCACAGTAATTACTGTCGATGAAGCATGGGTCCACCATTTCGATCCCCCCCCACACACACACACACGAAGCGCGCAACGTGTGTCTAGAAACACACAGGCTCGCCTCCTCCGGAAAAAGTCCGCCAAACCAAATCAGCTGGGAAGGTGACTGATGATAATTTTCTTTGTTCGTAAAGGTGTAGTCTACCAACATGCCGTCCCTCCACAAATTACTATCGATGCTGATTATATCAGTCTTGAACCGTCTGCGACGACACATATCGATTAAGCGACCGGAACTGGTGGGCAAGTGGACCCTATACCATGATAACGCTCGCCCACATGTGGCTGCTTGTGTTCAATAGTTTCTTACGAAATTTAGTATTGAAATCATGCCACAGCCCGCCTGCAGTCCTGAGCTTGCACCGTGCGATTTCTGGTTGTTTCCAGCAATGAAGGAGAAGTTCCGTGGAGCAACGTTCAACACAGATGCTGATGTTATTCAAACTGTACAGGTGTCGCTAAAGTAGCTTCCACAAAATGCTTTCCCCACATGCTTTGAAAAGTGGACTGAACGATAGGACCTTTGCATGTCATCCGAGTTCCGAGGGAAGATACTTTGAGGAAGAATAACATATATTTTGCTGTATCTATGTTTCTTCATTTTGTGTGATTTTACTCTCAGTTTTTGCGGAACGGCCGTTGTATAATGCGGATTTGGGCGATTATTAAATGTCCAGACACGGGAAAAGTGCCTTCATCAAAATGTAATACCTTTTTTTTTTTTTTTCAGGTAATCGTTGTCTTCATCAGTTGAAGGCACTGTAGAAAAAAAAAACTCTCAATAATGTGCAAATTACTCAGTTTCTTTTGGTTGCGATGTAATTAACATTTACATTGTAGACATCCTGCATAGAATTAAAAAAAACGGAGTGACGCGATAATTGCACATGAATGTGAAAATTAATTTTTCACAATCATGGAAAATCAAGTTTTCACAATCAAACTTTTCGTGAATATAGAAAAACCTCATACCCAGTGTAATTTTCTACATAACACCGTATTTCACTGATTCCGTCGGTGTGGTGTGTGATTGTGTGGAAGGGAGGAGTGGGGTTTTTAACTCTTCGTTTAGTGCATGCAGTTCAAGTCTAACTTGGAAGTCTTTCGACAGAACTGCCCTTTTTTTACCTTCACTTAAAGAAGAAAAAGTTCTTCACAATTTCTATCGCAAAAAAAAAAAAAATGAAATTGAGGATTAGGACGGAAAGAAAAGAAAAAAC
The DNA here is from genome assembly GCA_039090855.1 of Macrothele yani. Taxonomy (NCBI): domain Eukaryota; kingdom Metazoa; phylum Arthropoda; class Arachnida; order Araneae; family Macrothelidae; genus Macrothele; species Macrothele yani. The sequence goes on along the minus strand of CM077010.1, from coordinate 39,610,565 downwards.
CATCCCGCGTGCTGTATTCTTTTTCTTCTATTGTGGTTTTTTTTTTCTTTTGTCTTTTCGATTTTTTTCGTGTTGAAGTTGAATGTAGGTGTTCGTGAATAAATTGTAACTTATGCAATCGAGATTGATATTTCCTTCATCTTAATTTATTCTACTTTTGTTAACGGACTTTCACGTAACGGAATCGCGAAAAGAATAAGAGCATTGTTGATTTTTCTGTCGGAAGAAAAGTCCTGTTGGAAATATAGCAACATACAAATCTGTTAAATTGTCACATTCTAGCCATATACTGTAAAAGTAAAATTACGTGAAACGCTAACGACCTGATTAGTACGAGAAACATTCCGTTAATAATTAATGTTAAACGTATAGGATTTTTTTGGTTTTATTTTTCGTTTTTCATAGATTTGCAATAAAGTCGTTCTATTCAGGACACTTATTCGACAGTTCATTTTGACACTGAGAATTAAAATATTCAGTTGAAATCCTAGCATAGATTTTTTTATTGAACATAGGTTGTCGGAAAAGTCATTACGTATTTTAGCCATGTTTCGCTAAGGTCATTTATTGATAGAAAAAACAAAGATCAATCAATGATATAATGCCCGGTTTGTTCGATAACCTTTTGCCATCTTTCAGTGAGCTGCAGAATGCCTCGTTCATAGAAGGACCTGTCTTTCGTGGCGAAAACCTGTACAAGGTGCTGATTTACAGCCTCATCTGAATTGAACGTTATACCACGCAAGGACTGTTGAAGAGAGCGAAACAAGTGGAAGTCTGACGGCGCAAGGTCCGGCGAGTATGCTGGGTGTGGCAACACATCCCACCCAAGCTCCCATAATTTTTGGCGGATGATCAAACTTGTGTGTGGTCTCGCGTTGTCGTGATGGAACACAACGCCGTTACGATGAACGAGCTCTGGACGTTTCTGGATGATGGATTCGTTCAAACTGTCCAATTGCCGACAGTACACATTCGAATTGATTGTTTGGTCCCGTGGTAGGAGCTCGAAAAACACGACACCTTTAAAATCCCACCACACTGAGACCAGAACCTTCCGCTGATGAATGTCTGCTTTGGGTGTCGTTTGAGGCGAAGCAGCACGTCGGGACCGTTTGCGTAGCACATTGTTGTACACAATCCACTTCTTGTCACCAGTTATCAGTCGCTTCATAAAAGGATCGTTTTCCTCACATTTAATGAGCATATCGCAGATGTTTATACTCGCCGTCAATTGAGCTTCTTTGAGTTCATGAGGAACCCACACATCGAGCTTGCTTCCGTATCCCAGCTTCTTCAGGTAGTCGTGAACGCTTGAATGATGGATGTGCAATGTGTCTGCAATTTCTCGTGTCGTGTAACGTGGGTTTGACTCGACCAATGACTTGATTTGGTCTTTATCAACCTCGGTGCCCCCCCCCCGACCGAGGAGCATCGTTGAGGTCAAAATCCCCAACACGGAGTTTTGTGAACCACCACTGGCACTGACGTTCTTGTAGAGCATTATCACCGTACGCTTTACGCAACTTTCCACAAGCTTGACGCGCGTTCTTGACCCTTTACGGATGTAAGACAGTAAAATATGGCGAACATGCAGTTTGGTCTTCCATCTTCAACTTGATGTCAAATCTCCGCAAATCAACCAAATCGCTAACTATTCCATTTAGACTGCAGCTAGAACTGGCACCTGTCGAATGATACTTTCTAAACTTTCGAAAACGGAAGTTAGATTGCCGTGAAGATTTCCCCGTAATCGTAATTTTATTTTTAACGCGATGTTTCCTCACCCAGTATTGTTGTTAAATATCATTTTATTTCATAAATATTTGTATTTCAACTTGAAAATATCCGAAAACGAAAATTGAATGTAGGAAAGATTTCTCCCGTAACTGTAATTTTTTTTTCCCCTACGATGTTTCGAACATGTATCCTGTATTCTTAAATATTACCCCAAAAGAGGTTTGCATTTCAGCTAGATAAAAGAAGAGGGGGGGGGGGGGTCCGAAAACGAAAGTGACGAAGCTGAAAATTTGTAAGAATTGATGCATGGTGTTCAAAAGTATTCATGTTCTCGAAGTTACGCTATTCATCTTTTACCTAAAATAGTGAAAGCTCCTAGAAACAGCGCCAATACGAGACTTGATAATATTTGCCAAATAACTTATGTGGGCACCCCAACCCAAGATCATGATGGACAAGATTGTCATCCAAGGGCAGAAAAAAAAAAAGAGCGACGATAAAGAAATGGGAAGGAAGCAAAGATATCAGCAAAATAAAAATTTAAACACTAGGTGCTGTGTTGTCAACAAAAGACAAATGTGGCTGTGGAACTTGCTGAGAAGTTTATTCCATATTTTTAGATGTCTATAACAATCTGAAAAGTGAATCTGAACTTGTATTTAATGAAATTTTTTGCTATACAACGCAGTACATCAATGCTTAACAAAACACAAACATTATAAATATTATCATATGTAGTAAACTTGTCTAAGTAATCAACACAGTAGAGGGAAAATATGAACATCATGATAATGTCACAAAGATCAATTCAAATTAAGTAACCTATAAAACTGCATAATTGCTCTGAGGGAAAACAAGATCACAACCACCTCAAACATGTAATAATAAATTATTAACATGCAAGCAATAACTTAATACAAATGACTAAAAAAATTCTATACAGAGTAATTCATACAAGTAAATAACGTAATGTACAATAAAAGCATATAGCATGGAGCCAGGAAAAAAGGCTTAAATAGTAAGCCTGACGAGCCCCTGATCTCCATAGGTCAATGTGTCAGGTCGGAACGTCAACAGTGACAACGTTAAATTAGACCAATGTTAGTATACAATGAAAAAAATAAGACAAGAACTTAACCAAAGAACAGTAATTCTCGTAGCAATTTTTTAAATACTTTAAAATTAACAAATTTTCCTGATGTACAATGGCAACCTATTCTACATACGGGGTCCAGCTGCAGCAATACTATTATACAGCAATCCGGAGCGCGCCCTGGGGACCAGGAAACCCCCATGACCTCGAGTATCATATGAATGAGGGAACCGCTGTAATTCTAATGAATCAAGATACCTATTCGCATTAACTCTGTCGTGCATAAGTAATAATAACCTAAAAGTATATATTTTATCGAAGGGAAGTTCATTGTAAAGACAAAAAATACTATCAGCATTTAATGCTGAATTTAGTAGTCGAATATATTTTTTCTGAAGAGCAACAATTCTGTTTAAGTTAGCCCGTTGTCTGTCCCCAGACCAAAATACAATAAGACAGCATAGGGTAGATGAAGGAGAAATATAATACTAATATGAGTCTGATTGTTAAAAAGCCGGAAATCCTAGAAACAGCGCCAATACGAGACTTGAGCATATTTGCCAAATGACTTATGTGGGCATCCCAACGCGAGGTCTCATGTACCAGAAATTTCACCGATGACCTGAATGCAACAGGGTGCCCAAAAGTGCAATGTATTCACTTCTTGAACACATTGCTGTTGCATGTGGTCATTTCAAAACATGATAAATTTAATGTCATTATTTTAAAATACGAATATTATATTTATTACTAAAAACAAGAAGCAAAACGAATCCAAATTCTAAATACACTGAGTGGTAATGAAATATTTTTAATATGAAAAAAATCTGAATTGAGTTTTCATAATTGCCCAGCATGTCTGTAATTTGTTTTATTTCATCTGTTAATTTTTCTAAAATACTCCCGACTTCTAAAAATTATTATTTTTCTCTCTTTTAAATTTTTTTTCGGTGAACTCTGTGATGTCATCGTTTTCGAATCCGGCAGTTAGCATGAAGTCCACTCATCAGCTGTCACTGTTTGGCCACAGGAGTTGCATATCATGATTTATATCATTTGTGCATTAATGCGTACACTGAAAACAACATTTTACGCACACAAAACGTGAAAAACCGTAATTGTGCCTCCAATTAGAAAACAAAAAGGGGTGGGTGTCGAGAAACGCTTTTCCAGTGCTTGAGAGAAAAATGACAGGACCTTTTCGGAAATTCTCGTACGATTTCTTAAGAAAGACCTGATGCTGTTCGGTGTTAGATCGAAGTGACCCACCGCGCAAAGCGATGCATGTAAATCTCCTCTGTTTCCCCGGCTTTCTTATACCAACAAACGCCTAACGGACTCATATAATTTTCCCTTTTATGAATGGGAAAAGCCCGTGGTACTAAGAAAGGCGCGTGTTGATATTCTGTTATAATCGGATCGCTTTACTTTACCAAATGCAAGACGGCCTTTTCTGTTTGAATACGAAGGCATTAAAAATGGAATTTGTGTGGCTCGTAGCGAGGAGCAAGTTTTTTTTTTTTCTCTTTCTTTTTTATTCTCCTTTTTTTTATGAACTCATAAAGGGCTAAGCGCAAAAAAATCCCATTATGACATATACTCATGTGGAAGGGTAATAAAAAATTGTGCTTCAAAGGGTTGGGACCTTTGTGTAGCTTTTTAGAGAAAGGGTAAGTATTCCTCCCTGTTGGCAAGTACGGAAAAAATGATTTTTTCCCCCTGTATCCAGTGGTCGTTATATGAGGGAAAGGGTTATTTTGACCTTGACACTGTTCTGCATGTAACAGATTGAACACTCAAGGTCCCGACTTACCCCGTTCGCTCCCTTTTTTCGCGTTTCCTTTTTTTTTTTTTTTTTTTTCTTCTTTTTTCTTTCCTTCTCTCGCCTCACTTTATTTTTCCTTTTTTTTTTTTTTTTTTTTTTTTTTTTGCAATACGGTGTACCCCTATCATCATTCTTTCCTCGCAATGCCAAATTATAGTTATTTCTGAATGTTTTAGCACACCACTACCAATAATTCATGCGAATGTAATGGTGCTATGAAGCAAGCAAAACTGCTTGTACTCCCTATTGTAAATCAGTCGTGTTTCAAATACTCAGTCAGCGGCGTTAAGTATAAAGCATAATTCTGGAACAGTTTCAGTACGTCATTTTCTTACCGTCTGTGATGAATCACATTAGTTCGATTGTATCGATGGCTGCATTTGTGGTTTTTTCTCAACTTTCTGCACTGTAGAGAGTGCAGCATCAAAAAAAAAAAAAAAAAACCGCCGCAATATGTACATCTGTTAAATCGTCCTTAAAACGAAGTTTAACAACGTTACATCATTACGCTGAACTGATTTTGAGGTTTTTGCATAAATTGGAGTATGGCTTCTAAGTTTCTCCCTAATAATACTAACATGTATTTTTTACAGCATATGTAAGTCAAATAGTAATTGTGCTTGTTGTTCGGTTTTCTCTGTGATAGAGACACCGTAGAATATTTTTATATAAATCAGACTGTGTTTTCTAACAGTAGCGCATGTATGTATGCAGAAGCTTTATTTGAACCCTCCGTGATGCATAAGGTAAGCAGAAAAGTATTTCTCTGACATGGGATCAATAACTCCGTGCTTCGATGTAATTTTAATTAGTTGCTCTTTTAATAGTTCAGATGCTTCCATCAAAGGTTTAAAAAAACTTCCCCATTGCAGCATTTTATGTTGTTGCCCCCCCCCTTTTTTTTTGTTTTAATTTCTTGTTATAACTACAACCATGAGCAACTCTGAGGTAGTACTGTCAAAATATCCGAAATATCATTAATGCGAAATCCAGATTGCCGCATGAAATCCATAATCCGGATTTTGGATTTCAAAATATCCGAAATCCGGATTGCCGCATGAGTTTGTTACAGGGTAAAACACTGTAATTTTATTTATTATCCCTTCACTTAGTACAATATCAGTGTCACGAAAGATCACTTTCTTTATCAAACGGACATCGTACAGCAAAACATCGCACGTTCACAAACTGCTGCGTTAAGGTTTCAACAACCTGAGACATGAGGTCTATCATGGCCAGATAGATCTGTGTTGTTGAGATGTCTGAATAATCGGTATTCTAAGTCCGGATGTAAGAAATCTGAATATCCGTAAGTTCGAAATCCGGATATCCAGAGTTCGAATACTAAAATCCGGTTTTCGGATAGTAAAATATCCGGAAATCCGTGAACAGCACTTCCGAAGTTCGAAATCCGGTTGCAGTTCGAACTATTCGAATGTCTAAAAATCCGGTTTTCGGATACTAAAACATCCGGATGTCCAAAACTCAGAAATCCGTGAACAGCGCTACTCTGAGGTTTATACACTCTCGTCCGTCCCTAATTCAGAGCCACTGGCTCCATGGAAGGGAAAGAGCTAGCGCCGTACGACAATCACGCTACCAGTCCTCCTCGGATAGATAACTAGAAACCTAAGCCTCTGACCTCTGGGGCGGCTCGTTTTGTGTACTGAATTTGATTTCCCAATATAATTTATTTTACAAAGTGGACATTGACTTGTAGCCGCCTCACTGGCCGAGTGATACGAAGCTTTGGCTTTTAATCATTCGTCCGAGTCACGTACGGGATTCGAATCCCGGGTAAGGCATGGATGGTATGGCTGTCTCCCTTCTCTGGAACCAGTAGCCCTAAATTAGGGAAGATAAGGAAGGGTGACTGCTTAGTGCCCATTGTGTTGCTCACAGTGACCGTTAAACTGCCAAACAAACAAACAAACAAACAAACAAAATTTTCACTTGTTGGATTTCTAAGAACATATTTTTTTTTTGCTACAGACGTAAGGAGCACTTCAGAATTTAATGCTTGCCTTTAGGCATACTTTGAATTTATCCTTTGATTACCCCCCCCTGTTTTGTTTGACGTAGGACCAAGCTTAACTCCGTGGATAGTATGGCGCGACTTACGGCCGACCGCCTGCGACAAAAATAGGTCCCAATTGAAATCATTATAGCGTTAAAAATACGTGCCTCTCACTAATCGTGTTAGCATAATCGTTATCTCGATTATTTAGTTATCTCGGCAGTCGTGAGCGCAACACGACTGTGCGTGGTATCGTTTTAAAGCTCTTGACAAGATCTATTCAAATATACGAAGAACATTTCACTGTGGTTTGAACTGAACATTTAAAAAATTGTTTTCTTGTGAATCGGTAAACACTTTTGACAATATCGCGGTTTATCTGGACAACCGTGAGTGTAAAACTACTGTGCGTGGTATCTTTTAAAAGCTCTTGACAAGATCTATTCAAATATATAAAGAGCATATCGCAGTGATTTAAACTAAAATTAAAAAAAATGTTTTCGTGTGAACAACAACGGGTTAACATTTTTGACAATGTCGCGGGATTCGCAGAATGAACACACCCAAAAGTGGAGAAATAAAAACGAGGAGCAAGAGCAAGCGATGAGGACTGTAAGAAGCCCAAGAAGACTGCGGCCCAACGAACTATAGAGAGTATCGAGAACGGCTGAAAGCAAGCGCCGCCAAACAAAAATCGAACACACCGATCGAACCAGTACCCGGTCGATCTCAACCTGCCAATATATTCCAGCATTATTTGTAAAACTTACGTAAGCTATTTTTCATATCATATACCTTTGTTGGCTATAACAAATTAAATAAACGCTTTGAAACCATACTCGACTAGCTCATTTCAACTCTCCGATCATGAAAGTCGTAATCCTACGTTCCAAACTGATAACTGAATCAGAACTGAGCCTACCTGTATTTTTTTTTTTCGAGGTCTTCATGCCGTCCGCTGGCCAAACTGTTTGGAACTGCCGGAAGTTATTGTTCTAGCAATGATGAGAATCTTCCGTGATTTTAGGAATTTTGAATTTTTGACCAAGTTGAGTTTTCCCCCTCGTTTCTCTTGCTGATTATATTCTTATTTTTTATTTTTTTTTTTTTTACCTTTTTCTGATTCTATTCGTCGTTTTTAATATTTAGTTTAAATGTGAAAAGTATGATTTTATATATGTATTTAAAAAATTCTTCTAATGAAATGCACATTTATCTATTTTTAATAGTATCTTGTTCAACGTCAATCAGTAAAGCCAGCATTTTCGCCCCTCCCCCGTTTTAACGCAAAATTAAAATTCAAAAACGGTACTTAATCTGTTATGGAATCTGAGCCACTTGCGTGACCTGTAGAATTGTTTTTACGGCAAAGTAAAGAATGCGATACCGATTTATGATGTTTAGTTTTTTCTTAAAACGTGTGCTTTCTCCGTATCTGAGTGACTTCTTGGTATAGCAAAGGACAGAGCAGGATTTTTTTTTTTTTTTTTTTTCTGTCTAAAGCGAAACAAATGTTCAAAAAACGCTATTGCCTGATCAATGAACGATGTGCAGAGAAAACGACTTTACTGGGAATGGCAAACGGCATCGGAGAGTTGCAAGTTTTGATTTTGAACTTTAATTTTTTATTAAACAAAACGAAAAATGCTTGTTCTCTTTATCTGTTGATGTAGCAAGAAATGACTAAGCAATGGAAAACCGTGCTTTTTTCGAGAATACTGAACTTTAAAAAGTTCTGAAGTTATCGTTGACTCCTGGAAATCTCCTTACATCGACTTCCAAACGTCAGTAGGAACCATGCTTATACACTGCCGGACAATTGCTAAGGACGGATGACAATAGCAACGATAGCAACCATAAAATGGAAGGCAGGAAAATGTGGAAATTAGCATAAGTGCGGGATACAGTAAGACGTGTTGTGCGTATGCAAATTTTGGATTGCCGAACTTGTTCGTGATGTCATAGCGCTGATAAGAGATATAAAGGATTTGACGCGTATTGACCGTTGTTGTTCAAACGCAAAGTTGAAAGGGAAATAATCAATTGACGAACTTGCAATTTTCAGTATGTCTTCTCGACATCACCTAGATGATTTTACGCGTGGCCGTATTATTGGCAAGATTGAAGAAGGGCGAAAAATAACAGATGTTGTCAGGGAGTTCGACGTCAGCCACAGTGTTGTTTCAAGGCTTCGGAAATCATTTCAAACAAATGGAGAGTGTAGCAAACGTCACGCGGGAGGTCGTGTTTGCAGTACGACACCTGCACAAGATCGGTACATAGTGCTATCAACAAAAAGACACCGGCGCAGCACAGCTAGTGAGGTAGCAAATCAGTTTATGGCTGCTACTGGCAAGCTGATCTCCCGAAAAACTGTCGCCAGACGTTTGCATGAAGGAGGACTATACGCCCGCCGTCCTGTTGTGTGCATCCTATTGTCCAGACGTCACCGTACCACCCGTTTGCAATGGTGCCATCAACATCGCAATTGGACTGATAACGACTGGTCTGCTGTCCTCTTCTTAGATGAGAGTAGATACAGTCTATCGTCTGATTGTCGACGACAACTGATCTGGCGTGATAGTTGTACTGCATATTGTCCAGCAAACATACAGGAAAGGGACCGATAACCGACATGTAGTGTCATGGTATGGGCTGGCATCATGATCAATGGCCGTACGTCCCTCTATGTGCTTCCAACTGGGACTATGACTGGCCAACGATACATTAATGATGTTCTGCTACCTCATGTTCGCATGTTCCGTGGTGCTATCGGTGATAGATTCATTTTCATGGACGACAACGCAACATGTCATCGAACAGTCGCTGTCCAGGAGTGTCTTGAGAGCGAGGATATGCAACGCCTCGCATGGCCAGCACGTTCTCCAGATCTGAATCCCATTGAAAATGTGTGGGATGCTTTGGGGAGGAGTCTTGCTGGTTGCCAATGCCCTCCAATAAACAAGGACACCCTCATCCGTGCACTGACAGAGGAATGGGATAAATAACCCCAACAGCTGCTTGATAATGTTGTGCAAAGCATGACACGACGTGTGGAATCTTGCATCGCCCTCCATGGTGGCCATATCCCGTATTGACATCTTACGCCGGAACGCCTGCGGACGGTAATTGCTTTTTTCACGTTTACGTATTCTGCACAAAATGGCCTGTTTGTCCCTTGAACACGTTCCAAAGCCTTCTGGATTTCAGAGCACAATAAATTGTCTTTCTTGTAATGTCCTGGCATTCTGACATTATTTTATTTCACTTGGCATTCAACCACACTTACTTTTTTATGCGCTATATAGCCGTTTATGATCCGTCCTTAGCAATTGTCCAGCAGTGTATTTTCCAGTACTTTCGTTCATGTTCAATTTTCCCGGCAGATGATGTAATATGTGTTTTTATATGTTTGGATCCCTGTTTTCTGAAGGCTGGTAGGAAAAGTAAATTCTTAACGGAATTCGTTGAAGAAGCGTGAGATCCTGTTTTGTTTTGTTTTGTTTTAATTTCGGTGTTTAATGACTACCGTGAGCAACTCTTTGGACTATAAGCAGTCACCACTCCCAAATTTAGAGCCACTGGTGTCAGGGAGGAGGAGAGTCAGTGCCGTAAGACAAACACACCGCCACGCCTCATCCAAGCACTCGAACCTGGGCCCTTTTCGTGCGAGCGATCAAGCCAGGGCTCAGACCACTGCGCTACTTGGATTCTTTTTCTTGCGATATTCCCTCAGCCCTATATGGTCATTAAATATCATTTTATTAGATAAATGTTTGTATTTAAAATTGAAAATGGAGAAAAAAATTCTGAAAACCATAGTTGTACAGAGCAAATATTTCTCCCTCTAATAATAGAAAATTGAGGAAACTTTTCTGATAACCAAAGTTGTACGGAGCAAAAATTTCTCTCTCTAATAACCCTCCACCCGCTGTGCTTCTGTATTATTGTTTATTCATCATTTAATTACATAAATGTTTGCACTTGAGATGGGAAATGGAGAAAAATGTTCCAAAAACGGAAGTAGAACGGAGCAAAGGTTTCTCGTCTTATGACAATTGTTTACCTAGTATGCCTCTGCGCTTTATTGTTGTTAAATATAATTTTATTCCCTAAATCTTTAGGTTTAAGCTTGAAAATATTGGTAAAATTCCAGATACAGAGGACCTGAATTTTCTTGATTTTAATTAACATTTCAATTGCTGTAGTACCTAGCTTAGACATTTTTTTATGTAGAAAAATGTGTCTGCGCAATTTTTATTGTTTTTCACATTTAGTAGTTATCTTGCACAGTGACCACCCGCAGATTATTTTGTGGCACAATGATATCTGTCGCAGACTGACCAGGAACTTTCTGCTATGGGGCTGTTAGGTTTGATACTTTTGTCCAAAGACGCGCTCTGGTAATTTTATTTGAGTTGTTCAATGTTATGAACTTGTATCATTGGTTTTTTATGTTATTTTCTGTCCCCAACGAATAACTGAATTTTTGTTTCCTTTCCGTAGGTGACAAAGCCAAAGGAATTTATGCCATTTCAGTTTCTGGCCGCCTACCAGCAGGTATCATCCGGGAACTGAAAAGTAGAAATTGCCTATATAAATCTAGGGATAACAGCACCAGGTGACAAGTCTTTCAACCGGAGGTGCAGCTGAATTTTAGCGCACGCTATTTGTAATAACGTTTTTTTGTCACACTGTACTTGATGAAATCGTTTTGCATGACAATACTGTTGCACTGAGAAAAGATGCGCGGCTTTGTAAAAGTGAAGATGTAAATTAAAGAATTTTTTTTCATCGTTTTCTTTAATTTGATCACTTTTGCTATATGTAGCTTAAAAAATTCCATTTGGAATGCTGGTAACAATTTTTCTGAATTTCATGTGTGCGCTTTCACCGATTACGAGGGGATGCTGATAAGTTCTCGGCCTCACCAAGAAGGAAATGGACTAGAGTCATGAAACTTGCAGACTGTTCCACATATTCACCCAGAAGTTCAACACACTTAGCACTATGTTTCTGTAGTTTATTTAACCCTTCCAAAAAAAAAGTCTGATCACTCAAATACTGCTCTGCTGCTCATATCACCTTCGAATCATTCGAAAAATGCTTCCCTTTCAAACTTTTTTTTTAGGTTTGGGAACAGGAAATAGTCCGATGTAGCAAGGTCTGGTGAGTAGGGTGGATGGTCTATGGACTTAAATCCCAGATCCCTCAAAACATCCATTGTCTTGCCAGCCTTGTGAGCCGGCGCATTGTCATGCAAAAAGAGAACACCTTTCCGTAGTTTTCCTCGCCTTTTTCCCCTTCAACGCTTTTTTTAACCGGCATGAGAAGTTGGAATAGTATTCAGCATTTATTGTTTCGCCCTTCGGGAGATGGCCAGTCAGTGAAACGCTTTCCGAATCCCCAAAAAAACCTCTGTCATGACCTTTTTCTGCAGACCTTTGAGTCTTGAATTTCTTTGGCCGTGAAGAACCAGAGTGCCGCCACTGTAGGGACTGTTGCTTCGTCTCTGGATCGTAGTGATGTAACCACCACGTTTCATCAACAGTGACAGGTCGCTGCAAAAATTTATCGCTCAAATTGCTGCAAAGCCGATTTGAAAGTGTCCACTCGTTTTCGTTTCTCATCGGCGTTCAAACATTTCGGCACCACTTCGCTGACATCTTTTGCATATCCAAGTGCTCATGAATTATGAGCCCAACATGTTCCCTGGATATCTCCAGTGACTCAGCCATTATTTTAGCCGAGATTTGCCAATCTGACAAAAATCTAGTCAGGAACACGATCAACAATTTCGGGTGTTGTCACTATTGAAGGCCTCCGAGATCTTGCTGCATCTTCGGTCTGAAAGTCTCCCCGCTGAAAGTTGGCACACCATTTCTTCACAGTGGAATGTGAAGGGCACTTGTCACTCAATGTTTGCGTCATACACTCATAGATTTCTTTTACAGTTTTCTTCTGCAGGAACAGAAATTCCATGACAGCCCGGAGTTACACATTCGAAAATTTAACACTTTGCATTGACATGATTCAATTCAGGACGTCAAATATCTGCAAAAAAGAAAAGAAAAAGAGCTATCAGTCTGAAAATTGGAACTTTACAATGCAAAGGAAACTTTCGAGCTGCAGTGACAAAATAACGCTACGATTACAGGAAGTGGGCTAGGCCGATAACTTTTCAGCATCCTTTCGTGTACACGTGCATTTCTGCAGCGAAATTTCTAGATAATGCTTAGACCTGATTTTCTTTTTATGTAAAATTTACCCCGTGAGATATAAAATATATAGTATACACTGCGTGGCCACTTTATTATGGCCACCTGACAGTTTTAAGCAAATGAGCTATGGCTGTTGCCGCCAGAGGGCGAGGCTAGTTTAAAAAGGGAAAGCTTAGTGCTTGCGACAGTAGTAGAAGTGAATTTTGGGTGACGAGATGGGCAAAAAATGCGATTTGACAGACTTTCAACGTGGGGTGATTGTAGGTGCTCGGAGCCATGGAGCGAGTATCACCGAAACCGCCGCATTTGTGAAATGTTCCAGAGCAGCTGCTGTTAAAGTGTTTAAAGACTAGACTGTCAGCCAAAAAAACTGGGTCTCTACATGCAACGTGTGGTCGTCATCGACTAGTGAGTGCTCGGGCGGAATGGAGAGTGTCCAGACTGGTAACAGACAACAGAAGGGCAACAGTGCAGCAAATTACAGACCATCTTAATCAAGGATCCCCTCAAATGATCTCTGCACGCACTGTTCGCTGTACACTGCATCGGATGGGATATGGCAACCGAAGGCCTGTTCGAACACCTTTGCTGTCTGCAGTTAACAAAAGAAAACGTCTCCAATTCGCACAGGAGCACAAGGATTGGACAGTCGATAATTGGAAACAAATTATGTGGTCCGATGAATCACGTTTTCAGTTGCACCATGCCGATGGCCGACTGAGTATTTGGCGGAAACCGCACGAAAACATGGACCCCAAATGCATTGCTGCAACCCTTCAAGCTGGTGGAGGCAACGTTATGGTTTGGGGAATGTTTTCCTGGCATGCTTTGGGACCTCTAATTCGTGTTGTTTAACGTCTGACTGGCATATCATATCTAAACATCGTTGCGGACCAAGTGTCTCTTGTCATGTGGATAGTTTATCCCAATGGCGATGGCTACTTTCAACAAGATAATGCGTCCGGTCATAGTGCTCGTATTGTACAGTATTGGTTTCAGGAACATGCCGGTGAGTTTACTTTGCTTAGGTGGCCCCCACAATCTCCAGATCTCAACCCCATTGAGAATTTGTGGGATGAAGTTGAACGAGCCATCAGACAGCTGGGTCCACAACCCTGCAATATCACACTCCTGGAAAGTGCTATTCATCAAGCATGGTCTGCGATCCCACAAACCACGTATCAACATCTCGTGGAGTCCATGCCACGAAGAATTGACGTAGTATTAAAGGCAAAAGGTGGCCCAACGAAGTACTGAGGGGGTGGTCATAATAAAGTGGCCACCCAGTGTATAAATAGCGTGAAATTGCGGTTTATGGCTCACGTAGAATACTGCGGGAATCAACACGTGGTGGTTATTGCGACGGTAGGGAAGTGGTCGACACTAATGTTATTCCATGTGAGCCGGAATCTTCCATTTTACGTTAGTGCAAGAACTGTTTTGTTTCCCTTGTTTGAAATACGAGCTGAGGAAAAGTTGTTTATTTTCCCTTGATTTTTAATTGTTGGAGGTTTTGATTTTCCGGAGGGTGGGGGCGGAGTGGTATATAACGAGGTAAATTAATCTAAAAAGTTTTGTTCCTTTAATAATATAGAAAAGCACTAGTTCTTAATTCTTAAAGGCGGTTAGTACCACGTGTATTCAGCCGAAAATGACACAGGATCTTGTTGACAACACTTCTTGTCATGCGACAGAATACCGTAGGAAAGAGCAACCAGTAGCTTTTGCGAACAACCGTGACAGTACCGGTAAATAAAACACCGCTTCCACTTCCCACCTGTTTAAAGAAGATCCGTAAGTCTCATCTAGTGAATCGGCGGCCTAATGGTCAACGTTCGTGATTGCTATGGGAAAATCATCTCAGGTTCAATTCCAGGCAGGTACGAACGCTCGAAACACTAAATAACCGTCGTGCGTCGAATGGGCACGTTAAGCCGTCGGATCCCGAACACTGCTCCCCCCCCCCGGTTATAAATAAGGGCGTCTTCCTCGCCCCTTCTACTACGCTTCTGTGTGACTTTCCTTTCGATCACTCTAGCCCTAATCCCTACTTCTAAGGGTTGTTTAAGACCTGGGGTCAGACACTCCCTAAAATCCTCTACATATGATCTGATGATCTAGCGAATTGTGCCTTTCTGCTAGTAAATATTTTTATGTGGTTGTTACAATCTTGTAAAAATTCACTTACATAGACATGCGCGATATTAGAATCCATGGGAGGTAAAACAAGCATCTGATCTAACTTCACAAGCCCTTAATAAATTAGAGGATCATTTTTAAAGGACTAAAAGAATTTAGTGAAAATATTCAGCAGCAGCCAAACTGAAGCTTTTTAAATATAGTTTTAAGAGTATCAAGCCAAATAGTTGAATGCGAACGCGTGTTCAGTTTCATGAACCGTATGTGTATTCCTGAATAGAAACTTGGTTCATAGCCAGAATTATTGTGGGGGGGGGTTAACAATCACCGTAATAGGCTAAAAGCAGTCGCCCGTTCCTAATTTACGTACTCTAGTCCCAGAGAAGGGAGCCCGTGTAGCAACAGAAACACACCACCTATGCATCATCCGGGCCCACTTGGACGAACAGCCAAAAGCATGCGCCAACGCTACTCCATCACCGGGGCAGCTATAGTCAGTGTGTGACCAAACTATTAAACCAAGTTCTACAAATTGGTATATCTGGAGAACTTAAACCACGAATGGTCTTCAGCATGTGCCCAGTTTATTAGAACTATCTACTGAATGGTGTTTACCTCTGGCCTTCAGAATAACAGCAACTCGCCTAGACGTTGATTCGAATAAGTCTTGATAACGTTGTGGTGAAACACTGTGCTATGCTTGTCAAATAGTATCTTCCAATTCACGCAGATTGGATGGTACTAGGTCCAGAAGTCCGATGTACCGTTTGGCTTCAGCTCCCGAACCACTTCGCTACAGTGCAGGCATTTTGGCATGGTACAAAGAACATCCTGAAAGTAATGCCTCCTCCTTAATAACTTTTAAAATTTTGAAGTGATTTTAATGAAACTGCAAGGACATTTACTGTGATACGTTACCAATGTGGGAACAATTTTTTTTCCGGATCGGATATAAAGATCATGAATGAGAGAGAAAAGCAGCGAGCCGTAATTGAATTTCTGGAAAAAGAGGGATGTGAGGCTCTAGAAATTCACAGAAGACTCCTGACGGTGTATGGAGTTGCCACAATCGGTATCAGTAATGGATGAAGAGGTTTCGAGAGGGAGAAAGTTATGTGTCAGAAAAACAACGGAGTGGAAGACCCGCAATTGCGGTAACAGATGCCAACGGGCAACGAGTGAAAGACTTCATCCCAGCTGATCATCATGTCACCATCCAGGAGTTGTGTGATGCAATTCATTGTGGTCATACTGCTGTGGAAACATTAATTAGGGACCTGGGCTACAGAAAAATTTGTTCAAAGTGAATCCCAAGAAACCTAACCCGCGAACAATGTGAGCGAAGGGTGGACATGTGCCGGAACCTCTTGGATTTTTATGAGAGGGAGGGTGAAGTACTTTTCTGTAATGTTATGACGGGGGATGAAACCTGGGTGTTCTTTCATGACCCAGAAACAAAACGTGCGTCAATGGAATGGCACTGCATATTTAACCTCGACTGAAAAAGGTGAGGAGAACTCGTTTCGCAGGGAAAGTGATGGTGACAATTTTCTCGGACAAACGTGGTGCCATTTTGACTGATTTCCTTGAACGGGAAATCAGTCAAAATGACACCACGATAAACAGTGCTCACCATGTGCAGACATTGAAGAAGCTATAGGAAGCTATCAAAAGGAAAAAGACATGACATTCCACTTCATAGTGTTGTTTTACACCAATATAACGCTCGTCCCCACATCTCAATGGAGACATCACAGGCTATTGCCAAAATGGGGTGGACGGTGATGCCCTAATCTCCCTACAGTCCTGATTTGGTTCCCTCAAACTTTTTCCTGTTCGCCCCTTTAAAAAACACCCTTCGTGGGGAACGTTTTGACGATGTAACAGTCGTTAAACTGGTCGTGAACTCGTGGGTGAAACGACAGCCTCAGAATTTTTCCAAAATGGATTTTAACAATGGGTTCAAACATGGCGGAAATGTATAGAAAGTGATGGACAATACTTTGAATAGGCTGGCATTATTAACAATATCTCCTGCCGCCCCGGTGGCGCAGTGGTCTAAGCGATGGCCTCTGATCATTCGTCCGAAAGGGGTCCGGGTTCGAATCCCGGTCAGGCATGGATGTTGTGTTTGTCTTACGGCACTGGCTCTCTCCCTTCCCTGGAACCAATGACCTTAAATTAGGGACGGGCTACTGCTTATAGCCCATTGAGTTGCTCACGGTGGTCGTTAAACCTCCAATAAAAAAAAAAAAAATATCTCCAAGTATTTTGCCACCAAGTTTCACGTTTTTTTTTTATTTTTTTTTTCGGACGAATGATCAGAGGCCATCGCTTAGACCACTGCGCCCACGGGGCGGCGCATTACTTTCAGGATGCCCCTTTGTACATTGTCTTCCTGGAGGTATGCATCCCCACTGGAGTGGAAAGTGATCATGAAGAACTGTTCAGCAACTTTAAATGCGCATGTGCGTTCAGGCATTGGTCCACTATAATCAAGGTGCTTCAAATCTCCCATGAAAACACAGTTTATATTAGTGACAGCAGAAGTCATTCTTGGGAGTTCTTTCTCGCAAAACAGCCATTCACGAATCTCATTCAAGTGAATGATCATTCATTTTGCTTTCACTCTCGACCTGATGTCTTTCTACACTCACTGGACAAGCCATTCTTTGCTCCAAAGCTACTGCTAGTGCGAGACCAAGCGGAAATTAACAAAGCAAAAGATCACGACTCGTGGCTAACAAGCGAACGAACTAAGGTTACATGCTATCAGTCCATCCTATTAGTAAAAGCATAAGTCCTTCTTTGGAGTTCTTCCTCGGAAAACAGCCATTCACGAATGTTCATTCAAGTGAATGATCATTCACTTTGCGTTCTCTCTCGACTTGATGTCTTTCTACATTTACTGGGCAAGTCATTCTTTGCTCCAAAGCTACTGCTAGTGCGAGACCAAGCGGAAATTGACAAAGAGCAGGAGATCACGACTCGTGAGTAACAAGCGCGTCCATAGCTCTTTTTGGCTAACTGCCCACACGAGCTTAGGAGGTACATTCACCTTTCGTTTACGAATGAATTTCCGCTCATGGCGAACGATTCGAGCACACCATTCAAATGAATGGCATTCACAAGTGTGCCGACTCTCCGGATTTAGGTGGGAGACTCCGGATTTTCAGCCCTTCCTCTCGCCCTTCAAATGAATGTCAAGTTCTCCTGATTTTCAACTAGAATTAGCTGTTAGGATGGTCGAAATTCAATCAACCAACATGATATAAAACTGCCTGTGTAATCTTTTTCTTTCTGCGTTTATGCAAGGAGGAATTACAGTCACCAGTTTCGTACTTTTCCTCTCCTCCTTCCTGCAAAAAGAAAGCCGCGCAGTGGTCTAAGAGCGTTGGCTTCTGACCCATCGTCCGAGATGGGTCGGAAAAAATTTGCTTTAAAAAAAAATTCTATTCCGATTGTCATACGACGCCTTCATCAAAGAGATCACCCGCTCTGGCATTAGAATGCCGGGGAGGGTCAATAACTTATTGACAGATGGGAGAGATGCCTTGCCTTCTCCTCGCAGTTCAGTCTTTCAATCCCTCGCCTCAACAGAGTCGCGTGGCCGCCCCGGTGGCGCAGTGGTCTAAGGCGTTGGCCTCTGATCATTCGTCCGTAAGGGGTCCCGGTCAGGCATGGATGCTGTGTTTGTTTGCACTGGCTCTCTCCCTTCCCTGAAACCAGTGACCCTAAATTAGGGACGGGCGACTGCTTATAGCCCATTGAGTTGCTCACGGTGGTCGTTAAACCTCCAATAAAAAAAAAAGAGTCGCGCGGATTCTAAGTGATGATAAACAGTTGAATTGCGGTGATTTCACTATTTTACGCTTTCTTTATCATGCGGAATCTTTACACGCTGAAAGTTGGCAATTTTTTTTTCTCCAGAACTTTTAGCAGACCAATAATACCACTTCTGGAAAATTGTTCCTACATCTGAAAAATGTCGATAAAAAATAGCGCACGTGTGATTTCATGAGCTGTAAAAATCTTCCGATTTTCAGATTTTGAAGGTTGGCATGTCTGCATCCACGTAATTCTTAACTTTCACCATTATTTCCTAGATGACTCACATATCGGTTGACACTCGTTAATTATTTTGTTATTGAGAATTCGTTTCCGAACTAATCTGCAGAAGGAAGTTAAACGTGCTGCTACTTTAGTGTGTTGCAGTAATGGCAGATTGAATGACCACAGCGGTGAGAACGAGCCATTCGTGGCGAAGAGGTATTCACTGTGAATGCATCGTTCGCGAATAGTCTGCCAGTACACAACATACACTGCCTCCGCCACCCCGGAGCGTTGACACTACTCAAAATTTACAGGTTTTCTTTCTTGTCTGTAAATTAAAGACTGCCGAAAAACTGGTGATTTCGGGAGTCTTTCTGTTGTGTTGCTGATTAAGGATGATAACTCTGTCGTCTGCGGTTCATAAAGGTTCTTGCATTTCGTCTACTTGATGCCATGAAACCGGTGCCACTGAACACACAGCCCAGGGGATCTGAAAGGCCACCTGCGTGGGACTTGGTGTTCAACTACCGTGAAAACTAATTTTTCTCACAAATACAGACACAAGCTTTTATTTGTTTTGCTCGCTCTTTTTGTTAATTTACTTCCCTTACAAATAATTTATATGCGCTAAAAAAGTAAAAGCAGTAAAATAAAGTACAAAATATGGAAAACAAGGGGGTGAAAGAAAACTAAACTCTCTTGAAATATAAAAAAGTCACATTCTCGAAATTTCCTTGATTGTAGTTGAGTTGTAGGTCCCTTATCGCTGGGAAAAACTATTTATTGTTTTTAATGTTCTCTTCCCGTCGATTTCCGTGCATCCACGCAGGAGTAGCGACAAGTTTTTGATGTCGTATTTTGACTCTTTCTACTCCCCTTCTTTGGATCCACTTTTTTCTCCATCTTTTGCACGCTTTCTCCTTCGCTGGTGCTCGGAGATCCCATCCATCTTCTTACCGTGATAAACAGCCAAACCCCTTCCCCACTCAAAAGCCAAGAGCCGTCAGATTCATTCAACAAGCCTCTTTTCGCGCGCGCACACACACACACATCGTAAAATCGCTCTGACTGACCCCAAAGCAATGAATAGAAAGAAGTTGAATGCTCTCTCTCTCACACACAAGGATTTCCCTTTAGCACTGTTTTTCAACGCCTAGAGGGATAAACATTTAGCTATCACCCACATCCCCTCCCCTCAACATTACTTCTTTTCAGATGACTACATGGAAATTTTTTAACAGCAGTTTAGCATCTCATGGTCACTTACTAAGCGACGGAAAGAGTTTTACCCTTCTGTGCACCTACACATCCACCTCCGTTCATTTTCTCTTTATTTCTCGCGTTTTTGAGGGGCAGGGGAGGAGTAATGTCTTTCCATATTTTACCTTTCTTCGAAAAAAAGGGGGACATTTCTCTCTTTCCTTACCCTTAACGCCAACAAACCTGTGTGGTTGGGAATCATTGGGGCAGCTGTTCGTACTGATTCCCCTGAGAAGTAATTTTTTTTTTTAATTGTCCAACGTTCGTGCTGTATCATTTGAATATTGCTCTTTTTAAAAAAAGCTAAATGCACGAATAAGGTATTTATGCTTATAATGAATTACAAGAATTTCATAAACCACCGAAAATCAAAGTTCAGAGAATTTGCATCATCGTCGGAAAGGTTCAATGCTCAGCCAGGGCCTGCTAGTTACGGCCCTGACTGAGCATTGAACCTTTCCCCAAAAATCGATATAATTAAGTAAATTCGACAGGCGGAATATGTGTGCAATATTTTTCTTTCTTCGTGATGCCGGTTTAATGTAAATTACTTTAAAATCCCACTATTAGCGCTTTGGGGGATTATAAGTACTTAATTTTTGCAATGGGAAAGGCTTTTCTTCTGTGTTGCCGTTGCTTAGTATCCATGAAGCCTGTGTGGCACACTTGTTGGCATACAGAGTTGTATGTTGTTCAATTTGCTTAAAGGAAGCTCTATTCATTTAAACGTTTTCCGTCTGTTTATTAGAGATTTTTTTTTTTTTTTTGCTGTTCTAAAAATGCGCTTATATCATTTTCCATTGGGAACTATTTACTTACTTTTCCGTCTCCCCATTCCCATTTTCGTAACACGGCCCTCAGGGGAAGAGCGGTCCCACCCCTGGGGATGATCCAATTTTGGCATTTAGCACATTTGGTTTCTTTCTGAAAATTCCAAATTCTTAGATGGTAGGGAGATAAGAAAAATGCATTGACACGTGTACGTATATTCATCACAACGTGGAATTCCTCTCCAAATTTAGAATTTGAAGAAGATTTCAACTGTGTGAGTCAACTGGGGATGGGGTTAAAACATACAATACTTCATCCTTTCACTCGAAGTTTTACTGATATTTGCTAGGAACTTCTCATATTACTAGGTAAAACGAGAAATAACTGCAATTCCTCCCCTTCATTTCCAAGCTAAAAGTAATTCAGTCCATTGCCGTATCACTGGTTTCCAGATGCGTAGTAATGGATTTTTGGATCTTCGTAGCATATTTTTGGATCTTCATTTTAACATGATGGCTCTTTCTCCTGTGGAAAATATATTTACAAAAATATTTTTTTAATATTTAACTATTATAATGAAAATTGCGTAGGTGAGTTCCAAAAATGATTAAGTATGCATAATTAAATTTACTAAAAGATGTCAAACGATCCTTTACGTGTACATAGAACGAGGTATCCCAACAAAGCAGAACTTGCAGAGGTTATTAAGGCGTATAAAACTTTGCAGGAGTACATTTGGTAGAAACAGTAAAATTTTCAAGAACAATTTATCATGACAGTGAAACCTGTTTTGGCGGTCTCTCGCATTGCGCTGTCACCTGCAAAGATAGTCAGTTTTATCTGGCACGGATGTTATCGGCAATAGAAACAATGCATACGATAACGTTTTTGGTGGTCACTTGCAGGACGCATTCACTGGTAGTCATTTTTGAAACGCATAAGGGAATATACTTACATTTCGCGGCCACCAACATGCGAAACTTATAGAAAAATTTGTTTAGGAAGTTCCAAAAGGAAAACGAAAATGCTATACGAGTTTGAAAACATGAAACACATTTTTCTCTGTCACCACCTCTCATGAGATTGTGAATGGTAGGTGGCTCTTGGGGTGGTTCAAGTTTTTATAAATTTGTTTGTAGAATGTATGGTTTTCTATTGACTAGAGTACGCATGTTTAATCTTTAATTGTCCTAAGTGAGAGCGTAAAGCCCACGTAGGAATTCATCTGCCTCATCCCAAGGAACCTAGTCTTCTCTCATAGCTGCCGTATTGTTTGAGCAATTTCGATGGTCCGCTCCAGATGGCTGAAGAAAACATCGCTGACTTTAAGGAAGAGAAAGGAGGGGTAGGAGAGGATGATTTCAAAGCTCAACCTCAGTAGTGCTGCTATTGCGTTCTGCATCTCCTTGCCTCTCGTTTCTCCCGGTGGAACATATGGTAGGATCGTCTGATTTTTTTTTTATTTGGGAATTTAACCACCACCATGAGGCAACTCGATGGGCTATAAGCAGTCTCTTTTTTTTTTTTTTTTTGATTGGAGGTTTAACGACCACCGTGAGCAACTCAATGGGCTATAAGCAGTCGCCCGTCCCTAATTTAGGGTCACTGGTTCCAGGGAAGGGAGAGAACCAGTGCCGTAAGACAAACACAACATCCATGCCTCACCGGGATTCGAACCCGGACCCCTTTCGGGCGAATGATCAGAGGCCAACGCCTTAGACCACTGCGCCACCGGGGCGGCATAAGCAGTCTCTCGTGCCTATTTTAGAGCATCTAGTTCTAAGGAAAGGAGAGAGCCAGTGCCATAGGACAACCACAACAGCCATGCTTCACCGGGATTCCAACCCGGACGAATGTTCAGAATCCAGCGCTTAGACCATTGCGTCACCGGGTTGTCGCACCCGATTTGCTACAACCCACGTATTATCCGAAGACCTTAGTCTTCTGACTCTTCGTGAGAGTTTTGCGACAACCTGCATATTATCCGAATACCTTAAAGTCTCTTTGTAAGAGATTTACAACAACCTACTAATTATCCGAACACCTTACAGTCTTACTTCTGACTCTTCGTGAGAGATTTGAATAACATTCCTAAATAGCAAAATGGTAGGGAAGAAAGTAAGAACAAGCACTTCGCAGCAGGCTATTTTAAAAACCGGTAAGTCTTTATTTTATTTTCGAGTGGGGACGGGAAATATGTTTTGGCAAATTGAACCACTCTATTCGGCGGTCACCTGCCAACCGTGGATGACCTTGCTAAACAGATTTCACTGTATATCTTAAAAGAAAAGCGTTTAATCAAAATACATCGTTCAGGTTCTTACTTATGGATCAGAGATATCGACTTTAACTGAAAACGTGAGACAGAGGCTGCGGGCGACACAAACAAGCATGGAGATCTGCATACTTAGTGTAGCCTAGTGAAATAGGAAAATGAACGCAGATAAAGACAAGTTAGTAAAATCATGCATTGCATTGATTATGATACGCTTTCCAACATGCTGGAAATCATTACTCAAGTTATGAGGATAATGGCTGTAGAACAAATCTCGCTCCTGTGTCCTGACCTTTGACCATATTTCGATGATATTCAACAGAACCGGTAAAGTATACTTCCGAAACAACATGATAAAGTTTTGTCTCAATTGAAGCATAAGGGCGATGGAATGGATCCCGATCCTATGTCGTGACCTTTGACGCCATTTCATCCATTTTCAATAGGGTTCGTCCCCAGGTGGTCCCCTACGACATACTAAAATTTCATTGAAATTGAACCACATTTACGCAAGTTATGACGCATAAGGACAATGGAATGCATCCCGTTCCTATGTCCTGATCTTTGACCACACTTAGCCCATTTTCAATAGGGTTCGTCCCCAAGTGGTCCCCTACCACATACTAAAATTTCATTGAAATCAAACTATATTTACGCAAGTTATGAGGCATAAGAGCAATGGAATGGATCCCGCTCCTATGTCGTGACCTTTGACCCCATTTCGTCCATTTTCAATAGGGTTCGTCCCCAGGTGGACCCCTAACGCATACTAAAATTTCATCGAAATCGAACAATTTAACACGAGTTATCGTGCGGAAAGACGGACGGAAGGACAAAGCTGGAGCATATACGCTTCTTCAACCTACGGTTGGAAAGCGTAAAACAGGACAAGAGAAGCTGACATCATGATCCAAGTAAAGACCCTCAGTGGCAATGGCTACCTGCGGTCTTTTAAGTAAATCCAAAATTTTCGGAACAAATCGTTTTATTTTTCTTACTATGCTTTTGTTCTTCTTTTATTATTTTAATTTCATTATTAAAATGATCGTATCTAAATTACTAGTAAAGTATTCAGTGTGGATTTGCCGTATTATTCTAAAATGCGTTGGCTATGGCAGGGACAGGCGTTTGTAAAAATGTTACCTTTGCAAGAACAGATAGTTAAATTTTATGAAGAACAGAATCAGCAGTGTGAATTATTGAAAGAAGATTTTTATATAAATGCTGGATTCCTTTCTTATAGCATGTCAAAGCAAAATGACTTGAATATTTCTAGTCTATATACTAATATGATATGTGAAAAAACAAATCCAAGGAAGCTATCATTTTTTCAAAACTCTTCTTCTTCAAAAGGAAATTTCGGATGTACATTTTCCCCAGTTAGCAAAATCAATGATGAGCAGGAAGTTTCATACGAATCATTTGAAGAATGAGCAGCTGTTTTAGACTTATTAATTGGAGAATATAATGAAAGGTTCACTGACTTTGAGAATCATGACATCACACTCAAATTAGCACTTCAGCCTCACCTAGTTGATGTTTCCATGGCTCCTAAAGAACTACAGATAGAATTTATTGAGCTCTTAGAAGATGACACTTTAAAGTCCTTATTTGATGCTAAGAAAGACCCAATTGAGATACGGATAAAATGCAATAGAATACCCACACCTGCACGAAAAATGCTTTCTTGCTTTTAAACCACTTATTGCTGCGAATCCACATTCTCCTACGTAACACAAATCAACGCGCCCTTAAGATCACAAGTGATAGATACCGATCTAGAGGATAAGCTGAAACTGCGGACCTCCATGTTGCAACCAAATATTCAAATATTTTCACAACAAAATCATTAAAAGCTTAGTTAACTTTAGAATTAGCAATTTTTTTTTCATTTTTTTGAAGTTAGTTAGTACATAGTAGTTACATTTTTACAAAATAATGTGCGTTTTGAAGTACATCTAATTGTTGTTAGATTACAGCTAACTTAATGCGGCCTTCCAATATGAAAAGCTTCCTCACCTCTGGGCTGGACGTATTGTTAGAAGAACTGACCACCGTTGGGCAATTGAATGCTACGAATGGGTACTGAAGAATATGAAGACCAATAGGAAGATGAGTGGATGAAATTCGAAAGCATGCCAGAGTGACATGGGAAAGAATTGCCAAGACAGTTGTGAAAGAGACTTGGGGAGACCTTCATCCAGCAGTGGATTGAAAATTGGTGATGCTTTGTGAGAAATTTGAAATTCAAACAAAGTTCATCGCTCTTCCCACGCTCATAAGTGAGTCACGGAAAAATTATCATCGGTTGCCACCGGGAATCGAACCCAGGGTCTTCCAGTTACGCGCCGGACGTGCTTCCACTGCACCACAGCGGCCTCGAATTCCTCCAAACTCACATACACTAACTGCCAAGCCAATTGGCAGATTGCTTCTTGGAGCCTCGCACAATGCTGGGGATTCACCAAAGGTGGTAAGCAGCAACTGAACAAAAAAGGCGAATGAATAATTAATACAGACATTTGACGTGGACCAGGAACACCAAACAGAGGTCATCGCTCTTTCCACGCTCATAAGTGAGGCTTGGCAGTTAGTGTGTGTGAGTCTTGACGAATTCGAGGCCGCTGTGGTGTAGTGGAAGCATGTCCGGCGTGTAACTGGAAGACCCTGGGTTCGATTCCCGGTGGCGGCCGTTGAGAATTTTTCCGTGAATCACTTATGAGCGAGGAAAGAACGATGGCCTCTGTTTGATGCTCCTAGTCCACGTCAAATGTCTGTATTAAATTTAAAATTATTCGAAGAGAATCATTGTAGGGAAGAGTATCTGGGCAAAAATTAGTGTCGAAAATACTGAAAAGTTAGTCTGCTCAATGAATTGGAAACTGCAGGCTGTTATTTAACTCAGTGGCTTGCACACAAAATATTAAAACTTATTTTAATTATTGGGGGGGGGGGGGGGGTAATGACCACCGTGGGCAACTCGATGGGCTATAAGCAGTCTTTTATCCCTAATTTAGGGCCACTAGCGCGGCTGGTGGCCTAGTGGGCAACGCTCGTGAATGCCACGGAAATGACCTCAGGTTGGATCCCTGGCAGGTACGAACGCTCGATCCACTAAATATCCGCCGTGCGTCGGATGGGCACGTTAAGCCGTCGGACCCCGGGTACTGGCCCCCGGTAATAAATAAGGGCGTCTTCCTCCCCCTTTCTACTTCGCTTCCGTGTCATTTTCCTATCGGGCACTCTAGCCCAAATCTCCTAGCTTCCTGTTTCTAAGGATTGTTTAAGACCTGGGGTCAAACACTCCCTTCCTAGAATCCTCTACAAAAGAAAAGAAAAAAAAAAAATTAGGGCCACTGACTCCGCAGAAATGAGAGAGCCAGTGCCGTAAGACAAACACAGCATCCACGCCTCACCGGGATTCGAACCCGAAGCCATCTCGGACGAATGGCTAGAAGCCAGCACTTAGACCATCGCGCCACCGGGACGGCATTTTATTCAAAAGCACAACTGTGAAAATACTTTTTGCCGTCCCGCTGGCCGAATGGTCAGATACTCTGGTATCTGGCGAGTTGGAGTCTCGGATGAGGTATGGGTGGTGTGTTTGTCCTAGAGAGCTGGCCTTCTCTTTTCTTTGTTAATCAGTGGCCTAACTTAGGGACAGGCGGACGCTTATGGTTTAAAAGTTGCTCATGGCAGTCATTAAACCCGGAATTCAAAGAGAAAAAAGTTTTTTATACAGTATATTTCTCCCTCCCCCCCCTCCTTTCCCCGTTTTGTAAGGGTGAAATAAACATTATTTTTTTTTTTTTTTTTTGATTGGAGGTTTAACGACCACCATGAGCAACTCAGTGGGCTATAAGCATTCGGCCGTCCCTAAGTTAGGGTCACTGGTTCCAGGAAAGGGAGAGAGCCAGCGACGTGAGACAAACACAACATCCTTGACTCACCTGGATTCGAACCCGGACCCATCTCGGACGAATGATCAGAAGCCATCGCTTAGACCACTGCGCCACCAGAGTGGCAGCCAATTTTCGAAACTTGTATTAATTCTGTTTGCTGTTAATAATGCAATGTCGCCGAACGGCGTTTTTTTTTTTTTTTTTTTCATCCTGTAACGTATGCTCTAATTTAACCTTCCTTTTTAGTTCTTGTATCTATGTGAATTTCAGTTCATTCTCATTTAAGTAGTTTCTAACTTAACGCTATTTTCTCTCTCTCGCCTTGATGTTTTTTGGCAACGTGAATTGAGGTCGGGAGGTTAAGTGAATGTTAAAAAACTAAGGTAAGAAAGACGTTGACGATGTATCGAGGCTGACTTTCGTTAGGCTGTCTCTCGTCAGATGGATTCTGACGTCTTTCGTTAGATGTGCTTGCTAACATATGTTAGTTGAGTTCACGTTATTGTTAAATATTGTTATGCGATAGTAGATGTTATAGGCTTTGAGTCTAAAGTTATTCGATCTTGATTGAAGTGCTTGTATTGAATGCTATGCTTCATTGTTATTGAAGTCAAAGTATTGTCAAAGTGGCATGGATATAATTGTGTGTTTTAAACATAGGAGATAGGATTACTTAGCTGTTGAAGTACAACTATAAAGAAGTGAATTTCTCCGTCATTTCTGTCCACGCCGGATTCGAACCCGGATCCCCTCATTCCGGAATTAGTCACTCTACCAATTGAGCTACGCGGACGTTTTATTCTGATTCCTATCTGCCTTTATGTCGTGTGCGTCCTTCGGGCAGGTACGTCACATCTCCTGGTACGTTACATCATCTCCCCCTTATTTTTTTTATTTATTTTTTTTTTTTTCGAAGTGCTGGAGAAAGGATTCTCTTATTTTTCCTATCTCGCGGTGTGGAAATAACATCACACCAATGCGAGATTTTGAACGGTCGGGTCATCCGGATAGTTCGGGCGCCATTATAACGAAGTGAATTTCTCCGTCACTTTTGTTCTACGCCGGGATTCGAACCCGGGTCCCCTCATTCCGGAATAAGTCATTCTACCATTGAGCTACGCGGACGTTTTATTCTGATTCCTATCTGCCTTTATGTCCTTCTGGCAGGTACGTCACATCTCCTGTACGTTACATCATCTCCCCCTTATTTTTTTTTTTTTTTTTTTTTTTTGGAGTGCTGGAGAAGGGATTCTTTTTTTTTTTATTTTTTCCTATCTCGCGGTGTGGAAATAACATCACACCAATGCGAGATTTTGAACGGTCGGGTCATCCGGATAGTTCGGGCGCCATTATAACGAAGTGAATTTCTCCGTCACTTTTGGTCTACGCCAGGATTCGAACCCGGGTCCCCTCATTCCGGAATAAGTTGTTCTACCAATTGAGCTACGCGGACGTTTGTTCTGACTCCTATCTGCCTTTATGTCGTGTGCGTCCTTCTGGCAGGTACGTCACATCTCCTGGTACGTTACACAACCAGTGAAGTGTTTTCGTTGTAGTGCTAACATGTATGCCTAAGAGGGAATAAAAAGGCTTTATTTATAAGTACACTTTGTGACGTACTACTCCGGAGTAAGTCGCTCTCCCAACCAAGCTACGCGGACAGAATGTCTCGCTGCAGATTTGTCGTCTTGACACATGTTTTCACCTATGTAGTACGTCGCAACTTGTTTTCACTGAATCTCAAGATGTACTCTTGAAGTGACATTTCTGTGTTTAATTAAGGATATTAAATGCTGGACTATGTAAGGTTTCAGTGAAAACAAATCAAGCTTCACGTAATGTTGGTGTTCTACATAAACTGACTTTTCGCGTATATTTACATTCTTAAAACCAGAGAACATCACAGTCCTTACAGTAGTGAATCTAGAAGCTCATTTTAGGGAGGCGGGTTTCTCCGATTTAAAAAGGAGAGAGACTTTGTGGAGGGCTCTCTCTCTGTCTCTCGCTTTTTTTTTCTCTCTCACTCTTTCTCTCTCTCCGCCCTCTCTCTCTCTGTCTCCCTTTCTCTCTCCCTCCCTCTATCTCTCTGTCTCTCGCTTTTTTCTCTCTCACTCTTTCTCTCTCTCCCTCTCTCTCTCTCTCTCTCTCTCTCTCTCTCTCTCTGTCTTCCTTTCTCTCTCCCCCTCTCTCCCCCTCTCTCCCCCTCTCTCAACTTGCAGCGTTTCCGCTTCTTGAAATTACAAGGCTTTTTAAAAATGTCCATTAAAATTTTGTTTTCTGCATTTTAAAATCATAAACTTCGAACGAGAACTGAAAAAACAGCACTATTTTCATGGTGCTCAATTGCCCACTCTTCGAGGAAATCAACTTGATGAACTTTATTTTTTTTCAAAATAAAGTTTGATCCTTTCTATCCAGATGGGTTAATTTAATAGACAAATTTCAAGCTTGGAAATTTGTTACTAGTTTTTGTTTATGGCCCAATCGAAGTACGTACTTCGCTCTGCCAGTCAACACTATCTCGCACACACTCCAAAGTCTAACCCACACGATGACTTTCCCTGCTCCCAATTACTGATGATGCCAGACAATTCTAAAGAAAAAAAAAAAACAGAACGAAGCTCATTATTACTTTATTACTTTTCATTATCAGTCAAAATATCCTTTCACTTCTGCTCTCATCTTTCTGGTTTAGAACCTCTAGGTTTTTTTTTTTTTTTCTGTTTTGCTTTTTTCCTGCTGAAGCTAGAACACAGCAAATTTTAGTTATGAAAACTTTTACGCAAACCTGTGGATTTATTACAGTAATTTTACAAAAAAAAAATGCATTAATTATTTAGAGATTGGCCATTTAAAATGGAAAACCTGCTTTCGGAGGCGCGGAGAGGGTGTGGGGTGTGTGTGTGTGGGGTAATCGTCCCAGTCGCCCCTCTGGATCCGCTACTGAATCCTTACTAATGAGGAACGTAATAAAAACATGAGATGTTCAGATACGTTTTACAGTAAGTGTATGTTAAAATTAGGGATCGGACATTCGAATCTTCGCGCTTTTTTCGTCATTCGAATCTTAACCTAAAAAACTTGGTGTTTGGTGCTTGTTCTAGAGCGATATTTGTTCGAATTTTTGTCAGCATGACGAGTTCTGACATTGGAAAACAATCGAAGAAGATCGTCAACAGTGTGTACACAGCTATTTGAAATAGCTCGTTACTTCCAAAACTTGAGGAAACTCTCTAAAAAGTTTTTAATCACACCACCATCGACATTAATGTCAGAAAGGCTCTATTATTCAGCACATCAGGTGTCATAGCTGATAAAAAACGAAGTAGGCTAGACACAGAGCAGGTTAAATAAAAAATATTTATTAAAGGTTTCTGATTTTTTTACATTGCCCTGAAAGTGTTTAGTGTTTTTATTAACTCTTAAAACAAACATGTTTTTGATTTTTCTTAATTTTCTGGAAAGAATTTACTCAATTTAATGTTCCATGTTTAGTGTTTATCTACATTAACTCTTGAAATAATCCTCCACACTCGCTTTGATTTAAAAAGCTTTTGGAACTTTTGTTATTAAAGAAAAATGTCAAAAGTGTGAATTGTTACTCAAATATTTTTTCTCAAATTATGTTCAGAAAATGGAAATGAACCTCAAGACTCAAGAGTTATGTACTTTATTTAATAAATGTAAATTATATATTTCATTTGTGTCTTCTTAATAAGTATGGGCATATATTTTGAAACCTGTATTCTTTAATTTGTTTTTCTTTAAACACAGAATTCAAATTTTGCTTCAATTAAAAACTTTTAATTTTAAGTAGAAGTCTTTTCTTTCCCTTTTTTCTTATAATTATTCTTATATGAATGATTCGAGAGATTCGAGGGATTCGAGAACCTTTTAGGATTTCGATTCGGATTCGGATTCGAGAAAATTTAGGATTCGTCCTACCTCTAGTTAAAATGTATCAGCTGAGTTTTTGTTGTTGTTGTTGTTTTGTGCGTATATTTTTGCTGATGAAAACAAGTCAGAGGTTTTGTTTCCCCTTTGCTTTTGTGTCTTCGCTTCGGTATTATTTTATTTTACTTTTTAAACAATATTATGCTAAGATTTCCGTGAATCAAAAGATAGTTTTGTGCAATGTGTATCGTAACAGGAGAGCTGGGTCAAGGTCAGATGACCTCTATAAGAAGAGCCTGTGTTCCGTGGGGTCATATTAAGCCAGCCTTAATTATTATGACTTTTTTCGTAACTTTCTTCAAAGGGAAGAGACAGCATCTAAAAGTGCAAAGCATGAATAATTGCGTTGTACGACACTGATGAACCAATGTTCCGAATTTGGTTAAGCAGCTGTTTCAGTAGGATGTTTCTCAGTTCAATGGCCAATACCGTGGTCGTTAACCCACAAGCGCACGACCTTATCATCACGTGCAGCACTTTCACCGTCGTTGAGTCCTGTCTGACTGGTATGAAGTACCTACTCTTTGGTGAGAGTCTCCGGGACACCAGCTTCCCTGAATCTTTTTTCGCCTTCCAGCACACGAAAATCCGGTCTTGCGGGCGGAATGTAATCTTTAGAGCTTCAGGAAATGTATGCAACATTGTAAGTGAAGTTAGAAATTTTGCAAATGGCCTTTACATAACAAGACAAACTGGGTACAGGTGTGGCTCCTTCCTCTCCGGCACCGCTGTTGATAAACAGCATCAAGATCTCCAAGCGCATAAATAAATGAATATATAAAATATGGCTCTTCTCGCTGCATTACATTTACAATTTTAAAAGTGTGCCTACCTCATTTCACCGAAGTTGACGTCTAGTATAGGGGTGGCCAACCCTAGGCCCGCGGGCCAAACATTGGCCCGCCAGGACATTTTGAAATGCCCCCCCCCCCGGCCCCCTGTAGCCGAAGCATTAACTTTGTTTTTTACGCTTTCCAACCGTAGGTTGAAGAAGCGTATATGCTCCAGCTTTGTCTGTCTGCACGATAACTCTCGAAAAAATGGTTCGATTTCGATGAAATTTTAGTATGTGGTAGGGGACCACCTGGGGACGAATCTCATTAAAAATGGGCGATATGGGGTCAAAGGTCAGGGCATAGGAGCGGGATCCATTCGATTGCCCTTATGCGTCATAACTTACGTAAAAATGGTTCGATTTCGATGAAATTTTAGTATGTGGTAGTGGATCACCTTAGGACGAACCCTTTTGAAAATGGGCGAAATGGGGTCAAAGGTCAGAACATAGGAGAGGGATCCATTTCATTTTATTTCCCGTATGCGTCATAATGTGCATAAAAATGGTTCGATTTCGATGAAATTTTAGTATATGGTAGGGAGCCGCTGGGGACGAACCCTGTTGAAAATGGGCGAAACGGGGTTAAAGGTCAGGACATAGGAACGGGATCCATTCCATTGCCCTTATGCGTCATAACTTAACTAAAAATGCTTCGATTGAGACAAAACTTTATCATGTTGTTTCGGAAGTATACTTAATCGGTTCTGTTGAATATCATCGAAATGGGATCGAAGGTCAGGACACAGGGACGAGATTTATTCCACAACCATTATCTTCATAACTTGAGTAATAACTTGAGTAATGATCTCTGGTATGTTGGAAAGCGTGTAATAATCAATGCATTGCATGATTTTACTAACTTGTTCTAGTTTAACTCTTACTGACAATAATAATTTTTTTTATTTTATTATTATTTATTTTTATTTTATTTTATTCTGGATTCATTTTATTTTACTCTTTTTATTTTATTTTATTCTTGACAATATTTATTCGGATTTAATAAATTATGCCCATTGAAATTGGTCGCGATTTCAAAAACACATACTGATTCACGCTCGGCTCGTTAGAGGAGAGCATGAGTCAACGCGCTAGAGGAGGGGGACAAAGGGGGAGAGGTGTCACGTGACAATACACAACGCTTGCCTTCCCGCGCTAGCTGGCTATTTTCAGTCTGACTTGTCTTACAGTCACATTGTGTTGTTTCAGATCCTAAGTAACGTGTTGATATTCAGTTTTATTCGTAGTATATTGTTTTGAAGTGTGAAGTACAAAAGCTTTTTAGTAAACATGACCCATCAAAAAGGAAATGTGACAGTGACGTGGCGTTCTCGACATTCAATGAAGAATGGGAAGAACAATTTCTGTTTACTATGAAGAAGTCGTCGAAACCGATTTGTCTGATCTGTTCAGCAAAAGTTGCAGTACCTAAAAAATACAACAAATCAGCTGTTACATCTTTGTACGAGCCATTCTTAACTCGTTTTTCTGCTTTTTGAATCTGAAACGAGTAACGTAGACTTATTCATAAATATATTTCAGAGTCTGATGTACATAAATATTCCCCATCAATGCAAATCGAAATATTAGAAATCCAACGCCACTCAGAACGTAGTGTTAAGTTTAAAGAACAATGTGAATCACCCACTGCTCCTAACTTGATTGAGTTCTGGAAATACGTCCCTAAAGAACAGTTTCCCCGAGCTTCATGACCTTGCTCTGGGGGTTCATTTGCAGATTCGGATCCACATACATTTGTGAACAAACATTTTCATCCATGAATGTTGTAAAAAGTAAATTTCTTATCATCGAGCATTACACCCAACATTGACAAATTGTTACGTGAAAAGCAGGTTCAAAAATCACATTAGTGTTGCAGGTGTGTAAAGTTCATTAATTTTTAATTAATTTTGTCTCTTTAATTTCTAGTGAAAAAGGAAATTTTATTATAACAATTCAGTTTATTTTTTTGCATAATAATAATTTTAATATTATGTGAATGATTTAATAAAATAACTGTTTAAAATGTATATGGGTTTCAGTACTTTACAAAATGTTATAATACTTTACAAAAACATATAAACTTTTGGCCACTTCTGTATATTTATATAATCATCACAAGACTGTAGTCTCTGATTTCAAGTAACTTTTGAGTATTTTATATAACAATTTTTGCCCAGTTACTCTTCACCGTTGACTGCACCCATCCCTCCAATGAATTCTTGAATAGTTTTAAATTCTCACAAGGTCATCGACCATTTTCAATCGACTGCTGGATGAATGTTTCCCCAAGTCTCTTCCACATCTTTCTGCCTTGAGTATTTCTCTTCCATGTCACTCCGGCGTGCTTTTGAATTTCATCCACCCATCACCCAAGTGGTATTCTTCTAGGTCTCTTCTTGTTCTTTGGTAACCAGTTGTGGCGTTTCAGTTGTCAAATGGTCGTCAGTTCTTTTAGCAATATGTCTAACCCATTTCCACTTGAGAGTCCTTACTTTGATCATGGTGGCATCCACTCTTGTCATTTTCTTTATCCATGAATTCCTTTTCCTATTTCTCTTAGTTACACCAAGTATATGCAAATCTCTAGGCTTTGCGTCGCCTGCAGCCTGTGTATGCCCTTTTTAATTAGGTTCCACGTCTCTGATCCATAAGTAAGAACTGGAAGGTTGCATTTTAATTAAACCCTTTTCTTTTGAGACCCAAGGATAAATTGCTCTATTTCTTCTAAATGCACTCTAGCCAAATTTTATGCACCTATTAATTTCTTATCCGACGTGACAGATGTAAAGTCTGTGACGTATATCTCTGAATTGACCTTCCTTTTTGAGTTCCTGTTCTTTCGTAAAATGCGTTACTTTTCACGTTATATTTCTTTCTGAACGGTTCGTCAAATCCTTCGAATTTCATTATATCTTTTGGCAACGGCTGACAGTGAGTAAAAGGTAAATTAAAAAATCCACGTCCAGTATGAAATGGTGTAGTGGTACGTACATAAGATGATTTACTGACTAAATAGGATCACACTCGATCTTGTCGCACTTGTGCTGACCGTTCGTCCGAAATGCGTCCGGTTTCGAATTCCGGTGTGGCATGAACGTGTTTGTCTTACGGCACTGGCTGTCTCCCTTCCCTGGAACCAGTCACCCTAAATTAGGGGCGGGCCACTGCTTATAGCCCATCGATTTGCTCACGGTGGCCGTTAAATTCTCTCTTGATATTACGAAAGTCAAAGATTATTGATACTTAGAATGCGTGCTGTTTCATGTTGTTGATGTTATCCTGAAGCTTCTACTGGCATGATGCTTCGATAAGTGGCAAAGAAATGAAGATTTCTTGGGATTTTGCGTGTCGTTTTAAAGAACGGTAGCATTTGAGTTATTTAAGTGCTAATGTTAAAAGAGATTGTGTTACTACCAGTGGCTAGCTGCGAAGCCCAGAGAATGCGTAAATAAAAGTAAATTAAATATACACAAATAAAAGTCAGTTATCAACGGTATTAAGATATGTCGATGCTTTCGGTGCGAAAAAAAAAAAAAACACTAGCGGATTCGCTTCTTTCGATTATGAGAATCAGTCTGGCGAGCGATGATCAACGACATAACGCAGCAGGCCTTGGAGAGCCTTCGCTGTTCTGATGCGAAGAGCTTCCACGATCGCATGCTAGCGTTTCCATGACAACATGAATGAGCTACGGAGCACACGAGTGTACCATTGCTTGGCGCAAAGGGTTCGCTGAAAAAAACGAAGCCTTCGAACTACCTCAATCCCTCCATGCTTCCAGCGCGTGTTTCGCGAGAGTTGTTTTAGTTTATGTGAAGTTTCAATGAATTAAAAATCAGTGATAT
Organism: Macrothele yani; assembly: GCA_039090855.1. Classification (NCBI taxonomy): domain Eukaryota; kingdom Metazoa; phylum Arthropoda; class Arachnida; order Araneae; family Macrothelidae; genus Macrothele; species Macrothele yani. The sequence continues at coordinate 39,574,635 of CM077010.1, read as the reverse complement.
TATATCTTAAATTTGTGGCTTTGTTGGATTCGAACTGTTTTGATAATTTTTGTAAAAGCTTCCGTGAACTATCAGATCTTAAAGAACTCTATGCTTCAAATTTTGATACAGTTCGATTAAAAAATGAACTAAAGGTGTTTTATTCCCAAAACAAATCAGTAAGAGACATTACTTGTTACATAAAGTTGAATAATTGGATATAGTGTTTATTGAGGTGTATAAATTAGCAGATCAATATTAAACTGTTCATCAACAACTGCAACTTCCGAAAGAAGTTTTTCCGTATTAAAAAGAATCAAGATATGTCTTATAGAGCCACACAAGGACATGCGCATTCGAGCAACTTGGCTGGTTTGTTAATAGAGAAAAACATTATTTTTAAATATGAAAAAGTACTCGGAAGAAACATTTTTGTGAAAACGTAACACTCAAGTTCACACGAAAGATTAGAAGAATGGAGTTCATGTGCAAATAAAGTGTTCAAATTCTAATCCTTATAATTATTTGGTATCATGTTAGCAATAGTAGGTACCTAAAATTTAGAAAAAAAAAGCTACTTCTATTACTTAAGAATTAAAAAATAAACGTCGCAATAATTTTTAAAAAATACTGTGTATGGGGGAGGGAAGGGGGGGGGCGTAGATAGCCCTGGTCTCGGACCCAAGATACGGCATTGTTTACTACCATGATTCTGCAAAAACACAACCTTAAAACCTTATCAATTACTTTGCTTACCGCACTGTCCAGGCGGGTTGGTTAATGTGGTTGCTGCAAACCCGGTGTTATATAGTAGTTACGCCACTATTACAGTGGCGTGCAAAAATTAAGGACGAGGAGCACAGCTGGACAGAAACGCCCATGTGACAGGCGGCTGCCAAGAAAAATCCAGTCTTTAGTAGGGGATATGATCACTCCTTACTGTGTTGCAGGATTTACAACGGCTGTCCATGATGAGGACGAGGTTATCAAGGAGCTGTTGAGGCACCGCTGCCCATTCCTCTTGTAGCGTCAATCCGAGCTGCGGAATCGTTGCTGGCGGCTGGTGACGTGCTGCCAAGCGTCTCCCGAGAAGGTCCCACACTTGTTCGATTGGATTTAGGTCCGGGGACCTTGCGGGCCAATCCATGCGTTGAATATCTTTACTCTCCAACAGCTCTGTGACAGCCACTGTACGATGAGGTGTAGCGTTGTCGTCCATGAAGAGGAACTCAGGACCCACAGCACCTCTAAACAGAAACACGTGAGGCAGGAGAACCTCGGTACAATAGCGGACACGAGTGACTGAACCTCCTTGGAAGATGTGGAGGTCAGTACGGCTACCAAGCATGATACCTCCCCAAACGAGAACTCCGCCACCTCCAAACCGGTCCCTTTCGATGTTGTTGGAGGTGTGGTTGCGTGTTCCCTGCTCTCCCAAGATGTGTATACGTCAGAATCACTCGTCAGACTAAATCGGCTCTCATCCGTAAAGAGAACTCGACCCCATTGCTGATGTGTCTAGTTCTTGTGTTCCTGGCGCCACAGAAACCGCCGTCTTCGATGAGCAGGTCTTAATAGCACACGCCGTACTGGTCGTCGTGCAAATAGACCACCTTTGTGCAGCCTCCTGGCCACGGTAAAACGCGATAACGGACGTCCAGTTGTCTGTTGCATGTGCCTTGCAATTTCTCTCGCTGTCTGCCGTCTGTCTCTTCTCGCCTGTAGGACAATATACCGACCGTCCCCCGCCGTGGTTGCTCGTGGACGACCACTGCTAAACTCTCGGACAGCTGTTCCTGTCGTTTGCAATGCTCTCCAAGCTCGTGAAACGATGCTGTGAGCGATCCCGAACTCCTCGGCCACACTAGTCACACTTCGACCTTCTTCCAACTTCCCAATGACGCGACCTCGGGTAAAAGTCATGCAGTTGTCGTCTACTGGATTGCCTGTTGGCCATATAACACGGTGGCAGCAACTCTACGTTGTTCAAACCGATGTACACCGTGCAATAGCTTTCACCGAATTGCTGAGCGTACACCGCCCGTGTGCTTTATACCGCCCCCTACGTCATGCTGCATATATGCGCATGCTCTACCGTACCGGACCCTAGTCTATCTCCTGAGTGGTCTTTCGGTCCGTTCTGCCTGCACGTTCCGCTGTTATGCTAATTTCTCCTCTTCGTCCTTAATTTTTGCACACCAGTGTAGTTGGTCATTAGAGCCCCTTGTGTTAGAACAGGATGCACCACGAAAAGAAGGGGTTGACTTTTCTTTGTCTGGGGAGAAGCTATGTTGCGCATCGATATATCTTGTCTGACAAAGTATTGGATGGCAAATCGTTTAATTAATTAATTCAAAAATTCCATAAAATATTTAAATATTTTCTTTTCAATTGCGTCTACTGGATTACTTAGAAATTGTTGTGTAGTATTCTTTGACCTTTCCGCGCAAGTTTTCATTTGAAAAGGAAAGAAGCCTCTCTCTCTCTCAGTTGAAAGGAACAACTGTCCATATGTCTAACTTTACCTTTTTATTGATATATTAAAGCTGTCGTTCCACTAGGTTGCTTCTTAATGAAACATGCTTAATATGTCTCAATAGGAAGATGAACAACTTTCGAATTTTTTGGTGGTCAGCTGACGACTAAATATCGAGTCGTAACACCACAATTAAAAGGACGGTGGTTCGATTGACCAGTAACTTTTTTCAGGTAAAATATCCCTAGCTCCGACATCACCACCACTCTCACAGATGTAGAAAGGCCGTTCCATAAAAACTGAGAGTAATTTTTTTAGAGTTGGCAACATTTGCGAAGGGGAAAAATAATCACGCAGACGACTAACTGAATTAAAGAAGTATCTATGACAACAGTTGTTAGCTGTGGCAGACGATTCTGGTTTTGTTATTGCGCAATTGTTTAAGGTACGTCTGCATTTCGCCATACATTCATGGAGGTGAGTGATTCAGAGTTGTAAAATGCGTTGTGCGATGAAATTTTGCTATCGTTTGGGTAAAACGGCTCCAGAAACAGTTGATTTAATGGAAAAAGCTTACAAAGATATAAATATTTGGGTTAGTCAACGATTTTTAGATGGCACCATGATTTCAAAAAAGGGGTTTGTTGGCAGAATTCGCTTCTAGGCCTGGTCGACCTGCAAGTGTTGTTACGGAGCGTATTGTTAACACTGTTTGGGCCATCCTGAGAAAAGATCGACGAATGACGTGCGAAGACATATAGCGGCGTCAACTAATATTTCAAAAACGTCGACATTCTGCATTCTACCTGACAAATTACTGCTGAATCGTGTGTGTTCCAGATCACCTGACGAGAGAACAATTGTTAGCCGGAGTTCAGGTGTGTCATGAGTGGAAACAAATGATTGCAAAGGATTCAAACATTCTAAACACAGTAATAACTGCCGATGAAACATGGGCCCACTATTTCGACCTCCTCACAAAGTGCGCAACCAGTGTCTGGAAACACACGTTCTCGCCTCCTCCGAAAAAAGTCCGCCAAACCAAATCAGATAGGAAGATGATGATAATTTTCTTCGGTCATAAAGGTGCAGTCTACAAGCATGCCGTTTCTCCACAAATAACTGTCAATGCTGAGTATTACATTTCAGTCTTGAAGCGTCTGCGATGACACATATCGATTAAGCGACCGGAACTGGTGGTCAAGTGGACCCTACACCATGATAACGCCCGCCCAAATGTGGCTGCTTGTGTTCAACAGTTTATTACGGAATTCAGAATTGAAATTATGGCACAGCCTGCTTACAGTCCTGACCTCGCACCGTGCGATTTCTGGTTGTTACCAACAATGAAGGAGATGTTCCGTGGCGTAACATTCAACACAGATGCTGTCGTTATTCAAGCTGTACAGAGGTCGCTAAAGCAGCTTCCACAAAATTCCTACGCCACATGCTTTGAAAAGTGGACTGAACGATGGGACCGTTGCATATCATCCGAAGGAAGATACTTTGAGAAAGAATAACATATCATCCGGAGGAAGATACTTTGAGAAAGAGTAACATATCATCCGAAGGAAGATACTTTGAGAAAGAATAATATGTTTGCTGAACCAATATTTCTTCATTTTGTGCGATTTTACTCTCAGTTTTTATGGAACGGCTGTTGTAGATTACTTGAAATATTTCTTTCAATAATAACTCCCCTCCCCCAACTCGTAGCGTCAGCTAGGATGGGGGGGCGCAAGGTGAACCTTTGCCCTCCAATAATTTTACTAGGGGGCAGTGCCCACCCAATATTTTTCGTCCTGTTTATTTAAATAAACGCTTTAGCCTCATAAGGGGGACCAAGTTCCACTTTATGAGACCAAAGCGCTTTATTTACAAAAAAAGTAATAAATAACAAAATAAGGAAATTATTTTTTGACGTTCAGCATAGCTCGTTTGATAAGAAACTGTATTGCCAGCCCCGTATTAGGTTTTACATATATTCTCGTGATGTGTGGTAAATGCTTAAAACAATTATCAAAAATAAAATTAATACAGAAACGTATAATTTCTAGCGCCTTTATTTCTCTATTTATTTTTTGCGCTTCTTGTTCTTTGCTTAAGTAACTCTGCTAATTTTTCATTTTTTTTAAACGTTTGAAAATAAAATTTCCGGATATTTTTTTATAAAATCACAGGCTGAATTTTATTTTTTAAAATATTAATATTCATCAAAGGAATATTTCACCGCCTCACGGTGGTTTAAGCGATGGCTTTGACAATTCGTCCGAGATGGGTCTGGGTTCGAATCCTGGTGGGACATGGATGTTGTGTTTGTTTTATGATACTGGCTCTTTCACTTCCCTGTAGTCAGTGGCCCTAAATTAGGGACAGGCGTCTGCTTAGAGCCCATTAAGTTGCTCATGGCGGTCGTTAAAACCCCCAGTCAAAAAAAAAAAAAAAAAAAAGAATATTTCTGTTTCCTTGTTCATTTGCAGATGAGCAATTAAAATTGCGATTTAAAATATGTGGAATCTCGTAGTTTACCTTCCCCTCCCCCTTTATTTTCCTCCTGACAATGCAGGAGACGTGCCCCTCCTATGTCTGATCTCTTCATCCGTGCCCCAACTTTTGGGATATGTGTTCGTTCATGTTTGTCTGACATATTTATCTTAAAATCGGAATTATTATGCTCGAAGATTTTTAAGCCTGAAATCTGTGTCATGGTCAGTCGTTGAAATTCTGGTAGGGAAGAAACAGGAAACGAAAAGTAGGGTTCAGATATCAAACAAGTATTTCAAAAATCATATGCAGTGCCGTAACTTGAGCGGGACAGTGATGGCCGACTTCCGTACAAGTCAAATTTTGTGCCATTTCGTTCAATTTCCATACGTCTGGAGTACAATTTTTCAACAACGTGCCAGTTCCGTACAAAGGAGTAGAGATAATTCGGCCCTTCATATATAAACTGTTGATTAATGAAATGATTTTAATAACAAATCATTGACTAAATCGAAAAAAAACTACAGTTTTGAGATACTGCTCTAATTTTTTATGAAATCATTGTGAAATATATTGCTTATTTTAACGCAAACGACAAAAATTCAAAGACGTAATTATATGAAAACAAGCATGTGTTCATGTGATAATGGTTTCTTGCATCATATTGGCATGCTTTCTCTTCACACTTTATCCAGGCTTAGGACTGACAGCATAATGCTGGCGTGTTTAAACAGTAGTCGGGATTATCCTTTTGTCTTTTATTAATGCAATTTGTTCTTACATTTTTTGTTTGTCACTTTTTTTTTTACATTTCTTTTCAATTTTGTATAACTTTTCACATTTTGAATTTTTTTATTCTCAACTCTTCCTTATATTGGGCAACTACTCAATTATTTCGACGAACGCCAGAGCTTTTAAACGTTTTCTTACGGTCGCAGAATCACGAGATGGTGCTGCATAATAATCATCTAAGATTCTGTTTATTCGTTTGTCAAGGTTGATGAATTTCTTAAGGCAAGTCTTCAAGAGAGGGCGCAAAAAATCACTGTTTACAATCTGATTAAAACTCGAATTGGAACTACAACACCAGTTTTCCAGCACCATACTTTGTCATTTGTACATTTACAGAATTTGCTTGTAAATGTTTCTCCACCTTTGCTACCCCTGGCAATTTCAAATTCGCATTTCTTCCATAAAATGTTCAGGAGATACTAGTTTCTCACATTCAAAAATGAAGGCGCTGTTGCACGTACGTTGCAAGATAAGGGTGTGAATCATATTGTTAAAGATTCTCTAGGGGCTATTTCTTCATTACTGCGACTACGAGCCATGACTTTCGGCTGCATTCACTCCGTTTGATGTTGTACCAAGAGTCCGTAGCAACTGGGGAAAAACTGTATACACATTCACAGTACGAATGTGCCCCCCTTCCCATAGAGACAACATTGGAGTGTGATATTAATTTACACTGGCGGAAAGTGAAAAAAGAACACCAAGAAGGAATTGGCGGACGATCAAGAAATTCACATATGTTAATGGGGTCGAGTTTACGTAGGTGTGATGTTAATTTCGGGACCAACTGGTGAGCGCTTACGCCACAGCACGGCATAATATGCAGATTATCGTCGGTGGTATTTAAGGAGTACGGCGAAGTGAATGTAATCAGTCGTCGGCGCACCTACACGTGCGAAGACCCTGAAGAAGCTGCAATGCCTGGACATGGAAGACGTGTGCGATTTCAGCAGTTATCGGGCTTTGAGCGAGGTCGTCTAGTCGGACTCCGCGCGGCCGGGTGGTCGTATCGTCGTATTGCGGAGCGAATTGGACGGGAAGTATCGGTGGTGGTACGATGGTGGCGTAGATGGTCCGAGGAACATTCCCACACGAGAAGACGTGGAACCGGGAGTCACAGACGGACTGATGAGCGGACCGATCGACGCATAAGAAGAGCGGCGTTGTCAAGCAGAACATCCACTGCGACGCAAATCCGAGCTGCCGTTGCACCTGAGGTGACTGTGCGAATAATCCGCAACCGTCTACTGGATGCAGAACTACGTGCACGTGTACCTCTGACTCCAGCCCACCGTCCGGAACGGCTGCAGTGGTGTCGCCAACGTCTGCACTGGAGAACGCAATAGCGATCTGTCGTGTTCAGCGATGAAAGCAGATTCTGCTTGGGAGCCTCCGATGGCCGTATGCGTGTTCACAGACGCACAGGGGAGCGTCTCCACCCTTCTTGCATCCGCCAGCGACACACAGGGCCTGCACCTGGTCTCTTGGTGTGAGGAACGATCAGCTATCACTCCCGTACACAACTAGTGTTTGTACCGGGTACGTTAAACAGCACCTCCTACATCAACAACATCATTCAGCCCGTTGTTGTGCCATTTGTAAGACCGGTCCATCGTGGTGTTTTCCAGCAAGATAACGTACGCCCATACACGGCACGTGCAACGCAACATGCACTTCAGGGTGTGAGACAACTTCCATGGCCTGCACGTTCACCGGATTTGTCCCCCATTGAGCACGTGTGGGATTTTATGGGACAACGACTTATCCGGTCTCCACGGCCAGCCACGACAATCCCCGATTTAAGCGTCCAGGTTGAGGATACTTGGAACTCAATACCCCAAACTTAGATCCAACATCTGTACGACAGACTCCATGCCAGAATTGCACAGTGTGACGCAGTTCATGGCGGTTCAACCTCGTACTAACCATGTTACATGGAAATGTTATTTTTCAGTTTACCAGCAAATACAGCTGTATTTTGCCGTAATGTTTTGATCACGTTATCCTCTGAGTTCCGTTATTATGCTGTATTAATTTCGTTGGTATCAGACGTCTCCTTCATGGTGTTCTTTTTTCACTTTCCTCCAGTGTATTTTGTTCAGCAATGTACAGTATATATATATATATAGTGTATATTACTGTATTATGTATACGGTCGTATCGGAATAATATGACCACACCCGAAATCCCAGTTGTACCCTGCCAGGCACGTCACAGAGTGCACGTAACATGGTCGACCACACGGAGATATACGCGGCCGGTCAGGACAGATGAGCCATAGTGCATTACGTAAGCACAATGGGGAGAGGTAGTGATCTGACGGACGTTCAAAAAGCAAAGATCATTGCCTATCGCGCCAAGGGTGGAAGCATCTCGGAAACAGCAGACTTCGTAGGCTGTTCGCGAGGTGCTATAATAAGGGTGTACCAAGAATGGACCGCTGGCACACCGAGTGCCTCCCGACGTCATAACTGTACAGCCTCATCGACTCCAGAGGAGAACGTCGCCTCCGTCGATTGGTAAAGGGCAATCGTCGTGCAACATTGCAGCAATCTGCCACGCAAGTGAACGCTGGGACACCCAGGTAAGTGTCTCCCATAACAGTAAAACGAACCCTGTTACGCATGGGTCTTCGGAGTCGACGCATCGTTAAGGCGCCCATGTAAACCCAGGTCCATCGGCAATGACGCCTGCAGATCACATGAAACTACCGTCATTGGACAATAGAAAAAGGTTGCCTTCTCCGACGAATCGAGGTTTCTTCTCCACAGAAGTGACAGGCGATAGCGGATACGGGGTCAGACACGCAAGAAGCAACATCCGGACACGCTTGTCGGTCAATACAAGCCGGCGGTGGCAGTGTGCATATCTGGGGGATGTTTTCCTGGTATGACCTGGGACCGCTGGTACAACTGCATCGGTCCCTGAACGCCAATGGCTACCTGTCCATCCCCGCTGACCACATGTATCCCTTTATGTTGTACGTTTACCCTGGTGATGATGGTGTCTATCAACAGGACAATGCGTCGTGCCACGTCGCTAAGGGAGTGTGTGACTGGTTCTAGGAACACGACCGCGATGTCTTCGCTCTTCCTTTGCTGGCGAACTCGCCCAATCTTAGTCCCATAGTGAACTTGTGTGACTGTTTGAATCGACAGGTTCGGCGTGCCGATCCACAACCACGTCAACTCCGGGACCTTCGTGCTCTACTGCAGTCCTAATGGGCACGTGTGCCTCGGGCAACCTTCCAGGGCCTCATTGCGTCCATGCCACGACGTCTCGCCACTGTCATCCGGGCCAAGAGTGGTTATTTCCATTATTTGGGTAGGTGGTCAATTACTCTGATACGACTGTGTATGTACACATACACTATATTGACAAAAGTCACCGGACACCTAGAAGAGAAACACAACATAGCATTTATTGACATACATTAGTACGGTGTCGGTCCACCTTTCGCCTTAATGCATACACTGATCCTTCGAGACATGCTTTCGACAAGGTTTTGGAACACAGCGATAGGTATGCGCTTCCATTCAGTACATAATGCTGCCGTGAACTGTTGCTTAATAGTAAGCCTTGGTTCCAAACTTCTTATGCGGCTCTCTAATTGATCACATAGGTGCTCTATGGGATTAAAATCAGGGCTCTGTGCTGACCAGTCCACACACCATACGGAATTATCGTCAAACCGCGCCGTAACAGTCCTTGCTTTATGGCTCGGGGCATTTTCCTGCTGGCACCAACAAGGCTCGGTTCCATAGTATGGCCACAGAGTTGGTAGGGCATAATTGTCCAGAATATCGAGATAGACGTGCTGGTTAACAGGTTTGTCCACGATAACCAATGTGCCACGACCATACCACGAAAAACACCCCCACACCAGTACACTGCCAGCTCCAAACTTGATCGTAGAGACAGTACACTGTGGTAAATAGAGTTTCCCCGATTGCCGCCATGCCCATACACTACCATCAGACTGGTGGATCGTGTATCTGGATTCATCAGTCCATAGGACCCGTTTCCATTGATCTACGGTCCACGAGAAATGTTCTTTACACCATGCTAAACGACGAGTAGCATTCCGAGTGGAAATGAAAGACTTATGAGCAGCAGCACGACAACGGTAACCCATGGAATGAAGTTCTCTGCGAATGGTACGTGTACATACCGAGTTTCCAGCATTTTTACTCACCTGTACACTGAAGTCTTGTGCAGTACTCCGTCGATTAGCTGTAACGACTCTCCTGAGGCTTCGACGTCCTCTATCACTGATTTACTTTGGTCTGCCGGTTCGTTTTGCTGCTTCAGGCACGCTATTTGTCTTCCACTTATTCAGTACATCCAAAAAAGTTGACTTGGGTATGTTTAAACGCCTTTCGGTTTCTCTTTTGGACAACCCACTAATATAACACCCAACAATCTATCCTTTCTCAAAGTCAGTTCTCTCCCGCCGCGACATTTTCACTCATCCTCACAGTGCGATCAGCTGCAGGCTTGTTTTTATGCTGTTTACAGCTGTACCGCGCATCTTAACAACGCTGCGGTTCCGTTCATTTGCTTTTGAAGGGGTGTCTTGTGACTTTTGTCAATACAGTGTATATGCTACAGTAACATACACATTAAATTAGAAATAAATATAGAAAGACAGATGGGAAACCCAGTATTTCGTGGTTGCTCCTGGGACCAAAATGCCTAGTTACGCATTTGTTCATATATGTATAAATTTGCGGGAGCCAATGCCCACATGTTTCAGAAGGATAAGTACGCATGTTTAAGTTAATTAAAGCTAATCTCAACCTTGGGAAATATGCCCTATTTACTGGTAGCTTTTGCATTTGCCTAAAACGTTCATACCCCTGACTTCTTTTACGATTCAAGTGTCAATGGATGCAGTCCTGTTTTGTTTTGTTTTTATTTTCTTCAACAATATCACCGGCTTCATCGCAGTCTGAAGATTGAAAATGCCGCGCGTTTCTTCATGAAATTAGTCGTTCACAGTGAATATCGTGCTGTCATAAGTTGTAGAGTAGGGGGTTTTAGACTCAAGTTTTCTTTCAAAAAACTGCTTTTTAAAAATTAATATTTCCTTTTTTAATTGCAATATAAAAATTTGTATTTCTTTTGTATTGTTTTTCAGGTTTAAATTCTCTCTCAAACGAACTTGGCATTTCGTTATAGCTGAAAATTATTTCTAATTATTATGTCACTCTCACAGCTTGAGTTCTCTTTAATCTTCTTCTCTCTGTTTAATAGTAACAGATGAAGAGCATGGGTCGGGCCAGGAAGGTTAATGGATGCAAGCGAAATTGTTAACTAGTGCTAGGTCATACAACTCTGCGGAGGACAAGACATATATATATTTTTTAAAACAATTTTAGGTGGGAATGTTACTTGCATCTATGGCCTTGCAGAAACCCATTTCCAACTAGGTCTTTGTGGAAGTGAGAAAATGCAGAGTTTTTGCTGGTCCTTGATAAAGCCAAGGCTAAGTATTCTCGACACCTTCTACATTCAGTTGTTTTATTTTATTTTTTTATCTTTTCTCCTTTTACTCACACAGGTAGATACATAACCTTTTCTATGTTGTACTAGGTGTGAGTCAAAATTATATATGTATTTTTTTGCTTAGGTATCTTCTTAATAGAATGTGAATTCTGAATTTTCAAAACTGCTGCGTTGCGCGTTTTGATCTTCAGGTTATTTTGCAACTTTTGTTTTAAATTCTAAAGTTTTTCCTTAGACTTCAGTTTTGCTCTTAAGTATATATATATATATATATATATATATATATATACATAAAAACTGTTTTAAAAAGGGTCTTCAAAACAAGTTTTTTTTTTTTTTTTTTTAACAGTTGATGAAACATTTTTCGTAGCGTCGTTTCGGGAATTTTTCAATTGTAGTTTCAGCAGATGGTGTTGAAGAAGGGCAGAGAAAGGAAGATTGGTTCTGTATGTATTTCATGAGGGCATACCAAGACCAGCAGCATTAATAACCTTCTTTGGAAGACCTGCTCCACTAGATCCGCAAGGTCAAAGTGGAAAGTGAAGAATGTGGAACAGGTTGCTACCATTGGCTGATAAGAGAAGAAAAAAAACGAAAAATGTTGGCCCTCGGGGGCCAAAGACTCATGAGAGTGAATGCGAAATTCTCACGAATTGTAAAGGAAAAAAAAAAATGACGAAAAGAAAAGAAAGAGAGGGAGAAAAAAAAGTAGAAAGTAATGATAAAAAAGAATAAAAAGAAATTCAAGCAAGGTGAAAATCCACCCAGAGAGAGAGAGATGAGGCCCACTGGTCACATGACCCATGCAACGTGTTGTCACGTGATCAGGTGGACGACTATGATGATGCATGATTGGTATGTTTGAGGTGTCCCCCATTCAAGCGTCTGATGAGGGGTGGATCGATGGATAGGTCAGGGAACCGTTGTCCTTGATCCCGGCTCGTCACTTCCTGTTGAAATGGAAAGGTCGGAGTCAACGCCCCTCGCAGAGAAGCAGAACTTCCGCCCTTTTTTACTTCCTGCTGTGGATTCAGGAACACCTACCTCCATCTTTATGATTTGAACTACGCTCCTCATCTTCTTATGCCGAAGGCAAGACAATTTAAGCGGAACAGAATATAAATAATAACAAAGAAAAACAACATTCCATGCAACAACTGGTTGTTTATTATTGAATGCCAAAGGAAGTTATTCTTGAAATCTAGCGAAGACCTCGTGCGTATTTGTCAAGCTCGAGGTTTAGCTGCGCTAAACACTTGCAGCAAAAGTATTAGAGCAAATCCTTTCTCAGTAGATAAATTATTGAAAAAAATAAACTGAAACTTAATTCTATTTCATTAAATACGCTGATGTTTCTTTTCATCTAATAAAATAAATCAGTGAAGTTTTATTTCGTTTTTTCAGTTTCTTAATTCGAACCAGTGACAATATATTGTTAGCGTTTGTGGCGCCAGGGTAGACAATGATTTTGACGGTCCTACAAGCATGGTTTTTCAGCCACATGTGAAATATAAATTAATAATCGCTCGTGTTGATTCCTTGGAGAACGCTCAACGTTTTTTTTTTTTTTCATTTAATTGTAACAGTATTTATTCTATTGTGATGATTTGGATTGTTTAGATGTCAGCGAGACCGTTCATCGTCTTCGTCTCGAATTACAATATTCGTAAGGCATTTTTTTTTTTTTTTTTTTTGTGTGCGCGTCACCATTTTACAAAAAAAAAGACGAAGCAAAAAACGCCCAGTTGGGCGGTCCCCCTGAACTTGTCGCCCAGAGCAAGTGCAGTGCTCGCACTGCATTAATCCTAGCCCTGGTTTTATGACCTACAGACAGTGGCGAAACCAGCCGCTCAGAACTGGGTGGGCTATTAGGGGGCATAAATTTTGAAGTGCTAGGCAGACATTTAAAAAAAAGAGAAAAAAAAACCTCATGCGGATTATATAAACCTGACGCTGATAATGTTATCCCCAGTCAAAAAATGTTTTCAAGTGCATACTGTATCATCATCATCATTATCAACCATTCTCAATCCACTGTAGGACGAAGGTCTCCCCAAGTTTCCTCCACAACGGCCTGTCTTGTGCCAGTCTCCCCCATGTCACTCCCGCATATTTTCGAATTTCATCCACCCATCTTCCATGTGGTCTTCTTCTGGGTCTGTTCCTGTCTCTTGGAATCCAATCTAAAATTTCGGCTGTCCATCGATGGTCTGTCCTTCTGGCAGTATGTCCAGTTCATTGCCATATCAGGGATTTAACTCTGATCATGATGTCTTCCACTCTTGTCATTTTTCGGATCCACGAGTTCCTCTTCTTATCTCTCCTGGTTACACCAAGCATGCACCTCTCCATGCTTGTTTGAGTTGTCTGCAGCCTTTATATGTCTCTTTTAGTTAAGGTCCACGTCTCTGCACCATACGTAAGCACTGGAAGGATGCATTGATCAAACACTTTTCTTTTAAAACATAATGGCATATTGCTCTTGAAAATTATGCTTTTTCTTCCAAAAGCTCTCCAGGCAAGTTTTGTACGCCAATTAATTTCTTCATCAATGTGACCCTCACTTGATATCTGCTGTCCAAGATAAACGTACGTGTCTGTTATCTCCAGCTTTTCTCCATCAATCGATAAATCTTCATTTCTTGTAAAAGCATTGAACATCACTTTTGTCTTCTGAAAGTTCATTTTTAACCCCACTTCTTTACTCTTGTCAGCAAGTTCCTGGATCATACTCTGCAGCTCTGATGGGGTAGTTGCAAAAATGACTACGTCATCAGCAAAAGGAAGGTGAGTTAGATAATCTCCATTAATCTTTATCCCTTTGTTTTCCCAGTTCAGTGATTGAAAGACATTTTCCAATGTGGCATTAAAGAGCTTGGGAGATATGGTGTCACCTTGTCTCACTCCTTTTCCAATTTTTATGTGTGTTGTATTTTCAAACAGCGGAATCTTTGCACTTGCATTTTCATAGATGTTATTAATAATATTAATGAACGCATCTTCAATACCGCAGGATTTCAGAGCCATTGTAACTGCTGATGGTTTCACCGAATCAAAGGCTTTTTCATAATCGATAAAAGTCATGCACAATGGAAGTTCATATTCCCTCGCTCTTTCAATTAGTTCTCTCAGTACGTGGATATGATCTATTGTGCTGTAGCCACTCCTGAATCCAGCTTGTTCTCTCGGCTGAGCCATGTCCAGTGTCACCTTCAAGCGGCGTGAAAGAACTTTAGTGAAGATTTTATAAACCACTGATAGGAGGCTGATAGGTCTTTAGTTCCTGATATCCTCAATGTCACCTTTTTTATGTAGCAAGATCATTGTAGCGTTGTTCCAATCCTCAGGAATCTTCCCTTCATTAAGGCATCGTGTGAAAATTTGGGCGAGTACTGTTTCGATTTCTCCACTTGCTTCTTGTATGATGTCTACAGTAATTCCATCTTCTCCTGGAGCTTTCCCCCGTTTCATGTTCTTGATTGCATGTGCAGCTTCTGCGGGGAGAACTGGAAGAACTCTGGTACTGGTACCTTTCATGATGTCTGGAGTACATGTATCATCCCTTTCATATAATTTGGAGTAGAATTCTTTCACTCTTGTCAAAATTTCCCCTCTATTTCTTGTTACAGAACCATCTTCTTTTCTCAGTGCCATAGTCTGTTTTCTTCCCTTACTGAGATGTCCCTTTGCTATCTTTAGGCTTTGGTTGTTTTCAATTGCTTTCCTCACTAGTTCAAAGTTGAACTTCCTTACGTCTTCAGTGATACTTTTTCGTACTGTGTTGCATATCTCTATATATTCCACTTTGGAAGTGACATCTTCTTTAGTTGTCCTGATCTCTCTTCTTTTTTGCATCAACATTTTGGTTTTTCCTGATAATTTGTTCACATGCAACTTGTTCTTAGACCCAGCTAATTTTGTTGCTGTTTCCATAAGAGCTTTGGTTACTTTTCTGTTAACTTCAGAAATATCCACTTCTTCCGATGTTAGGCCTTCTAAAGCAGAGAATCTGTTCTTCAGTTCCAACTTGAAGGCATTATGGTGTTTTTTAAGGTTGGTTATGTCAATACATTTTGTTTGTCTTATAAGCTTGCCACGTTCGAGTTTAGTGTTGAGGTGCATCTTACATATCACCAATCTATGGTCACTACCTGTGTTGAACTTGTTTAGCACACTGCAGTCTTCCATGACGAATTTTTTGTTACACATAATAAAATCAATTTCACTTGTCGTCCCATTTGGATGTCTCCATGTCCATTTCCTGTGTGGCTTTTTCTTGAAGAAGGAGTTCAAGATGAAAAACCCTTCTGCCTCTGCAAACTCAACGAGAGTATTTCCACGCTGGTTTCTGTTGCCGTGACCGAATTTACCTACTGAAGTTTCATTCTGCTGCCGTTGCCCTATTTTTGCATTGAAATCTCCCATAATTATTTTCAAGTGCTGCTTACCTTTATTATTTAGATGACAAATTTCCTCATAAAATTCTTCAATTTCTTCTTCAGGATGACTTGTGGTGGGTGCATAAGTTTGAATAATCTGAGCCTGGTATCTTCTCGAGAGTTGGATAACGAGTCGTGCAGCTCTGTCAGAGGAACATTCAACTTCTACAACTTTATTCTTCAGTTTCTTGTTTATTATAAATACAACACCACTAGTTCTGCCAGTATCTGTCCCACGATAGTAGAAGAGATGTCCACTTTTCAGTTCAATGAGATCTTCTCCTTTTCTCCTTACCTCACTTAGCCCGACGATGTCCTACTTGATCCTTTGTAGTTGCTCTTCCAATTCAAGAAGCCTTGAATCAGAAGATAGGGAGCGTCCATTATACGTGGCCAAGGTCAGCAACAGATGGCAGCCTAGTCCGGTCCTCCTGGGATTCTTAGCACCGTCTGCCTTCCTGTCGCACTGGCCGCAGCCTTGGCTAGGTACATTGCAGCTGCCGGAGACTGAGGGCCAAGATTTAAGTTGTGGAGTCATTTCGGAGGGGTTTGGCCATAACTCACCACGCTGGGCAAACGGGTTGGTGAGTGTGGGATAGCATTTCTTCTAATCCCGATGGTATAGTTATACCGCTATTGGCGGTCGTCAGAGCCCCTTTAGTGAGAACAGGATGTACCACGAGAAGGCGGGGTTGACATTTGTCAAGGAGAGGCTGTGATGTTACGCATCACCTGACCTTACATCCCGCATACTGTATACGTAGTATTTATTCAACGTTTGTAGCATGGATAATAATCATACGGCAAGTTACTATTTCTTTGCAAATTTAGCTTACTTACGTAGTTTTTTTTTCTTTCTTCTTAATTTTTAGCTGTTTTTACTTTCTTTTTTCTTTTTTTGCTGTTTTTATTTTCTTTCTTTTTATTCACTCTCTCCCTCACTCACTCCCTCCCTCACTCCCTCCTCTCTCTCACTCGCTCATTCGCTCTCACTCACACACTATCTCTCATTCGCACACCCCCTGGCTCTCTCTCACTCACTCTCACTCGTTCTCTCACAAACTCATTCACTCTCTCACTCACACACTATCTCTCATTCGCACACTCCCTGGCTCTCTCTCACTCACTCTCACTCGTTCTCTCACAAACTCATTCACTCTCTCACTCACACACTATCTCTCATTCGCACACTCCCGGGCTCTCTCTCACTCACTCTCACTCTTTCTCTCACAAACTCATTCACTCTCTCACTCACAAACTCTTTCACTCACTCACAAACTCTTTCACTCACTCTCTCTCTCTCTCATTCACACACCCACTCTCACTTTCTCTCTATCACTGAATCACTCTCTCTCTCTCTCACACTCATTCACTTTCTCTCTCTCCCTCTCCCTCTCTCCCTCCCTTATTCACTCTCACATCTTTTAAACCATAATTATAAGAATGGTGTGTTTCTACTACTGTTAGAAATTCGCTTAGAGCACGTCCTCCATTTCGCAGAAGTACAAACACTAAATGTAACAAAACATTCATTTTATATAAAAACAAATATTGGATTTTTAAAATTCTTTCACCCTTAAATTTCTGCGAAAATTTGTTCGCAACTGAATTAGTTTTACAGTGCATATTTCAACAGTTCTCCTTCATCCAGAAGTTAACAGAATTATTTTCATGAGGGCATTTATGAGGTGTTTGCCTGTGGATACGTGTGTATCTATAGTGGACAAAAAGACTAAAATTCCCGGCGTAGTTTCATCGACCCAGTCCGCCCCTCGAAAAAGTCACGAATTCGGAAAGAGGTCATGCCATTGCATTTGAAAATATACACTTGCTTAAAGAAAAAAAAGCAAGTATGTACGTATGTACTCTATTTTCAAATAACGTTTGCTGATAGTACTCTCCGTGTAGGTTAATATCATTCAATCTTGAAACAGCCACCAGTTGGTGAGCGAACAGTGTGTCTACTGTTCATGCAAATCATGAAAGTCACGAATTCAGAAAGAGGTCATAAAAGTCAAGAGAAAGTCACGAGTTCAGAAAGAGGTCATAAAAACCAAGAAAAAGTCACGAATTCAGAAAGAGGTCATGAAAGTCAAGATAAAGTCACGAATTCAGGAAGATGTCATAAAAATCAAGGAGAAGTCACGAATTCATGAGAGGTCATGAAAGTCAAGAGAAAGTCATGAATTCAGAGAGGTAATGAAAGTCAAAAGAAAGTCGCGAATTCAGAAAGAGGTCATGAAAGTCAAGAAAAAATGATGAATTCGGAAAGTGGTCGTGAAAATAAAAAAAAAAGTCACGAATTTTTCTTTCGGGTCATGAATTTCTTTTCAGTTTTAGTAATTGTTCATTTTCTGGCAAAAATCTTAAGTAATTTTACATGCACTGACCACATATGGCGGATCCGTCTAACGATTTAAATGTAAAAAAAAAAAAAAAAAAAAAGGATTAGGCATTTGTTTCCTCGTCCACAAAGAAAACTGATGGAGCAAAAATGTCTTAAAATAGAAATGCATGTACATAATGTTGTTTACCAAATGTTGAGATCAATTTAGCAATTTACGTTATGCTACTTATGGAGTCAGGACATTTTTCAGGTATAAATGTTAAAGAAGGGTGCGTGTATCAATTCTTGTAGCAGAATGGTGAGTATTTCAACTTAATTTAAGTGCACTCAAAGTATGATGAGTAGATTTTTGTTACTACCAGAACATCACGGGCACTTTTTCCGTAGAAAAAAAAAAAAAAAGAGAGTGGCATAATGTTCCCTCTCTGTAATGTGTGTGTGTGTGTGTGTGTGTGTGTGTGTGTGTGTGTACTGTAGCCTGGTTAGGTACAGGGGTTAGTTGGCCCACCGGGACACCGGAACATTTCCCGGTGGGCCCCTTCCGTATATTTTGTCTCTTTCTTTATTACTTTCTTAAAAATGTTTTCAGTTCAGTTGTTTTAAACACACAACTGAAATACAACACTTTTTTAAAACGAAATACACATAATGTAATTATAACAAGCTGGGGGAAAAAACTTATATTTTGAATTAGGGGGAAAAATCCCCTCACCAGGAAACTGCTAGAATCCTAACCACAATTGATGGGCCATGTGTGTTTGCGAACTTCTGGGTTCACTTAGTAGCTGAGGAACGAGAATGTAAGTACCGTATGTTGCAGGAGGGCGTGGGTGTGTTCAAGATGTTCTTTATATTCCCCAATGAAGGGGGGGGGGGTTGATTTTACTCCCGTTGGTTGTAGGAGGCATTAGTGCTGTGCTTATAAGAGCTGAGTTCGGGCTCAATTTTAAGTGTCCGAGCCTTAAAACTATGATTATTCTGTTTAGGCATTAAAAAAATCTCCTCTTCCAAACTTCCACTCCTTCCTCCCCGTGCAATTAACCGATGTCTTTCTCAACTGGGGAGTGGGGAAGGGATGTCTATCTATTTCTATAGTTCCTTTGACCATTCATTTCATCCTGAAATGTTTCGAGGGGCCCACCATCAGGGAAAATCGGGAGGCACAACAATATACGTATGTTAACAGCATTGGGGTGGAGGCTGAACAGGGCTAATTTTTAGCTAAAGTAGTGAAAACACTCACCCATGTTTGATAAAGTTGCAGAACAATGCTGGATAATAGTCATTATGAGATGACAACGCAGAATTCAGAGTGAAAGCTAATAATATCAAGAACTTATTTTGAAATAACTGTAAGATTATTTGCTGGGGTGTTCATATACGATTCCTTTCCCCCGAAATGCTCTATCTACGCAGCCTACACTCCTTGTGATAACTGACAAATGCTGCAGATGAAGACATTTACAGAGATATCATTTCAACATGAAGTTGCAAAATGTTTTGTTTACGTTATTCAGTATAAGGTGTCTTTACAATACATAACCGCAGCATAAAAGCACGTTTTGTAATTGAAACACATACGAATATATGATCACTAAATGAAGAATCTGTTCGCCACGATATTTAAAAACCTTTAAATTTCTAACTGTTATTGTCTACAATAGAAAAATTACAAAAATTGCAGTACAAATAGAAAATTTTACAGTGTAAAAGTTCTGTATTTTTTTTCATTTATTTAAATTTAAAAATCATGTCTTATGCGAAAGGATTTTTGGTACAACTCCAACATAATTTTGGTAGTAGCAGTTCTCTCTCTCTCTCTCTCTCAAATATTTGCTGGAATTTCAGCCCACTTCGTTGAAAATTTAAGAACTGGAAGCTAAAAGGTATGAAAATCAAGATTATTTTACGATCTGTCAAATATATTTCTTCTCCTCTCCCCTATTTTATTCCCCAGCTATTTATTATATATTGTGTTACTGTAACAAACCGGGTACTTAACTTATTGTACAGATGGTTCTGCGATGTCTATGTATCAGTCTTTGGACAACTTAAGACAAAAGCTGTTATACCTATCAAGAGTAAATTTTATATTTAGGAGTTTTTTTTTTTTTTTTGTGTGTGTGTGTGTGTGTGAAATAATACTATAAAAAGTACATTTCACCTTTTTTACGCTTTCCAACCATAGGTTGAAGAAGCGTATAAGCTCCAGCTTTGTCCGTCCGTCCGCACGATAACTGGCGTAAAAATGGTTCGATTTCGATGAAATTTTAGTATGTGGTAGGGGACCACCTGGGGACGAACCCTATTGAAAATAAGACAAATAAGGTCAAAGGTCACGACGTAGGAGCGGGATCCCTTCCATTGCACTTATGCGTCTTAACTTGCGTAAATATGGTTCGATTTCAATGAAATTTTACTATGAGGTAGGGAACCGCTTGGGGACGAACCCTATTCAAAATGGGTGAATTGGGGTCAAAGGTCAGGACATAAGAGCGGGATGCATTCCATTGCACTTATGCGTCCTAATATCGTGCGTAAAAATGGTCCGATTTCGATGAAATTTCAGTATGTAGTAGGGTACCACCTGGGGACGAACCTTATTGAAAATGGATGAAATGGGGTCAAAGGTCAGGACATAGGATTACGATACATTCCATCGCCCTTATCCCATATTATTAAGGTGGACGTCAAGTAATTTTGCTTCCTATACTTCCAGTGGAAAAACTTTTGTACACATTTCCTTCACAATTAATGTATTCCCAAGGATGAAAATTTGAACATCGATTAAAATAACTTCATAGTATAACTTGGAACACTTAATATTTTCTAAAACATAACCATAATTTTATTAAAAATCAATAACTTCTCCTTTGGTGGTGTTGAAACCAGAAAAAGCATGACGCGACCTGTAGTTTGATGACGTCACTAAACAAACAAATATTGGATTACATAATTATGGTTATGTTTTAGAAAATATTAGGTATTCCAAGTTACAAAATGAAGCTATGTTAATCGATGTTCAAATTTTCATCCTTGTAAAAGCATTAATTGTCCAGAAAAAAGATGGCGCGACCTGTGTTTTCATGACATCAGTAGACAAACAAATGTTGGATTGCATAATTATGATTATGTTTTAGAAAATATTAAGTATTACAAATTATAAAATGATGATATTTTAATCGATGTTCAAATTTTCATCCTTGTGAACGCATTAATTGTCCAGAAAAAAGATGGCGCGACCTGTGTTTTCATGACGTCAGTAGACAAACAAATGTTGGATTGCATAATTATGATTATGTTTTAGGAAATATTAAGTATTGCAAATTATAAAATGAAGATATTTTAATCGATGTTCAAATTTTCATCCTTGTGAACGCATTAATTGTCCAGAAAAAAGATGGCGCGACCTGTGTTTTCATGACGTCAGTAGACAAACAAATGTTGGATTGCATAATTATGATTATGTTTTAGAAAATATTAAGTATTGCAAGTTATAAAATGAAGATATTTTAATCGATGTTCAAATTTTCATCCTTGGGAACACATTAATTGGGAAGAAAATGTGTACAGAAATTTTTCCATTCGAAGTAGAGGAAGCAAAATTATTTGACGTTCACCTTAGAGGAGCAATTCTTGTATGTATGTAAATTTTATTTTGAAAACGGCTCTAAGGATTTTGATGAAAGTCGTTAACCTACCGTTTTCTGGTACTAGAAATCGATTTACCTTGATCTCGACTTTAGGGAAATTCGTTTAGTTGGTTAAATAAACCACCACGTTTTTAGTGTAGTGTCATGGCGTCAAGCCATTAGATGTTGGCGCGCGGTCACGCCATCTGTCTCATTACGTCACGCGTTGTGTGACGTAATGAGACAGATGGCGTGACCGCGCGCCTCTTGGGAGCAGATGGTCGCGATTCCCATCTGCCTCATTACGTCACGCGTTTTGTTCGTATGTTCGTCCGCACGATAACTCGCGCAAAAATCGTTCGATTCCGATGACATTTTGGTATGTGGTAGGGGAACACCTGGGAAGGAAACCTATTGAAAGTGAACGAAATTGGGTCAAAGGTCAGGATATAGGAGCGGGATCCATTCTACTGCTCTTATGCGTCATAACTAACGTAAAAAAGGTTCGATTTCGATTAAATTTTAGTATGTGGTAGGGGACCACCTGGGGACAAACCCTATTGAAAATTGCCGAAATGCGGGTCAAAGGTCAGGGCATAGGAGCGGAATCATTTCCATCGCCATTATGCATCATAACTTACATAAAAATGTTTCGATTTATATGAAATGTCAGTATGTTGTAGGGACCTACCTGCCTGGGGACGAATTCTATTGAAAATCGGCGAAATGGGGTCAAAGGTTAGGACACAGAACCGGGATCTATTCCATAGCCCTTATGCATCATAACATATGTAAAATTGCTTCCATTGCGACAAAACGTTATCATGTTATTTCGGAGGTATACTGAACCAGTTCTGTTGAATATTATCGAAATGGGATCAAAGGTCAGGGCACAGGAGTGAGATTTATTCCATAGCCATTTTCCTTATAACTTGAGTAATAACTTGAGTAATGATTTCTAGTATGTGGGAAAGCGAATCATAATCAATGCATTGCATGATTTTACTAACTTGTTTAAAGGTAACTGAAAGTCATTGCCAATTAAAAAAATCAAGTTGCAAAGCATTTTGTTGCTTCGAAAAATCACGTTAAAAAATGCTTAATTTGTGAAAAGTCCTACTGAAAAAAAATATTAAAAACCTAATAATAAAAATAATAAGCTCCAACAGAAAATAAAATGACTAAATCAGTCGCATTAATAACAAAACAAAAAAAAATCATCGTCGCGCAATTTGTTTTACGATGTACATAATTCAGATTTCCGCGCGTTTGTGGCTCAGTTGTTCAAGGCGTGCGTTACTTATTGAAGCAACCTAAACGTCGAGTTCGATCCTGGCTAGAGCGGAAGAATTTTCTGGGGTTAGGTATAAAAAATGCAGGGTCGTCGATTTTGCGGAATTTCAGTTTAAATACGGGAAAACCTGAAATGGACTTTTCTGAAATAAACGGAATTTCTGTCTACGGAAAATCTGTGAAAATACGGGTTAAAATAAACGAGCACTTTTAAAAACGGAAATTTCTGAAAAAGACGGACACCTACCGGCAACTTTGCTGCACGTTATTTTCAGAAATGTTCCGTGAATTCACACCACTTATTTTTTATTGTGTACATTTTAAACATTGTCCTTATCTCTGTTTTTCTCATACGTTATTCTATTCCTGACCTCAATTCAGGTTGCCACAAGAGTATTCATTCAAGTGACAGAAATGCAGCATTAAGTTAGAAATCGGTTAAAGGAGAACGAACTAAGATTTACATAGGTACAGAAAATAAAAACTAAAGTTATATTAGACTTCATTATACTGTACGTTAGAATGCTCACACACAGTTGTTGATCGGGGGGGGGGGGAGGTATGTGCTCCACGGGTTAGGCGCCACTGAAAAGAAAAATGTTCAGGAAGCTTTACACTGTAAAAAATACGTGGTGTGAATTCACGGAAAATTTCTGAAAATAACATACAGCAAAGTTGCCAGTATGTCTGCGTTTTTCAGAAATTTCCGTTTTTAAAAGTGCCTGTTTATTTTAACTTTCGTACTTTCACAGAAATTTCGTTTATTTCAGAAAAGTCCACTTCAGGTTTTTCCGATATTTAAACTGAAATTTCGCAAAATCGACGACCCTGTACTTTACGGCCTTTACCGCAGATATTCCTCCGGTTGAGGTCAGATCACATCATATGTAGAGGATTTTAGGAAGGGAGTGTCTGACCCCAGGCCTTAAACAACCCTTAGAAATAGGAAGCTAAGAGATTTGGGCTAGAGTGGTCGATAGGAAAGTGATACGGAGGCGAGGTCGAAAGGGGGAGGAAGACGCCCTTATTTATTACCGATGGGCCAGTACCCGGGGTCCGACGGCTTAACGTGCCCATCCGACGCACGGCGGGTATTTAGTGGTTCAAACGTTCGTATCCGCCAGGGTCGAACTTGAGGTTATCTCCATGGCAGTCACGATCGCTGACTACTAGGCCACTCGCGGCCAATCCGTTGAGGTCAGGATCGAACCCCCGACGTTTGAACTGGCTCAACAACTAACTCGCGCCTTTAACGACTGAGCCACAAACGCTGGGCAATCCGAATCACGTGCATCACAAAATGAATTCTGCGATGATGAAATTTTGTTTTTTGTCATTAATGCAAGTGATTTAGTCATTTTATTTTCTGTTGGAGCTTATTATTTTTCTAAATAGGTTTGTAATATATATATCATCATCATCATCATTGTCAACCATTATCAATCCACTGCTGGACGAAGGTCTCCCCAAGTTTCCTCCACAACGGTCTGCCTTGTGCCAGTCTCTTCCATGTCACACCCGCATACTTACGAATTTCATCCACCCATCTCCCATGTGGTCTTCTTCTGGGTCTTTTCCTGTCCCTTATATATATATATATTCTGTTGGAGAACTTTTCACAAATTAAGCATTTATCATCCTGATTTTTCGAAGCAACAAAATGCTTTGCAACATAATTTTTTTAAACTGGCAATGACTTTCAGTTGTCATTAAAAAAGGTGAAATGTTCTTTTTTTATAAAATAGTAATATTTCACGAAAAAAAATGAATAAAAAATGTACTCTTGATAGCTATAATAGCTTTTGTCTTAAATAGTCCAAATACTGATGCATATACTTTGTACAATCACCTGTACAATAAATAAAGCACCCGTTTTCTTACAGTAACGTAATGTGCAAATATAATAAATAGCTGGTGCCCAAAACAAAGAGAGGAGAAGAAATATCCTGTGCCACACTAAATAAAATTCATGCGATATGCTATCCACAAAATCCGATCTCGTTACGGAACTTCAAAATTTCGACAGACGATTGAAATTTAAAAGTTAATCAAACCTCAAGTATTCTCACCAATCGCTCTTATTACCGGTAATTTCTTGCCATACGGATTCGGAAAAAGTGAGAACGGAGTTTTTGCGTGAATATACGAAAGGAATTGCGGAAAGGTTTCTGAAAATTCAGAATTTTCCTTTAGCACACCTCTAAAACGGTAATTCACCGTCAACATAAGAAATAAACTGCAGAAAGGTTTCTGAAAACTCAGAATTTTTCCGTGGTACGAAAAATCCGTGAAATTCAGGTTTCTTTCCGTCATTTCACGGAAAAGGTTGTATCAGAAATATGCTTCGTTAATTCACGAAAGAAATGAAGGAAAATTGCCCGTGAATTTCAATAAAGTTTTTACAGTGTAGCACACTGGACGCTTGATAACTTGTACAATGATGATTTTTGCAGTTTGATACATATTTCCTTGCAAAAAAATTATTTTCCATCGTCCAATTCATTTTCTAGAGAACACTTTTAATTCTTGACAGTGATGTACTTTTCTTCTTTATTCTATGAGTAATTCATTTTGTTGCGAACGCTTTTAATTCTTGTCAGTGATGTACTTTTCTTCTTTGTTCTATAAGTAATTTTCGGGACAGGTGAGACCCGTCATAGTGAAGAATAAATGACAGGGGAAGAAGATTTTTGTCGTTTGCCGCGAGACGTTGGATAAAAATACGGAGACGGCATTTCTGTCAGTAAAGGGTACGGGAGATTCCATGGCACGTGCGGAATTTGAGGAAGAGACCAAGAAGGGCAAACCCATTGGTATGATCTATGGAATAGGATTACCTCGCACACGAAGAGACATTCAGCAAACTGAGAAACTATTATAGAAGCAATTATTTAGTACGTGCTCTTTTCACGTTATTATTTTTAAATATCATGCCACGGTGGGCGGATAACTTTCTAGTTTTACACTTTTCTAGGATCATTCTTTGCTTCTATGATAATAATTCGCATGCGCCTCTAAGGGACGTATTTTATTTCATAGGGGAAAAATTGAGAGAAGAAAAAAAGAACTAACAAAGGAAAGGAAATTAGTATAGATATATTTTATATACATCTTATTTTCGAAGCTGTATGAACAACAAAAATGGAGCCACTTTGGATAACTATTGATATTATTTTTTTTTCTGTGAAAATTATTCAGTTTTGCGAAGTTCAACCATATTTGGCACTTTACAAAGCTGTAAGAAAAACACAGAACTGCGCAATGCATGAAAAATATATTATGTAAAATAAGAATTTATCGGCTAATAACAGTACCATCATCAACAACCACAAAAACAATTATCAATTCACTGATGGATGAAGGTCTCCTCAAGTTCCTTCTACAACTTTCTGTCTTCAGTCAGTCTCCATGTCACTCCAACCTGCTTTCGAATTTCATCCACCCATCTTCCGTATGGCCTTCTTCTGAGTCTTTTCCTGTCCATTGAAATCTAGTCTGGTATTTCAGTTGTCCAACGGTGATCGGTTCTCCTAACAATACTTCCAGCCCATTTCCACTGGAGGGTCTTTACTTATCAACTGTTTTTATTTTCCTGATCCATGAGTTACCACTGAAAGGTCTTTACTTCATTATGATGCCATCAACTGTTTTCATTTTTCTGATTCATGAGTTACTGCAGGGTCTTTATTTGATCATGATTTCATCAACTGTTTTCGTTTTTCTGATCCATGAGTCACCACTGAAGGGTATTTACCTGATCATGATATCATTAACTGTTTTCATTTTCCTGAACCATCAGTTATCACTGGAGGGTATCTACCTGATCATGATATCAAAAACTGTTTTCATTTTCTTGATCCATGAGTTACCACTGGAGAGTCTTTACTTGATTATAATGTCACTAACTGTTTTCATTTTCTTGATCTATGAGTTACTACTGGAGAGTCTTTATTTGATCATGATGCCATAAACTGTTTTTATTTTCTTGATCCAAGAGTTACCACTGGAGGGTCTTTACTTGATTATGATCTCATCAAGTGTTTTCATTTCCTGATCCATGAATTCTTCTTCCCATCTTTCCTTAATACTTTAAATATGAATCCCTCCATGCTTCTTTCAGTTGTCTGCAGCATTAGAATGTCTTTTTTTAGTTGAAGTTCTCGTCTCTAATTCATAAGTAATAACTGGAAGGACGCATTGATTAAACAATTTTCTTTTAAAACGTACTGGCAAATTGGACTTCAAAATTGCACTCTTTCTTCCAAATGCTCTCTAACCAAATTTTACGCAGCTATTAATTTCTCCTTCGATGTGGTCCTCGCTTGATATTTGTTGTCCAAGGTAGATGTAGGCATCGGTTACTTCTATATTTACCCCATCAACCGCTACAGGGAATGTTCATACATTTTTAGAGCGATTCTGATAAGTCATCATCATCATCATCATCATCATTGTCAACCATTATCATTCCACTGCTGGACGAAGGTCTCCCCAAGTTTCTTCCACAACGGTCTGTCTTGTGCCAGTCTCCTCCATGTTACTCCCGCGTACTTTCGAATTTCCATCCACCCATCTCCCATGTGGTCTTCTTCTGGGTCTTTTCCTGTCCCTTGGAATCCAATCTAAAATTTCAGCTGTCCATCGATGGTCTGTCCTTCTGGCAGTATGTCCAGCCCATTGCCATTTCAGGGGTTTAACTCTGATCATGATGTCTTCCACTCTTGTCATTTTTCGGATCCACGAGTTCCTCTTCTTATCTCTCCTGGTTACACCAAGCATGCACCTCTCCATGCTTGTTTGAGTTGTCTGCAGCCTTTGTATGTCTCTTTTAGTTAAGGTCCACGTCTCTGCAACATACGTAAGCACTGGAAAGATGCATTGATCAAACACTTTTCTTTTAAGACATAATGGCATATTGCTCTTGAAAATTATGCTGTTTCTTCCAAAAGCTCTCCAGGCAAGTTTTGTACGCCGATTAATTTCGTATTTACCGAAAATAAAAGAAGCTCAAACAACTGAAACTGGCAACAGCGTATTAGATGAACACGAGAGAAACATCTGCTGCATTTAAATATCGTCTGCTAAGAAAATGGCGCACGTAAACAAGCTAGGAATAGAAGGTTATGTTTTTGGTCTTTATGAAGAAAATAATTTGTATCCTGTAACTAAACAAGCGCTATAAAAATCATGGAATTAGCATTTATTTCTAAATGTAAAATAAGCAGTATTATTAATAATGGAGAGAAAAATCGTCAAGCATTGTTTTTAACAGGGAAAAGAACACCAAATAAATATCCAAAGAAAAGTACGTAGTTTTACGACTATTTCAAAAGTAAGGTCCCTGGTCTTAAAAGAAAATCCACCGACCCAAAAAGCAATTGCTAAGTCGTTAAAAATCTCTGTATCAACAGTAAACAAGGTAATAAACAAAGTTTTGGATCTGAGAAAAAAACGATATTCACTGCCTTTTGCCTAGGCACGTCGCTGAGCGCAGAACACGGTGTAGACATTTTTGTGAAAATCACTTAGCTGGGGACAGAAGGAAATTTATTGCGAGGACTATTGTTGAAGCATAGATCTACCTAAACGACTGTAACAACAACAACAACAAAAAAAGTTGGATTTACTATCGCAAAACAGCAGAAAAAGACTTACAAACTTGGTTCCATTAATCCAAAGAAAGTTCCAGTAAAGGATTCATGAATATTGCTGGTTTCAATGGGAATTTAAAGTTAAGGAAAGTTGAAAAGAATGTTAAATAATTAATTCTACATATTACCAAAATGCTTTAAAGAAGAAATATAATTACTTTATCTACAGAGCCTTCAAAGGGTAGAATTCCATCGGAATAAGGCAACCGGTCATACATCCAAATCTACCACTCTACTTCTTGAAACAATGAAAACAGAGACGGATATAAAGTCTATACCTTTTGCTCATATTTCTTCAAAGTCTCCTTGTGTGTCATCAATGGACTTTGCGCCTTCGGACTGCTAAAAAGAGCGCTTTCCAAACGCAGACCTAAAACAATGATTGGCCTATGGAAAGCAATGGAAGAGGAGTGGAATAAAACTATTACCAATTTTAAGAAATGTCCTGTTATATTGGAATTCTAGATGTAGGTTTATAGACCAGAGAAAGGGCTATCAGATTAAAACATCAAAGAAAGAAATAATTTTATTTTAAACATTAATTATATTGCTGGAAAATCTTCATAAAATTGTGTGAACTTCAGAAGCATTGAACGTCAATTTTGTTTTTGGTAAGTTCATTTTCAAGGGACTCAATTTTGTTTTTGGTAAGTTCATTTTCCACTTCTTTACGCTTGTCAGCTATGTCCTGGATCATACTCTTCAGGTTTGATGGGATGCATGCAAAAAGTGATATCAGCAAAACAAAGGTGGGTTAGATAATTTACGTTAGTTTTTACCCCCTTACCACTCAAGTTCAGTGATTGTAAGATATTCTGCAATGTTGCATTGACGAGCTTGGGCGATATATCGTCGCCGTGTCTCACTCTCTTTCGAGTTTTTATACGTGCTGTGTCCACAAACCGTCCAACTCTTGCATTTTCATAGATGTTAATAATAATAATAATGTACGCATCTTCTTAATACCGCAGGGCATCAAAGATGTTATTACCGCTGATGGTTGCAAGGTAACAACAAACTTTTCATAATCAACATAGGCCATACATAGTGGTAGTCAGTGGCGTGCCCAGAAATGTTTTCTCGGAGGGAGGGGGTACGAAATTTATGTTTTTATATACAATTAAATGTGTTATGAGTGCATTTTTAAAATGTATGCAACATCCGCGCGGAAAAATTTTCAAATAAATATTGCTGGGAATTATTATTAATATTCTTATTACCTATATTCTTACCACCACAAAATGGTTGACCACTTATATGTTGCTATTTATCTGTGCAGAAAACAAGAATACTACACTACTTACTGTTAATGGTTAAAAGATACAAGTAATTCTAGAACGAAATAAAAACTTACCTTCTAATGAGACATTCTTCATTTTTATAATGGCGCTTTTTTCATTGTACAGTAAGACTAACAATACCTAACGCTGACGACGCTCATTTCGACATATATTTTTTGATTGATTCAACTCTTACGTTACTTTTACTAACTATTACTTGAGTCGTATTTCCAGCCTTCTGGATTCTTTTGCTGGTTCATTTAAAACTTCTTTAGCTTTCCGGTGTGTATTCCCGATGAATGTGAAATAATGCTAACCCATGGAGTCTAAGTTCTGATATGGTATTACGTAGATATAATTACGCAGTGTTAAAACCGAACGCTCACTTTCTGAAGTTGTCGCTGGTAGAACACTCACTTTCTGAAGTTGTCGCTATTAGAACGCTCATTTTCTGAAGTTGTCGCTGGTAGAACGCTCATTTTCTGAAGGTGTCTTAGTATGTGAAGCAATGTTTTAATATTGAGTGAGTAACACCTCACTGTACCACAGTTTTGAAGCACTTAATGCATCTTTTGACTATTGCTCCTTTTTTTGTGGGCGTTCCTGCGGTACGACATGCAGTTTCAGTTGTTCTATTAGTTCTTTTTTGCAAACCATTCAAGTCACCTGATGTATAAAATTCAGTTACAGTTAAAACCATCAATATCTTGAGAAGATGGTTGCACATTGGGATTTGTTTGAAAAAGTGAGAGGAATCCTGATCAAACCGATTTGTGTGCGAGAAATCTATTTTCCAAAGCACTAGACTCAAGTAATAATAAACATGTCTAAAAATGGTACATAAATTAATACATAATTAATACCCTGGTACATAAATTAATACCCTGTAATAGTCTTCTGGGTTTTCTGTGTTTATGCTACAACGTTGGTTTTGTTTTGATGTGATTCTTGGTATTTTAATCAAAATTCTTTGCTTTTCAGCTTTAATCAGAACTCCTTTTAAATTCGCGTTTTTGGAAATATCGAAAGGTTCCAATTCGGAGGGTTAACCCCTCCCTTGGGCACTCCATTGGTGGGAGTCCACATTTAATCGCTCTTTCAGTTAGCTCTCTCAGTACTTGGATTTGATCAGAAGTGTAATAGCCGCTGCTGAATCCAGCTTGTTCTCGTGGTCGAGGCATGTCTAGTGTTTTCTTCAAGTGGTGTGACACTACCTTAGTGACGATTTCATAAACAACGGCCGTTGGTTCTACAGTTCCTGAGTTTAGATATTTTATGTAGAAGATTTTAGGAAGGAAGTATCTAAACCAGGGGTGAGAAACCTGCGATCCTAAGGCCGCATGCGCCCTTTTGAGTGAATACAAATTTTACCGAACAAATCCTTTTATTTCTTTTATTATATTTTTGTTCATCTTTTATTATTTTTATTTTAATCTTAAAATGACCATATTTAAAATACCAAAGAGTAAACGATGATTCAACGAAATAATATTCCCCGACTGACAGCCACAATTAAAACATTAGTAAGTCATAAGGACTATTTTGAGACCCGCTACGCTCATGATTTCGTTCTATGGCTCCTAAAGAACTACAGATGGAATTGATTGAGCTCTCAGAAGACGACATTTTGAAGTCCTTATTTGACGCTGTCAGTAAGAGCTATTTTGACACCTGCTACGCTCATGATTTCGTTATATGGCTCCTAAAGAACTACAGATGGAATTGATTGAGCTCTCAGAAGACGACATTTTGAAGTCCTTATTTGACGCTGTCAGTAAGTCATAAGGGCTATTTTGACACCTGCTACGCTCATGATTTCGTTCTATGGTTTCTAAAGAACTACAGATGGAATTGATTGAGCTCTCAGAAGACGACATTTTGAAGTCCTTATTTGACGCTGTCAGTAAGTCATAAGGGCTATTTTGACACCTGCTACGCTCATGATTTCGTTCTATGGTTCCTAAAGAACTACAGATGGAATTGATTGAGCTCTCAGAAGACGACATTTTGAAGTCCTTATTTGACGCTGTCAGTAAGTCATAAGGGCTATTTTGACACCTGCTACGCTCATGATTTCGTTCTATGGTTCCTAAAGAACTACAGATGGAATTGATTGAGCTCTCAGAAGACGACATTTTGAAGTCCTTATTTGACGCTGTCAGTAAGTCATAAGGGCTATTTTGACACCTGCTACGCTCATGATTTCGTTCTATGGCTCCCTAAAGAACTACAGATGGAATTGATTGAGCTCTCAGAAGACGACATTTTGAAGTCCTTATTTGACGCTGTCAGTAAGTCATAAGGGCTATTTTGACACCTGCTACGCTCATGATTTCGTTATATGGCTCCTAAAGAACTACAGATGGAATTGATTGAGCTCTCAGAAGACGACATTTTGAAGTCCTTATTTGACGCTGTCAGTAAGTCATAAGGGCTATTTTGACACCTGCTACGCTCATGATTTCGTTCTATGGTTCCTAAAGAACTACAGATGGAATTGATTGAGCTCTCAGAAGACGACATTTTGAAGTCCTTATTTGACGCTGTCAGTAAGTCATAAGGGCTATTTTGACAACTGCTACGCTCATGATTTCGTTCTATGGTTCCTAAAGAACTACAGATGGAATTGATTGAGCTCTCAAAAGACGACATTTTGAAGTCCTTATTTGACGCTGTCAGTAAGTCATAAGGGCTATTTTGACACCTGCTACGCTCATGATTTCGTTCTATGGTTCCTAAAGAACTACAGATGGAATTGATTGAGCTCTCAGAAGACGACATTTTGAAGTCCTTATTTGACGCTGTCAGTAAGTCATAAGGGCTATTTTGACACCTGCTACGCTCATGATTTCGTTATATGGCTCCTAAAGAACTACAGATGGAATTGATTGAGCTCTCAGAAGACGACATTTTGAAGTCCTTATTTGACGCTGTCAGTAAGTCATAAGGGCTATTTTGACACCTGCTACGCTCATGATTTCGTTCTATGGTTCCTAAAGAACTACAGATGGAATTGATTGAGCTCTCAGAAGACGACATTTTGAAGTCCTTATTTGACGCTGTCAGTAAGTCATAAGGGCTATTTTGACACCTGCTACGCTCATGATTTCGTTATATGGCTCCTAAAGAACTACAGATGGAATTGATTGAGCTCTCAGAAGACGACATTTTGAAGTCCTTATTTGACGCTGTCAGTAAGTCATAAGGGCTATTTTGACACCTGCTACGCTCATGATTTCGTTCTATGGTTCCTAAAGAACTACAGATGGAATTGATTGAGCTCTCAGAAGACGACATTTTGAAGTCCTTATTTGACGCTGTCAGTAAGTCCAATTCGGAAGGTTAACCCCTCCTATTTTGACACCTGCTACGCTCATGATGTCGTTATATGGTTGCTAAAGAACTACAGATGGAATTGATTGAGCTCTCAGAAGACGACATTTTGAAGTCCTTATTTGACGCTGTCAGTAAGTCCTTATTTGACGCTGTCAGTAAGTCATAAGGGCTATTTCGACACCTGCTACGCTCATGATTTCGTTATATGGCTCCTAAAGAACTACAGATGGAATTGATTGAGCTCTCAGAAGACGACATTTTGAAGTCCTTATTTGACGCTGTCAGTAAGTCATAAGGGCTATTTTGACACCTGCTACGCTCATGATTTCGTTCTATGGCTCCTAAAGAACTACAGATGGAATTGATTGCACTCTCAGAAGACGACATTTTGAAGTCCTTATTTGACGCTGTCAGTAAGTCATAAGGGCTATTTCGACACCTGCTACGCTCATGATGTCGTTATATGGCTCCTAAAGAACTACAGATGGAATTGATTGAGCTCTCAGAAGACGACATTTTGAAGTCCTTATTTCGACACCTGCTACGCTCATGATTTCGTTATATGGCTCCTAAAGAACTACAGATGGAATTGATTGAGCTCTTGGGAGATGACATTTTAAAGTCCTTATTTTACACTAAGAAAGGGTGAAAACACAAGCTTGTCCGCGACGAGCACCGAACCAGCTCCCCTCACTCCGGAGTAAGTCACTCTCCCAACTAAGCTACGCGGACAGAATGTCTGGCTGCAGATTTGTCGTCTTGACACATCTTTTCACCTCTGTAGTACGCTACAATCCATGAAGGGAATTTTCCAAGTTAAAAAAGAGGCAATTCTGGTACGGAACTTAACCAACAGATACGTGTAGACGTATTCCAATTAAATGCTGTCTTTGTACGATTATATAAAACTATAATATCGCAATTGCAAAGTTAAAAGATGACACTTATTTACAATTAAAACATGAATTGCATGTTGATTAAAAACCTTTTTCCTCTTGATGGTGACGTATCTACTAACGAGTAGTGACCGTAATAATATTTTTCTTTCAATTTAATGCTATGGCATCACTTTTACCATTGCATTCTGGGACATCATACTGTACTTAATGCTTGCACTATTGGTTTTCTGTGGCACTAGACCTTATGATGAGATTGTAGCATTTTTGAAAAATCTTGCTTGTCGTATCCTTCATATGTTTTTAATTGTAAATAAATGTCATCTTTGAACTTTACAATTGCGACATCATGATTTTATGTTATCGTGCAAAGACAGCATTTAATTAGTATAAGTCTGCACATATCTGTTGGGAATTTTCCAAAACAGTGAATGGAAGCTTAGAAAACAATATGCTGATATGCCTAAGCTCCATAACTTTTTCGAGCATGTCATTTGGGATGAAGAGGCAAATAATTGCTTGTGCTCTGTCGCAGAAAATTTCTCTGAACGCTTAACCTTGAACAGAATTTTTCCAAGACCTACCCCTAAAGCTATCCTATACATTCGTTCACTATCCTATACTCATTCGTTCTGCGCTGCTTTGTTTTTCGTTCTGCATTTCTGTGGAGTGTTGTGTTCTCGGCGTTTACATAACGTTTACGCTTTACTTGGTATTTACAACCTGTGATTTTTGGGTATTTACCTAGTTTTTATATTTTTAATAAAATTATGTCAAAAACCGGAAGTGCGATTTTTGAACGATCATAATACTTACCTATAACGGCGGTGTGTCAGAAAGTAAAAACCACGTTATTATTCGAGTGGAACTCAAAAGGGCGTAATTTTTAACTCGAAGGGGCGTAATTTTAAGTCTCGCCCTCCCAGATAAGAAAAACGTGCTACGGTCCTGGTAACACATTAATAATATAAACATCCAGATCCGTCTCTCTGGAACGCTTGACGTCACACCAACGTCTGCATTGTTGATAAATTAGTATGTGCTCTCGCGATGTCAAAATGATTGACTGCTATATAATTCCACGCGATCACTTTTAGATGTCAAGGTGATTGCGTGCTAATTTAAAAACATTGGATTATTAATGACTCTATTCTGCTTTTCCGATCTACAAAATTCGAATTGAATTCTTAATATCACAGCAAGTCGAGTTTGCACGCGATCACATTGAGATGTCAAGGTGATCACGTGCTAATTTAAAAACATTGAATTATCAATGACTCGAGTTTTATTTATTCAATCTACAAAATTCGAATTAAAAATCTTAATATCACGGCAAGTTGCGTTTGTATATTAATTTAATTTAGCACAATTCTAATATTAATTTGTACGCTTTAATTATTTTTTTCTTTTTTAATTTAACTAAATGTCCGAGTTTAAAACGTGCTGATTATACTAAACATTTTGCGAAATATCGATCTATCTAAACTCTCTAACCTACAATAAAAACGAAATCTTGAGATGTCAAAGTAAGCAAGATTACATCTAAAAACAGATGTCGCCCCAATAGCACATTGTCGAGAATTTACATAGTTCCGATTTGTAATACCAGATGTCGCATTATTTTGCAGAAAAAGGTTCGGTATGAAGTTTCAAACTAACCGTCGAATAGGACAGTGTAAAACAAGCCGTGAAGGGAATAACAAGTGTGCAGGAGAAAAAGTAATTTAAAGTGAAAAATCAAAGTTATTAAGGTAAGTTTACACGAAAGCAACTTTCCGAGTTTAGTGCTGATTATATTACACATTTTGCAAAATATCGATCTATCTAAAAGCTCTAATCTACAATTGCTAAACAACAACAAATATTTTACACAGAATGTTATTTATCTCGAGGTCTTTTAAAAAACGGAAATAATAGCATATAATTTTTAGTTCGAACATGAATGAGTTCTTACTATATAAGTTTTTACTATATTTCCTTACAGAAATCTGGCGTCTATTTGATCTGTTTTCAGTCTGCTTCAATTAAAAATTCCACTCCGTCATAGGACGGGCAACATCTCCTATATATTAATATTTATTTAAAGCTTAAAAACAACCGTCTTAGTTATGTAATAAATAGCTGGTGCACAAAATGGGGGAGATGGGAAGTAATATCCGGTGTCACCGTTACCAAAATTTCATGCGATATGCTTGGTATCCACAATATCTGATCTCGCTACAGAACTACAAAACCAAGTCCTCCGACAGATGATTGAAATTTAATAGTTATTCAAACCTCTATTATTTCCGCGAATCGCTCCTATTACGGGGAATTTTCCGTCATATGGACACGGAAAAAATAGAGAACAGAATTTTTCCGTTAATATACGAAAGAAATTGCGGAAAGGTTTCTGAAAATTCAGAATTTTTCTGGCGTACAAAAATACGTGAAGTTTAGGGTTTTTTTCCATCATTTCACGAAAAAGACAAAGTCAAGAGACGCAGTCAAGGCCGGTGTGCCAATTACGCAGCCGCCTAGGGCGTAGACCTCAGAGGAGCGCAGTTTATATTTTTAGCACGTCTTTTGTAAAAAAAGATCGTGCTTATGTTACCGGTTTGTCCGTACGTCTGTGCCCACAATATCTCTGCAACTATTTGTCCGATTTGAAAAATTCTTTTAGCATTGGGAAGCTTGAAATATGCGAATGATGATCCTTTATTTCGTTTTTTTTTACGATGTACAATTTCGCCGCTAGAGGGCGTAAATGCAGATGATGTCGAATTCAAAAATACGTTGTTTTATTCCACATATTTGCTTTTAAACATCCGATTGAAAAAATTATTTTATCTTTATATTCCATTTACGTCGAAGAGTATTTTAGATATAGTTACTTTTTGAAATTACGCATAGATTTTCCGCTAGGGGGCCTAAAAGTAAATTACATTTTTACCCGATAACTCTTCTTCTAAAACTTCGATTTGAAAAATGTTTTCTTCAGCGGATACACCTCCTGATGGAAAATCTTTTGCATATAGTTTCAAATTTTTGGTAAATAATACTTTTGCCACAGAGGCGTAAGTGTTAATTTTTGCTTCTGATGTATTTGGCATAAAATCTAAACTTCTAAAATATCGATTGAAAAAATTCTTTCGTGGACTGATGCCACTCACATTGATAAAGCTTTTCGGAATAGTTTTCTTCTTAAAATATTCCACAGTTTCTCCGCCAGGGAGCGTAGATGTATATCTTATTTTTGTCAATATCTCTACTTCTAGGAGTCCGATTTGAAAAATTCCTTTTTTGTTGGATAGTGTTTCCAGTGTGACATGTTTTTCATATAATTTCAAAATTTTCAAGTAATTCATAGACTTTCCGCTAGGAGGCGTAGAGGTAAATTGCATTTCCCCCTATATCTCTGCTTCTAAATCTCTGATTTGAAAAATTCTTTCTGCACCGGATACAGCTCCTGGTGGAAAATCGTTTTCACATAATTTCTAATTTTTGCAAAAAATGGTTTGGCCACCAGGTGGCGTAAGTCTTAATTTCCGCTTCTGATGTATTTGCAGCAAAATATGAGCTAAAATCTCGATTGAAAAAAAAGTCTTTAGTTGACCGATACTACTCATGTCGACAAAACTTTTAGGAACATTTTCTTCTTGAAATAATGCATCTACGCCAGAGGGCGTAGATGTATATCTTATTTTTGTCAATATCTCTACTTCTAGGAGTCCGATTTGAAAAATTCCTTCTTTGTTGGATAGTGTTTCCGATGCAAAATGTTTTTCCTATAAATTCAAAATTTTCAAGTAAATCATAGACTTTCCGCTAGGGGGCGCAAAGGTAAATTGCGTTTTCTGCGTTATTTCTGCTTCTAAAACTCCGATTTGAAAAATTCTTCCTGTATCGCATACAAGACATGATGGAAAATATTTTTCACATAATTTCTAATGTTTGGTAGAGTATGGTTCGGCCACCAGGGGGCATAAGTGTTAATTTCTGCTTCTGATGTATTTGCAGCAAAATTTGGGCTCCTGAAAACTCGACTAATTTTTTTTTTACCTTGGACCGATACCGCTCATTTAGAAAAATCGTTTGAGAATACTTTCTTCCTAAAATAATGTATGGTTTATCCGCCAGGAGACGTAAAGTCACATCTTATTTTTGTCAATATCTCTGTTTCAAAGAGTCCGATATGAAAAATGCTTTCTGTGTTGGAGAGCGTTTCCGGTGCGAAATGTTTCTCATATAAATTCATGTTTTTCTTAACGCACAAGTCTGCAACCAGAGGGCGTAAGCTCACGATTCCGTTTACAGCAATATCTGAGGGATTAAAAACCCGATTGAAAAACTTCTTTCTTCCGTCAGATATTATTGATTTTCATACCGGTTTCATTGACTTTGAATAGCTTCGATAAATTTAATTTGCATCGGAACGGATTCAAAAGAAGTGCTTATTACGCCCGATAATTCGGTGTCATCTTTCTCGTTTATTTTAAGATAAATGCCAAAAAAGTGCTACGGAATATGATTAATTATAAATTCTAATGAAAAATTTCTGTGCGCTCTGCTTGGTTTAACCGTTTACAAGTCGTTTTCTTTTCCTTTTTGAAATTAAGTGATGAACTGAAGTTGGCAATTTTGGGGGGAGGGGTACGAGTTTTTAGCCTTGCTTGGGACGCAACATAGCCTGGCACTAGAATTGCATGTTCTCATAGTGAACTGAAAACCAAAATGCGAAATTTACGAGCACATCTATCTACCTGTTTAAACACTGCAATGATTTTGTTCGTCATCAACATGAAACGTACCCATATGTTGTTTGTTACAGACCGCTGATTTGCCCTCGCTCTCTTCCGTTGCTGACCCGCAAACCTAGTCTCGCGAATTTTTCTCAGGAGCTCTCGGAGGGAGAGAAGGGGGATTTACGTTTTTTTGTTTACTATTTTTCACACTGACCTTCTCTCCCCTCCCCTCCCCGGATGCTCTTATTTTTCTTTTTCTGGTTTACAACCCTTTGCTTCTACACTTGCACTGTAAAAGGAGTTAAGGGATGTTGTCGTCGTCCATAGGTCAGTAGAGCAGTCGGCTAAGACGTAAACAGGAACCCCTCCGGGCCCACCTGTTCATCTACAGCGTTGATTGTGACCGCATAATAAGTTAGGGAAGTAGACATTTGGGGTGCATTTCTCATTCCCTCCTCCCCTCGCCCCGTCTGCGTTTAGACAGGACTGTCTGGTGCTGCATGTGGGCTTCCATGAGGGAAAGAGAGGTTATTTCAAGGCCGAAACGGCAGTCAAAGTCATAGGTAATGAAACAACGACGAGGAAGTCAGAGTGACCAGGCTGAACACAAAACCGCATACTGTAAACTACTCCCTAACTCACCTACGAACTGACAAAATGTCAACTTCTGCAGCCAATGTTGGTTCTGGGTTCATCCCCCCTCCCCTCCCCTCCTCGGGCAGTAAACATTGTGTGTAAGCATCTATCTCTTTTTAACTCGTGGGAAGAGAGAGAGAGAGAGAGGAGAGGACGGAAAAAATGCGACGCTATATTTAGGAGCTGTTCACTATCGTCAGCTGCCCGCTGCTGGGAAAAAGGAAGAACCCCCCCCCCCCCCCACGTTTGCTCTCTGTAGCTTCATCTCCCTAAAGTTAATAACCAGCACTTTTCCCTCTTGTTCTTCCTTTTTTTTTTCAGTGTACGTTTACGAACTTTAAAAGAAAAAAAGAAAAAAAAATACGAATAGGCGATAACACAAATCAACAGATTTTAAAAGCGTTGTTCTCTGTCTTTGTTACAATGTCAGTTACTTACATAACGCAAGTACTTACTTTGGAACAGTCGCGGACCGGGCCGCCAGGATACCGGGAGAATTTCCGGCGGGCCGCTATATTCAGGGCCAGTGTTTCTTTCAGGCATATATCCAGGGGGACGAAGCCCTCCCGGAAACGTGCACCCCCCTCCCCGGAGACATTTTAGGTTACCGAGCCAAATTTTAATAAATTTAGGCTATGAAGAAAAAGGAAGTTTCGTTTCTTTTTATGATACAAATATTTCATCAATTTTATTTTTTTAAATATTTATTCAAATGGTACTAGTTATAGTTTATTTTATTAAAAAGTGTATTACGACGCATGGTATTCTTGAAAATATAATAAGTAGACCAATCATACCATTGTCTGAGAATCGTGATTCAGGAACAAGAGTGCGTTGAATGCATTTTAACAGATAGAAATTTCAAGCCTGCGGAACCTCCCCCTCCCCTCATTTAGCTGAAAACAGTTTGTTAATCCTGAAATGTTTGAAGAAGTAATTACTATATCAGGTATGTTTACAGAATTTTTCTTCGGGCGGGGGGGGGGGGCAACAAAAGGAAGTTTTTGAAATCCACCATCTGGAACAAAATTAAAGTTAATGAAAAATTGAAGAAAAAGGTAAAGCATTTTTTCTAATGTATTTTGATACATTTTTATTAAATTAAGGCATTTTTTAGTCGTATTTTACCCAAAAACAAAACAAAAAATGAAGCATTTTCCGGGGGGATGCCTCCTCTAAATGCGCCTCTCGTCATTTTTCTGATCCACGAGTTTCTCTTCTTATCTCTCCTGGTTACACCAAGCACGCATCGCTCCATGCTTCTTTGAGTTGTCTGCAGTCTTTGTATGTCTCTTTTAAGTAAGGTCCACGTCTCTGCACCATATGTACGCACTGGAAGGATGCATTGATCAAACACTTTTCTTTTAAGACATAATGGCATATTGCTCTTGAAAATTACACTGTTTCTTCCAAACGCTCTCTCTCTCTCTCTCTCTATATATATATATATATATACTGTATATAGCAATTGGAAAACTTTACCCCTTTAAGGTTCCATTTGCCCTTCCCCCCGGCCAAAAAGTCCTGAAAAGAACATTGTTCAGGGCCGATAGGCCTTACACTAATTCAAGGGGGAAAAAAGTAAATATATACTTGCACTTCAATATTCATGTAAAAGAAAAGCAAGTAATGCTAAACGAGCAAAGCTTGTCCACCCTTTGATGTATTCGAAAACAAATAATAACGTAGCAAATGTTCTGTTGAGCCAAACCCTGTTTTAGTACACGCCCTTCTCGAATTCCTAATTTAAGTCCCTTCCCTTTGGGCTGGTATCCTCTACCTCAGTCCGCTTTTGCAGACTGGAGTTGAATAATCAATACCATCTAAACAAATATGCTATCAATAGTCTTTAATAGAGACTGAAAATTCATTGTGTACGGTAATGCATTAAGGTTCACCTACGGTAAAATTTTTGGGTTGCTGCTTTTTGTTTACACTATATTGACAAAAGTCACCGGACACCTAGAAGATCATGTGATCATATGTAGAGGATTTTAGGAAGGGAGTATCTGACCCTAGGTCTTAAACAACCCTTAGAAATAGGAAGCTAGGAGATTTGGGCTAGAGTGCCCGATAGGAAAGTGACACGGAAGCGAAGTAGAAAGGGGGAGGAAGACGCCCTTATTTATTACCGGGGGGCCAGTACCCAGGAAGACCTAGAAGAAAAACACAACGTAGCATTTATTGGCATACATTAGTACGGTGTCGGTCCACCTGTGGCCTTAATGCATGCACTGACCCTTCGACATATGCCTTCGACAAGGTTTTGGAACACAACGATAATTATGCGCTTCCATTAAGTACATAATGCTGCCGCTAACAGTTGCTTAGTAGTAGGCCTTGGTTCCAAACTTCTTATGCGGCGCTTTAATTCATCCCATAGATGCTCTATGGGATTAAGATTAGGATTCTGTGCTGGTCAGTCCACACACGATACAGAATTAACATCAAACCACGCCGTAAGATTCCTTGCTTTATGGCTCGGTACATTATCCTGCTGGTACCAACAAGACTCGTTTCCATAGTATTGCCACAGAGTTGGTAGGGTATAATTGTCCAGAATATCGAGGTAGGCGTGCTGGTTAACAGGTTTGTCCACGATAACCAATGGACCGGGGCCATACTACGAAAAACACCCCCACACGAGTACACTGCCAGCTCCAAACTTGACTGTCAGAACAGTACACTGTGTAAATAGCGTTTCCCTAACTGCGGCCTTACCCACACACGGTCATGATCGTGTATCTGGATTCATAAGTCCATAGGACCCGTTTCCATTGATCTACGGTCCACGATAAATGTTCTTTGCACCATGCTAAACGACGAGTAACATTCCGAGCGGAGATGAAAGGCTTATGAGCAGCCGCGCGACCACGGTAACCCATGGAATGAAGTTCTTTGCGAATGGTACGTGTACATACCGAGGTTCCAGCATTTTTACTCACCTGTACACTGAGGTCTTGTGCAGTACTCCATCGATTAGCTGTAACGACTCTCCCGAGGCTTAGACATCCTCTATCACTGATTTTCTGTGGTCTGCTGGTACGTTTTGCTGCTTTAGTCACGCCGTGTGTCTTCCACTTATTCAGAATATCCAAAACAGTTGACTTGGGTATTTTTAAACGCCTCTCGGTTTCTCTTATGGACAACCCACTAACATAATACCCAACAATCCATCCTTTCTCAAAGTCAGTTCTCTCTTGCCGCGACATTTGCACTCAACCTCACAGTGCGATATGATCGGAGTCAGGTGCAGGCTTGATGCTTGTTTTTACACCGTTTGCAGTTGTACCGCGCATCTTAACAACGCAGCGGATCCGTTCATTTGCTTTTGAAGGGGTGTCTGGTGACTTTTGTCAATATAGTGTATGTATATGCCTTTTTTTTTTTTTTTTTTTTTTTTGGACGAGATCTGTATCTTGTTTACTACTTTTTTGGGCCTTCCAGTTACACGAGTTCTTGAACTGCAGTTCTGGACTCATTTTTGAAAATTGCAGCTCTAAACAAAAATGCTATCAATAGTTTTTGATAGAGACTGAAAATTCATTGTTTACGGTAATGCATTGAGGTTCACCTACGTTAAAATTTTTGGATTGCTGCGTCTTATATATGAATATTCTTTTTTTTTTTTTTTTTTTTTTCGTTTTCGTACGTGATGTGTATCTGATTTACTACTTTTTGGGCCTTACAGTTAGACTACTTGTTGAATTGCGGTTCTGGGACGTGTGTTTCAGCTGAGCAAAGGCTTTTTCCACTTTAAAGTAATTAAGTAAAAATTAATTTTTGCATTCTTTAATTTCTCTCACTTTATAAATTTACACTGAAATTATTTACATTTTCAATTTTCTCAAGATCATTTTTTAGTAATTATTTGATTAATGGTAGGTAAATATGAAAAAGAAATTAATTTTTGCACATTTGGATTTCTATCCTCACTAAAAGCGAAGAAACTATTACAAATTCTAAACTCAGTTATCGCAATAAAATTTTCTTAAGAATGGAATAAAGTCTTCTACAGAGTCTCTCGGAAAACTTTTGTTGCTTCTCAGCAATGGAATGATTATAAAGAGCTGCCGTGTGTCTAAGAAAATTGGTAAAATGCTGTTAAATATTGTCTCAATACAAAAAGCCTCAGAAATTCGTAGACTTACGTTGACCAGATGCTTAAACAGCAAATGGTAATGCTGATATAACGTTGTTGTTGTTGTTTTGGGAGGAGGGGTATCTTTATAATTTCCCCCAAAAGTGGGCCGTTCAAAATCTAT
Organism: Macrothele yani; assembly: GCA_039090855.1. Taxonomy (NCBI): domain Eukaryota; kingdom Metazoa; phylum Arthropoda; class Arachnida; order Araneae; family Macrothelidae; genus Macrothele; species Macrothele yani. The sequence continues at coordinate 39,530,897 of CM077010.1, read as the reverse complement.
TAGGAGTATAAATACGTTTTAAAGCGTTTTAAGACAACGCAACACAAAATGTGCGCATTTGTTATCCATCAGCTTCTGCCATCGGTCGGGCAGCTGACGGATTCCAGCCATTAAGAATACTTCGTCGTGTGACGCGATGAAGTCGTCAACCCATTTTTGCACTTCGTCGCATGTCCGGAACCGTACAGCAGACAAACCATGTTGCATCGATCGGAACAAATGATAGCCTGAAGGGGCTATGTCGGGACTAGAAGCCGGGTGCTCCAAAACTTCCCGGCCAAGCGTCTTAAACAACCCTCAGAAGAAGGAAGCTAGGAGATTTGGGCTAGAGTGCCTGATAGATCAGTCACGCCGAAGCAAGGCAGAAAGAGGGAGGAACAGAAGCTCTTAATTTTATTACAGCGGGGTTAAGCATACGGGGTCCGTCGGCTTAACGTGCTCGTCTGTGGCACAGGGACTTCACTAGACTTCGAAATCAGGATGGGCGACAGGTGAGCAAGCATTATTTTGGGTGGGGCAAGCTTCATAACAACTTCTTCTTTTTCTACGAAACAAAGAAAGAAAAAAAAATGCTTTTTTTCTTTTAATTGAAGGCTAGACGACCACCGTGAGTAACTCAGTGGGCTGTAAGCAGTCGTCCGTATATACTTTAAGATCACTGGTTCCAGGGAAGGGAGAGAACCAGTGCCGTAAGACAAACACAACATCCATGCCTCACGGGGATTCAAACCCAGTGTCATCTCTGACGAATGGTCATAAGCCAGTGCTTAGACCACTGCGCTACTGGAGCGATTTCAATGCTTTTCACTACCGGATACAAAAGAATTTGTGCAATTCCGACTCCCACCACCTTGACACACATACTATACTGTGAAAATTAATTGGGACAAAGTAAAAAATCACTCTTTTTTTCAAAACTATGCCTTCGTATCATTTTATGCCTTGATATACACTGATAAATACCTGTATTAGTATGAGGTATGTCCTCCTTTAGCAGCTATGACCTCTTGAATTCGTTTTGGCATTGACTCCACTAATTGAGTGCACATATTTTTGACTTCATAATCGTGGAACCACACTTTTATAGCATTCGTTCTTTGGTTGTACAGTCCATTTTACCTAAACGTCTCTTCAAAATATTCCACACGTATTCTATGGGATTTAAGTCTGGTGAATTTCCAGGCCAATCAAACATATGAAATTGATTTTCCGGCATGAAATTCTTGACCAATTTCGAATTGTGACATGGCGCCAAATCATGTTGAAATGTCCCGTCAAAAGTTTGCAAGAATGGAACAATCCTACGTTGTAATATTTCTACGTACTTGGCTGAATTCATCATACCTTGAACAGGAATTAAGCTTCCAGTGCCATTTGTTGTGAAAACCCCCCAAAACATCTCTTTCAGAGGGTGTTTTACAGTTTGTTTGACATGCTCAGGTCTTAAGGGTTCACAGTTGCTTCATCTAACGACATTTGCTTGGTAACCCTGCACAAATAAATGAGTTTCATCACTGAAAATTACCTTTTTCCAGTCGTCAGCAGTCCATTATATATATTTTTTGGCCCATGCTAAACGTTTTATCTTCATTTTCGCATTCAAATATTGTTTTTTCGTTGGTCTTCTTTCCTTCCGGCCAACTTCCAGAAACCTACGGCGTACAGTTGAATCACTAACATCACAACCACTAGCCAATAAATCTCTTTGAAGGTCGGTGCTTGTTGTTTTTTTTTTATACATTTTACTATTTCTGATTAGATATTTATCGGTGGAGTTGTTTTTCGTTTTCTTCCACATTTACCTCTCCTTTTTGGAGACGATGATCCAGATGCATTGTATCGTGTAAGCAGTCTTGATGCACTTGATTTGCCTACACCAACTGCAGAAGCTATCTCTAACACTGTCATAGAAGTGTGGTCCTTCAGAGTAATTATTTTTGCACGCTTCCTTGGGGAAATATCCATTTTTCAATACACAAAAGCAACACGTACTCACAGAGAGCAAAAACTAACATCCACCTGTCACACGCGAAAGCTCACAACTGAAGCTGAAGTGCCTATTTTCTGTTTAAAACCGGTCAAAACACATTCTTACTATCAAGTTCTAACAGTTACACCACCTCACAGCTGATAAAACCGGTTTCCGTGGGTTTCCGACATCAACTGTCGATCACATTACAGTTCTGAGAATAAAATAGCTTGTCCCAATTAATTTGCACGGTATAGTACATACATGTACCTGACTAGTTACGCCACGGGTGAGAGTTACAAGTGTTGGTTTAATGTCGCCTTCAACATTTTGTTTTGCTTGCTCTAGAGGCATTGTATTAAATTTCTCTTCAAAATTTTCCATTTTTGCTTATGAAAATAGTACTGTACTTAAACAGTTTATTTAAAAGAAAATGTCGTTTTTGTTTATCTAAATCAAATTTTAACGTTGCTCCCCGCAGACACAATACCTAACTTCTCTTTAACTTCCTTCCTTCCAGCCAGCGACTTTGCCTTGCATTCCTCTCACACAAAGCAGACGTCAACCACTTTCTGCACTTTCACTGTCCCGATGCAGTCTTAAGGACGCTAGTGTAGCTTTAGACTTCGCTTTTTGTGTTGGAATCCCCTATTTTGTCAAGAAAACAAACAGAGCAATTAGTAGTGACCCCCTCAGTGAATTCCTGTCCACCCTCCTCATTAGCCCCCTGGCCATACAAACATTAAAAAGGGGCTTAAACTAAGGAATTTGAAGAGTGGAGAACAATTGAATTTTCATGGCCCTGTGTTTTGATAATCTTTTTCGGAGACGTAGACAAACACTTCCTAGATGGAAATACGTAGGCTTACATGAAATAAAACACAAGCTTTATTACTTGGTAAAGTGCAGATTATACACTGAGTGGCCACTTTATTATGACCACCCCTCAATACTTCGTTGGGCCACCTTTTGCCTTTAATACTGCGTCGATTCTTCGTGACATGGACTCCACGAGATGTTGATAGGTGGTTTGTGGAATCTGAGACCATGCTTGATGAATAGCACTTTGCAGGGTTGTCGATCCAGCTGTCTGATGGCTCATTCAACTTCATCCCACAAATTCTCAATGGGGTTTAGATCTGGAGATTGTGGGGGTCACCTAAGCAAAATAAACTCACCGGCATGTTCCTGAAACCAATCATGTACAATACGAGCACTATGGCAGGACGCATTATCTTGTTGAAAGTAGACATCGCCATTGGGATAAACCATCTACATGACAGCATGCACTTGGTCCGCAACGATGTTTAGATATGATGTGCCAGTCAGACGTTGATCAACACGAATTAAAGGGCCCAAAGCATGCCAGGAAAACATTCCCCAAACCATAACATTGCCTCCACCAGCTTGAAGGGTTGTAGCAATGCATTTGGGGTCCATGCTTTCGTGCTGTTTCCTCCAAATTCTCACTCGACCATCGGCAGGTGCAACTGAAAACGTGATTCATCGGACCACATAATTTGTTTCCAATTATCGACTGTCCAATCCTTGTGCTCCTGTGCGAACTGGAGACGTTTTCTTTTGTTAACTGCAGACAGCAAAGGTGTTCGAACAGGCCTTCGGCTGCCATATCCCATCCGATGCAGTGTACGGCGAACAGTGCGTGCAGAGATCATTTAAGGGGATCCTTGATTACAATGGTCTGTAATTTGCTGCACTGTTGCCCTTCTGTTGTCTGTTACCAGTCTGGACACTCTCCGTTCCGCACGAGCAGTCACTAGTCGATGACGATCACACGTTGCACGTAGAGACCCAGTTTTTTGGCTGACAGTCCAGTCTTTAAACACTTTAACAACAGCTGCTCTGAAATATTTCACGAATGCGGCGGTTTCGGTGATACTCGCTCCATGGCTCCGAGCTCCTACAACCATCCCACGTTGAAAGTCCGTCAAATCGCGTTTTTTATCCATCTCGTCACCCAAAAAATCACTTCTACTACTGTCGCAAGCACTAAGCTTTCCCTTTTTATACTAGCCTCGCCCTCTGGTGGCAACAGCGTGCAGCCATAGCTCATTTGCTTAAAACTGTCAGGTGGGCACAATAAAGTGGCCACCCAGTGTATTTTAAAGTTCAAATGTATTGAAAAATGGCACATTTTGAACTGGGTGGGCAAGACAAATATTAGGGTGGGCTCAAGTCCACCCTCGCACCCCCTTGGCGACGTCCCTGCTGAGGCACGGCTGATATTTAGTCGTTCGAACGTTTCTACCTGCCCAGGATCGATCCCATATACTTGACAGCCAGAAGCGCTGACAATTATGTCATTCGCGGGGACTACACCGCGGATGACATAATGGACATGTTCCATAGTTGGACTTGAACAACGACAGGAACATGTTCTACAGTGGCTATGGTAACAACCCAAATCCTGTATGGATGGGATACACTGTACAAAATAAGTGGTGTGAATTCACGAAAAATTTCTGAAAATAACGTGAAGCAAAGTTGCCGGTAGCTATCCGTGCTCTTCAGAAATTTCCGTTTTTGATAGTGCCCGCTTATTTTAAATTTCGTATTTTCACAGATTTTCCGTGGTCAGAAATTCCGTTTATTTCAGAAAAGTCCATTTCAGGTTTTGCCGTATTTAAACTGAAATTTCGCAAAGCTGAGGAACCTGCATGTTTGGCCGTTTGAACAGGTAACTCACGCCTTTAAGAATTGAGCCCCAACCACACGAAAACTCGAGTCAGGTACATCGTAAAACAAATTGCGCAACAATGAAGGTTTTTTTTTTTTTTTGTCATTAACGCGCGTGATTTTGTCATTTTATTTTCTGTTAGAGCTCATTTTTTTTTTTTTTCTGAATAGGTTTGTAATAATTTATTTTTTCTGTAGGAGGCCTTTTCACAAATTAATCATTTCTCATCGTGATTTTTCGAAGCAACAAAATGCTTTGCAACTCTACTTTTTAAACTGACTGACTTTCAGTTACCTTTAAAAAAGGTGAAATGTACTTTTTTATAGTATCATTTCACCAAAAAAAAAAAAAAAAAAAAAGCTCCTAAATATGAAATTTACTCCTGATAGCTATAATAGCTTCTGTCTTAAGTTGTCCATTGTCCAAAGACTGATACACAGACATCGTATGACCATCTGTACAATAAGTACAATAACCATCTGTACATTAATACCCGGTTTCTTACAGTAACACAATATAATTATTAAATAGCTGGTCCACAAAATAGGGGGAGGAGAAGAAATATCCTGTGCCACAATAAAAAAAAATATGCGATATGCTATCCACAATATCCGATCTCGTTACGGAACTTCAAAATTCGACAGACGATTGAAATTTAAAAGTTAATGAAACCTCAAGTATTCTCACCAATCGCTCGTATTACCTGTAATTTCTCGCCATACATGTTCGGAAAAAGTGAGAACGGAGTTTTTGCGTTAATATACGAAACGAATTGCGGAAAGGTTCCTGAAAATTCAGAATTTCCCGTTAGCACACTTCTAAAACGGTTATTCACCGTCAATATAAGAAAGAAACTGCGGAAAGGTTTCTGAAAATTCAGAATTTCCCGTTAGAACACCTCTGAAACGGTAATTCACCGTCAATATAAGAAAGAAACTGCGGAAAGGTTTCTGAAAATTCAGAATTTCCCGTTAGAACACCTCTGAAACGGTAATTCACCATCAATATAAGAAAGAAACTGCGGAAAGGTTTCTGAAAATTCAGAATTTCCCGTTAGAACACCTCTGAAACGGTAATTCACCGTCAATATAAGAAAGAAACTGCGGAAAGGTTTCTGAAAATTCAGAATTTCCCGTTAGCACACCTCTATCTAAAACGGCAATTCACCGTCAATATAAGAAAGAAACTGCGGAAAGGTTTCTGAAAATTCAGAATTTCCCGTTAGAACACCTCTGAAACGGTAATTCACCGTCAATATAAGAAAGAAACTGCGGAAAGGTTTCTGAAAATTCAGAATTTCCCGTTAGAACACCTCTGAAACGGTAATTCACCATCAATATAAGAAAGAAACTGCGGAAAGGTTTCTGAAAATTCAAAATTTCCCGTTAGAACACCTCTGAAACGGTAATTCACCGTCAATATAAGAAAGAAACTGCGGAAAGGTTTCTGAAAATTCAGAATTTCCCGTTAGCACACCTCTATCTAAAACGGCAATTCACCGTCAATATAAGAAAGAAACTGCGGAAAGGTTTATGAAAATTCAGAATTTCCCGTTAGAACACCTCTGAAACGGTAATTCACCATCAATATAAGAAAGAAACTGCGGAAAGGTTTCTGAAAATTCAGAATTTCCCGTTAGAACACCTCTGAAACGGTAATTCACCGTCAATATAAGAAAGAAACTGCGGAAAGGTTTCTGAAAATTCAGAATTTCCCGTTAGCACACCTCTATCTAAAACGGCAATTCACCGTCAATATAAGAAAGAAACTGCGGAAAGGTTTATGAAAATTCAGAATTTCCCGTTAGAACACCTCTGAAACGGTAATTCACCGTCAATATAAGAAAGAAACTGCGGAAAGGTTTCTGAAAATTCAGAATTTCCCGTTAGAACACCTCTGAAACGGCAATTCACCGTCAATATAAGACAGAAACTGCGGAAAGGTTTATGAAAATTCAGAATTTTACCGTGGTACGAAAAATCCGTGAAATTTAGGTTTCTTTCCGTCATTTCACGGAAAGAGTTGTATCAGAAATATGCTTCCTTAATTCACAAACGAAATGACGGAAAGTGGCTCGTTAATTGCAGAAATGTTTTTAACAGTGTAGTCTTCCATGGAGATGGAACCAGAGTGTTAATGTTAAGGTGGTGTTGTCTAGAGAAACGCTCATAGTTTGGCAAGCGCATTCCTATTCGCTTTATTTTTGTATAAACCAAGTCCTGGTCAACCTTGAGCCACCTACGTATTTTGATTCTTTGTGTTTGTTTCTCTCTTATGTAAATTTTATTTATATCTCCATTGCATTCTCCGATCTTAATGTCATATCTGAATTTCTAAAAGTTTATCTCATCTATTTTCTTTAAAATTTTTGTTCCACCCTAGGCGTTGCCTGGTCCGCTGCGTAGATACAGGCCTGGTTTACGACAGTCTTTTGACAGATGCGCACTTTCGCGTCGACGTCGGATTCAGCGCAAGCTGATTTACCCGAGTTTAGGACATTTGGGCACCCGGACATTTTGGCACAAATCTTTAGGGGCCGTACAAAAATTGCCGTTTCTTGGCGCTCTGAGGGGAATTGAATGGCGAAAACGTTCCCAGTAAGACAAACGACAATTACAATTGCATTTAAAAAAAATTACAATGCACAAATTTTGAAGATGACAATCCGTTTTGTTTTTTGGTGTAAATATGACAAGGATAATATCCGAAAACATTGAAAATTTCCTCGTCTTAGATTACATAGCACATAATCATGAATATGGATTACATCATATTCATGATTACATAGCACCAAGGGCGCCCGTGGGGGGGGGGGGTCTAGCCCCCACTGCAGTTGGTATAGCAAAATTTTTGATGAATTTAAATCACTGAAATAGACGAGATAGACGAAACCTTTTTTTTAAGCATTTTTAAACATAATAAGATATTAATAATTGATTGTATCAATTATTTTTGTTGTAATTTAGTATCTTGCACATTTACTAAGATGTATGACAGCCTTGAAGCAGGTAAGAATTTTTCTTAACACCCCCCCCCCCCTGAAAGTACTCTTATGGGTGCCACTGCATAACACATTTCTTAGATTTCAACGAAACAAAGCAATTACACCAGAACTCATACTATGTTCGGAAAAGGACGACAAGGAGGGATTTTTTTTATAACGCCTCACTTTTACTTAGGCACTAAATATTTACATAACATGTCAAGTTATTAATAATTCTCTTTTACTTAATGAGGCACTAAATTACTATGCCTCATTCGTAGGCCCTTTTGACAGCCTTTATTTCTACCGATGCCATATTCATAACGTTTACGTATCAACTCAAGGTAATAATATTGGGCTTTCACTTAAGCACTAAATATTATTTCACAGGCTGGGCCTTTTTAACATTGTTTGTTCTATCGATGTCACATTCATAACAATTGCGTATCAACTCAAGTTAATAATATCTTGCCTTTACTTTTTCACTAAAATTTTTCTCACAGAGCCTAGTAAACAAAAACTGTTAAAAAGGCCTAGGCCTAGGGCGTATGAATTAATATTCAGTGCTGAAGTAAAAGCGCAATGCTATTAACTTGATTTGATACGTAAACGTTATGAATATGACATCGGTAGAAAAAGATTGTCAAAAGGGCCTACGAATGAGGATAGTAATTTAATGCCTAATTAAGTAAAAGAGAAATATTAATAACTTGACATGTTATGTAAATATTTAATGCCTAAGTAAAAGTGAAGCATTATTAAAAAATCCATCCTTGTCGTCCTTTTCCAAACATGGTATGAATTCTGCTGTAATTGCTTTGTTTCGTTGAAGGTTTAAGATATGTGCAATGTAATTTTTTTAAATTCACGAATGTATTTTTGTTTCCCCATATTCAAGTGTAATTGTCACTTGCCTTATGGTGAACTTTTTCTCGGTCAAACTCTTACTATTTGGCCAATAAACGGCAATTGTTATACGGCCCCTTAAACATTTGTGCCCAAAAGTCCGGGTGCCCAAATGTCCGGTGCCTAAATGTCCTTTCAGACAGAAAATCGTAATATATGTCTCAATTTCTTAATGATTATGAGATATGAGTGAAAAAATTTTTGTTCACAGCACTTGCTCAAGTAGAGAGAAATATAGGAACACTATTTTTTTTACGCAGCGCAATTCCATTGCTCTAAAAGGGAATGTGCTTAAATGTCCGGGTGCCCAAATGTCTGGTGCCCGAAGGTCCGGTGCCCAAAAGTACGGTGCCCAAATGACCGAACCCCGATTTACCCAGCCTGTAAGCGCATTTTCCTCGTTTACTCAAGGAATAAGAATTCACAAGTTTATCGAATACCGGAAGGACAACAGAAAATAAAATTGTCTTTTCTTTTATCGTTTTCATTATTATTTTTTCCAATATTAAAAAGGTAACAATATTAATACTACGGTTATCAAAGCAGTCAAAGGACTGTATCAAGGATCAATAACAAATATAAAAATGGGCCATAAAACTTCAAAAGGATTCCTAGTGACTAAAGTACTAAGACAGGAATGTTGCATATCTCAAACATTATTTAAACTTTATGTGGAACAAGCTTTGAAAGAATGGAAAAGGAAGTGTCGAGCGATGAGGATTAATTTAAATGGGACAATGATATTTACGTATTTTACAACTGGCTGATGATCAAGTACTTCTTGCAGAAGATAAATATGATTTGGTGTGTATGACTAGAAATATAAAAGAAAAATATGAAAAATGGAGATTAACTATGAATTTAAATAAAACAAAATATTTATGCATTAGAAAAAAGTTGAAGGCGACATTCTAGTAACACTTTTGTCTTACACCAACTGCGTAACAAGGCAGATACGCGTATATGCATATCATCATCATCATCATCATCATTGTCAACCATTATCAATCCACTGCTGGACGAAGGTCTCCCCAAGTTTCCTCCACAACGGTCTGTCTTGTGCCAGTCTCCTCCATGTCACCCCTGCATACTTTCGAATTTCATCCACCCATCTCCCATGTGGTCTTCTTCTGGGTCTTTTCCTGTCCCTTGGAATCCAATCTAAAATTTCAGCTGTCCATCGATGATCTGTCCTTCTGGCAGTATGTCCAGCCCATTGCCATTTCAGGGATTTAACTCTGATCATGATGTCTTCCACTCTTGTCATTTTTCGGATCCACGAGTTCCTCTTCTTATCTCTCCTGGTTACACCAAGCATGCACCTCTCCATGCTTGTTTGAGTTGTCTGCAGCCTTTGTATGTCTCTTTTAGTTAAGGTCCACGTCTCCGCACCATACGTAAGCACTGGAAGGATGCATTGATCAAACACTTTTCTTTTAAGACATAATGGCATATTGCTCTTGAGAATTATGCTGTTTCTTCCAAAAGCTCTCCAGGCAAGTTTTGTACGCCGATTAATTTCTTCATCAATGTGACCCTCACTTGATATCTGCTGTCCAAGATAAACGTACGTGTCTGTTATCTCCAGCTTTTCTCCATCAATCGATAAATCTTCATTTCTTGTAAAAGCATTGAACATCACTTTTGTCTTCTGAAAGTTCATTTTTAATCCCACTTCTTTACTCTTGTCAGCAAGTTCCTGGATCATACTCTGCAGCTCTGATGGGGTAGTTGCAAAAATGACTACGTCATCAGCAAAACGAAGGTGGGTTAGATAATCTCCATTAATCTTTATCCCCTTGTTTTCCCAGCTCAGTGACTGAAAAACACCCTCCAATGTGGCATTAAAGAGCTTCGGAGATATGGTGTCACCTTGTCTCACTCCCTTTCCAATTTTTACGTGTGTTGTATTTTCAAACAGCCTAATCTTTGCACTTGCATTTTCATAGATGTTATTAATAATATTAATGTATGCATCTTCAATACCGCAGGTTTTCAGAGCCATTGTAACTGCTGATGGTTTCACCGAATCAAAGGCTTTTTCATAATCGATAAAAGCCATGCACAATGGAAGTTCATATTCCCTCGCTCTTTCAATTAGTTCTCTCAGCACGTGGATATGATCTATTGTGCTGTAGCCACTCCTGAATCCAGCTTGTTCTCTCGGTTGAGCCATGTCCAGTGTTACCTTCAAGCGGTGTGAAAGAACTTTAGTGAAGATTTTATAAACTACTGATAGGAGGCTGATAGGTCTGTAGTTTCCGAGATCCTCAATGTCACCTTTCTTATGTAGCAGGATCATTGTAGCGGTGTTCCAATCCTCAGGAATCTTTCCTTCATTAAGGCATCGAGTGAAAATTTGGGCGAGTACTGTTTCGATTTCTCCACTTGCTTCTTGTATGATGTCTACAGTAATTCCATCTTCTCCTGGAGCTTTTCCTCGCTTCATGTTCTTGATTGTATGTGCAACTTCTGCTGGAAGGACTGGAGGAACTCTGGTACTGGTATCTTTCATGATGTCTGGAGTGCATATATCATCCCTTTCATATAATTTGGAGTAGAAATCTTTCACTCTTGTCAAAATTTCGCCTCTATTTCTTGTTACAGAACCATCTTCTTTTCTCAGTGCCATAATCTGTTTTCTTCCCTTACTGAGATGTCCCTTTGCTATCTTTAGGCTTTGGTTGTTTTCAATTGCTTTCTTCACTAGTTCACAGTTGAATTTCCTTACGTCTTCAGTGATACTTTTTCTTACTGTCTTGCATAGCTCTATATATTCCACTTTGGAAGTCACATCTTCTTTAGTTGTCCTCATCTCTCTTCTTTTTTGCATCAACATTTTGGTTTTTCCTGATAATTTGTTCACATGCAACTTGTTCTTAGACCCAGCTAATTTTGTTGCTGTTTCCATAAGAGCTTTGGTTACTTTTCTGTTAACTTCAGAGATGTCCACTTCTTCCGATGTTAGGCCTTCTAAAGCAGAGAACCTGTTCTTCAGTTCTAACTTGAAGGTATTATGGTGTTTTTTAAGGTTGGTTATGTCAATAGATTTTGTTTGTCCTATGAGCTTGCCACGTTCAAGTTTAGTGTTCAGGTGCATCTTACATCTCACCAATCTATGGTCACTACCTGTGTTGAACTTGTTTAGCACACTGCAGTCTTCTATGACGAATTTTTTGTTACACATAATAAAATCAATTTCACTTGTCGTCCCATTTGGATGTCTCCATGTCCATTTCCTGTGTGGCTTTTTCTTGAAGAAGGAGTTCAAGATGAAAAACCCTTCTGCCTCTGCAAACTCAACGAGAGTATTTCCACGCTGGTTTCTGTTGCCATGACCGAATTTACCTACCGAAGTTTCATTCTGTTGCCGTTGCCCTATTTTTGCATTGAAATCTCCCATAATTATTTTCAAGTGCTGCTTACCTTTATTATTTAGATGACAAATTTCCTCATAAAATTCTTCAATTTCTTCTTCAGGATGACTTGTGGTGGGTGCATAAGTTTGAATAATCTGAGCCTGGTATCTTTTCGAGAGTTGGATAACAAGTCGTGCAGCTCTGTCAGAGGAACTTTCAACTTCTACAACTTTATCCTTCAGTTTCTTGTTTATTATAAATCCAACACCACTAGTTCTGCCAGTATCTGTCCCACGATAGTAGAAGAGATGTCCACTTTTCAGTTCGATGAGATCTTCTCCTTTTCTCCTTACCTCACTTAGCCCCACGATGTCCCACTTGATCCTTTGTAGTTCCTCTTCCAATTCAAGAAGCCTTGAATCAGAAGATAGGAGCGTCCATTGTAAGTAGCCAAGGTCAGCATCAGATGGCAGCCTAGTCCGGTCCTCCGGGGATTCTTAGCACCCTCTGTCTTCATGTCGCACTGGCCGCTGCCTTGGCCAGGTACATTCCAGCTGCCGGAGACTGAGGGCCAAGATTTAAGTTGTGGAATCATTTTGGAGGGGTTTGGCCATAACTCACCACGCTGGCCAAGCGGGTTGGTGAGTGTGGGATAGCATTTCCTCTGATCCCGATGGTATAGTTATACCGCTATGGGCGGTCGTCAGAGCCAACATATATATGTATGTATGTATATTTTTTAAATAATACGATATTTTTAAATAAGTGCTGCAGTCGTAAAATCAGCAGAGGGTATGTGCAAATCCTAAAAAAATCTACATGGATAAAAAAAAAAAAAAAAGGCACGGTACCTTCTGGGGGTACCGTGCCTTTTTAACAATTATGACTATGAGCTCACTTACCGATATGAATAAAGTATCTTGTCCTCCCTCCTGTCAATTATGACATGTTGAAGAGCATGCAGAAGATTGTTTTAATTTTTATTGAAATATGTCCCATAAAGCCTGAGACCGATGGCCTCTGATCATTCGTCCGAAAGGGGTCCGGGTTCGAATCCCGGTGAGGCATGGATGTTGTGTTTGTCTTACGGCACTGGCTCTCTCTCTTCCCTGGAAATAGTGACCCTAAATTAGGGACGGGCGACTGCTTATAGCCCATTGAGTTGCTCACGGTGGTCGTTAAACCTCTAATATAAAAAAAAAATTAAGGAAATAAGTATTTACAGAAACTCTTGATTTACTATCAGTGAGGCATGGATGTTGTGTTTGTCTTACGGCACTGGCTCTCTCTCTTCCCTGGAAATAGTGACCCTAAATTAGGGACGGGCGACTGCTTATAGCCCATTGAGTTGCTCACGGTGGTCGTTAAACCTCTAATAAAAAAAAAAAAAAAAAATTAAGGAAATAAGTATTTACAGAAACTCTTGATTTACTATCAGTTGCTGAACGATGATTCATGAACCAAGATCTTACATAATATTTTGGATGAAATCGTTCAATGGGCGGTCCATTTGAATTTATGAACATCAGGTTAGATGCATTGGAGATTAACAAAGATGCTCTGAGATCGATTATAATGTTCATTAAACTGAATCCTCATTCGTATTCAGCTGTCGAACAAGGCAGAGTTGAAATCGTTCTGAAGAGGGGTTTTCTGGTACAACTTGGACGTTTTCGGTATATTCTCTCAGTCTCTGAATAGCTTGCATTTCATCAACATTAAAACGTGTACAGATTCGCCTTGTTTCTAGTTCTCCATAGCGCACGTCGTCTGTTTTAATACTTATTCGCTCTAATGAAGAAATATCTTTAAGAAATTGTACATTTTCACTGTTTGAATCGGTAAACGGTAAAAATACCCCCGGAGAAAATACGCCTAAAAACTCAAAAGCGGAAAAAATGCCCCTTGAAAAAATACCCCCGGAAGAAATACCTCCAGAACAAACGGTTCACTGTAAACTGCCACACAGGAACACTGATGTGTGGCAGTGTTCCGGTGTGGCAATTTACCGGCAACCCTGCCACACATCTTTCAGCAACTTGGCCACAAAAGTTCAAAGGGGGGAGGGGGCTATAAAGATTGCCGTTTCTGGGCCTGTATTGAAAACTGAATTGGGAACTCCAAACGAATTTCGCGAAAACGTTCCTTGTAAGCCAAGCGAGAATTGTACTTTAATTTGAAGAAATAAATTGCCGAGGATCCGAGGTACACTTGGTTGGAGGAAGGGGGGTGAACCCCCAACTTCCGTAATATTAGATTCTGGGCCGCTGGAGTCTGTCAGTGTATCCAGGCTGTTCCCCTTGAAGCGCCCGCGAAGTCCGTGAGCTCTCTGTGTGTGTGTGGGGGGGATTCCCCAAAAATGTTAAAATGGACGTAGAGCTGTAAATATTAGAACCGTGCTTTACATAATGATTCTGTACACGACCACGAATTTTCAGGAGGGTGAGGTGAATTCACCCTCCCCCAAGTTTCTAAGAGCGCAGACAAGTGTTCAAGGTAATGGATTTGCTCGCAATTTCTATGCTTCATGTTGTGTTTAATGGCAAACTATGTATGCCTTTCCCTCCTCCCCCAGAAATTTGGTGAAGCCTGTGAAAGGGATACGAGGTGCTTGGTTTGGAGGGCTCTACCCCAACTTCCGTAATTTTATATTCTGGACCTCTAAAGTCGGTCAGTGTTTCATCGATGTTACCCCTGAATAGCTCTTAAAAACGGGGGGGGTACCCCACCCTCCTGAAAATTCGTCGTCGTGTACAGAATCATTATATAAAGCATGGTACTGTTGTTTACAGCTCTACGTCCATTTTAACATTTTGGGGAAAGCCCCCCAGCTCATGGACCTCGCGGGCACTACAAGGGAAACAGCCTGGATACACTGACAGACTCCAGCGGCCCAGAATCTAATATTACGGAAGTTAGGTGTTGATTCCCCCTCCCCCTCCCCTCCCCCTACCCTCCACCCCAACCCACCCCAACCCAGTGTACCTCGAATCCTCGGCAATTTATTTCTTCAAATTAAAGTACAATTCTCGCTTGGCTTGCATAGAACGTTTTCGCGAAATTCGTTTGGAGTTCCCAATCCCAATTCAATTCTCAATATAGGTCCAGAAACGGCAATCTTTATGGACCCCCTCCCCCCGCTTGAACTTTTGTAGCCAAGTTGCTAAAAGATGTGTGGCAGGGTTGCCGGTAAATTGCCACACCGGAACACTGCCACACATCGGTGTTCCTGTGTGGCAGTTTACAGTGAACCGTTTCTTCTGGGGGTATTTTTTCCGGGGACATTTTCCCCGCCTTTCAGTTTTCAGGGGTATTTTCTCATGGGGTATTTTTTTCCGGGGGTATTTTTACCTACATCCGTTTGAATCTGAGCACAATCTTGCTTTCATCCTGTCAACCGTGCTTTGAATAAACTGGTTTGGTTAATAGGTACAGTTTTGTTGTAAGGAATCAATGGGATATTTTTAAATAATAATTAATCGTTCGCTGCGAATGCTAAATGAGTTTTTTCCCCAGGATTTTCTCCGAAGCTCTCTATAATTCTTACGGTTCTTTTTAGTAGATGTTCAGCTCTTGGTAGCGAAGTTGTTCGAGATTGAAGTTCTGTTGATAATATGAACATTAAAGGTATACGCTATTCTGTAAAAAAAAAAAAAAAAAAAAAAAAAAAGCAGAGGGTATATACGACGTATACCGCCGTATGCCCTCCACTACAGCCCTGGTGGTATGTGTGTGTTCAGTTGGAGGGTGTGGGGACTGAACGCATTCCTTTGTAGCTGGTAATGAAAAAATATTAAAAATTCGTTCTTTCAGTGTTTCGTGAAAAAAGTTGCTAACAAGCTTGCCCCACCAAAAATAATGCTCGCCCACCCTAATTTCGAAGTCTAGAGACGTTCCTGCTACCGGGATGCTTGTTTCCATTCTTTGAACTGCCGGGATACTTTCGTCCATATCTTTAACAACCGGAATGACATCCCCCTCCCCTTACTCCCCTTCTCGCCCCACATTCGAACACGGCTTCAGGCATATGCCATCGTGAGCACGCACTCAAAGAAATAATACCTGCGCATTTACATTAAGCGCAGTTCCTCAGTCAAAAACATACACTTACTTGACTCCTTCAGTAACCCATCCCGCACAACGCTTGTCAAATATCCGGTTCACGTGTGCAAAGAAAAAAAATAAAGCAAACGAAAAGGTGAAAAAGGATCCCCAAATTCTGTTTCTCACACCCTAGATGTTCGCGGACGGGAGAATTATGTGTCCCAGATTCCCACTTGTCACGGTCCAGGGAGCCTACGTAACTGACCTTATGCTGACCACGAAAGCTTTTCACCCGGTCAAGGTCTTGCATCGCCCTTCCATGCGGGTTCCTGTTCGAAGGGGTTGTTTTTGTTACACTGGGAGTTTTTCCTAAATCGTCAAGAAAAAGTAAAAATAAGCAAAATAAAACGCAGCTGCTGTTTAAAAGACCTTCTTGTCATTCATAGAACTTTTCTTCCAAATGCACAATGCCCTCAAAATAAAATGCGCTGAATAAAAAAAGACAGACGTTGCATGAATGAGACTCAACTTTTGCCTGCTGATTAAGGAAGAAAGAATTGTATTGGTTCGTTCCTTCATAGACGGGGGAGGCAGTGGCGGGCTGGTGAAGGCGTAGCGTGAAAAAAAAAAAAGGGGGGGGGGGACAAATAAGTGTAAACTGTTGTTTGGAGGGAAGCATTCTCGGAAATAATTCCTTCGCAAATGCTCCTTTTCAATTGCCATAACTTAGGTATTTACATGCCTAATATATCAAAAACTACAAAGTGTACCAGGCTTGGTTGTTTCACCCAAATGAGGATTAAAAAAAAAAAAAGAAAACCATGCCTTTCAAAGCACCTCATGCAGTAAGTCAGACCATGTGATTGTGCATGTTATTGTGTATGGAATGACTGCAGCAGTCATTGTCATCAACCATCATCAAGTCAATGCTCGCTATTGCATAGCGTTGTTCCCTTGGCTATCATCATCATTGTCAACCATTATCAATCCACTGCTGGACGAAGGTCTCCCCAAGTTTCTTCCACAACGATTTATCTTGTGCCAGAAGAATGTTACTCCCGCATTCTTTCGAATTTCATCCACCCATCTCCCACGTGGTCATCTTCTGGGTCTTTTCCTGTCCCTTAGAATCCAATCTAAAATTTCGGCTGTCCATCGATGGTCTGTCCTGGCAGTATGTCCAGCCCATTGCCATTTCAGAGATTTTACTCTGATCATGATGTCTTCCACTCTTGTTCTTTTCCGAATCCACGAGTTTCTCTTCTTATCTCTCCTGGTTACACCAAGCATGCACCTCTCCATTCTCCTGTGAGTTGTCCACAGCCTTTGTATGTCTCTTTTAGTTAAGGTCCACGTCTCTGCACCATACGTAAGGGTATGAGGAAAGAATGCCCACGGAAAAAACGCCCACGGAAAAATTGCCCACGGAAAAATTGCCCACGGAAAAAACGCCCACGGAAAAAACGCCCACTTTTCGAAAATAGGAAAAAACGCCCACGGAAAAATCGCCCACAGACAAAATGCTCACGGGAAAAATATGTGATCGACTGATAAGTTTATATGTCTGTTATAAACGGTGTTCGGACAACTAGTCACAGACTGCTGGCCAAAAAAGCCTTAGGGGTCATATAAAAATTGCCGTTTCTTGGCCACCTCACCTACATAACGCGAATATGGGAATGACGGAATGAAAGCTTTTAGAAGGGCCTAAACGTTAGTTCTAATATTATTTTCTGCCTGAGTAATACAGCAATATTAATAATTTGATGTGTAAAATATTTTCTGCAAACCTTACAAATACGAGAGGAAAGTTCGGATTGCACTGATGAACTGTTTTAAGGGGCCGTATAAAAATTGCGTTCTGGGCTGCTCCGGGGCTACGTTTCCCCGAGATTGGTTATCTGACACACATAAAATATCCATAATTTCGTATTTTCTTATTTACGATATTTTTTTAGAAACTACAACTAAACAAATTCTCTGCGAGTATGTGCAAACCCAGGAAACTTGTCGGGAGAGGGGGTGGGTGCTTAAAACCTAAAATATAAAGAATTTTTGGTCCGATCGGAAGATTTCCAGCGTTTACAAGCTACAACTCGTCGAATTATCTGAGGGTATCTGCTGCCTCAGGAAACTAGTCGGGGAGGGGGGGGGGGTAATACCAAAATCGTAAAATATCAAGAATTTCTCTTCCGATCGGGAGATCTTCAGCATTTACAAACTGCAACTCGACAAATTTTCTTAGCGCATGTCCACTCTCTGGAAACCTGTCGGCGAGGGGAGGGGGGTGTAATAGCAAAAGTGTAGAATATGAACAATTTCGTCCGATCGGGAGATTCTCAGCAATTAGCAGCTACAACTCGACACATTATCTGAAGGCATGTGAATGATGAAACTCTCCGGGTCGGAAGAGAAGTACTTCATATTTTACATATTTGGTATTAACCCCCCCCCCCCCCCCGACAGGTTTGCTGAATAGGCACGTGTCCTCAAATAATCTGGCGAGTTGTAGCTTGTAAATGGTGATAATCTCCCGATCGGATTAGAAACTCTTCATATTTTTCACTTTTAGTATTAACCCCCCCCCTCCCTCCGACAGGTTTCCTGAGGCAGCACATGCGCTCAGATAATTTGCAGACTTGTAGTCTGAAAACCCTTAAATCTTTTGCTGAGATGTAGATCATAAACATTTGTTATAAAGAATTACATTAATTGGAAAAAATCAGAATACAGCAGCTGGTGAACAAGCATATACTGACCGCAACTCCGCATTATCCACGAGTGACTGTTTATCAGTCAAATTAAAAATGTAGCAACTATTGAAAAATATGCATTTTATATGTATGGGTGTACAGATCCTCCTTGCTGACCACCGAACTGATTGTAGGAAATCAGTCACCGAACGAGGCCGCTCCTTCTCTCTCTTTTCTGCAGCGGGGAGAGCCATCTGATTTTCGTCAAAGTCGTTAGCCGTCCAGCCCGCAGGTGCGAGATAGATAATTCAACGGAGCTCACAAACCGACAAGACCCCACCCACCCCAAGAAAGAAACCATATATGTCATCTAAATTTATCGGTTGCTTCGAAACTTGCGGCAGTATCAAGTTACTTCTTGCGCCCAGAACGAGAATTTGCCCCCCCCCCCCCCCCAGAGGTTGGTAATCTGAGTCATATATAGTTTCCGTGATTTCGTCTTTTCTTAATTGCGATAATTAATGTAATTTTTTATAACAAATGTTTATGATCTACAACTGAGCAAAAGATTTAAGGGTTTTCAAACTACAAGTCTGCAAATTATCTGAGCGCATGTGCCGACTTAGGAAACCTGTCGGGGGGGGGGGGGGGGATATATCAAAACTCTAAGATTTGAAAAATGTATCGTCCCATCGGGAGATTTTCAGCATTTACAAGCTACAGTTGGACAGATTATTTGAGGGTACGTGCCTACTCAGCAAACCCGGGGGTGGGGGGGTTATATGATATTTGTGAAATATATAGAATTTCTTGTCCGATCGGGAGATTTTCAGCATTTACAAACTACAACTGGAGACATTATCACCGGGCATGAACCTACTGAGCAAACCTGTCGGGGGGGGGGGGGGGGGGGTAATACCAAAAGTGTAGAATATGAAGAATTTCTCTTCCGCCCCGGAGATTTTCATCATTCACATGCCTTCAGATAATGTGTCGAGTTGTAGCTGCTAATTTCTGAGAATCTCCCGATCGGACGAGAAATCGTTCATATCTTACACTTTTGGTATTACCCCCCCCCCCCCCTCTTCACCGACAGGTTTCCAGAGAGTGGACATGCGCTAAGAAAATTTGTCGAGTTGCAGTTTCTAAATGCTGAAGATCTCCAGATCGGAAGAGATATTCTTGATATTTCACGATTTTGGTATTACCCCCCCCCCGACTAGTTTCCTGAGGCAGCAGATATCCTCAGATAATTCGACGAGTTGTAGCTTGTAAACGCTGGAAATCTCCCGATCTTACCAGAAATTCTTTATATTTCATATTTTAGATTTTAAGCACCCCCCTCCCCCGACAAGTTTCCTGGGTTTGCACATACTCTCAGAGAATTTGTTTAGTTGTAGTTTCTAGAAAAATACCGTAAATAAGAAAATACGAAATTACGGACATTTTATGTATGTCATATAACCAATCTCGGGGAAACGTAGCCACGGAGCAGCCCAGAACGCAATTTTTATACGGCCCCTTAAAATTTTTGTGGCCAATTCTCCACTTAGTCTTAGCTCCGAAAATCATGGAAATGTCTACATTTCTTACTGAAAATGAAATATTAAAAAAAAAAAAAATATGAACAATAGTTGCTGAAGTAGTGGGGAATATAGCCACACGAAATTTGTTTATGCAGAACAATTTTATGGCACTGAAATTGCAATGTGTCCAGTTCTACGTACCCGCCACATGACAACACAAAATGGCACCACATTTTTAATTTTTTGGTCCCTACAAAATATATACACAACTTCTGCTGTAGAATCGCAGTTAATTTTGGGTGTTTAAGTCGTGAGGAGTTGTTGATCCAAAGTGCATGTTGTTCGCAAATATAACAAACAGATGTCAGAACTACAGAGGTATTGATGTATAGCAGTTGGCTTGAAGACAACGGTGAATCATTAGTATGTTTTTAAATAAATGTTGCATAAGACTACCACTGCTTTCAGGCCAACACCATACAACCTCTACAGTCCATCAGTGCAATCTGAACTTTCCTCTCGTATTTGTAAGGTTTGCAGAAAATATTTTACACATCAAATTATTAATATTGCGGTATTACTTAGGCAGAAAATAATGTTAGTACTAACGTTTAGGCCCTTCTAAAAGTTTTCATTCCGTCATTCCCATATTCGCGTTATTTAGGTGAGGTGGCCTAGAAACCACAATTTTTATATGACCCCTAACGATTTTTTGGCCAGCAGTCTGTGACCAGTTGTCCTGTCACCGTTTATAACAGACATAAAAACTTATCAGTCGATCACATATTTTTCCCGTGAGCATTTTGTCTGTGGGCGATTTTTCCGTGGGCGTTTTTTCCTATTTTCGAGAAGTGGGCGTTTTTTCCGTGGGCGTTTTTTCCGTGGGCGTTTTTTCCGTGGGCGATTTTTCCGTGGGCGTTTTTTCCGTGGGCATTCTTTCATACAATCGTTTCACCCAAATGAGGATTAAAAAAAAAAAAAAAAGAAAACCATGCCTTTCAAAGCACCTCATGCAGTAAGTCAGACCATGTGATTGTGCATGTTATTGTGTATGGAATGACTGCAGCAGTCATTGTCATCAACCATCATCAAGTCAATGCTCGCTATTGCATAGCGTTGTTCCCTTGGCTATCATCATCATTGTCAACCATTATCAATCCACTGCTGGACGAAGGTCTCCCCAAGTTTCTTCCACAACGATTTATCTTGTGCCAGAAGAATGTTACTCCTGCATTCTTTCGAATTTCATCCACCCATCTCCCACGTGGTCATCTTCTGGGTCTTTTCCTGTCCCTTAGAATCCAATCTAAAATTTCGGCTGTCCATCGATGGTCTGTCCTGGCAGTATGTCCAGCCCATTGCCATTTCAGAGATTTTACTCTGATCATGATGTCTTCCACTCTTGTTCTTTTCCGAATCCACGAGTTTCTCTTCTTATCTCTCCTGGTTACACCAAGCATGCACCTCTCCATTCTCCTGTGAGTTGTCCACAGCCTTTGTATGTCTCTTTTAGTTAAGGTCCACGTCTCTGCACCATACGTAAGCACTGGAAGGATGCATTGATCAAACACTTTTCTTTTAAGACATAATGGCATATTGCTCTTGAAAATTATGCTGTTTTTCCCAAAAGCTCTCCAGGCAAGTTTTATACGCCGATTAATTTCTTCATCAATGTGACTCTCTCTTGATATCTGCTGTCCAAGATAAACGTACGTATCTGTTATCTCCAGCTTTTCCCCATCAATCGACAAATCTTCATTTCTTCTAAAAGCATTGTACATCACTTTCGTCTTCCGAAAGTTCATTTTTAATCCCACTTCTTTACTCTTGTCAGCAAGTTCCTGGCTCATACCCTGCAGCTCTGATGGGGTAGTTGCAAAAATGACTACGTCATCAGCAAAACGAAGGTGAGTTAGATAATCTCCATTAATCTTTATCCCTTTGTTTTCCCAGTTCAGTGATTGAAAGACATTTTCCAATGTGGCATTAAAGAGCTTGGGAGATATGGTGCCACCTTGTCTCACTCCCTTTCCAATTTTATATGGGGGCTATATGTCACATTTTATAACATTTAAAATGCAAACGACCAGTGGCTTGCCCAGGGGAGGTGCAAAGTGCCATATGCACCCCTTCCCCTCCAAAGTAATTTTGTCTAGTATTAAAAATTGAAAAAAAATTGTCGGTAACGTTATTTCGCTAGTGTCGCTATTCCAATCTTCCTTAAATTGCCGTTAGTTTCTTCTTTATTTAGAATGGTCAGACGAGGTCACATATGCCTATTGTTAATATCCCCCCCCCCCACACACACACCGCGTCGTGTGCATTTCCCACTTATATATCACCAAAGAAAGAAGAGAGCGAACTGGTTTTGCATGTTGTAGTATTCAGGGCGTCAGTCTGATGAATGGTGGGGGCTGGGGCCTACGTGAGGAAAACAAAAACGTAGAATGAACGTTACTTTGTAATTAATAGTATTTGAGAAATAAAAATGCCTGTTCTTATGCACATTTTATTCGTCACTTTAGGAAGGAATGAATCGTAGCTGTAGTGATAAAACCGAGAATCTGAGAATTTTTCGATTGCTGACTTGACATCATATAAAATTTTATTCACTGATGCATAATACAGATGCAACTTTATGTAAATTTTACGTATAGTGCTTGAACAGTCTGATGTAATTGCAAAAGGGATTCTTTAATCAAATGTAATTTTTAAACAGCGATAATTCAAACAACAAAATTTCCCATTCGTGGTTTTGACATTGCGGCGACGATATATGTATTTGGGGCAACGTACCCAAAATTAATTTCTGTGTACGCCACTACGACTAGTTATTATTTTTTTCAATTTTTTAGTTGAGGGGGCACCCCCTTCCCCCTTCCCCCGACGCTACGCTTATGCAGACTGGTGATCCATAAACAGTCTTGGAAGCTATTTTGTGCTGCCCAAAACTGAGTAATGGGAACGTGTTTATCAAGCAAAATGAACATGAAGTTAAAAAAAAAGTTATTGTGTTACAAGACTTGATAGAATATGGTTTTGAGGCTCAACATACTGCTTGACTCAATATAATTTTATAATATTGCGTTTATCACAATATAAGTTACTTGTTCTGTACAACTTATGAAACAACAATGCGGCAAAGAAAAAGAAAAAAAGAAAACCGTACTTACTAAATTAAAATGGACAGTGTGGGTAGCTTGTGTCTTAATACTTTAGTGGGGTAACAAAAGTGGGAAGCTGACTTACAACAGGATATATATGATAATCTGACTAATACATAATCTGACTATATACATAATCTGACTTTTTTTTCTCTCTCTTTTTGTTTTCTTCATCTCAATGCAACTAAATTCTTATTCACTTCAACAAATTAACTACATCTTATCAACTAACCCAGGTAATTCATTAAAACTTTTACGTATTAATGCTAGGTCACTTTACAATAAAACAACTTTAGTGGACTCATTAATTCAATCAATTAACTCTAAAATTGATATAAGGTGTGTAACTGAAACTTGGTTCCCTACGCCTGACTATTAAATACATGTAAACCATTATAATACATTTTTTCTTAATAGATCATATTCTAAAGGGGGTGGCATTGCTATTTATGTACACGAACAATGCCATGATTTCTCTGTAAACAATGATCTCATTTTACTTAACCAATGTATAAAAATTTTAACGATTGAAAATCAATTTCATATTATTATTGTCTGTTATGTCCGCCTAAATCTAACACCAATGAATTTTTTTCCACTCTAAATGAAGTTTTTAATTATGCAAACTTAACTAATAAGAAAACATTTTTACTTGGAGATGTAAATATCAATATTTCTTGTGACAATCCAACAACTAAACTATTAAATCAAACTTTAAATATGTCTGGATTTACCAACACTATACTAACCCCATCCAGGATTACTATGCAGTTGGAAACCACTTTTGACCTATCACTTACTAATGCATATCCTGATATGATAACCTCGGGTGTTATACAATATAACATTAGTGACCACCTACCTATTTTTACATTTTATTACCATAATTTCCCAGCAAAGAAGAAATACTGTATATTATAGAACAAGACAAATTAACAATATTAATTTAGAAATATTCCGTAATATATTGTATACCATTAACTGGAATGAAATACTCTCACTCGATAACCCAAATATTGTATACAATGCAGTTTCCAAATTATGAAAGGAATTATGTGATCAAACTTTCTTAATTTCCTGGAGGAGTAATAGAGCGAGAAAGAAATGTTGTAAGCCCTGGATAACGAATCAGTTTCTGAATCGTATAAATAAAAAAATAAAAACAAGTTGTATACCAAATTTCTGAAAAGCAAATCAGTAATAGATTTTAATAACTTCAAAACTTATAGAAATAAATTAAATTCAGATACACGAATACTCAAACATAATTACTATTTACACATTTTCTCTTTTAATTTACCATTAATTAATTTCAAAACACTTAAATTTATTACTCTGAAAAACGAATGATCCAATAACTCCTGAACATTTAACATACTCAGATGACCAAAAAATTACAGACAAAGATGGAATGGCCACCATTTTAAATGATTATTTTATAAAGCGCCAATGCGGTAATTCCGTCCATACACGATTTTTAAAAATAAATAGTTAAAAACTCAGTGACACATCTCTAATTAGACATTAAAATGCTTTAATATACAAAGGGTCGTGGCTAAAATCACGTGACCAAACTCTCAACAATTACATGAGATATTTTTGGTCAACGCGACCCTTCCTCAGATGTGAGTGACACAGGAGACTTGATCAAATGATCATATGTAGAGGATTTTTGGAAGGGATCATGATCATGATCATATGTAGAGGATTTTAAGAAGGGAGTGTCTGACCCCAGGTCTTAAACAACCCTTAGAAATAGGAAGCTAGGAGATTTGGGCTGGATTGCCCGATAGGAAAGTAACACGAAAGCGAAGTAGAAAGGGGGAGGAAGACGCCCTTATTTATTACCGGGGAGCCAGTACCAGGGGTCCGACAACTTAACGTGCCCATCCGACGCACGGCGGATATTTAGTGGATCGAGCGTTTGTACCTGTCTGGGATCGAACCTGAGGTCCTTTGCGCGGCGATCACGAACTTTGCCCACTAGGTCACCTTTTTTTTTTTTTTTGGAAGGGAGTGTCTGACCACAAGTCTTAAACAACCCTTAGAAATAGGAAGCTAGGAGATTTGGGCTAGATTGCCCGATAGGAAAGTAACACGGAAGCGAAGTAGAAAGGGGGAGGAAGACGCCCTTATTTATTACCGGAGGGCCAGTACCCGGGGTCCGACGGCTTAACGTGCCCATCTGCCGCAGGGCGGATATTTAGTAGATCGAACCTGAGGTCCTTTCCGTAGCAGTCACGAACGTTGCCCACTAGGCCACCCGCGGCCCACACAGGAGACTTCGTGAACATAATCTATATATACGTACGTACAACGATCTGTCATGTGGCCAATAAACGTCATAGTAAATAAGAGAGTACAATCGATATACTTATCAATTAAATTACAACGTGATGAATAAATAAATTTAATAAATTTAAATCTAAAATGGGAGTTCAAGTCCCAACTGGTACAGGGTAACAGCCTATTTTTGGGTTATTGGCTATTTCCTCGTTTGTCTGTAAAGAAAATCTTCGTTATGTAGAAAACGTACTCTTCACGACTGATTTCCATGGAGCAGGTAAGTGAAATGGAAGTTCTTCATTGCAGCATCTGTCTGCTGTGTTCCAAATGTAAAGGCTCTCAATAAATAAAATGTTAAACCTTGATCGAGGCACGGCCAGGATTGATACCCAGGAACTCGCCAAGCGGTTGTTCAACGGGTGCTAAGCACCCGGGCGCCAGATTCCGGAGGCGGAAGGACCCACAATCAATTTTTTCGGTTGATAAATTCATATCAATGACGTGGGAGAAGTTATGAAAACGTTATACTGTGAGAAATCGTAATGCTAAGCGAACGTTTCCTTTTTTAGTAAAAATAACTCATTTATAATTTAACAGAAAACGTCTTGAAATCAGAGAATAATTTTTACAGTTTTGTTCAGTAACAGATACCGCGGGCAAAGGATTGAAAATTCTTTTTCTACTTTTTTTAAATCTTGAAGATTTCAGCATTCATGAATGCGTGGCCAGAGTTATGACAAATGGGGCCAATATGTAGGAAAAACAAAATGGACTTCAAAAAGCATAATTTGCCGACTTAAGACCCTTACGCATTTTATGTACTTTGAGCGGCTCATACTTTAAATTTGGTCGTAAATGCCGACGAAAAAATTTTCCTACAGATTGTGAACATTTTCAGCATTGTTCAAGAAATATATGCTTAGTTTTCTGAATTATCTTATCGTTGGCAAATTTTCAAGAAAGAGCTTCCAGCGTTGACCGTAAAACAGGGTGGGAAAATATTATAGGATCGATGCAATACGGGTAACGAGCACTGGGGTACAATTTAAATGTAATCCACGATATTAGATATTTTGATTAGAATAGTTAAAGAGACGCCCGTCATGTTTAATATTACATGTATATATACGCTCCTCCTCCTCCTCAACCATTATCAGTTTTCTGCTGGATGAAGGTTTCTCCAAGTTTCTTTCACAACGGTCTGTGTTGGACCAGTCTCCTCCATCTCACTCCCGCATGCTTTCGAATTTCATCCATCCATCTCCCACGTGATCTTCTTTTGGGTCTTTTTCCTGTCCCTTGGAATCCAGTCTAAAATTTCAGTTGTCCATCGATGGTCCATTCTCTTGGCAATATGTTCAGCCCATTACCATTTCAGGGATTTAACTCTGACCATGATGTTTTCCACTCTTGTCCTTTTTCGAATTAACGAGTTCATCTTCTTATCTTGCTCAGTTAGTAATATGTTTATCATCGTACATGACGAAACTTTTTTTACCGGTAATGCAGACTTTTGTGTAAATTGATAGAGAGAGAGAGAGAGAGGAAGCTGACTTCTTGAATTATTCGTAGCGTCATCTGAACTAGAGTTTCACAGATTTATTTTTCTTCAGTTTTACATGAGACAGTAGTGTTTTATGGAAAATCTCAATTTACCGGAAATAGAAAGTAATGTTGCTAAATATATTTATTTCATGTAAAAATGAATAAAAATTGAAAAATATTCTCGTACAAGGGGGCGGCAAATGCCCTTGGCGCGCCCCTGCTGATACCTCTGACCACTCAGGTTAATGTGTTCCTCTATTTGTGATTCTGGATAGAGTCGTGTTATTAGTCCCACATTTTACATCGTATCGATGCTCCTTGAGTCGAATTCCAATCGATCTGGTTGTGGATCCAATATAAACACTATTTTTCATTGAGTCGTCCACAGGTTTCAATGGGATGGAATAAATTCCACGTTTTTGTTCAACGCCTACATCGTCGCGGTCATTTTTAATACGGAATAGGATGTTGTTGGTTTTGATTCCAAAAGCTAACAGGTTCCTGCGGCAAATGTTTTCTAAGGTGTCCACTAAACACGGTATATACTCGATTGAACCTACGAATCTACGTGTGGGTCTGTCCCCCTGAAGGGTGGATCGTGACCTCCGGCTTAATTGTTTCAATATACTATTAAGCATCATGTCTGTATATCCGTAGTTCCGAGCAATCTGATACACATTTTTTATTTCTTCTTGTCTAAGATTGTAGTTGTAGGTGTGCGTGTATACGCTCTATTAAGCATGAATCGGAGGGCAGACATTTTGTAACCTTTGGGGTGAGCTGAAGAGTTTGGAATTAGGGAAAGATTAGAAGTTGGCTTCCTATATACCGTAAATGATGGTAGATGTGAGAGCTGGTGTCTTGTCACAAGAATGTCCAGGAAAGCTAAAAAAATATTATTTTCCAGTTCCGTTGTGAAACGTGTTGTAGGAAGCCAACTTCTATTGTACGTATATATAGATGATGTTCACGAAGTCTCCTGTGTCACTCACATCTGAGGAAGGGTCGCGCTGACCCGAAAGATCAAATGTAGTTGTTGAGAGTTTGTTTTTTGCCACGACCCTTTGTATATTAAAGCACATTAATGTCTAACTACGGATGTGTCACTGAGTTTTTAACTATTTATTTTTTAAAATCGTGTATGAACGGAATTACCGCATTGGCGCTTTATGGCATTTGCTTCACGAAATACACAATATCAAGGCATGATTATTTTATGTCTATCACACAAGTTATCAAGCAAAATTTGAATATGTCTAGCACACACTTTACTCAATATTTATCCAGTACATACAGGTCTAATACATTTTATATGCATGAAATTACAAGAACTGAACTCTTACATATACTTAAAAAAATTAACATCAACTCAGGACCAGATTGTGATGATTTTCACCCCAGGGTTATTAAGTATGTTGAAGACGTCATTGTTGAACCATTACTAACAATTTACAACTCTAATTTATTCAGGAATTTTTCCAGATGCTTCAAAAGTAACCAAATTCACTCCTAAATTCAAATATGGTTCAAAAAATGAAGCAAATAGTTATCGTCCTGTAGCAAATCTTTCAATTTTTGCCAAGATCCTTGAAAAATTAACTTATACTCGACTAATTTCCTACCTTCAAAAATATAAGATTCTTAGTCAGTATCAATTTGGATTTTTAGCAGATAAATCTACAGAATTAGCATGCATTACCTTCAAAATGCTATACAAAATAATTTCACTCAAAAATATACAACAATAGCTTTATTTCTGGATTTATCAAAGGCATTTGATACTTTAAATCATGATTTTCTTCTTTCTACATTACAAAATATAGGAATCAGGGGTAATACTTATTCACTTTTCAAAAATTGCTTGGCTAACAGACAATAATATACACAAATTGAGCATTATCAGTCCTCATTTCAAATTATGAGATCAGGAGTACCTCAGGGTTCTGTCCTCGCCCCTTTATTGTTTAATATATACATTATTGATTTATTTTCGCGGTCAACTCATATGGATCTTTTTCTGTATGCTGATGATGCAGCTGTCCTTATAAAAGGAATAAACTTAGAAGAAATACAGTCAAACCCCTAACGGACTGCGATTTAACGAATCCCGCGATTTTACGTGCATTTTTTGCGGTCCGGACGGAACCACATTGAAATTAATGCTTGGGGTTTCGCCATATAACGAACACATTTCCTCAATTTAGAGAAAAAATTTTATTCTTTTTATAAACCACTAAACATGCTAATCAGCATTTTTTTCGCGTAACAGGAAAACTCTACGCATGCAGTTAACCAGCGTTTCAAAGAACACCATCTGCGACACAACTTGACAGAATCATAAATTAGTTCGGCTTTCCTCTGACTACCAAGAGAAAGCTTCTTACAGGGAAGCAAATGACCAACAAGTTCCAAAGGAGCGCAACGTTTTCTTGCATGGTTGGGAAGCAGGAAAAATAAAGGCGGTGTGGGGGAGGAAATCTAGAGTACCCTGGGGATTCGTTTTCAGCTACAGACAGAACAATAGCATTCTGTGAAGTGAGGGGATGTACATGGTGCGTACCCATTCCTGAACCTCTGGAATTCTTCGCCAAATTGCACTTTTTCTTTTCTTTTATTCTGAGTGTTAAATCTACAGCTCAAATTAAACAACATAGCTCGTCTACGGACGAAGTTTAGATGAACACAGGTAACACTAGAAAAGTTAGAAGTGAAATTCACTGATCACTGTAGTTTACATAAGTGCATTTTGTGAAAGCATTTAAAAAAATGAATGACTACAGCAAAAAAAAAAGGGGGGGGGGATTTTTAATCAATGAAAAAGTGGACATTTTGTCGCAGCTTGATGCGAACCCAGGATCGCAGACTGCTGTAGCAGAGAAACTCGGAATTTTCAAGTCAATGTTGCGTACCATAGCGAAAAATAGGAAAGAAATCGAAAGCTGTGCATCGAAGTGTGGGCAGTTTTCGAGTAAGAGGATATCTATGAAAGCATCGCCCCGGAATGAGTTGGAAAACGCTCTTGTCACTTGGTTCCAACAAACACGGGTTAGTAAATTGCCTATTAGTGGATGACATCTGAAGGAAAAAGCAGTTCATCTTGCCCAGCGACTTAAAGGAATTCACCGCATCAAATGAACTGATCGATCGTTTTAAGCAAAGACATAACATGGTGTATACAGCTCTATCCGACGAAAGCAGAAGTGTTGATCCCGTAACGGCACAAACGTGGAAAAATGAACATCTGCTACAAATTAGTGAAGGGTATATGATGTGTGACATTTTTAGTGCTGATGAAACTGAACTGTTTTATAACCTGCATTTGTTTGAATGACACCTGCTATGGATAAAATAAATCAAAAGACAGAATTGCTGTTGGTCTAGCTGCCAGTGCAGATGAGTCAGAAAAATTGCAGTCATTAGTTGTAGGCAAATTTGCTGAACAACGTTGCTTCAAAAATATGAAATCTTTGCCCACCAAGTATGAAGCAAGTAAAAAGTCGTGGGTTACCACAGCTTTATTCAAAAATTATGTAGAAACCTTGGATACTCAGACGCAGGCTACAAAAAAGGAGAGTCCTCTTATTCATTGATCAGAGTGCTGCGCATCCGCAGGTAAACAATCTGAAAAATGTTCAAGTCTATTTTCCCCAGCAAATTGAACTAGTGAATTGCAACCGCTGGATCTGGGTGTCGTTAGGTCTTTTAAAGCCTATTATAGAAAGCTTCTCATGCGAAAAGTACTTTCTGTTATCGATACAAAGGATAATGCATCTAAAGTTAAAGTTGACATTCTCAATGCATGAATTTCGTGCGACAGTCCTGGAATGCAGTTATGTCAGATGCAATTAAAAACTGCTTTAACAGAACAGGCTTCTCAGGTTGTGAACAAGAAGAAAGTGGGTCCAATACCGAAATTGTGCTGATAATTTTACGAATGACGATATTGCAGAAAGGAATGAAATTACCTCATCAGGTATTGTGTTTTCCTACTAGGTTGATTGTGACGCAAAAGTGCATACCTGCCAAATGCAATCTCTTGATGATGTTTTGGATGAACAGATCGGACTAAAAGCATCAGATTCTGATGAAGAAACTGAAGCAGAACTGAAAGTTAGCTGCTTTAATGATGCTGCTAACGGTATACAATGTGCTAAAAACTACTTGATGCGCTTCGATATTAATGATGACCTTTTTCATGCACTTGATAAAACTGAAGCTGCAATTTAGAAAGCTAAACGTTCAGAAAAAAATAAGCAATCTTCTCTAAAGTATTTCTTTCCTACAATGTAAAAAGGTACTGAACACATATTCTATTTTTCCAAGTTAATTAGTACTAATTGATATTCTGTTTCATGCAGTTCATAACACTGAAATCGTTCTTTAAGAAGCAAGAAGCTAAATGCTCGGAAAAATAATCAATCATCGTGTTTGTCTCGCAATTTTGAAGTACGCTTAAATTTTGATGCTGCATATTGAAGTATAATATCTAAGAATTGTGTATTTAATATTTAAAGTAAATGTGTACGTATTATAACATTTTTGATAATAAATTTCGTAACTAAAAATACTATACATAATTTAAATGCCATTAAAAGAAAGAGAACATAGCTGCGCTCGTATTCTATTGTAACACTAGCTTAATTTGAAAGTTTCATTCGAAAGGCTTCTTCGATTTTGCGAATTCCGCGATTTTACGTACAAGACTGTTGGTCCCTTGAAGTTCGTTAAATCGAGGTTTGACTGTACTAGCACAATGCAATAAACAGTTGCAAACTATATCTGACTGGTTAAATTCTAATGAATTAATAATTAATGTTAATAAAACTAAAGCAATGACTTTTTCTAATACGTTATCTCTTTTAACACCAAATGCACAAATATCCCTTAATAATAAAATAATTGATATACTGTAGTACCTTTATTGAACTACCTGGGAACTACAATAAATTTTGACCTCAAATGGAATAAACATATTGATTTTCTTTTAATTAAACTATCTAGAAACAATGGTATAGTGAGTATAATATCCTGGCTGATCTAACAACTAAAACATTGATTTAATTGTATTACACATTATTTCAAACTCATATTAATTACTGCGTACTATCATGGGGACAAACGACACATTACAATATTAATGAGTTACAAATTCTACAAAATAAATTTATTAGACTAATTGATCTCAAATCACATCCTGATACTCGACCTTTAGTAAATTTTAGAACAAAAGTATATCCTAATAAATATAATATACTTACTATTACTCTACTATATTCTTTTAATCTTGGTAAAATTATGTTCAAACGAATTAAATATAATTTACATTCAGATCTCATATTTCTTAATACAAATGCACATCCGTATGAAACACGGAATAAACTACAATTACAACCTATTTTTCCAAAAACGGAATCAGTTAAACTTAATTTAAATTACAGAGGCCCACAATACTGGATTTCTTTACCTAAGTAACCTGACTAACTTAAATAATTTCAATTTATTTAAAAAAAATTCAAGCTCTATATTCTTCAATAATTAGAAAAAGAGGAAAAGATTGGCAAAACTTCTTCTGATTGTCTGACTTGATGTGTCTATCTGTTGTTTCATTTGTTTCTTCTACGGGGAGTATAGGGCTATGTTAGGCCATTTGGCCTTTTCCCTTGTCTTCCCTGTTGTTACGGTCTTTGTTCATCATTTATGAATTGGCAATTTTTTTCCACTCTTTTTTTTTTTCTTCTAAGAACATGTAACAACAAAAATAAATAAGTAAATAAATTTTGGGGAAAATTATCGAGGTATCCCACCCCTAAAACAATAGTATGTCAGCATCACCGTTTACTATTTAAACATATTTTCAACCTGAGTCTACAAATTCCTGCAGTTTCTTTCCTGTGTGTCAGAGCACATTTATGAAGACAGGGGGGGGGGGGGGTATGAACAGTATTTCGGTGTCCCAGTATTAGTAGCACATCTAGGTGTCCGAATAAAAATACCCAGGAGAAAACATTCCTAAAATATGATGAGGAAGTCGTAAAAATATCTCCACCTTTTTGAAGTTCGTGTATCTCATGTTTCTTCATGGACGAATCAGTTTTAGCAAGAAAATGTGTAAAAATGCATGGTTGAAAAATGGATAGCAGTTCAATTCTGCTTTAATCACCCTCCCCCGGGTTCAGCCAGGGCGTGATTAAGCCTAGAGCCCCGGATTTTAGGGGGCCCCAGAATCGCAATGCAGGAAAAAAAAATGTTTTTTTTTTTTTTTTTTTTTTTTTTTTTATAGCACGTCTTTTGTAAAAAAGATCGTGCTTATGTTACCGGTTTCTCCGTCCGTCCATCCGTCCGTCTGTACCCACGATATCTCTGCAACTATTAGTCCGATTTGAAAAATCTTTTTGCATTGGGAAGCTTGAAATATGCGAATGATGATCCTTTATTTCGTTTTTTTTTACGATGTACAATTTCGCCGCTAGAGGGCGTAAATGCAGATGATGTCGAATTCAAAAATACGTTGTTTTATTCCACATATTTGCTTCTAAACATCAGATTGAAAAAAATCTTTTATCTTTCGATTCCATTTATGTCGAAGAGTATTTTAGATATAGTTCCTTTTCCAAATTACGCATAGATTTTCCGCTTGGGGGCCTAAAATTAAATTACATTTTCCCCGATAACTACTGTTCTCCTAAAACTCCGATTTGAAATATTTTTCTTCAGCGGATACACCTCCTGATGGAAAATCTTTTGCATATAATTTCTGATTTTTGGTAAAGAATGCTTTCGCCACCAGGGGCGTAAGTGTTAATTTTAGCTTCTGATGTATTTGCCATAAAATCTGAGCTTCTAAAATATCGATTGAAAAAATTCTTTCTTGAACTGATGCCACTCACATCGATAAACCTTTTCGGAATATTTTCTTCTCAAAATATTCCACAGTTTCTTCACCAGGGGGCGTAGATGTATATCTTATTTTTGTCAATATCTCTACTTGTAGGAGTCCGATTTGAAAAATTCTTTCTTTGTTGGATAGTGTTTTCAGTGTGACACGTTTTTCATATAATTTCAAAATTTTCAAGTACTTCATAGACTTTCCGCCAGGGGGCGTAGAGGTAAATTGCGTTTCCCCCTATATCTCTGTTTCTAAATCTCCGATTTGAAAATTTTTTCTGCAGCGGATACAACTCCTGATTTGAAATCCTTTGCACGTAATTTCTAATTTTTGTAAAAAATGGTTTGGCCACCAGGGGGCGTAAATCTTAATTTCCGCTTCTGTTGTATTTGCAGCAAAATATGAGCTTCTAAAATCTCGATTGCAAAAAAAGTCGTTTGTTGACCGATACTACTCATGTCGACAAACCTTTTAGGAACATTTTCTTTTTGAAAGAATGCATGGTTTCTGCGCCAGGGGGCGTAGATGTATATCTTATTTTTGTCAATATATCTACTTCTAGGAGTCCGATTTGAAAAATTCCTTCTTTGTTGGATAGTGTTTCTGATGCGAAATATTTACCCTCTATATTCAAAATTTTCATGTAAATCATAGACTTTCAGCTGGGGGCAAAAAGGTAAATTGCGTTTTCTGCGTTATTTCTGCTTCTAAAACTCCGATTTGAAAAATTCTTCCTGTATCGCATACAAAACTTGATGGAAAATTTCTAATGTTTGGATCAAGTATGGTATGAGAGCAAAAGTACTGGTCACGTGACGTGGCTCCGCCTTCTGCTTATGGGTCTGAGGCGTCCACGCTACAGGGCTCCTCACAGACACAAGGAAGTGTTTGTGTTTCTCTGAAACACTCCCCAAACAGTATTCGAGCGAACAAACGAAACCTTCCCTACTTTAATATGAAATCTGTGATTCGGGAAGGCGGATCGAAAACAGCTGAACGGACAGAATAATACTCACACTAAAATATAATGATATCGAGAGGAGTTACTTTTGGAAACACACAAACATTTATTACGTAATCAATTAGGTTCCTGACGGCGGTGGATTACTCTTTCTCTAACATCAGGTTTCCCTAAGGATCAGACCTGACAGTAGCGTGAAACACGAAAGCTAGGATAACCACTTCCGAAGAAAATCTCTCTCGGCGTTGAAGTTCTAAAAAGAATCTACCTACTATCATGTAGATCTTTACTCTGATAATGTTTTGAATAGGAGTCTAACTATACTACTCTATCAATATGTTTCAATCTTAGCCTGTGCTAAGATCGGATTCACTGTAGCAAAATATTTTCTACACCAGCGGGATCCCTGACTAGGGCATATACCGCTGCAGCTGAGCACTCTATCTCTTCTAGGATAAATGCTCGCTAAACTCAACCTGAGCGTCGGACCTCCGTGGCTTGGAGCGTCCCTCGGCTCAAAAAAAAAAAAAAAAAAAAAAAAAGCAAACGCTTCGCGTCCTCTCCATCGGAGAACTACTCTCTCCGTTGGACGAAATCAGACTAACTAACAGATCCTCTTCAAGGGACCTGTTCGTATCCCCCCATCCGCGCTACGCATGCGCGAAGACCGCGGCACTGACCTTGCCCTCACGCTGACCTGTTGATGTGGCTCACCTTTTCCTGTCACGTGGGTCACATTTCGCGCCCTTCGCCGACCGCATTCCTGGGCGTTGCCTCGGCGGCTCGCTGATGGGTGTTAATCCTACCTTTCGCGTCTCCGTCAGATCCTCCATTAGGATGTGAACCCTTTGAGAAAGTAATCCTACCGCCGAAGTACATTCTTATAATAACACAATACACATTGTTATGTTTATACAAAGGTGGATGGCTGTTTTCCAGACTTTTAGGCGGTTGGACGACACTGACAATGTACAGCGAAAGTCGCGGTATCATTGAAGATGCCATCAGCTCGTCGAAAAAGGCCTCTCCCTTTCTAAGGCGTGAAAAACTAAAGTTCTTTGTTCGAGGCTCTCGACATCTGAAAAATAAGAAATGTTCACGAACTTTCTGTCGCCATCTTGGGCTTGTAATGTCTTTTTCTTCATGAAAAAGTAACATAATGTTCTTCATTATTATAAATTAACATGGTTGATATGTCCGTTCTTACATATGGTTTGGCCACCAGGGGGCATAAGTGTTAATTTCTGCTTCTGATGTATTTGTAGCAAAATCTGGGCTCCTGAAAACTCGACTAAATTTTTTTCTTAGCCCGATACCGCTCGTATGGAAAAACCTTTTGAGAATACTTTCTTCCTAAAATAATGCATGGTTTTCCCACCAGGGGATGTAAAGTCACATTTTATTTTTGTCGATATCTCTGTTTCTAAGAGTACGATTTGAAAAATTCTTTCTGTGTTGGAGAGCGTTACTGGTGCGAAATGTTTCTCATATAAATTCATGTTTTTCTTAACGCACAAGTCTGCAACCAAAGGGCGTAAGCTCACGATTCCGTTTACAGCAATATCTGAGGGATTAAAAACCTGATTGAAAATCTTCTTTCTTCCGTCAGATAGTATTGTTTTCCATATCGGTTCCATTGACTTTGAATAGCTTTGATACATTTAATTTGCATCAGAACGGATTCAAAAGACGTGCTTATTACACCCGAAAATTCGGTGTCATCTTTCTTGTTATTAATTATTATGAATGTTGAAAAAAACATTTGTGGAAAAAAAGTTTTTTTTTTTTTTTTTTCCTGAAATGAAGATTAACACTGATGTTTTTACTAGGCTCTTTCACTACCAACTCATTTGAACTGCAGCTCCGTGCATCATGACGTGTCAGAACAACAGATCAGAACCTAGGAAACTTGTAAAAACTGATTTATATGGAGCATTGGCCTAGGAAAGGGAGGGGCTCTGGGGTCTCAAGCCCCTCCCATTGGATATCAAAGCACATTTTTCTCTTGAACGCCGAATCACATGATTTCTTTTTCTTATTTAAAGCCTAATTTTAAATCTTGTTTAATAAAAATATCAAGATGAATCTGAAAAAAAGGATAAAAAAACTGACTCATATCAAATTTTTTTCCAACGAAGTCGCAGATTTTTTCGAATCCCTTGGAATTCGTTTCATTGGCGAATGTTTCCACGTGCAAGAAACACACCTGCAGGGTTCACTCGCTGTCGCTCACATTCCTGGAAGATGCCTTTATTAACAATAAGATAAGAGGAGAGATCAGCCACTCCGATAGAATCCTTATTAACTTGTGAAGCTGCTGTTTTTTTGGGGGTTTTTTTTTTTACCCCAATGTCAAGAAATTACTAAAAATTCGATCAACGCTTCCTCTCTCAACAGCCACTCCGGAAATTACATTTTTTACTCTCAGGCGCCAAAAAATGTGTCTTCGAAACACAATGTCTAATTTTCGACTTTCTGGACTTGCATTGTTGAACATTCATCGAGAAGTAGAAGTAAATACGAGATCCGCATTTTGAAGGCAATGTCGGCGAAGCGCAGTTACCTCGTTCAATGATGCTAAGATATGTTAGTATAATTGTATTAAAGTACTAGCAAAACATTGCAATTTCAATATTCTGCACTATTATTTATTACATAAAATAACTATTTTTAAAATTGCGCACCTATAAATAACTCCGAGAAATTGAATACTGAAAGAGAAGTACTCTATTTTACATTAACCACATTTAATAAATATATAGCCCTGCACATTACATAAGTCTTTGTATCAAAATTTTTGTAAATCGGTATTTTAATTATCAATACAATTGTTAATTCATTAATGAATTCATATAATTATTCTAAATCATGAATTATTGATAATTAACGTTTAATTATTAATTGATTATCCTAGATTAGGAATTATTTTCGGTGCTTGGATGTAAAACTACTTAAGCCTCCTCCATAATTTTTGAATTGCTACGCCCCTGATATGGAGTTCATTTAATTTCAAATGTGAGTAATGGATAAGGCAGGAAAATTGCAGTGCTTTTCCATCTGAAATTTGCTGATGAAATACAAGTTCTGTCCGGAAAGTAATGAAACTCATTCAATAACAGCCATTTAATTAAATTTATACTTACATAACATTAAAATCCCTCGAAATAACATGCTTGAACATCAATACACCGCTGCCAGCGGTTCTGCCATGCTGCGTAGCTTGCCTGGAAGTCGAGAACTTTGATCGCTTTCAAAGCACTCGTCGCGGCAGTTTGCACGTTTGCAACAGTCCCAAAATGGTGTCCTTTCAGGCTGAATTTGAGCCGGGGAAACAAAAAGAAGTCAACCGGGGCCAAGTCCGGGCTGTAGGGAGGTTGGGGCAGCGTTGCCACGTTATGTTTCGCCAGAAACTCTCTCACTCTCAGCGACGCATGGCTCGGCGCATTAACCGTGGCGAAGAACCCAAGTGGTTGTGATCTCCGGTGGACGCGCGCAACTCTGTTCTTCAGCCGTTAAAGCACTTCCACGTAAAATGCAGCGTTGACCGTTTGTCCGGGTGGTACGAACTCCTTATGGACAACACCTTTACAGTCAAAGAAGACAATGAGAATCGATTTCATCTTCGATTTGCACATTCGAACCTTCATTGGTCGAGGAGACTCGGGAGTGTGCCACTCTGAGCTCTAACTTTTCGTCTCCGGATCGTACTCAAAGACCCACGTTTCGTCACCTGTTATCACTCTCTCCAAAAAACCTGGTTCACTCCTCACACGGTCCACAAACTCACGAGAAATCGACACAAAATTGTTCTTTTGTTCATCGGTCAAAACCTTAGGAACCAATTCGGCGCAAACTTCCCGCATCTGCAATTCTTGCGTGATGATTTCATGCACAATGGATTTCGCGAGTCCCACGTGCTCTGCTACCAATCTAACACTCAGACGTCGGCCAGAGTCCAAAACCGCTTTCACCTTTTCCACATTGTCCGAAGTGTGAGACGTTGAACGGCGCCCTGAGCCTGGCTCATCCTCGACGTTCTCTTTTCCCTCTGTGAACGTTTTGAGCCACCGAAACACTTGTGCTTTCGATAAAGCATCCTTCCTGTAGGCTTTCTGTATCATAGCAAGCGTCTCGGTCGCG
This sequence comes from Macrothele yani, assembly GCA_039090855.1. Classification (NCBI taxonomy): domain Eukaryota; kingdom Metazoa; phylum Arthropoda; class Arachnida; order Araneae; family Macrothelidae; genus Macrothele; species Macrothele yani. The sequence continues at coordinate 39,491,737 of CM077010.1, read as the reverse complement.
GATTTTTCAACTTTAACACAAAACTTTACCGCGTATCGCTGTTCGACACTCTTCTGCATTTTGACCGTTAGCTGTCCTCTTCGCAAGCGATTCTCACTCTGTAAAAGCTCAGAGCCAACTGACGAGATCAGATCATTTGTAGAAGAATTTAGGAAGGGAGTGTCTGACCCCAGGTCTTAAACAACCCTTAGAAATAGGAAGCTAGGAGATTTGGGCTAGAGTGCCCTACAGGAAAGTGACACGGGAGCAAAGTAGAAAGGGGGAGGAACACGCATTTATTTATTAACGGAGGGCCAGTACCCGGGGACCGACGGCTTAACGTGCCCATCCGAAGCACGGCGGATATTTAGTGGATCGAGCGTTTGTACCTACCTGGGATCGAACCTCAGGTCCTTTCCGGGGCAGTCACGAACGTTGCATACTAGGCCAACCCCGGCCCGTCAACTGACGAGACATCGATCGTTTACCTAACATACCATACCACCCTTCACGCCCGGAGACTCCGCCCTCCGGCTCTTCTGATTGGCCCAGGAAAAGTGGTCTCATTACTTTCCGGACAAACCTTGTATAACTGTGCTATATTTTTATGTATACTATACACCTCTTGAGAGAGGTTTTGCACTGCTAAGACATTTTGTAGAAGCTTTGAGTATTTCATATTGTAAAGTATCAGATTTTAAAATTGCTTGGGTCTAAATTAAGTGAATTAATGAGCTGAATAATGTGCTTTTATGAGTGTGAGAATTATCCAGTTATGCATATTTGCTCAAATCAAAGTATCATTCCTCTGTTAATAGAATTATTCAAAGTATCATTCCTCTGTTAATAGAATTCTACTACAATATTGAGCACATCACAGGTGACTGATTAATCAGCTACATGGAAGTTCACCTTGCCTTGAAACAAATCAATCTGTACGAAGTCTAAATAATGTTCATCGGTTAAAAATGAATAACTTAACATCAGTCGATATTTGAATTATTACATAATTAAATGCAAAAATAGTAATATTAAACTGTATACATTATTTTCTAATTTTTCCATTCACAGTGTCCCATTTATTAAATCAAATTTTAAATTAATTGATAATATTTAGTGGCGACAAATATACTTACTCTTCCAAGAATGTGGACGGGTGGGTGGGTGGGGGGCACTTCTTGTGCTGTGCTTATAGGGCCCGATTATGTGTAAATTGGGCCATGGGTTCAGGTTGTTGAAATTATATCGAAATAGTGGACAAATATGATCTAAAAATAATTCTAAGGTCCCATGAAAACGCGGTCCCCAGGGGCTGTAGCCCTCCTAGCCTCCCTCTTAAATGGGATGTGGTGTGTGTGTGTGTGCGTGTTGATAATATTTCGTGCGACAAATGTAAAATAGCGGCAATAATTAACGAAAATGGGTAAAATATTGTCAAATATAAGGCAATAATTAACAAAATTTTACTCATTTTTCTGGACCGCAGGTTCCTTGTACAATTTAATGTAATAACAAAGTTACTTCAGTTACTGAGAAGCAACATAAAAGGTACGTTCATTCAGAGAAACTGTCGAAGACTTTATTACATTCTTATGAATTTTACTGCGTTAACTGAATTCAGAATTTGCAATAGCTTCTTTGCTTTTAGTGAGGACGAAAATCCAATTGTGGAAAGTTTAATTCTTTTTCAAGGCTTACCTATCATTAATAACTTAATAAAGCCGGGGAATCAAAGAATGCGAAAATTAATTTTTATTTACGTATTTATTTTCAATTTGAAGAAGTATTTTTGATGTTGCTGAAACAAATTTTCCAAAACTGCAGTTCAAGAATTCGTACAACTGTAAAACCCAAAGAGTAATAAATCAGTTGCAAATATAACTGAAAAAAAGCATATACAAATACAAACATCAACCGGAAAATTTTACTGTTAGCGAACCTTAATATATTTACGCGCACGACGACTCGAGTTTCTATCTCGGACTATTGATAGCATATTTGAATAAATTGCATTGGTTATTCAATTGCAATTGGCAAAATCGAACTGAGGTAGAGGATATCAAACAACAAAATCAAATATTAAAAAATTACAAGTTATACAAAACAAATATATCAGACTAATAGATCTTAAATATTATACTAACACTAACATGGCAAATCACGCTGACCTTCACATTCATATGCACGTCAATCCCAATAAATATGGTATATTAAATATCAAACAACTAATTAACTATAATCTTGGACTAAATATGTATAAAAGAATAATATCAATTGTGAAATAACTGATATCCATAGTATTACTCATAAATATGATACCAGAAAAAACACTCTAATTAAAACATGTAAGCCAAAAACTGAATTGATTAAGCAAAGCATTAATTATCAGGGCCCACACTATTGGAATCATTTACCTTCTGAAATAACTATAATTAACAATTATAAATTATTTAAAAGAAACTAAAAAGCTACTTACTTGCACACTAATAATCTTATTACTATAAAAAAAAATATGGGGGGGGGAGGCAACAAGGCCGAGGGGGTGGGTGAATATTGTAAACGAGCATTGCCTCATGTTGATACTTCAGTTTTCTTTTCATGATCTGTCAAACGTTGCGCTCTATTTGACTATTTAAGTATTACTTCGGGGTTTCAAGCAGTGCTGAGAAGGGTAGAGCCCGGGCCCGAACCTGACTTGGGCGGGGGAGGGGGGGGGGCTCGGGCTCTGAGAAAGGGAGATAATTTTCTTCCTGTTTCTTTTAATATGATTTATTACACGATACGTTTTTAAACTTTCTAGTTGTTAAAGAGAATTATTTGGCAACTGAGTCTAGATGGGGAGTAGGAATTCGGCAGGGCTATCCATTCCGGGCTTGGGTAACAAAATAACATAGGCAATGAATTACAGGATTTCTGCGAAGGAAAAGTTTCTTTGAGAACTATAGCCAGTACATAGCAAGCTGACGAAATTTTCCTCCCTACCTCAAAGCGGCAGCTCCCTGTTAATTCCATTGAGCAACGTACGACGTAGATATTTGTGCCTCCTGATTTCCTGATAACCTCCCCCCGCCCCAAACATTTCAGGAAGTAATAAATGGTCAAAGAAACTATAGAAATACTGTAGATAGACATCCCTTTCCCACTCCGCAGTTGAGAAAGACATCGGTTAATTGCACGGGTAGGAAAAAGTGGAAGTCTGGAACAGAAGGCTTTTTTTCAATGCCTAAACAGGTTAATCATAGCTTTCGGACCCGGGCTCTATCTTGCAATATAAAATTCGGCCTCGGGCTGACATACTTTGGTCTTGGACGGGCTTGGGCTCTTAAAATTTAACCCGAACTCATCTCTGGTTTCAAGGCTAAGTCAGGTCACTATGTAGACCTTTTCCTTGATTCTCCTGCGCCTTCCGCATGTGCCCCTACCCTGAACCAATGCTTAGGCCTACGGCTACCTAAACATCAAATAAAGGCAGTAAAGAACTTCTTAAGCTTCTTTACGTAGTCTATTAAAATTAATGAATGAATATACACTGAAGAGCAATTGAATTAGAGACAGCTGGCGTTATGCAAATGTGGCGCTATGGGCGGCCCTGTAAACGGAAAGCACATGACGTATGCAGCGATCCGACAATATAAGGAGTGATGCGACGGGAATCAGTAAGAATCGGACGCAGTATGGGTAAGATGAAGGATCTAAGCGCATTTGATCGTGGGCAAATTGTCGGGGCCCGACGAATGGATCACTCCATCTCGGAAGTCGTGCAGGCACTGGGATTTTTTGTCACAGGTGCACCGTGAGTACATCGAATCAGGTAAAACCATCCCTGCAAGGGCCAACTGCTGTGGACAACAGCGTGTGGATGAGCGGGGGGAAATCGTCAGCTAGCTCGCATTGTAACAGCTCAATGTCACCTTGTACTCGTAAAATATAAGGTTACTAACAGGGGCATAGCCAGAAATTTCTTAAGGGGGAGAGGGAGGGTCCATGGGTTTGGGTCGTTGGAGAAATATATACATATCAACATCATCATTATTGTCAACCATTATCAATCCACTGCTGGACGAAGGTCTCCCCAAGTTTCCACCACAACGGTCTGTCTTGTGCCAGTCTCCTCCATGTCACTCCCGCATCCTTTCGAATTTCATTAACCCATCTCCCATGTGGTCTTCTTCTGGGTCTTTTCCTGTCCCTTGGAATCCAATCTAAAATTTCGGCTGTCCATCGATGGTCAGTCCTTCTGGCAGTATGTCCAGCCCATTGCCATTTTAAGGATTTAACTCTGATCATGATGTCTTCCACTCTTGTCATTTTTCGGATCCACGAGTTCCTCTTCTTATCTCTCCTGGTTACACCAAGCATGCACCTCTCCATGCTTGTTTGAGTTGTCTGCAGCCTTTATATGTCTCTTTTAGTTAAGGTCCACGTCTCTGCACCATACGTAAGCACTGGAAGGATGCATTGATCAAACACTTTTCTTTTAAGACATAATGGCATATTGCTGCTGAAAATTATGCTGTTTCTTCCAAAAGCTCTCCAGGCAAGTTTTGTACGCCGATTAATTTCTTCATCAATGTGACCCTCACTTGATATCTACTGTCCAAGATAAACGTACGTGTCTGTTATCTCCAGCTTTTCTCCATCAATCGATAAATCATCATTTCTTGTAAAAGCATTGAACATCACTTTTGTCTTCAGAAAGTTCATTTTTAATCCCACTTCTTTACTCTTGTCAGCAAGTTCCTGGATCATACTCTGCAGCTCTGATGGTGTAGTTGCAAAAATGACTACGTCATCAGCAAAACGAAGGTGGGTTAGATAATCTCCATTGACCTTTATCCCTTTGTTTTCCCAGTTCAGTGATTGAAAGACATTTTCCAATATGGTATTAAAGAGCTCGGGAGATATGGTGTCACCTTGTCTCACTCCCTATCCAATTTTTATGTGTGTTGTATTTTCAAACAGCTGAATCATTGCACTTGCATTATCATATATGTTATTAATAATATTAATGTATGCATCTTCAATACCGCTGGATTTCAAAGCCATTGTAACTGCTGATGGTTTCACCGAATCAAAGGCTTTTTCATGATCGATAAGAGCCATGCACAATGGAAGTTCATATTCTCTCGCTCTTTCAATTAGCTCTCTCAGTACGTGGATATGATTTATTGTGCTGTAGCCACTCCTGAATCCACCTTATTCTCTCGGTTGAGCCATGTACAGTGTTACCTTCAAGCGGTGTGAAAGAACTTTAGTGAAGATTTTATAAACCACTGATAGGAGGCTGATAGGTCTGTAGTTCCTGAGACTCTCAATATCACCCTTTTTATGTAGCAGGATCATTGTAGCATTGTTCCAATCCTCAGGAATCTTCCCTTCATTGAGGCATCGAGTGAAAATTTGGGCGAGTACTGTTTCGATTTCTCCACTTGCTTCTTGTATGATGTCTACAGTAATTCCATCTTCTCCTGAAGCTTTTCTCCGCTTCATGTTCTTGATTGCATGTGCAGCTTCTGCTGGGAGGATTGGAAGAACTCTGGTACTGGTACCTTTCATGATGTCTGGAGTACATGTATCATCCCTTTCATGTAATTTGGAGTAGAAATCTTTCACTCTTGTCAAAATTTCCCCTCTATTTCTTGTTACAGAACCATCTTCTTTTCTCAGTGCCATAATCTGTTTTCTTCCCTTACTGAGATGTCCCTTTGCTATCTTTAGGCTTTGGTTGTTTTCAATTGCTTTCCTCACTAGTTCGCGGTTGAATTTCCTTACGTCTTCAGTGATACTTTTTCGTACTGTCTATACATATATTTCGCTTTAAATTCGTACTAAATCTCCCCTCAAAGGGGCGGGGAGGGGGTCCGGACCCGAAGACCACCCCTTGGCTACGCCTATGGTTGGAGGTGGTCCAAAATACCTTTCTGCAACCCTGTTGCCATGCTGCTTGGCATATTCAATTACCTGTAGCTTCCAGCAGATGGTGTAAGACGGTCCCGGACGATTCGTCCAACGACGATTGGTCCATGCCGATTGGTCCAATGTCCGATTGGTCCAATGTCCGATTCGTCCAACGCCGATTCGTCCAATGGTATCATCTTACCAACGGTAAACTGTTTTGTTTTCCAGAAAGGAATAAGGATTTAAATTATTCTGCTCATTATATCCTTTTGAAAGATCATTTCCGTATATTTGGTAATTGTAAACATTTTACATAAACCTGGTAAAAGACACTCAATAGAGCATTTCTCAGCTGTGTGCAAAGCATCTAGGCACGGGCCTTTTTAGAATATTTTAAGTTAAAACCTAGATATTTGGTATTTTTAAATCTTTTATGAAACCTTACAAAAGGCACTCATCGTATCATTTCTTATGTCTTTACAAGGCACCTAGGCCGCAGGCTTTTTCAGAAGATTTTAAGTTACAACCTAGATATTTGGTATTTGTAAACATTTTATAAAACCTAATAAAAGGCACTCATCGTATCATTTCTCAGGTCTTTACAAGGCACCTAGGCCGCGGGCCTTTTTAGAAGATTTTAAGTTACAACCTAGATATTTGGTATTTGTAAATATGTTATAAAACCTAATAAAAGGCACTCATCGTATCATTTCTTAGCTCTTTACACGCACTTAGGCCTAGGCCTTTTAACACTTTTTATTCTACTGATGTCATATTCTAACGTTTAAGTAAAGTTAAAAATACTAGCATAACATTAGTAAGTTTTCTTGATAGGTAAACGTTATGAATCTGACATCGGTAGATAAAAACTGTCAAAAAGGCATAGGTCTAGGGCCTGTGAATTAATATTTCGTGCTTAAGTAAAAACGCAATATTAACTTGCTTTGATAGGTAAACGTTATGAATATGACATCGGTAGAATAAATTTTTTTAAAAAGGTCTAGGCCTAGGGCCTATGAATTAATATTTCATGTTTAAGTAAAATCACAATATTATTAACTTGATTTGATATGTAAACATTATTAATCTGACATCGGTAGAATAAAAACTGTTAAAAAGGCCTAGGCCTTAGGAATTAATATTTCGTGCTTAAGAAAAAGCGCAATATTATTAACTTGATTTATGATTTAATGTGTAAACGTTATGAATATAACATCGGTAGAATACAAAGTGCTAGAAAGGCCTAGGCTTATAGCCTATGAATTAATATTTCGTGCTTAAGTAAAAGCGCAATATTATTAATTTGATTTGATATGTAAACGTTATGAATATGACATCGCTAGAATAAAAACTGTGAAAAGGCCTCTGTCCGAACCCGACCAGAGCGTTTACATTGACCAGTTGGCGGAACCCCACAGCATGCTACGAACAGAAACGGAAAACTAGTATTTTATATTACTTCATGCAAAAGATAAACATTGAAGTTGATTGAACGGCTCGTACATCAGCAACTTCATACGGCAGCAAGGACAGTAAAAAAAAAAAAAAATATATATATATATATATATATATCATCATCATCATCATCATTGTCAACCATTATCAATCCACTGCTGGACGAAGGTCTCCCCAAGTTTCCTCCACAACGGTCTGTCTTGTGCCAGTCTCCTCCATGTCACCCCTGCATACTTTCGAATTTCATCCACCCATCTCCCATGTGGTCTTCTTCTGGGTCTTTTCCTGTCCCTTGGAATCCAATCTAAAATTTCGGCTGTCCATCGATGATCTGTCCTTCTGGCAGTATGTCCAGCCCATTGCCATTTCAGGGATTTAACTCTGATCATGATGTCTTCCACTCTTGTCATTTTTCGGATCCACGAGCTCCTCTTCTTATCTCTCCTGGTTACACCAAGCATGCACCTCTCCATGCTTCTTTAAGTTGTCTATATATATATATATATATATCTGTAACCACAATATTACGCATGAAATGTAACATTATTTTACATTCTTTGTACTACCGGCACTTTCGTGTAACATCGGAGATAAAATCAGAACAGCTGAGATTTTTATAACACGAGTAGCACTTTGGACAGATAGGACGGAATTGGACCAATCGGCATTGGACCAATCGTACCATTGGACCAACTGTCCATTGGACGAATCGGCATTGGACCAATCGTCGTTGGACGAATCGTACCAGACCCGGTGTAAGACCGCTCCTTTCTTCCAGATGCCATAATATGGGTAGTGTTTAAAATTTTTAATCAAAGTCTTCTGAAGCTGTAGATCACTCCCAGCGTGAACAGGTATATGTTTGAATCGATTAAGACCGTAAACGGTAAACACCATAATTCGTGCATAAATACTAGTATTAAAAGAAATCCGTCTTGTTGCACGATGTTATTTATTCAGCTAAAAAACGAAATCTATGTACAGGTTAAAAAACACATGAGCACTTTCGGTGTCACAGTGACACCTTCATCAGATGTGATTTCCATCATGTGGTTACATGCTGGTCTTAAATATATGGAACAGATGCATCATGGGAAAGGTAATGTCAGTGTCACATGATATACCAGATAACAAGACAGTCAAAAAAGCGTAATTAGCTAACGAAAATTACTCAACAGAAACAATAGTTATTGTGCTGTTCTCCCCAGTAAAATTCCTCCAGGGTTCAGGTAAAACACAAGGATGATAGTCATTACAGCAACGTGTATTACAAGCCGAAATATAGAGGCTTTCTGTAAATAACAAGGAATAAACACAGTTAGTTGTGTTTATGATCTTAGCGTTGTCCCAGTCTGGGATGGAATTTCCAGCACTTACAGTTCTTGCAAAAGAGGTGCTTTGGTGATTTATTTTTGAATTATATCTGTGTTCATTTAATCTCAAATCCAAATTTCTTTTGGTTGAACCCACATAAGACCAACACTTTTGGTCTTCATCACGACAGGTAAGCAACACTGCACTCGAGTCACATGAGTTCAAAGATGACAATGATGATGATGACATATGCATTGATTAAATGATGATGATGATGGCGATATGTGTAAATATATCAGCATCATCATTTAATCAGTGATAATGATATATGTATTCGTTAAATGATGATGATGATATATGTAAATATATCATCAACCATTATCAATCCACTGCTGGATGAAGGTTCCCCAAGTTTCTTCCCCAACGGTCTATTTTGCGGCAATCTCCTCCAGGTCACACATGCATGCTTTCGAATTTTATCCACCCATCTCTCACGTGGTCTTCTTCAGGATCTTTTAACTGCCCGCTGGAATCCAGTCTAGAATATCAGTTGTCCATCGGTGGTCTGTTCTTCTGGCAACATGTTCAGCCCATTGCCATTTCAGGGATTTTACTCTGATCATGATGTTTTTCACTTTTGTCATTTCCCTTATCCACGAGTTCTTCTTCTTATCTCTCCTGTTTACTCCAAGCATGCATCTCTCCATGCGTCTTTCAACTGTCTGCAGTCTTTGTATGTCTTTTTTAGCTAAGGTCCACGTCTCTGCTTCGTACGTAAGCACTGAAAGGATGCATTGATTAAACACTTTCTTTTTAAAACACAATGGCATATTGCTCTTAAAAATTGTACTGTTTCTTCCGAAAGCTCTCCAACCAAATTTTATACGTCGATTAATTTCTTCATCAATGTGACCTTTACTTGATATCTGCTGTTCAAAGTAACTGTAGGTATCGGTTATCTCCAGCTTTTCCCCATCAATCGGTGAATCTTCATTTCTTATAAAAGCATTGCACATCAGTTTTGTCTTATGAAAGTTCATTTTTAATGCCACTTCTTTACTTTTGTCAGCAAGTTCCTGGATCATACTCAGCAGCTCCGCAGGGACAGTTGCAAAAATGGCTACGCCACGAGGAAAACGAAGACGGGTTAAATACTTTTCATTAATCTTTATCCCTTTGTTTTCGCAGTTCAATGATTGAAAGACATTTTGCAATCTGGCATTAAAGAGCTTGGGAGATATGATGTCACTTTGTCTCACTCCTTTTTAAATTTTTATTGCTGCTGTATTACTCCAGATTGCTTTCTATTTTCACTCACCCATCTACTACGTGGTCTTCCTCTGGGTCTTTTCCTTCGCTTGGTGTGAGTCTAGTATTTCAGTTGCCCAACGATAGACTGTAAAAAATTTCTGAAATTCACGAGCCACTTTCCTTGATTCATTTCATGAATTAACGAAGCATATTTCTGATACAACGTTTTCCGTGAAATGACGGGAAGAAACCTGAACTTCACGGATTTTCCGTACGCCAAGAACATTCTGAATTTTTAGAAACCTTTCCGCAATTCTCTTCGTATATTAACGTAAAAACTCCGTTGTCATTTTTTCCGTATCCTTCTGATGAAAAGTGTGTTTTACGATTTTTAGGTGGGTTTACAATGTTTATGACAGAAAAGGTTCTGTAACATTTCTTTGCCGCTAGTGGATTCGAACGCATGTCTTCCGACTCCGGAGCGGCTGTTTTTCCAGCTGAACTGCGCCGGCTTGCTTTTCGCTCTTTCGTTGTCGATTTGACTCATGCGTATCAGCTCAGTTGTACGTCATTTACCTCATCTCACGTGGTACGTTACAAGCTAACGTGATATCTTTGTTATAAAGAAGTGTGAAGTAGTTACCTGATGCGCCTACATTTTTAGTACACTTTCAAAATTTAGAATATATAATTTGTCCCAACGTAGCTCATTACAGATTTGAGAATTTAAAGTCCATGAACCTAAGGCACCTGTAGAAATAACCGTCTTTAAAAGTTAAACAGGTATATAAAATAACTAGCTGGGGTACCCGGTATTTCCCAGGTAAATACTACTATTCGTGGAATCACCAAGTTCAGCGGGTGATAGTTAATGAAGGAAAAAGATATTCCTGTAATTTTCCAGTAAAATTATTTTAATTCATTTAGGTTATTGCTTTTTGGTAAACAATATGTTTGATTTTTCCATTGGGAGCAAAAATGTAGAGATTTTTAGATTGCCAACCCTTGAGAAGATGACGTACATTCCGTGTGAAAAGAAGGGTTCCACCAAATTAATGTCAGCCACTGCCAATGACTGGCTGATGTAGTAATGTTTCTCCCCAAGAGAAAAAAAAAAAAAAAAGGATCAATGACCATACGTGTTCGATGGGCGACATATCGGGAGAACAGACGGGCCACGGCAGCAGTGACACCGGGTGGGCCGTGAAGAATTGGTGCACTACGCGTGCCATGTGCGGGCGCGCATTGTCCTGTTGAAATGTGGCCGCTGGCAGGTCCTACAGGTAAGGGAGGACTACAGGCTCCAAAACGTCGGAGATGTAGCTGTGGCTGTTGAATGTACCGGTGATGCGTACCAGAGGGGTGCGGGTGTCATATCCAATTGCGTCCTAAACCATAACGCCAGGCGACGGACCGGTATGGCGATGCATAATGCAGGGGTCATACAGTCTCTCGCCGCGGTGCCGCCACACGCGTATCCGACCATCGTGGTGTTGTAGGCAGAAGCGGGATTCGTCGGAGAAGATAATGTCGTGCCATTCCGTAGGCCAGGTGCGGCATTCAACGGCCCACTGCCGCCGCACACGCCGGTGGTGTAACGTCAATGGTAATCGGAGCAATGGGCGCCGTGCAGCAAATCCCCGCTCCTGCAGACGACGTGGAACGGTACGTACTGACACAGGTTGCTGCGCAACACACCCTAATTCGTGCGCTAACTTTCGTGATGTGGCGGTGCAACCCGTCAATGCCCGCCGCACAACATGCCGGTCCTCTCGTTCGGTGGTGTACCGCAACTGCGGCAATCGCTCACGTCGGTCTGTCCGTCTTTCCTGACCCACCGAATCCGTACTCACCTCACTGTGGCTGGATGTTGTCCCACACGGGCGCCGATGTCTCCGTACGATAAACCGCTGTCACGATAAGCCACTATTCGTCCTCTGACGAACTCCGAAACGTGCTGGAACGACGGCCGTATTCTGCGACGAGGCATCAGGAAGCTTCCCACGCACAGGCCCGGCAGCACAACGCTCTTCCACTACTTACACCCCACCTTCTGTGCACCCTTCTTATAGTGCTTTTCGATGGCGTGTCGGGCGACATGATTTGTATATGCTCTGCAATGCTAATCGTTTGCATGTCCTCTTGCGAGCGACGCATGCTACGAATTTCAGGCCAATCGGATGCCTCCTTGGTGTTGCATTTTAGGTGGCCAGCAGTGTATATAAAATTATATAAGTACAAATTATGTTTCAAGATAATTTTATTTTCTCTAATAACTATTTTTGCATGGCAGAGACACCTAGGTAGGTAGGAGTACCAGAAACTTTCATATTAGAGAATGAATGTGCGGCAATCTGTTTAGTCACTTTAGCAACCAATTATGCTGTATTTAAACGCAAGGAAATAAGATCAATAAACATATTTAAATAAAATACAGTATATTTTTTTATTCAACACAGGTAGCCCAATTATATTAACACCATTACATGATTACATTAATGTGTCTCGGCTTGCTTACAACATCGCTCGTATTCTTGCTTTGTAAATGAAATAATTCCTACCAGAAAAACGAATTTAACTTTTAAAGTAAAAAAAGTACTTGTGAAAACACAAGTTCGTCCCCTTCACTCCGGAGTAAGTCCCTCTCCCAACTGATCATGATCATATGTAGAGGATTTTAGTAAGGGAGAGTCTGACCCCAGGTCTTAAACAACCCTTAGAAATAGGAAGACAGGAGATTTGGGCTAGAGTGCCAGATAGGAAAGTGACACGGAAGCGAAGTAGAAAGGGGGAGGAAGAAGCCCTTATATTACCGGGGAGCTAGTACCCGGGGTCCGACGGCATAATGTACCCATCCGACGCACGGCGGATATTTAGTGGATCGAGCGTTCGTACCTGCTGGGATCGAACCTGAGGTCCTTTCCGCGGCAGTCACGAACGTTGCCCGCTAGGCCACCCGCGGCTCTCTCCCAACTGAGCTATGCGGAGAGAATGTCTGGCTGCAGATTTGTCGTCTTGACACGTGATTTCACCTCTGTGTAGTGCTCAAAACACTGTGTTAAAATTCTAACATAAATAACAATTTCTTACCATTAGAAATAAAAGAGCTGCGGAAAAATTTGTTAACGTTGTCAGCTCGACTCGCATAACGTAATACGTAAGAGGGGCTCAGCTTGGCTCAGGGTTCCCGTCGCCCCACCCTCGCGACATCCCTGGAATTGCTGATGGGAAAATTGAAACCAGGGTCAACTGCCGCTAAGTAGCGATAATTTACATTGCTTAAAGTTTCCAAAATGGCAGCCATTCTGCTTTTTTAATTGTTTGATCCACGGAAGGGATTTGGCTATCAATCCATGCATTATGATGTGGTCATATGATCTCCTTCCCCCGCTGTTTTTCGTTGCCTCGAAATAGGATCCCCGTAGAGTGCAGACGTTTCTGCTTGATGATGGTGATCATCATCATATATACGGGAAGCGTGATTGGCTTGGGATGGCTTCCACATTAAACTGCTGCTGTTCGGGAAGCCTAAGACAAAAACTGGGCATATCCTTTGTTTTGCCCTGCTTTTGATTCGGGAACAGCGCAATGTCACGCATGACTCTTTCCTTTGTGGTACGTTCTCTTCAGCTTCTGCATTATTATTTTTTTAAGTTCATCCCGCTTCCTGAAAAAGAGTTCCTATTGAACCCTTCCTTCATTTCAACCCTTTCTGCCCGCACTTCCCCCTTCGGACTCGTAAGCAAAGAAAGTTTTTTTCGTTTTTATTTTCTTGCTCTCCTTTTTTTATTTTCTTTTTTATGTTTTTGCTAGGATAACCTTGGACTGGAAGTAAGCTCAAACAGCGCGGCTGTACAAAAGGGGGTTGCCCAGAGAATAAATATTGGTAGCAAAAGGGTTCTGGCCAATAACTATGCCAAAGACGATAGGCTTTTGGGAAGTGTGATTCGACACAAAAGATCTTGAGCATAATGTGTATGTGTGTGATCGCCGACATGATTCCTGTGACAATCGACCAATCACCGCACTTGAAGAGCATTTCAACGAAAAATCTCGAACAGATGGTAGATTTTTTTTTTTTTCATATTTATTCTTTCTTTCTTTTTTTTTTTTCTTTTTTTGCCGCACTTTAAAACATACTCAACGGACAGAATGGGCAGGATCGTAGTAGTTAAAAAGGGTGCAGTAAACAGTGCTTACCCCTAGAAAAAAACATATTCCTTCGTAATTTCTGTTTGGTTACGATTGCTTTGAAGAAGAGTTCAAAAATTTTTTATGGGAAAGACGCAACATATTTGTGCATCACAGATACTCTCGCTAACAGTACAGTTTACAGCATTTTCTGTAGCGAAGTAATTAATGACTATTTGGGATCTCAAAATAGCAACGACTTGGTCTGCTTTCACGTACGCCCTCAGGAAATCCGGATTTCGTTTTTACACCAAAAACTAGGGTGTTACTTTGAATTATTGTGGAATCTATAAAATGAATGGGATATTATAAATAAATCGGATATTTTTATTAATGAATACATATAATTAAATGGGATATTTGTTAATGAAATCATTGAGAAACACGTTCTGTGTATATCACACGGGCTGCAGCCGTCATATGGTTATAACCTGCATTGTAAAATTTTTTCTGAAAGTCACTAGCCACTTCCTTGATTCCTTTCGTGAATTAACAAGCATATTTCTGATACAACCTTTTCCCTGAAATGGCAGAAATTCACTTGAATTTCACGGATTTTTCGTACCCTAGAAAAAATTTGAATTTTCTGAAACTTTCTCGCAATGCTTTTCCTATATTGACCATAAACTGCCGTTTTTAGCGCGTCTTATGTAAAAAAAACCACCGTGCTTATGTTATCGGGTTGTCCGTCCGTCTGTGGACACCATATATCTGTAACTATTAGTCCAATTTGAAAAAAATATTTTTGCATTGGGAAGCTTGAAATGTGCGAATGATGATCCTTCATTTCGTTTTTTTTTTTTTTTACTAAGTACAATTTTGCCGCTAGAGGGCGTAAATGCAGATGGTATCGAATTCAAAATACATTTCATTCCATATATTTGCTTCTAAACATCCGATTGAAAAAATTCTTTTACCTTTTCATTTCATTTACATCGAAGAATATTTTAGGTATAGCCACTTTTTCAAGTTACGCATAGGTTTTCCGCTAGGAGGCGTAAAAGTAAACTAGGCGGTTAGTTTTTGTTTGTTTGTTTTTTAAAGAATCATCTCATATGAAACAACAAATGTGTACTTTATTTGATTGACAAATTCATTCAACCACTTCAGTAAAGACAATAGTCCACGTTCGTGATTTTTTTTTCTTTTTTTTTTTGACTGAAGGTTTAACGACCACCGTGAGCAACTCAATGGGCTATACGCAGTCGCCCGTCCCTAATTTAGGGTCATTGGTTCCAGGGAAGGGAGAGAGCAGTGCCGTAAGACAAACACAACATCCATGCCTCACCGCGATTCGAATCCGGACCCTTCACGAACGAATCATCATAAGCCAGCGCTTAGACCACTGCGCCACCGGGGCGGCCAGGTTCGTGATGAGCATCACGACTGCACCCTTTTTCAGTCGTAAGATGTGAGGCGGAAGTCCACTCATCTCGATCGTGTGCAAAAATTCAACTGGATAGCGCACTCTTTTACTCTAATCTTCAGTCACAACTGTGTTTGTAAATGTTGTTGGCATGAGATTCGCGTTGCTAATACTCTTCACACGTCGGAATCGACGGTTAGTTTATTTTACTGTTTTTTTTTTGAAAAGAGTAAACTCATATGAAACAACAAATGTAAACTTTATTTGATTGACAAATTCATTCACCCACTTCAGTAAAGACAATATAGTCCAGGTCCGTGATTTTTTTTTTTTTTTTTTTGACTGAAGGTTTAACGATTACCGTGAGCAACTCAATGGGCTTATAAGCAGTCGCCCGTAATACTTTCACTAACAATGGTGAACGGAATGTTTATTCACATCTTTACATAATGGGAAACGTCTTACCAGCGTGAATAAACTGGATCGAATGAATATTAAATTGTATATTTACATCACACAATCCAATGGCATAACGCAATCAGGTCTTCGACAGTGTTCACTGTTACGATGAGAAGAACTTTGATACGAATGCCTGCTAGCGTTGCTTTGCGCAGCGGTTTGCTGATAAGAGAGACTTCGGACTGTCTGAGTCCCTCCATACTTCCGCCTTCAACAGCGCGTGAGTCAATCGCACGCTTCTCCCATAGACTTTGCATGGGAACTTTGCCACCCCACAACTCCCGAACCATTGCCCCAGTCTCATTTTTCTCTTCGACTGGCACATCTACATGGTAAGACTTTTATTTTGATACCTCAACCATATCTTTACGCTCAGCGGTTCTCTTAATATAGGACTCACAATAAAAAACCTTATAGAATGAATATATAGATTGCGTTTCGCCCGATATCTTTACTTCTAAAACTTCGATTTGAAAAATTCTTCCTTCAGCGGATGCTCTTGATGGGAAATCTTTTGCATATAATTTCTAATTTTTGGTAAAGAATGGTTTGGCCACTAGGAGGCGTAAGTGTTAATTTCTGCTTCTTATGTATTTACCATAAAACCTAAACTTCTAAAGTCTCTATTGAAAAACTTCGTTCGTGGACCAATGCCACTCACTTCGTAAATCTTTTCGGAATATTTTCTTCTTAAAATATTGCATGGTTTCTCCGCCAGGAGGCGTAAATGTATATCTTATTTTTGCTAATATCTCTGCTTCTGATAGTCTGATTTGAAAAATACTTTCTTTGTCGGAGAGCGTTTCTGCTGCGAAATGTATGTCATATAATTTCAATTTTTTCTGAACGCACAAGTCTGCAACCAGAGGTCGTAAGTTCACGATTCCGTTTAGAGCAATATGTGCGGGATTAAACACCCGATTGAAAAACTTCTTTCTTCGGTCAGATACAACTGTTTTCCATACCGGTTCTTTTGACTTTGAATAGCTTTGCTAAATTTAATTCGCCTCAGAACGGATTCAAAACACGTGCTCATTACACCCGAAAATTCGATCTCATCTTTCTTGTTTACAGTGTGGTCCCACGAGGTGCGTGCGCCAAACCTAATTCTCAATGTATTTATTAATAAATTCAACTAGTAAGTGCATGCCGATAAACTGTCTTGCAGAGTTTCCTTGCAATGCGTTCCTGTTGCAGCGTCTGCGCATTGTACTAGCTGGACTGCGCAGACGTTTCCTAAGGCTGCGCAATCAATCTTACGTTGAGTTCAAAGTCCACGGAGGGGAAACTGGAAAAGAGGCAGACGAAGCAGTTTAGTCACGTGATTTCAGAAAGAAAGGGTTTTGTCGCAATGCAGTTGTGACGTACCTGCCAGCTGGACGCACACGACATAAAGGCACATAGCAGTCGGAACAAATGTCTGCGTAGCTCAGTTGGTAGAGCGACTTGTTCCGGAATAAGCGGCCTCGGGTTCGAATCCCGGCGTAGACCAAAAATGACGGAGAAATTTACTTCGTTATAATGGCGCCCGAACTATCCGGATGACCCGGCCGTTCAAAATCTCGCATTGGTGTGATGTTATTTCCACACCGCGAGACAGAAAAAATCAGAGAATTCCTTCTCCAGCGCTTCGAAAAATAAAAAATGTATGATGTTGCATTCCACACAGCAGATTGACTGGGAGTTCTCAAGTGCACGTTCTACAGTGGATGGCTGCCTGCAACGATTCATGGTCACGGCTGACCCGTGGGCCATGCCCCCGGCCCTCTTTCGGGGGGGGGGGGAGATGTGACGTACCTGCCAGCAGGACGCACACGACATAAAGGCACATAGCAATCAGAACAAATGTCTGCGTAGCTCAGTTGGTAGAGCGACTTGTTCCGGAATAAGCGGCCTCGGGTTCGAATCCCGGCGTAGACCAAAAATGACGGAGAAATTTACTTCGTTATACAGTAACAAAAGGATTGAATTTCCTTGTCATCTACCAAGAAGTGAAAGTGTTTGTGTGTCTTTACGACGTCTGTTGTTCTAACAGAGTTAACAGGAAGTCTGAAGTGTGACTAGTTACCCACATTTTTCTTTTTGGCTCATTTTGCAGCGTGTGAACGAAATGTTAATGCTAAACAACAGGTTCATTGAATCCTCACTTTGCTTCGTTTGCCTCTGTTGCAATTCTACGATGAAATACTCTTGCTGATGTCAGGGCCGGATTAAGGCCTTAGTGGGCCCTTAGGCTAAGACATTTGAATGGGCCCCAAGCCTAAGTAAGATGTCTGAGTGGGATCCCAAAGAACTTATGAACAGGGGCGGATTTCCTGCTAGGCGCACAGCTAGGGCTTCACTGTTTGAGGGACCCCGAAAACATATGATATAGTTGGATTTTCAGTTTTGTTTTGGTTTTCACGGGCCGAAGCAAATCAATCCTTAAAGCGACTACTTTGTATTGTCAATTGATATTTTACTTTCTCTTATTGGTAATAACATATTTTTTCTTGCTGTTGCTGATATTCCAAATTTTCGAGTTCTTATCGATTTACTTATTTTGAAAGGAACGGTTAAAATAATTTTGATTCCCTTTTAGTGATAGGTAAAGGAGGTATTCACGCTTCCCACACTTTTCATTATTTAAGGCGAATTCTTAAATGGCCTGTTGAGCTATAAATTGCTCTCATGCTACTTCCAGCCAAGGGAACACAACTGTGTTGTTGGAACCTTCACCCCGAGTTGCGATGTGGAGTGCTTGTAAAAAACTTTCCTCATGACCGGGGATGTTTGCTGTTAATTGTTTTTTTCCTTGGTGGCAAGCTAATCAATGAAGAAAGAAATGTTATTCATAGGATAATTCTTCTTAGGACAATTAAGTTCTTTATCGGTACTAATCCCTCTAAACCATCTTAAACCAAAAGAGTTATTAATATTTAGGCTGAAAAAATAAAGACATTCGAGGATATCATATTATCTATCTTATTTAATAGCGTTAAAAGTAATTTATATCGTATTGCAACAGCATTTTTTCATTACTTTGCTCCCCTGGGTTAATACTGATAATTATCAAGTATTCTCACCTTTTCTATTCCTTAAATCGACTTAAAACTCGCTTTTGAAAATGCCATAAAAAGTTTCAATGATACTCTTACTCAAAAAACCTGCATTTCCTACTTTTCCCTTTTCAAACTAGATCTTTTGCATTTAATTCGTACGCTTCTGTTTCTGATAACTGCAGTGCAGGTATAAATGGGATACGGGTATTTAAAGTGCCAAACTTAACATCCATTGATTTCCTACTAGCCGCAAAAAAAATTTTGAAATATCTCTAAAATCAAAAAGTTCGATGTGCACCGACAGACAAAATTATTACACTATAGCACTGTTTCTTACAGAACGTTCTAATAATAGGAAGATATAATGGCATTTTAAAAAATGTAAAAACATTTTTCTTGACCCCCCCCTTTTTTTTGTTAATCTGACGGATAAAAATTTCTGAGGGGATAAGAAGGCGGAGGGGGCCCCCTGAACCTTTTAGCGCCTAGGGCCCCAAAAGATCTAAAGTCGAAGGCCGCGGGTGTCCTAGTGGGCAACGTTCGTGACTGCCACTGAAATGACCTCAGGTTCGATCCCAGGCAGGTACGAACGCTTGATCCACTAAATATCCGCCGTACGTCGGATGGGCACGTTAAGCCGTTGGACCACGGGTACTGGCCCCCTGGTGATAAATAAGGGCGTCTTCCTCCCCCTTTCTACTTCGCTTCCGTGTCACTTTCCTATCGGGCACTCTAGCCCAAATCTCCTAGTTTCCTATTTCTAAGGGTTGTTTAAGACCTGGGGTCAGACACTCCCTAAAATCCTCTACTTATGATCCAAGATCTAAAGTCGCCGCTGCTAATAAAGGGGAAATATTATGAAGTCCGTTAAAACACGAAAGTGTAATTACTAAATTATCTGCAGAGTTTTCATAATATTATAAGTTACTGTATTATTCATTGTTCTCACAAGAATATGAGTATAAAGCTTAAGATTGCCAGATTTTGTCTTGGATTTTCTAATGATTTAGCATTATATGGTTTTCTTAGTGCATCTTTTATGTTATGCAATGTGGAGCCACAGGGGACTTTGATCATAAGTGCTAAATGGGAGGTGTGGGTAGATGTTTCTGAAAAAGCTGAAACTGTCTCGCCGACCCCGCTGTATACAGCACCATAAAATCCTATACCTTTGGTGAGTCACTATCTTGAAATCTGTTCGTCTTCCAGCTTCTGTTTCTGGAAATCATACAAGACAAAAATAGAGCTATTTTATAAACCTTTCTATCTCCATATTTATCTATTATTTGCGCATGCATGCCTCCTGGGCCCTTGGTCATGGTGGGCCCCAAGCCCCCCCCCCCCTACAACCCCCTAATCCGGCCTTGGCTGATGTGGACAAATAAAAAGTTTCCACAGGTATGCCACTCGTTACATTTTGATCTTTATAAATAACTGAATGTGTGGTTATCTGCTGTGTACTACGAAGAAGTAGATTTTAAGTTTAGTGGTTTAATGACCACACCGTGAGCAATTTATAGATTTTTTTTAATTTTTTTAACCACTGATAGCTGTAGTTTAAATGGTTAAATAAACAGTTAGCTAATGTTCGTGGAGAACTTTGTGAAACATGTACTCATACTTCTTGCATACCTAAGAATATATTAATATCCAGGTAAAAAGAATCAGCAAAGTGGCTTATGCATAATCATAATTTCTTCCTTTAATTGTTCCACTTACTGTAAATTCAAAGTGCCATCCTTTTACTCCACTGAAGCAATATAATTCGTTTGTATCAATACAAATCTCAATAGTATGAAAATACTTTTTGTCGAACATATCTATACAGTCGTATCAGAATAATATGACCACCTACGTAATAATGGGAAATACCACACTTGGCCCGGATGACAGCCGCGAGATGTCGTGACATGGACGCAATGAGGCCTTGGAAGGTTTCCCGAGGCACACGTGCCCATTCGGACTGCAGCAGAGCACGGAGGTCCCAGAGATGACGTGATTGTGGGCCAGCACGTCGAACCTGCCGATCCAAATAGTCCCATAAGTGTTCTGCGGGGTTGAGATCCGGCGATTTCGCCGGCCAAGGGAGGACGGAGACATCGCTGTCGTGTTCCTGGGACCAGTTGCGCACCCCGTTAGCGACGTGGCACGACGCAATTTATACTGTTGGTAGACACCATCACCACCAGAAGGGATGCATGTGGTCAGCGAGGATGGGCAGGTAGCAATTGGCGTTCAGGGACCCATACCAGCTGTCCCAGGTGATACCAGGAAAATATTTCCCAGACATGCACACTACCACCGCCGGCATGTACTTGAGTGACAAGCGCGTCCGTTCGGGTGTTGGTTTTCGTGCGTCTGACGCCGTATCCGCCATCGCCTGTCACTTCTGTGGAGTAGAAACCTTGATCCGTCGAAAAAGGCAACCTTTTCCCGCTCTTCTACTGTCCAATGACTGTAGTCTCATGCGAACTGCAGGCGTCGTTGCCGATGGACCTGAGTTAATATGGACTCCTTAACAATGCGTCGGCTCCGGAGACCCACGCGTAACAGGGTTCGTTTTCCTGTTATGGGGGTACACTTATACCTGGGTGTCGCAGCGTTCATTTGCGTGGTTAATTGCTACACTGTTGTGCGTCAATTGCCCTTTACCAGTCGACGGAAGCGACGTTCTCCTCTGGAATCGATGGCCTTTGGGTATCCACTGTTATGACGTCACGAGGTACTCAGTGTGCCAGCGGTCCATTCTTGGTACACAGTATCTTCCGAACAGCCCAGGAAGTCTGCTGTTTCTGAGATGTTTCCGCCCTTTGCGCGATATCCGGTTATCATTCCTTTCTGAACGTCTGTCGGAGCACTACCTCTGCCCATTGTCTTCACGTGATGCACTGTGGCTCATCTGTCCTGGCCGGCGGCTTTTATCTCCGTGTGGTTGACCTTGTCACGCACACTCGGTAACGCGCCTGGGCGGGTGCACTGTGATTCCGGGCGTGGTCATGGTATTGTGATATGACTGTGTACAGTGATCGGAAGCAGCAAGCTACAAATAGCGATGCTACTGTACTTTTAGAGTAGCGTTGTATGTAGCATCGCTACAAATAAAAAAAATATAATTGTAGCAGTAGCACGCTACAAAATCCAAGTAGCTCGTACCGAAAATTACGCTACAAATTGTGCTACTTTAAAAAACAGAAAAATAATTCCTGAAATCACGTGATATTTCCAAATTTTCGGAAGCGGTTTTGGTTGGAATAGGGGCTGTGTCTTATCCCTATAATTACGTGGCGGACATTGTCAAACCAGCAGAATAATTAACCACTTTATAGCAAGTTCTTCACACAAAAAAAAAAAAAAAAAAAAAGAACGTGCTTAAAAGTATCACTTTGTCTATCCGTCCGTCCGTGGACACCACATCTTTACAATTATTAATCCGATTTGAATTATTTTTTTTCTTGCATTGGAAGCTCGAAATGTGAGAACAACGATCCTTGCTTTTCGGTTTTTTACAATGCACAACTTCGCCGCTAGATGGTGTGTGAAAACACAAGTTTGTTCGCGACGAATCGAAACCGTGTCTCCTCACTCCGGAGTAAGTTGCTCTCCCAACTGAGCTACGCGGACAGAATGTCTCGCTGCAGATTTGTCGTCTTGACACGTTTTCACCTCTGTAGTACGTCACACGTGCGAATGACGATGTTATCGAAAAAAAAAATGTTTTATTACATATAATTGCTTCTAAATATCAGATCGAACAGTTCTTTCTTGCATTCGATTCTATTTAAAACAAAGACTATTTGGATATTGTTTTTTCTTTCTTTTTTTGTGATGCATAGTTTTTCCACTATATAGTGGTCTTGAAGTTAAATCGCCATTTCCCATATATCTCTGCATTTAAAAGTCCGATCTGATTTTTTTTTTTTTTTTTGCATCGCATAAAGCTCATGGTGGAAACCGTTCTGCATATAATTTCTAATTTTGGGTAAAGAACAGTTTTGTCACTAGGTGGCATAAGGGTTTATTTTTGGTTCTGATGCATTTCTGCAGCAACATCTGCGCTTCTCAAAACACAATTTGTTTTTATTTATTTATTTTTTATACCTTCTGCTTAAAACAGTGTGGCGGAGCGAAGATATATCTCTTATTTTTCCGCCAGGGGGCGTAGATATAGATCTTATTTTTGACCATATCTCTGCTTCTAAGAATCCGATTTGAAAACTTCTTTTATTGTCGAAGAGAGTTTCTGGTGCGAAATGTTTTGCATATAATTTCAAATTTTTCTTAACTCACAAATTTGACACTATAGGGTGTAAGTTCACATTTCCGTTTGCAACATTATTTTTTTTTTTTTTGGTTGAAGGTTTAACGACCACCATGAGCAACTCAATGGGCTATAAGAAGTCGCCCGTCCCTAATTTAGGGTCACTGGTTTCAGGGAAGGGAGAGAGAGCCAGTGCTGTAACACAAACACAACATCCTTGCCTCACCGGGATTCCATCCCGGTCGACGAAACCCATCCAAATAGACGAATAGCGCCCCCCCCCGTAGACGAATTCCGTCGGAGTCGACGTTAAGTTTTTTTTTTTTTTTAAGGAATAAACTCATATGAAACGTTTATTTACATCTTTACATAATGGGAAACGTCTTACCTACGTGTATAAACTGGATCGAATTATGCCTTACCGGGATTCGAACACGGTAGACGAAACCCGTCGGAACCGACGATAAGTTTTTTTTTTTTTTTTTTTGAAAAGAATAAACTCATATGAAACGTTTATTAACATCTTTACATAATGGGAAACGCCTTACCTATATGAATAAACTGGGTCGAATGAATGTTAAATTGTATATATACATCACACAGTCCAATGCCACAACGCAATCAGGTCTTCGAGTGTTCGCTGTTCCGATAAGAACTTTCAAACATATTCCTTCTAGCGTTATTTTGCAGAACGGTTCCCTGAGGAGAGAGACTTCGGACTTTGGACTATCTGAGTCCTCCCATACTTTCGATGTCAACCGCACGCTTCTCCCATTGACTTTACATGGGGAAATTGCCGCCCCACAACGCCCGAACCGTTGCCCCAATCTCATTTTTCTCTTTGACTGGCACATCTACATGGTAAGGCCTTTATTTTGATACCTCAAAAATATCTTTACGTTTAGCCGTTATCTCACAACTGGTCTTACAGTAAATAACCTTATAGAATCAATATATACACAGATTAACGGGAAAATTCCGCTCTCCCTTTTGCCGTATCCATATGACGAAAAATTTCCGATAATAGGACAGATGCACGGGAACACTTGGGGGTTTGATTAACTGTCAAATTTCAATGGTCTGTCGAAGTATTTGATTTTGAAGTTCTGTAGCGAGACCGGATATTGTGGATAGTACATATATCGCATGAATTTTGATTACTGTGGCCCAGTATATTTCTTCTCCTACTATGTGTGGAGTCCTTACGATAAAAGCTACAGTATATAGCTATGAAGAGTAAATTTTATATTTAGAAGTTTTGTGAAATAATATACGAAACAGTGCATTGCACCAATGGCGTAACTAGCACAATGCCCCCCCCTCTAGCAAGATTTACTTCAGCACCCCTAAGCACAGTAATTTCCCTAGGATTTCGAACACGAGGGAGGATTCATTTTTGGTGGTTTGAGTCGGTCGGGGGGGGGTTAGGAAGTCAGGGAGAGTGTGTGCAAAAGTAATGGTGGTACCTACAGCCCTGTAGTTTTAACTTTTTAAGTAATAGATTTGACAATACGTGTAATTGCTTTGTCCAAAATTAAAATAAACCACTTGAAGAAATCACCCTCTTACACACAGATCTACGGCTGCTGTGAATAAATGTTGATGCCTGTCGTGCACGTAATCCTAGGTAACTGACTGTTTTCCCACATCCTCCACGGAGAATCCCACTGTGGCCTCGCGCGTTTTCTCAGCAGCGCAGAGAGAGAGAGGGCGATTGGAGAGCGATCGTATTATTTACAACCCATTACACAGCAATCGTATTACAACCCGAAGTCAAAGAGCCGAACACTTTTAATCTGTAGGATATTCAGTGTTTCAAAAGTAAAACCAGGCATTTATTTAGGCAAAGCTAAATATTTATCTTAAAGCAAAATATGAATCCTTGGGTTAATTATTGTGCGTGTTCAATTTTTAGCTGCAGTATGCCCCTTGGTTACATGCGGCCCCCCCGGCAGCTGCGGGGATGCATTGCACCTTATCTTAAAAATAATTGCATTCTACCTTATCTTAAATATAATTGAAAGTTATTGTCTGTTTTAAAAAAAGATCTCAAACTCCAAATATGTTGCTTCGAAAAGTCACGATGAAAGATATACGTAATTTGTAATGAGACTTCCCACAGAAAAAATAAAATTATTACAAACGTATTCAAAAAAATTATTAGTTCCAATGGAAAATAAAATGACTAAATCCCTCACATTAATGAAAAAAAAAACCAACTCATCATCGTCTAATTAGTTTTATCTGGAACGTGAGTCCGATTCATGTGACATTCTGGCTCAGCGGTTAAGACTCACGGCTTCAACCTAAACGGCTTAGGCTCGATCCCCACCACGGCCGTTAAAGGATTCTCTAGTGTATAGGGCTGAAATATTCAGCATGCTGGATTTTGCGAAACTTCTGTCTAAATACCGAAAAACTTGAAACGAGCATTTCTGAAATGAATGGAAGTACTGACTACGGACAAATCTGTGAAAATACGGGTTAAAAAAAAAGCGGGAAATTTTAAAAACTGAAATTCCGTTAAAAGACAGACACTTACCGGCAACTTTGAGGCACGCTATTTTCAGAAATTCTCCGTGAATTCACACCAATTTTTTTTTAGTGTTCTGAATCATTTCAGCATGCTGAAGATTTGTAAAAATGTCAATGTCTACTGATTCAGCAACCCATGTGGATACTTTCTTGCTTTTTGCCTTGTTTAGGGAATGATTTGGGCGTAAAAAGATTTGGACATAAAGGATTTGGACTTAAAACAAAAAGAATAACAGTGTGTAGTTTTGGGAAAAAAATTCCTGGTTTTAAACGTTCTTAAATATAAAGAATTCAGCATTCCTCGATTTTGAATTTTCACCGTTTTTTAATTTCAGGTTTGAGGCCTAGATATTTCACTATAAAAATTTCTAGCCTTCGAAAAATTTGATCTCATCTAATATGCTCCCCAACATTTTTTCAACAGTCCCCTGAAAATTTTCGGCATCCTCCCCTCTCATTTTGTAATTCCTGAAATCCCTAGCTGCTTTTATATTAGAATATTGGCCCTGGATTATGTTCGACTTCAAAATAATGATGATTAGCTTAATTAAATATAACCTACGTCCAAAAAGTTCCAGGACTGACCTCATAACTGACGTGACAGTAGTGCGATAAAAATATCAGATGTATGCCAGAAGACAGCAGTCCTTGGCTAATCAGCGAACAGCTAAAATCCGGTTTATACCGGTACCGACAGCCGGCAGACAGGCATTAAAGCAATCGTAGCAAGCGCTCTCGTCCCATTTCGTTTTAACCATGGAACAGCATAGAGTAAAGTGAAAATCCTCCAAATACAGTCAGTGAATAAACAAAGACATCGTTCTTTCCACGTTTTAACAACACATAGCAACCGAAAAATTTTTATTCGGATCTCCAGCGGCGACCGAATAACAATTTTTCGGTTGATCTGTGTTGTTAAAACGTCAAAAGAGCGATGTCTTTGTTTAAGCAGGGAGTAAACATGCGTTTTTGTTGGAAACTCAGTGAATCATTTACTGAAACTTACAGAATGCTAAGAGAAGCGTATGGAGACACATCATTATCGAATAGTATTGACGGTTTCGTGACGGGCGGGAATCCTTTGATGATGATCCGAGACCTGGTCGCGCCTCCAGTGTGCGGACAGCGGAAAAAATCGAAGAGGTGCGGAATCTGTTTAAACAAGAAAGATGACACCGAAGTTTCGGGTGTAATAAGCACGTTCTTTGAATCCGTTCTGACGCAAATTAAATTTATCAAAGCTATTCAAAGTGAATGGAACTGGTATGGAAAACAATAGTATCTGACGGAAAAAAGACGTTTTTCAATCAGGTGTTTAATCCCGTAGATATTGTTGTAAACGGAATCGTGAGCTTATACCCCTAGTTACAGACTTGTGCGTTAAGAAAAATATGAATTTGCATGAGAAACATTTTGCACCGGAAACGCTCTCCAACGCAGAAAGAATATTTCAAATCGGACTATTAGAAACAGAGATATAAAAATAAAAAAATAAAATAAGACTTTACGCCCCCTGGTGGGTAAACCATGCATTGTTTTAGGAAGAAACTATTCTCAAAAGATTTTTCAATATGAGTGGTGTCAGTCGAAGAAAAATACATTTTTAGTCGAGTTTTCAGGAGCCCACATTTTGAGCCCACGTAGAAACCATGCATTATTTTAAGAAGAAAAAGTTCCTAAAAGATTTGTCGATATGATTAGTATCGGTCTACAAACGATTTTTTTTCAATCGAGAATTTAGAAGCTCATATTTTGCTGCAAATACATCAGAAGCGAAAATTAGGACTTATGCCTCCTGGTGGCCAAACCAATTTTTTACAAAAATAAAAAACTATGTGCAAACGATTTTCCATCAGGAGCTGTATCCGATGCAGAAAGAATTTTTCAAATCGAGGATTTAGAAGCAGAGATATAGGGGAAACGCAATTCAACTTTACGCCGCCCCCTATGAATTATTTGAAAATTTTTAAACTATATGAAACACATGTCACACTGAAAGCACTATGCAACAAAGAAGGGATTTTTCAAATCGGACTCCTAGAAGTAGAGATATTGACAAAAATAAGATATACATCTACGCCTCCTGGCGGAGAAACTATGCAATATTTTAAGAAGAAAATATTCCTAAAATGTTTATTGACGTGAGTGGCATCAGTCCACGAAATAATTTTTTCAATCGATATTTCAGAAGCTCAGATTTTATGGCAAATACATCAGAAGCACAAATTAACACTTACGCCCACTGGTGGCCAAAGCATTCTTTACCAAAAATTAGAAATTACATACAAAAGATTTTCCATCAGGAGCTGTAACCGCTGAAGAAAAAAATTTCAAATTGGAGTTGTATAAGAAGAGATATCGGGGAAAACATAATTAACTTTTACGCCCCCTAGAGGAAAATCCATGCGCAATTTGAAAAAGTAACTATATTTTAAATACTCTTCGACATAAATGCAATCGAAAGATAAAATAATTTTTTCAATTGGACGTTTAGAAGCAAATATGTGGAATAAAATGTATTTTTGAATTCGACATCATCCGCATTTGCGCCCTCTAGAGGCGAAATTGTACATCGTAAAAAACAAAACAAAATAAAGGATCATCATTCGCACATTTCAAGCTTCCCAATGCAAAAATAATTTTTCAAATCGCACTAATAGTTGCAGAGATATCGTGTCTACACACGGGCGGACGGACGGACAAACCGATAACATAAGTACGATCTTTTTTTACGAAAGACGTGCTAAGAAGCCTGCTTTAGTTATAAACGGTTACCAGTGTAGGAAAAATGAAAAATACATTTCATTGGTGTGTTCAAAAGATAAAAAAGAAAAAATGTAAGGAAAGTGTAATGACAGATTTTGAGCATAAAGTGATGAGTATGACCACTCACCACTCATTCTTGTGTGCCAAATACCGCAAAAATGGAAGTGAAGAAAACGATAGAAAAATGCAAGAAAAGATTTAGGGAAGACATATCGTCGGCTGTCCCTCGAATTTTTGGAAGAAGAAATTTCGGAAATTTATAACAAAGGCTATGATTTAGTTTCTGAAACGCCGCAGTATAGAAGTGTAAAATCAACATTATGTCGAGAAAGAAGAAAAGTATTGGGGACTACTCAAAATCCAACAAGTAGCACAGAACTTCAGTTTCCAGAAGAAGCACTTCGCCTGGCAAACAATGAGTGTTTCCTTCGCTTAGATTTTGTGACTGATCAGGGGAAAATAATACTTGTTTTTGCCGTCTAGGATGCTGAATATCTTTTAAAAAGTGGGGACGTTTTCTTTTTTGATGGAACTTTCAAGAGTTGGCCTACACAGTTTACTCAAACATATACTGTACACGTGGACTGTGGAAGTACAGCATCTGAAACGAATATTTATCCTGTAGTATTTGCCTTCCTGCCTGACAAAAAGGAAGTTACACATTTTTCCTTGTTCAAAGAAATTAAGATATGGTGCCCGGAATGGAACCCCAAATTAATTAAAATGGATTTTGAACGTGCAGTATTTAAAGCAACACAAATTGGATTTCCCGAAACTAGTTGCAATTTCCATTTTAACCAGTGCTTATGGAGGAACATTCAAGAAATAGGCCTCTGTATTCTATATACAGAAAATGAAGAAGTGAGACAAACATGCAGTATGTGTTCGGTTTCGTCATATATACCTGTAGAATACGTTGATGAAGCTTGGCTTATTATTATAGAAAATGCCCTCAAAAATGATAAGCTATCCATATTTTAAAACTATTTTGTTGAACAGTGTTTGGACATCCAAAATCTTTCCTTTCATATATGGAATGTTCATCGTCAACGTCATCGAAAGAATAATGCTGTGGAAGGGTGGAACTCGAAATTTAATAGATCACCGGTAAGAAAGAACCAAATAAACATTTAGTAGTGCGAACTCTAAAAGCAGAATCTGGAAAAATATCCCATTTTTTGAAAATGAAATAATTAGGAGAACAGGTAACAAAACGAAAGAAAACATATGTAAAAACTGATGAAAGAATTGAAAATATTCTTTATGCGTTTGAAAAAAGCAAGGACTTAAAAAGGTGTTTAAAAGCCTTAAGTTTCGTAACAAATTTTGACTAAATTTGAAAAAAAAATTGAGTTTTGTAACATAATTTGTTTCGTAACATTTTTTTAGTTTTGCAACATAATTTGAAATTTGTAACATTAAAATGACAAGGAATTATTTTGTAACATTAAAATGACAAGGAATTATTTTGTAACATAATTTGTTTGTAACATACTTTTAGTTTTGTAACATAATTTGAAATTTGTAACATTAAAATGACAAGGAATTATTTTGTAACATTAAAATGACAAGGAATTATTTTGTAACATTAAAATGACAAGGAATTATTTTGTAACATAATTTGTTTGTAACATATTTTTAGTTTTGTAACATAATTTGAAATTTGTAACATTAAAATGACAAGGAATTATTTTGTAACATAATTTGTTTGTAACATAATTTGAAATTTGTAACATTAAAATGACAAGGAATTATTTTGTAACATTAAAATGACAAGGAATTATTTTGCAACATAATTTGTTTGTAACATATTTTTAGTTTTGTGACATAATTTGAAATTTGTAACATTAAAATGACAAGGAATTATTTTGTAACATTAAAATGACAAGGAATTATTTTGTAACATAATTTGTTTGTAACATATTTTTAGTTTTGTAACATAATTTGAAATTTGTAACATTAAAATGACAAGGAATTATTTTGTAACATAATTTGTTTGTAACATATTTTTAGTTTTGTAACAGAATTTGAAATTTGTAACATTAAAATGACAAGGAATTATTTTGTAACATTAAAATGACAAGGAATTATTTTGTAACATAATTTGTTTGTAACATATTTTTAGTTTTGTAACATAATTTGAAATTTGTAACATTAAAATGACAAGGAAATATTTTGTAACATTAAAATGACAAGGAATTATTTTGTAACATAATTTGTTTGTAACATACTTTTAGTTTTGTAACAGAATTTGAAATTTGTAACATTAAAATGACAAGGAATTATTTTGTAACATTAAAATGACAAGGAATTATTTTGTAACATAATTTGTTTGTAACATATTTTTAGTTTTGTAACATAATTTGAAATTTGTAACATTAAAATGACAAGGAATTATTTTGTAACATTAAAATGACAAGGAATTACTTTGTAACATTAAAATGACAAGGAATTATTTTGTAACATAATTTGTTTGTAACATATTTTTAGTTTTGTGTCATAATTTGAAATTTGTAACATTAAAATGACAAGGAATTATTTTGTAACATTAAAATGACAAGGAATTATTTTATAACATAATTTGTTTGTAACATAATTTGTTTGTAACATATTTTTAGTTTTGTATCATAATTTGAAATTTGTAACATTAAAATGACATAAGGAATTATTCTGCAATTTTTAAACCGCCAGTGTCAACTTGACATTGCCCAATCCCAAACCAGGGAGAAAAGTGTGAGGGGAAATCTGCAGGGAAAAATATCGAGAATTCGCCAACAGAAGCAAGAATTGTCCGCATCTAGCACGACGAACCTTTCCAATCTATTCAATTTCGGTTTGTCCGCAAGTGACACGACACCCTTGAACCAGCCCATAAAACTCGAGCCCGACCTGGACTTTCCTTTTAATTAGTTAAGTGAAAAAAATCCAGGATTGGGACGGGCCGAGCCTGTGATGGAAGGTTTAGCACTTTATTCCTGGATTTAAAAAATCGTGACCCAATATTAGCAGGGTATTCGATTTAAAAATCGAGTAACCTGCTACTCTTTGTAGATAATTTATGCTGTGCATCTTTCGCATGCCAAGATCTTTGTGAAATAAAACGAGTGATTGGAAAGTATTTTATTTACAACACATTGCATTACAGGCAAGACCACACCAAGCCACAGTCCGGTACATACTAAGTAAAATTAAATCATAACAACAAACACTGGGATTCACTAATTCCTGATATTGAGACATACTTAGGTAGGTGGATTAATTAATGTTATTGTCGTAAAACCAATGGAAAAAGATATGGGAGTCATAAAAGTAAATATTTACTAAACTACGGCAGCGGCAATAGTAAGTATTTCGACTGTTTAGTTTTTTGAAAGTATCATTATACATGATTCAGATTTAGACAAACGTAAGAAAGGACCCTGATACTGATGAAATGTGATGAAGCTACGAAAGTCCATCTGCGCATGCGCAAGCTAGAATCTGACCTCAAGATAGAAAGAAAAGCTGAAGTGTGTTAATGAGGGGAATCGGGAACATTTGGTCTCGGATATTTACAGATTACTGCCCATCCTGTTATAATCCATCAGTTTAAAGCTCTCATAAATAGGTGAATACGGAGAGGAAGCCAAATTTCGCTACGACGCATACTTTACTACTGTGGGGAAAGATGCATAGCATCAAAATGCATTTTTGTAATGGCTTTTATCACATTCAGCATCAGGTTCTCATAATTTGCGCAGATTGCAAAGAGATATTGTTACGTTTATGAAAAACGTCATGAAATAGTATTCGGCGATAGCTTAGAAAAATACATAGTCGAGTCACATTATTGTAACCACCTACTACTTTTGACGTCAACAGCGCGTAGCCAATGAAAGAAGGCACGTGTCGTGAGCTGACGTGGAGGGTATACAAGGTGTGCTGTTGGCATTCTGAAAGCATATTACTCATTGCTGTCATGGATAAAAACAGAGATTTATCAGATTTGCAAAAAGGGATGATTATCGGCGTTCGGGCCAAGGGTGGCAGCATTTCTGAAACAGCGCAGTTTGTGAACTGTTCGTGTGATGTGGTTAAAATGTATCATGATTGAAGAAATGGCACCATTGCGAATAAGCGACGTGCAAACTGCGGAGCACCACGTGCCATTGATGTGAAAGGTGAACGCCGGCTACGAAGGTGCGTGAGGGCCGATCGACACGCTACAGTGGAGCAACTCACTAGCCGAATGAACCAGTAGGCTACCGGAAGTGTGCCTAAAACGACGATTTCAGCGAACCCTGGTGCGTATGGGGCTTCGATGCAGACGGATGGTTACTGCACCTATGCTAACGAAAGTTCATCGGCAGAAAAGGCTTACATTTGCACGGCAGTATCGGCATTGGACCTCCGCTGATTGGCAAAGAATTGCCTTCTTCGTTGAATCACGTTTTCTGCTTCATCTAACGGATGGACGTTGGCGTATAAGGCGAGAAACATCGGAGAACAAACACTCTTCAACCATTGCTGAAAGAACACAAGCTGGTGGGGGCAGCGTTATGATCTGGGGAACGTTTTAACGGCATTCTCTTGGTCCACTCATACCTGTGGAAGGCATCTTTGCAGATCACGTACACACATACATGCTTATTGTCTTCCTTGGGGCAAATGGGATCTTCCATTACGACAATGCGACGTGTCACATAGCTAGAAATGTCCGAGAGTGGTTGGAAGATCACGTTGAAGACTTCAAAGTATTTCCCTGGACTTTTAATTCCCCAGACTTAAAACCAATTGAGCATCTGTGGGACAACCTCGACCGTGTTGTTCGCTCTATGGATCCTCCACCACGCACCCTCCAGCAGCTGTCAGATGCACTGCAGCCAGCATGGCTCCACGTACCTGTGAACACCTTCCAGAATGTTATTGTGTCACTCCCAGCCCGTCTTGCTGCTATCCGCGCTGCACACCGCGGCTTCTCTGGATATTAGCTAGTGGTCACAATAATGTTACTCGACCGTGTATATTGTTGAGTAGAAATGGAATGAACTATTGTTCCGTCACTTCACATAAGACAGCATTCAAAATTCAGATTTTAACAATGGTTTGGACTACTTCTGTTACCCATTTTCGTTACAATCAAATTTTTTACTTGGGATTTACTTGGGAAAGATGCATGGCGTCAAAAAATACGTTTCACCTCACAAAACGAAAAATGATTGGCTAAATAATCAGATGGCGAAGATCACTGAGCGGAACGAAAGACATGGAAGTGCAGCCGTCACGTTGGATAATTACAGCTGAAAAGTCCAGATGTAAAACGAGATTCTGAAATGGGCCGGTTTGAAACGAGATTTTGGAATGGGCCGGTTGTAACGAGATTCTGCAATGGGCCGGTTTGAAACGAGATTTTGAAATGGACCAGTTTGAAACGAGATTCTGAAATGGGCCGGTTTGAAACGAGATTCAAAAATGGGTCGGTTTTTGTTTAATCTTAAGTTGAAATCGAATTACGCTTTCACTTCGTTGACTTCAATTTCCTTTCACATCATGACCGCGCCAGAAGACGGAATTTGAGTAACTACCTTATCTGCAATGGGCCGGTTTGAAACGAGATTTTGAAATGAACAATTTTGAAACGAGATTCTGAAATGGGCCGGTTTGAAACGAGATTTTGAAATGCACCAGTTTGAAACGAGATTCTGAAATGGGCCGGTTTTAAACGTGATTCTGAAATGGGTTGGTTTGAAACGAGATTCTGAAATGGGCTAGTTTGAAACGAGATTCTGAAATGGGCTGGTTTGAAACGAGATTCTGAAATGGGCCGGTTTGAAGCGAGATTCTGAAATGGGCCGGTTTTGTTTGTTCTTAAGTTGAAATCGAATTACGCTTTCACTTCGTTGACTTCAATTTCCTTTAACATCATGGCCGCGCCAGAAGACGGAATTTGAGTAATTACCTTATGTACAACTTTTACCCTGAATGAAGTTACTTCACGACTTTGTGGAACTTTTTTCTCAATTCATATTTAATAAGGAAACTCATTTATGGCCACTTAAACTTAGAACTGCGACAGCGGTCAGTTTGACTGTTGTAAAGATTTCATGCAAAATGTGAAAATTACTGGAAATTTGACATTAGTCAAGTTCTTTGGATATTGTAAAAAAAAAACTGACTGTCGTTTCCTAACGACGTTTATATACGCAGACTTTGAGACTAAAACACAAGGCTATTTTTATTTTTCGAGAAATATTTACATAAACAATTTCAATTCACGAAACAAGATAACCCAGCTTCTGGCGCGTAAAAGATGAGAAAGTTCGAAATATTTGTTTATATATATTTGGAGTTCGAGGTCACCTTGTTTATACTTAAGTGTAGAAGAGGAAATGCGTTTAAATTTGTAACAGAAGCATATATCAGATCTAAACCTTATCTGTTAGAGGAATTCCTACGAGAAATAGCACTTCTCTCTGCAGTAACTTGGTTTTCTTCGTGATGAACAAGTAGACTAAAATACACTACCGTTGTTGCACGATAATTAAAAAGAGATGATGTATTAAAATCCATGACCCATTCATAAAGTTTACTTTACTAGAGTCACAATTAAAAAGATATCACACTTGAATAAAAAGACATAAGACCTTTCAAGCCTCCATGAGGTCCATCATCAGATGTAAAATTACGTAATTAAAAATTTTAATTAAAAAAAAACGTAATTTTACATCTGATAACAGGCCTCATGGAGACTTGAAGATCTTACCTCTTTTAATTCAAGTGCGATATATTTTTAATTGTGGCTCTAGTAAAGTAAATTTTATGAATGGGTCATGGATTTTAATATATCATCTCTTTTTAATTGTCGTGCAACAACGGCAGTGTATTTCAGTCAACTTCTCTCTTTCTGCTTCACATTCCGTTCACTACCGAAGTATGTAGTTTAGTTCAGTATCGCAGCTTTGTTCCTGCAGAGGAAGCCTGGTGTTAGCAAGGGTGAGTCAAAGTTTTGCAAAATTTGAATCACGTTGTGTTTTCATACGTACCTTTACGACGACAGCTGGCAGCATTCAAAGTATAGGCCGTCGTGTTGCACCGTCTTTAACCATCTGCGGGGTACAAATTCTTGCCCTTCGACGCGAAGAACTCCTTCACCCCAGCTACCACCTCCTCCTGGTTGTTGAAGTGCCGTCTGGGAAGGAAGTGGGCCATTGACCATAACAGGTAATAATCCGACGGGGCGAGGTCCGGATTATATGCTGGGTGTGGCATCAGTTCGATCCCCTCAAGTTCCTGGAGTTTTACCCGGGACGTTCGCGAGGCATGAGGCAGAGCGTTGTTCTGCTGTAGGAGAGCGCGCTTTCTGTTCACTAGTGTCGGGTACTTCTCTTCCAAAACGGCATACATCCGCTCCAGCTATTCAGAATAGAGGTTGGCGTTGATGGCACGACCGTCTGGAACAAATTCGTAATGGATTATCCCCTCGAAATTCCACCAGACGCAGAGCATCACCTTCTGCTCGAAGCGCCCACGTTTAGCAACAGGTTCAGGAAGCTGGAAGGGGCTCAACCACTGCCTTTGTGTGTTAGGATTACGTAAATAGACCCACTTTTCATCGCACGTAACAATTATCTTGATGAAACGTACATCGCGCTGGTTTTCTAGGAGTTTCGTGCACACTTCCACTCAGCGGTTAGCTTTAGCTAGCGTCAGTTCGAGAGGGACAATGCGGCAGCTCCTGTAGACCTTGTCGAGGTCCTGAAGGTGACGAACCACGGTGGTCTTTGATATGCCCAGCTCGCCTGATAATCTCCGCGTGCTGGTTGTCGGATTTGTCTCTACGGGCTGGCGCACGGCCTCCGAATCCATGGTTCGCGGATTACCGGACCTTGGCTGATCGTCGAGGTTTCTGTCACCTGAGAGAAATTTCTTGAACCATCTGGTTGCGGTGCTGTGTTCCACGGAACCTTCCTCTTTCGCATGACAAATGTTTCGTGTTGCTTGAGCAGCGTTATGGCCGAGTTCAAACTCGTAAAGCAAAAGTTCCCTAATTAGCCGGGTGTGGCTGTTCATGGTTTAGGCGTCTCAACCACAGACAGAACGACGACATGCAATGCTGTTCACAGCAGCGACTACCACTTTATATCCCTTTCAACTAACTGCAGTGCGCGACTTGAACTAGTTTAAACACGTGACATACCTGCCGCAGCACATGCGTTTACGCAGATATTGCAAAACGTTCGACTCACCCTCTGTACGTAGAACAGTCCTTTCACAGTTAGGGCCGGGCTGCATAATTTGCGGGGTCCAGTGCGAAACGAAAATGCGGGGCTCTTTTCCCAGCGAGTTCTGCATTTACTAAATGGGCTTGGACGTTGGAACGTTTTTGAAAGAAAGGCGGGGTAAGGTAGAGAAACCACATTTTTTCATTTTCTCATGAAGCTTAATAAAGCATGGTGGTACTATGGAATATTATTATTTATTCATGAGTTATAATAAGCTGTTATTACCCATTAAAAATATAAAAAGACATTTTAAAATTACGCTATATTAATTTACATTATCAGATCAAATTGAAGTTGATTGAATCGAATCGACAAAATATAATTCTGGCACCTCGTCGAAATGCGTGCTGAAAATTAATGTAATTTATCCAAAAAAAAAAAAAAAAAGCTATCGTTTAAACAAATATGATAGGACTAATGTCATTTACAATGATTCATGGGTGAAATATTGAGGTTCTAAAGACGTACGCAATTTTCAGAAAACTCTTACCTTATCACTCTGTCTCTTTACTTCTAGAAAGACAGATTCTTTTGCTGGCCATGTTCTACAGTTCATTACACTTTGTTTTAGTGGGTAGTGGGAGCTTTCAGCTTTGTAGCTCAAATGAGGTGAGTGCGATAGCAGTCTAGTGCAGTGTTTCCCAAACACCACCGGTCCGTCACGAGGTTTATACCGGCCCGCGAAAACGGAGGAAAACTCGAGGAATGGTAGAGATTTCCGAATTTGACCAGTAAAAACAGATCTGCATAAACGTCCTTGTACATAAAAGCAACTTTGTGCATGTCAGTCCGCGAAGCAATTTGTGAAATTTTACTGGTCCGCGGCTTGCTTGTAAGAGTCTCTGGGAACCAGTGGCAGCGGTCTATATAGTGTCCTGAAAGAATCCCAAATCGGTGTTATGTTGCAATTTATCAATTCGCCATCACTCGTTGTCGTCAGGTACAATCGATCTGTCAGTTATAGTGTTATAATTAAAAATTGACAGATCGATTGTACCAGTTTCATAAAAAATTCGCCAAGATACGTTTTTCATTTTTTTTATTGATAAACCATCTGCCAGAGATTCGCCGCCCATGCACGCGAAAACCGACAGCGTGCGATTGCGGCAGAATGCAGGCGTAGCTGTGACGTTGCTGTGAAGTCAGCGTTCCAGAGAGATCTGGGTGATTATATATATGATGTTATTAATGCAAATTCTCTCTCTGTGATACCGTGAATCATCCCGATAGACCCAAGATACTTGAATACTGTTCACTAAGGTAATAAAGTACAATGATGTAAAAAAATTTAAAATGCCATTTTTACATCG
Organism: Macrothele yani; assembly: GCA_039090855.1. NCBI lineage: Eukaryota > Metazoa > Arthropoda > Arachnida > Araneae > Macrothelidae > Macrothele > Macrothele yani. The sequence goes on along the minus strand of CM077010.1, from coordinate 39,453,653 downwards.
TTAAGTGTCATTTATTAGTAATATAAGAAAAAAAATTACGAAACATTCAAAAACATCATACAAACGCGGGTGCGGGGCCCTGTGCGACTGCACAGGTCACACACCGATGAATCCGACCCTGTTCACAGTACATTGTAACATATTCGTTCTACGTTAAGCCAGTACACTTGATAACGTTGTTTTGCGCTTTGATAATTTAGTCAAAATAAGAACAAGAAAGGTGACACTGAATTCTGCGATGTAATGAGCAGTCTTTTCCGTCATTTCTGACACGAAAAAAATATTTCAAAGCAGATTTTTGTGAAAGAAAAATTTCCGTTGGGCTGAAATGTGTGTCACGAAAAATCCCGATTTGTGCACAATGCATTTCTCAGAGCGGACGATATCTAAGGCACTGGGAATTTTTCAAATCAGGTTCTTGGAAACGAAAATATTGTTCCAAACAAACAGAAAGGAATACTTACAGCCCCAGCTGACAAAACTGTGTCTTTCAAAAAATGGGAATTATATGAGAATATTCCTCGCCATAAACGCTATGAGTAACAGAAAGAATTTTTCAAATCGGACTTATAGCGGATTATAGCGGATATATCATCATTACAGGGATTTACACTAATGCCTCCTAGCTGATAAATTGAACATAATTTTCTGAAAAAAGAGATACGCATAAATGTTATCCGCGTGAGGGGCATCTGACTGGAAAATAAAATTTTCAGTTAGATTTTTAGAAGGGAAGATATGTCTGCAAACATGTTTAAAAAAATAAACAGGCCCTTGCCGTAGTAGCAGAATATTTTGTCGTAAAATATTGTAAAATGCACGCAAAATATTCGTCGTCGTGACCTCTATCTGACTCCAAAAATAATTTTTGACGTCCGATTTTTAGAAGAAGAGATTTCGAGAAAATACAGTGTTCATGTACACCTCCTAGCGGTGACAGCATGCATTATTTCAAATAGAAACTGCACTTCAAGCGGCCTTTGTGGTGAAAGATATCGGAAGATAAAAATAATTTTTTTGGATCCCACTGTTTTTTTTTCTGAAGCGATTGTATATAGTAAAATTTATTTGAGTTTAATAACACGTGCATTTTACGTTTCCCAGCAGCGAGGTAGGGGTGTAAATGCACGTGCTATTGAATTTAAAAATGCAAATTCATGTTGCTTCAATTTTCGTGGTACTAGAGGTGAAATAGCTATCCTATCCGGTAAATACTGTTTTCCTGCATTAGAACTGTATTTGCGAGAAAGCATCACTGAATCTGTTGCCCAAAGACGAGCGCCTTTCGCTATTAAAATTCAGAACACCAGCAAAAATAGGCATAAGCGCATTCTGAAGAGCAAACACTATTAAGATAATATTCGATTTCCATTTTCTGAAAAGTACCTCTTAGAAAGATTTTTGCCGAATTGAAGAGGAACAAATTATTTTAAGCCTCCGATTCTGTGTAGGAAAATATAACACTAAAATGACATACAGTAAAACCCGCCAGTTATGACTAAGTAAGTTTCTCCATCATTTTTATGCCAGGGAAGGAATTCGAACCCACAACCCTGGACTCCAGAGCTCCGAGTGCTATCCACTATACTACACTGGCATGTGCTCTTACTGCTATCTGCCTTTATCTCCTGTGCGTCCTACGGGGGCAGCCACGTCACACCGTATTTAGCGAGATCTCGGATTTAACGTGCGAAAGAGGAATTTTTGTTTGGCATAATGTTAATTCTAAGCTGATTTGATCGTAAATTTTGTGGAAGAAATTTTCTTCGCATAATACGTGGAAAAACGTCACAATTATTAACACAGCAATCAGACATCTCTGAATTGCCAGCATTTACTATTTCTTACGTAATATTAATCACGTCAGAAAACTTGAAAATTACAACGGCCTGGAGCGGGAATCGAACCCGCATCTCCCGATTTCCGTTCAAGCATGCTATCCGTTACACCACCCAGGACGCCGAAGTCCCAAGTATTTGAGTGTTAAGTATCGAAATTAGAGATGAGTTCGGGCTCAATTTTAGAAGCCCGGGCCCACCCGGGTCCAAAGGCCTAGAGCCCGGGCTCGCCTGGGCCTGGATTCTTGGGAAATTTTGCTTATCAAGGCTTGCATTTATGCATTATACACTGGCCAAAGATATGGTCCAAGCAAGGATTAGTTTAAAAAGTTTAGTTCAGTTAATCCACTTCACAATATTAATATGTTTTTAGAAATACTACGCATAAAGCCAAATGTTCTAAAATGTGGATTTGAAAATAAATAATTAAACAACGTGCCCTTCGACCGTATCAGGGGAATAAGTAATTTTGGTAAAAGCTGAAGAAAAGAAAATCGTTTAGAAACAAAAAATTCCATTCGTTATTTCTTCTTGATTTCTAAATTTACTTTTATTTTGAATACATTGCATTATAAAACGTACAACGCCGTACAGACAGTTGCAAGTGTTTGAAATTTTTACTCTAGAAAGCTAATTTTTGCAATATAATTTACATATATGCTAATTGGTAAAGGTAGTTTAGAGTGATGTAGTAGAATATAAAAAAAAAACATGTAGGGACATTTCCAAAATAAAAAAAAAAAGAACGTAAGAGCACTCCAGACCAGATTATTCTGCATTTTGTAACATTAACAAAGCTTTGCGCTTAATAGTATAATAATCACAATATTATCATATGTGTGTGCAGTTTCCAGATCAAGTTCATCATGAAACAAAAAAGAGAGAGAGAATTACTTCTAATGCTTCAGCGCTTCAACTTGATCTTCTTTTCTCTAAAACTCGACCTGCTGCACTAAAAACCAACGTCATCCCAAAAACCGCGGGAGTGAGGAAATTTTAAAAAATAAATAACAATACTTCTAACTGCACAATTTGGGAAATTAATACATTTTTTTAAAGATGAGATTCTTGATTTTTAATAAAATACAAAAAAAATGGGAATGTGATTTTTTCCCAGTTTTTCGATACCAGACGTCAAACTAAGCTTTGCTTGGGCCATAGCTTTGGACAATGCATAATGCAAGTCTTGCTAAGCAAAATTTGTCTTGCAATGGCAGCTAGCTTAGCAAATTGAAAATCCTTCCACCATGGTAACAAATTCACTATGAAATTCAACACGTGTAATTCCGAGCTCGGGCCCGGGTTTTTCGGTAGTTAATGAATTCTGAGCCCATCCGAGCCCGGGCCGGGCCCGAGCTCATCTCTAATCGGAATATTCCCCATGTTATACGAAAAATTATTCTTCCACACAATTTACCTGAGTGACTGAAGATTTACTTAACAACGCTATGAGGAAGCAGAATTTGCTTCGACATGCGGTGGTCGGAGAATATTCAGACACGTAACACTCAGAATATTTGGGACTTCGTCCTGGATGGTGTAAAGGATAGCATGCTCGAACAGAGATCGGGAGATGCCGGTTCGATTTCCGCTCCTGCGCGGTGTAATTTTCAAGTTCCCTGATTTATCAAGGAAGAGAAAAGCTTAGATGATCACTTTTTACAAGCAAAGTAACAAAATTTGATGAAATTCCATATTTAAAGGGGCAGAGGAATTCTGCTGCATACTGTTCTGGAAATGGAGGGATAGGAATGGTGGCGTACAGGAAGAAAATGCAGCAGCTCAGGGGAATCCCAGTGTGTTAGATGAAGAATGTTGATAGAAAAGCAATCAGGAGGGAGCACATGAAATGCTCAACTAGAGAATTATGCAAGAGAGTCTCTCTCTGACACCCACTCCAAGGGTTTTGGTAGTATGGCGCTAGCAGAGGTGAAAACTGGCGGCCTACTCCTAGGCAAAAAAGGAATCGTTAGGCTCACGCACATGCAAGTTGATTTCTGGGCGACAATTGAAGAGATGGATAGGGGTGTAATAGAACAGAACTATCTCCTTGGGAGAAACAGGAGATTACAATTCCTGGAATTGTTTCCATTACCTCTTTCACCCTCCAAGTGAGCGTTGCATTGGGAAGATTGGTGCTGCTTTTGCTTCACGTGTGGTGTGTAACTAAGCAGCAGTCAGTCTCACGTGCCCGCCAAGCTTAATATGCTTGAAAGATTTAACTAAATGTCTATAGTACCAATGTATTTAATTAATTAAATCTTTCAAGTATATCCAGTTGTTATGAATATATAATACACTCATTGTCATAAAAATCAGCGCACCAAGAAAAACCGTCGCGAGTAAACCGAAACTCAACGAATAGCTACGGGGAGGGCAAATATGCAAATGATCAAAGTTTCGTGCAATTGCGCTTGCCCGCGCGTCCAAGACCGGCGCTGCAAACGCAATCCTTGTGGCTTCTATGCGCAGGGGACTCCACATTCGTGCCGAAGTGCACGGTAAGAGTCATGTGAGATCCCTGAGGGATAGACATGACGAGGAGCCGCCGTAGATGTGCGTATTGGCGGAGTTTGAGGGAGTCCGTATCGTCGGGATGAGAGAGGCAGGGTGGCCGGCGCGCCGAATCGGCCGCCATTTGGGCCGGTCGAACAGTACGGTGCGATCGTGTTGGGAGCAATGGACACGGGAAGGCACACAGACACAGCGGACTGGCTCTGGACCACCCAGATACACCACCAGCAGAGAGCACCGTAGGATCGTGAGAGCGGCACGCACAGATGCAACGACGTCCTTGTCCAATATCCAGAGACATATGGCGGCTGTACAAGGGACTCCTGTGTCCGCCAGAACCATTTCCAGACGCCTGGCAGAGACGAATCTGCAGTCTCGACGGCCCTTACGTTTTCTGCCATTAACACCTTACCATCGTCGGCGTCGATTGCAATGGTGTCAGCAGCGAGCAACGTGCAATGGAGACGTATAGTGTTCAGCGACGAATCCCGCTTCTGTATGGGAACGGACGACCACCGTGTCAGAGCGTGGAGGACCGTAGGTGAGCGCTACAATCGCAACCTCACGGTACAGCAGCACACGTCCCTAACTGCAAGCGTAATGGTCTAGGGAGCCATAGCGTATGACAGCCGGACTTCTCTCGCAGTGATTCAAGGGACGTTGACAGCTCAGCGCTACGTACAGGAGATCCTGCGGCCCCATGTGTTGCTTTTCCTGACGGAGCTGTCCAGAGCCATTTTCCAACAAGTTAACGCCTCTCCGCACACGGCTTGGGCTTCCCACGTCTGTTTACGTTATGCTTCGACGTTTCCGTGGCCTGCCAGATCGCCTGATCGAGCACGTGTGGGAGCAGATGGAACGCCAGTTCTTTGCATGTCCCAGTGTTCGTGACTTAGAGCGTCAGTTGCAAGAAGTGTGGGCCAATCTGTCCCAGGATAACATACGGCGTCTCTTTAACTCCATGCGGGATCGTATCACCGCATGTATCCGAGCACGAGGCAGTCCGACGCGGTACTAACGCTGACCGGAATGTGTACCGTATGTCCGCGGGAAATCGTCCTGCTGCTGTGATATTGTAATCATTTCTGTCCTTGGTATGTACCATCACACTACTAAAATATCATTTCAATCCGACGCCTCCTTTTTGGTGCGCGGATTTTTATGACAATGAGTGCATAAACATATATGAGTGTTACCTTATATGCGTATTTTTACATGCTGGGAATTTTCACCCACAACCAAAAGAAAAAGGATTTAACGAGGGTTTCTGTCTGTCCCTAGCTCCTCGTTATTAGCGGTTCTACAGTGCAAAAATGAAAAGCTGTTTGTTTTGGTAAATTTTTATTAGAAATTTGAAATCAATTTTAATTCGCATAAATAATTTTGATCCACGCCTGTACTTGTTGAAAGACAGAAATCAAGAACGTCTTGTGAGAAAGTTGAACTTCGGAGAACTATTTACCAACTCAGGGGCTGAGCTGGTATTCCAGTACTGGATGTTGGGCAACCCGCGCTGTTCAAGCTGAGTTTTAGCACGTCTTTTGTAAAGAAGATCGTGCTTATGTTATCGGTTTGTCCGTCCGTCCGTCTGTGGGCACTATATACCTGCAAATAATAGTCCGATTTCAAAAATTCTTTTTGCATTCGGAAACTTGAAATGCGCCAATGATGATCCTTTATTTTATTATTTTTTACGATGCACAGTTTTGCCGCTAGAGGGCATAAGTGCAGATAATATCGAATTCAAAATACATTTTATTCCGCACATTTGCTTCTAAACGTCCGATTGAAAAAATTCTTTTACCTTTCAATTCATTTATGTCGAAGACAATTTTAGGTATAGTCACTTTTTTCAAGTTACGCATGGATTTTCCGCTAGGGGGCGTAAAAGTAAATTATGTTTTCCTCGGTATCTCTGTTCAAACTACGATTGGAAAAATTCTTTCCGCAGCGGATACAGTCTTGATAGGAAATCTTTTGCATATAATTTCTAATTTTTGGTAAATAACGGTTTAGCCACCAGGGGGCGTAAAGTTTAATTTCTGCTTTTGTTGCATCTGCCACAAAATCTGAGCTTCTAAAATCTCCTCAATTGAAAAATTCGTTCATGGACCGATACCACTCACGTCGATAAATCTTTGCGGAATATTTTCTTCCGCAAAGATTATCGACGTGAGTGATATGGTGTCTTCGCCAGAAGACGTAGATGTATATCGTACTTTTGTCGATATCTCTGCTTCTAAGAGACTGATTTGAAAAATTCCTTCTCTGTTGGATTGAGTTTCCAGAGCGAAATATTTTTCATATAATTTCAGAATTTTCAAGTAAATCATAGACCTTTTGATAGGGGGCGTAAATTTAAATTGCGTTTTCCCCGCTATCTCTGCTTCTAAAACTCCAATTTGAAAAATTCTTTCTGCATCTGATACAGCTTTCGATGGAAAATGCTTTGCTTATAATTTCTAATATTTGTTAAAGAATGGTTTGGCCACCAGGGGCGTATTTTGCAGCAAAATCTGAGCTCCTGAAAACTCGATTGAAAAAATTATTTTGTGAATCGCTACCGCTCACATCGGAAAACGTTTTGAGAATGCTTTCTTTTTAAAATAATGCATGGCTTTTTTCCGCTGGGGGCCGTAGATGCGTATCTTATTTTTGTCAATATCTTCACTTCTAAGAGTCTAAGAGTCCAATTTGAAAAATTATTTCTTTGTTCGAGAGCGTTTCCAGTGCGAAATGTTTCTCATATATTTTCAAATTTCTCTTAACGCACAAGTCTGCCACAAGATGGTGTAAGTTCACATTTCCGTTTACAGCAATATCTGCTGGACTAAAAACCGGATTGAAAAACTTCTTTCTGCGGTCAGATACAACTAACTACGCAAACTCTGTGTGCATATTTTCTTCCCAAAGAAAACGCAAAATTTTCGCCGCTAGGGGAGCAAGTGTTTATCTGTTTTTCTCTGTATCTCTGCTTGTAAATGTGCGATTTAAAAAATTCTTTGGACATCGTACGCTATATACCTTGTAGCTCACTTTAGGCTAGTATATGAGGAATTCCGTAGCTCACAGTTCTGCCGGTAGGTGGCGTTCGTGCGCCTCAGTTTGCAGCTGTATCGCTCCTTTTAAAAACATTTTCGATAAATTTCTTCTTTATTGTATGCCATTCGCTACACCAGAGACGTGGAGCATTATCGTCTTTAAATAGTGCATAGATTTGTTGCTAGGGGGCGTAAAGGTCGAAACCTTTTTCTCGCTATTTCTGCTTCCGGAACACCCATTTGAAAAGTTCTTTTTTCTTTAGCATAGTTCTCCATGAAGAATGTTTTTCGCCTATTTTCAACTTTTCCATTATGCAAAATTTTCCCACTAGGAGACGTAGACTAGGATCATGTTTCCTTTTGTATTTCTTCTTTTAACTGATGGGTTTGAAAATATCTTTTCTTCTGATACCTTCCTTGTGCTATGAGAAACTTTTTGTGCTCCACTTGTTAATTTTTGTAACATGCTTCTTAGCCGCCGCTGTTGGAACTAAGCAGATGTGTCTAATTCTGGATGTTTTATCGATTGTTAACCAGTTGATTGTTATCCTAACCAGTTCCATTGACTTTGAATAGCTTTGATAAATTTAACTTGCTTCAGAATGGATTCAAAGACGTGCTCATTACAACTGAAAATTCGGTGTCATCTTCCTACTTTTAGTACGTAATGTTTGGTCTCATGACGCTCTTCGGCCTACTATAGACCTTCTCCCCTAAAAGTTTAATAATAATAACAATAATAATAATAATATTAATGTAGATGAGACTGCCTCCAATGCATGGCTAACAAACGGATCAATCTTCCCCGAGACCGAAAGGTTCCTCATGACTATACAAGATTAAGTTGTAAACACCCAAAACTACCGGAAGCATATCCTGAAGGAAACGTCAGTGGAAAGCGATACATGTCGGCACCGCTATCAAGCGCCAAAGACCATCCAACATATCCCAGAAGGGTGCACAGTCCTCACACAAACAGAGTACACGAACAGGCACAACCACGTCGCCAAGTTGTCCATCAGAAGTTGGTAAGAAGGCACCACCTCATTACAACTGAGCCTGTCCCCTACTACAAGTATCAGCCAACAACGCTTCTAGAGAACAACACCCACAAGATGTACTGGGACAGATCGATCAGAACAAATAAGACCATTCCCCAGAATCGGCCCGACAGGGTCCTGGTCGACAAGGAGAAGAAGTCAACATTCCTCATTGACATAGCCGTGCCCAACACGTGCAAATCCAGAAGACGCGCGGAAAGAAGCTGTCAAAGTATAACGATCTACGATACGAAGTCAAGGAAATGTGGCATATGGAGAACATCACCACCGTCCTCATAGTAATATCAGCCACAGGAGTTGTACCTAAGACCATTCACAGCTCTATACAGACACTAGACCTTCAACCTAACACCTACATGGAACTACAGAAGGCAGCTATCCTGAACACTTGTGGGATAGTGAAGAAGTTCCTGAACAACTGAGAGAAAGAGATGCCACCTCCCAGACTTGGTACCTCGTACCCGTCCCGGAAGGAAGAGAAGAAAAACCTCAGGAAGGGGTGGAATCTTTTAATAATAATAATAATAATAAACACTATTCACAATGATATTCAAACGTTTGAGAACCATTTTTCTATCTCGGCAGAAAACATTTGCAAACCACTTTTCTGTCGTGAAAAGTCTAATTTCATTCTGTGCTGAAGATTACGCAGCGAGATGCCCAATTCAACTAATAAGCCATGAGATTATGATCACCAAGGCAAATGCAGTTTCAACACGATTGAAGGCTTCTTCCAAATATTGCACAGAGACACCACAAGAAATATCTAAAATAGAATTGTAAAAAGGGGAAAGACGGAGATTTTACAAGAAGGTGTCTGAAGCTCATCATATGCAAAAAGAAAAGATATATGTAAATGCTTTCAATGTCATGGGTTTAATAAATTTTTTTTTACAATTTTTACTGTTTGATAGCTTACTATGTATTATACACTGCTGGCCACCCAAAATGTAACACCAAGAAGAAAGCATCCGATTGGCCTGAAATTCGCAGCATGCGTCGCCCTCGACAGGACATGCAAACGATTAGCATTGCAGGTCATATACAAATCATGTGCGCCCGGCACGCCACCGAGAAGCACTATAAGAAGGGTGCACAGAAGGCGGGGTGTAAGAAGTGGAAGTGTGTTGTGCTGCCGGACCTGTGCGTGGGAAGCTTCCTGATACCTCGTCGCAGAATACGGCAGTCAATTCAGCACGTTTCGGAGTTCGACAGAGGACGAATAGTGGCTTATCACGACCGCGGTTTATCGTACCGAGACATCGGCGCCCGTGTGGGACGACATCCAGCCACAGTGCGGCGAGTATGAATTCGGTGGGTGCAGGAGGGACGGACGGATCGACGTGAGCGATTGTTGCAGCCGCGGCACACCACCGAATGAGAGGACCGGCATGTTGTGCGGCGGGCATTGACGGCTCGCACCGCCACATCACGAACGTTAGTGCAGGAATTAGGGTGTGTTGCGCAACAACCTGTGTCAGCACGTACCGTTCGACATCGTCTGCAGGAGCGGGGACTTGTCGCACGGCGCCCATTGCTCCGATTACCATTGACGTTACACCACCAGCGAGTGCGGCGGCAGTGGGCCGTTGAACGCCGCACTTGGACTACGGAATGTATTCTCCGACGAATGCCACTTCTGCCTGCAACACCACGATGGTCGGATCCGCGTATGGCGGTGCCGCGGCGAGAGACTTTAAGACACCTGCATTATGCATCGCCATATCTAGTCCGTCGCCTGGCGTTATGGTTTGGGGCGCAATTGGATATGACACCTTCACCCCTCTGGTACGCATCGCCGGTACACTCAGCAGCCACCGCTGCATCTCCGACGTTTTGGAGCCTGTAGTCCTCCCTTACCTGCAGGACCTGCCAGCGGCCACGTTTCAAAAGGACAATGCGCGCCCGCACGTGGCAACAATTTTGCACGGCCCACCAGGTGTCACTGCTGCCGTGGCCCGCCTGTTCTCTCGATATGTCGCCCATCGGACACGTCTGGTCGCTGATCTGCAACGGAGTGGCCCGGCAAGCATCACCCACGGCTACGCCGGATGAACTGTGGCAACGTGTGGAAGCAGCATGGACCGACATATTCCAAGACCACCTCCAAAGCCTCTTTCGTTCGATGTCGCGGCGTGTAGCGGCCGTTATTGCCAGCCACGGGGGCCACATGAACTATTGATATCTGCGTGTTCCGCAAGTCGCACGGGCCTGTAAGCTCAACCGTTTCATCTTTGTATCTGTTGTTATGTGTCCAGTGAATCTGGCTTTGCTATCTTGTGTCCTTCTTGGTGTTGCAATTTGGGTGGCCAGCAGTGTACATAATCTGATGATACTAAATCATAAACTGATCATTTGTACGTGTTTATATCATGATATTGTAATTAACATGAACGAGCAGTCCATAGAACGATATATATAAAGCCTTTAGCTTAAGGCTCTACGAGACTCGCCATCTTGAATTGGGCCTTCTCTTGTTAACCAACGGGCAAGCGTATTTCACAAATTGCTAGGGGCAATTTTGCACACTTTGGTACACCGTTTGTGGCTAACGCAAGATATATGATAAAAAAAGGGTTCCCTGGTTTCAGATTTTCATTTTGGACCCTTTAAGTATTTTTTATTAATTAATAAATCTATGGATGACGCCTTGGTACGACTTTCGCTGCAGATAAAAAATGAAGGGAAAGATCAATAAAAATTCTGAAACCAGGGAACTCTTTATTTATCATATATCTTGCGTTAGCCACAAACGGTGTACCAAAATTTGCGAAATTGCCCGAGCAATTTGTGAAATACGCTTGCCCGTTGGTTAACAAGAGAAGGCAGCAATACAAGATGGCGGGTCTCGTAGAGCCTTAAGACATCTAATATTTCAATATGGAGTAGATCACCGTGGATAGTCAAAAGAAGGACCGCATACTGTTTATGAGGGTGTAGATGAGGTATTCAAGGATTAATGACCAATACTAAACAAGAGCTGTTCTGAGTTCTTGAAGTGTTTCGGTAAGGGCTGGCGAGCTCCAATGTGTCTCCCTAAAGCTCCGCGTACGTGCTCTGTGGGAATGTTTGTTTGTTTGTTTGATTGGAGGTTTAACGACCACCGTGAGCAACTCAATGGGCTATAAGTAGTCGCCCGTCCCTAATTTAGGGTCACTGGTTCCAGGGAAGGGTGAGAGCCAGTGCCGTAAGACAAACACAACATCCATGCCTCACCGGGATTCGAACCCGGACCCCTTTCGGACGAATGATCAGAGGCCATCGCTTAGACCACTGCGCCACCGGGGCGGCGCTGTGGGAATGAGGTCAGACGATTTGGGTGGCCACTCCATTCGGCGAATATATTTCTCTTCGAGATAATCTTCAACCAAATAGCTCGATGAGGTTGGCCTCATCGTCCGTAAGAATAGAATATGGACCGACGGCTCCCTTGAATAGTTTGACATATGGTTTCAGGATCTCAACTCTGTATCTCAGGGCAGTAACAAAGCGACTCTGAAAAATGTAGTGATCTGTGCGCTCTTTTGTCATGATTTAGGCCGAGACCATCAGGGCACCGCCACTACCCTTTCACTGATGTTAGAGGGACTGTTACGGGTCCTTGGTCCTTGGTCCTCTCCAGATGAGAATACGTCGCGAAATAGTACTTAAGCTAAATGGCGGGACATATGGTTTCAGGATTTCGTCTCTGAACCGCAGGGCAGTAGTAGAGCGACCGTGAAAGATGTGAAGATCTGTGCGCCGTTTCATCATGATTCCTGTCCAGACCATCAGGGCACCGCCACAAACCTTTCACTGATGCTTTAGAGGGACTATTGTGGCTCCTTAGTTCTCTCCAGATGAGATTACTTCACGAAACAATATTTGAGCTGAGTGGCGTGACTTATGGTTTCAGGATATCGTCTTTGTACTTCAGGGTAGTAACAGAGCGACTCTGAAAGACGTGAAGATATGTGCGCCCTTTCGTCATGATTCCTGCCCAGACCATCACGGTGCTAGATGGACTGTTATGGGTCCTTGGTTCTGTCCAGATGAGAATACGTCGCAAAATAGTACTTAACTTGAATGACGTGGCTTGTGGTTTCAGGATATCGCCTCTGTACCTCAGGAAAGCAACAGAGCGACTCTGAAAGATCTGAAGATCGGTACGCCCTTTCGCCGTGATTCCTGGCCAGACCACCAGGGCACCACCACAACCCTTTCGCTGATGTGAGAGGGACTGTTGCGGGTATCTTGTTCTCTCCAGATGAGAATACCGTACGTCGCGAATGAGTACTTATGCTGAGTCGCGATTCATCTGAGAATAGAACATTCGCCCACTTGCCTGGACTCCAAGTGGGATGTTGGCGACTCCACATGAAACGACGACAGAAGTTGAAGGGTTATAATAACTGGTCTCGTTGTCTCCTTCCACTTAAGGCATTCCTCACGAAGTATGCTCGTGCCTTGAAACTCTCGTTCGTGTAGCGGATATCTCTCCAATTGCCTAGCGGATATCTCTCTGTTCCATCTGGCAGTCAACGTCTGCAGAAGTTATGACAGCCTTGTCTTGGTCGAGGACGAACACCTCCTGTTTTAACTGTCTCCATAGTATTGACAGAACATCTTTTGGAACATTCAATGGTCTGGAAACTTCCGTCTGCGACAGATTTGCTCCCATCCTACCAATCGCTGTCCAGCGCTGAAAATCAGCCTTCGTGACGTCATCAGCTCGACGTGCCATTGAAGTGAAAATCGAAACTGCCAAGAACAGCTTAAAAATGCGAGTACACTCGCTCGTCTTTATTAACGCAATCTTCATTTGGATGTTCCGGCTTACCTGCGGCAAACGGGATTGTCTTCCATGTAGCGAAATTTGCACGTTCACCAATTTTCAGTGCATTGATTTACGTACATTGGAAGCTGTATTGATGTTTTGTGGATTATCCTTTAATTCAGAGTACGAATGTGCGTGTAATTTCTTCCAAACAACTCTAAGAGCATTCAATACTTAACATTTTTGTAAACCATGCGAAAACACAAGTTTCTCTGTGACGGAGATCGGAAGCGCGCTCCCTCATTCCGGAGTAAGTTGCTCTCCCAACCAAGCTGCACGGACGGAAAGTATCGCTGCAGATTTGTCGTCTTGACACGTGCTTTACCTCTGTAGTACGTCACATCATCTCCCTCTTAATTTTTTAAAGCGAAGAACGAATTTTTATTAATTCTAGACGATGTGTGGAACAAACATCACACAGTTTTCGAAGAATCCAACGACCAGTACATTCGTCTTTACCTTCGGGCGCCAATGTGAAAACACAAATTTGGCCGTGACCGAACCTGCGCCCTCTCACTCCGGAGTAAGTTGCTCTGCCAACTAAGCTACACGGACGGAATTTATCGCTGCAGCGTCTTGACACGTGCTTTACCTCTGTAGTGCGTCACAACTCGTGTCATAAATACAACTATAAATTTAGGCACTTTACGCTTTGTGATAAGGATGAAAGTGTCTTAGCCGCCCCGGTGGCGCAGTGGTCTAAGCGATGGCCTCTGATCATTCGTCCGAACGGGGTCCGGGTTCGAATCCCGGTGAGGCATGGATGTTGTGTTTGTCTTACGGCACTGGCTCTCTCCCTTCCCTGTTTCCCTGGAACCAGTGACCCTAAATTAGGGACGGGCGACTGCTTATAGCCCATTGAGTTGCTCACGGTGGTCGTTAAACCTCCAATCAAAAAAAAAAAAAAAAAAAGTGTCTTAAAACGTACTGTACCTGATCTTTGGGAGAGTGACTTGGCTGTGACAGAAGATATACGTGCCAACATGTTACACAGATTGTAGGGATGCATCTTACTCATGGAAGGCTATTTATAGTGCGTCAATGTTGAAATTATTTATTCGTATCGTTTCGCGTTTATGGTAAAGCATTCAACACTTTTTGAAGTTTCTGATAAAAAAAAAGTTAGGCTTATTCATCATGCTTGCTCCAGTATATCACGTGTTTTCATTTAAGCACTCGAGTAGTGAAAGGTCCACAATTCATGGATGTATCAATTTTTCAGCTCTACTCTGTTAAACATTTTGTTGTAGATTCTTGATCTCATAGACTACAGTCTTGTGACGATTATACATATTAAGAGAATACAACGCGGTTTGTCATAAATATTTATTTTTTCAAGTCGACCATGGTTTCGCTGGGTATTGACCTTGCTTCATCAGGACGAATGGCACGTAGATATTATAACGAAGTGAATTTCTCCGTCATTTTTATCCGCGCCAGGATTCGAACCCGGGTCCCCTCATTCCGGAATAAGTTGCTCTACCAATTGAGCTACGCGGACGCTTGTTCTGACTACTATCTGCCTTTATGTCGTGTGCGTCCTTCTGGCAGGTACGTCACATCTCCTGGTACGTTACATCATCTCCCCCTTATTTTTTTTTTTTTTTCGAAGTGCTGGTGAAAGGATTCTCTTATTTTTAATATCTCGCGGTGTGGAAAGAACATCACACCATTGCGAGATTTTGAACGGTCGGGTCATCCGGATAGTTCGGGCGCCATTATATCGAAATAAATTTCTCTGTCATTTTTGGTCTACGCCGGGATTCGAACCCGGATCCCCTCATTCCGGAATAAGTCACGCTACCAATTGAGCTACGCGGACGTTTTATTCTGATTCCTATCTGCCTTTATGTCGTGTGCGTCCTTCTGGCAGGTACGTCACATCTCCTGGTACGTTACATCATCTCCCCCTTATTTTTTTTTTTTTTTTTTTTTTCGAAGTGCTGGTGAAAGGATTCTCTTATTTTTCCTATCTCGCGGTGCGGAAAGAACATCACACCATTGCGAGATTTTGAACGGTCGGGTCATCCGGATAGTTCGGGCGCCATTATAACGAAATAAATTTCTCCGTCATTTTTGGTCTACGCCGGGATTCGAACCCGGATCCCCTCATTCCGGAATAAGTCACTCTACCAATTGAGCTACGCGGACGTTTTATTCTGATTCCTATCTGCCTTTATGTCGTGTGCGTCCTTCTGGCAGGTACGTCACATCTCCTGGTACGTTACATCATCTCCCCCTTATTTTTTTTTTTTTTTTTTTTTTTCGAAGTGCTGGTGAAAGGATTCTCTTATTTTTCCTATCTCGCGGTGCGGAAAGAACATCACACCATTGCGAGATTTTGAACGGTCCGGTCATCCGGATAGTTCGGGCGCCATTATAACGAAATAAATTTCTCCGTCATTTTTGGTCTACGCCGGGATTCGAACCCGGATCCCCTCATTCCGGAATAAGTCACTCTACCAATTGAGCTACGCGGACGTTTTATTCTGATTCCTATCTGCCTTTATGTCGTGTGCGTCCTGCTGGCAGGTACGTCACAATATTCAAATTGTATATATCATAAATGGTGTTTACAGTCACGGGTTTTGGTTAGTTGCTTCCATATAGAAATGGAGTGGATCTCATGTCATTAACAAGTTGCAAAGACTTCTGATATATATGGAAAGCTTTCAAAATATCAAGTTCGGTGGTTGAATCTGGCTTGTCAATTAGTTTTGCTTCTTCAAAGAGAAATTTATGGCCCTTTACGTAACAGTGTTAAGCCATCGATGACTTCTTTGGGTCACAGTTCCGAATGTAGGTCTTGTGCTCTTTCAATCGAAAACGCAAGGCCCTTAAGAAACTTTAATTTGTCTGTCCTATATACGAAGCGGGTCTGTCCTATATACGAAGCGCCACATTCACATGGAATTTAATAAATTCCCCACGATTTTTTGTCTTCAACATAGTCCTTTGATCATAGAAAGTTCATTTTGTTTATGGGTTTAAAAATCTCCCTATTCTAAAAAAAACTAACTGCCGCCGCTGCTGCTGTTTTAGAAATTTCGCGACACTCTTGCTTTCCTAGCTCGCAACGCAAAACGTATTGAACACAAAAATATGAAATTTACATCGTTTGCAGAGAATTGTTTGGAGAACACGCTGAAATAAACCATTTCTCGATTGTAACGAAACTTCAAGAGCTATTGTATTTCAAAATTAAGGTAAGCAAAAAAGGGCTATCACGTCGCGTTCCGGGCACACTAACGGCAGAAGAGCCACGAAACGGTGTAGGCATGTTGGACTATGGCCGAATTTTTACACCTTGTTGCCGTTTTTTCGAATTTTGATTTAGTTTACGAGAAATCAAATTTCTAAATTTCACAAAATTCTCTATTTCGCGATGGGATCCATTAAAAACAACGGATATATGGCAAACTATAAATTATAACGCATTGCAATTTTTACAGCATAAACTTACAACTATCGTCCCTTTTTTACAAATTTTGTTTTAAGAAAAAGTCATTTTCTGATTTTTAAGCATTTTTTAAAGACGCAAAGGAAAGAAACGAATGGCTTGTCTTCATAAGGTATTTCTTGCTCAGAATGTTTGGTATAAAAAAACGCCTCTACAAAATATGAACAAGTACAAAAAAAAAAAGCAGTAACAAGATGTGGGAGAGAACAAGGTAGGTATACGCAGGCATTTAAAAAAATCAATGTAAAGGTTGTGAAAAAGAGGGCGCTCACAGGCAGCCCAGTTGAACAGTAGTAAAAATATAAGACTATGAGTCCGTTGATAACAATAGTATTAAACTGTGTCTAATAGTTCGCCGAAAACGAAACAAAAAACAGACGGTAAAGCAGTACAAGTTCAAAGGTAAACAATTTCAAATCAAGACGTGAATTCAGAAGAATAACTAAGTCTCACACATGGGCAGAAGCGTAGACACAGAACACTAATGAAGAACACTTATGATGGAATAAAAACACTGTAGTGGAGAGCTGAAAGTTACGCCAGCAGTTCTACGCCATTTTCGACGACTTGTAACCAAGGCTGTTGAGGTGACCAAATTGACATGAAGTTTTGCCCGTGCAATGTCAAATCCGAGTTGTAGGCTGGCTGTAACGGAGTGACGAAATCTGCGGCAGAGGAAACGACGACCTGTGTGAAAACGGCGAAGGGAAGGTTGGTCGATGCTGCGATGATAGCACAGGTAGATTGTATACTTCGCTTGAAGAAATAGGAAGTAGCACACTTGATTATTCGTGGGAGCCGACTGATAGTGGTGACGAAACACAAGGTAATGTGACAAGATGTGAAGGTGAGCACAAACTTTTTGAAGGAGAGAGAAGATCAGTGAGAACTAGGGCTGAAACATCAGACACATTAAGTAATGAGCATGCCTACAAGAGAATGATGTCAGCTCTAAAATAACGAAATCTACGAAGACAAGAGCATTAGCTGCCGATGCCGAAAAGCCGCGGCAGTTGAAACTAACACAAATCAGTTGGGAAATCATGAACAGGCTGTTGATTGTTTTCGAGTTCAGCTGTGAGCAACTTCAGCAGGTCCAACAGACGATGCTGAAGCTGGGCATCTTCAGCGGAACGGTAACTTTAATCAAAAATTCATCAAGCAATTGAAGTTGTTGAAGCATTTCAGGTAACCAATTTAACTTGGATTGAATACACGGGATTGTTTGAAATTTGTCAATCCTTGGGCGTTGAATTAGTTCAAGAAGTTCAGTGTATGTGAGTGGTTGCATTGGAACAGAACAGTCTTTGAACAGAGCGGAAAGTTTGGGAATGGAGGGAAGAGAAGTATCATCTTCATCAACATCCGAAGCAATGGATACTGATTCACTTAAATTAGCAGCAACGTCCATATCATCATCAGTTGGGAGGCAAGCGAATCTATTTGTTGTACGAATCGGAGAAAAACAATTCTCCACGCCAGCAGAGGCTCCAGACGAAGTGGTAGAAGTTTTGGTCTGAAAACGCCTAGTGCGACGCGAACGCCTTGGAGAAGACTCAGCAGAATTTGGGCGTTTCCTGAAAGTTTTGGGTCCTGAGGAGCCCACCGAAGTAAGAAGAGGTGGAAATGACATATCATCAAGGAGAGCAGATTTGAACAGTTGAGAAGCAGGTGTTTGCACTTGCGAAACAGGCTGCGAAACGGGTGCCAATTTGTTGCTCGGTGGTGGCGCTTGAGTGCTGGGCAATGATGACGCAGAAGTTTCGGAAGAAAGCGGCTGCTCGGAGTTGTATGGTAATGGCAGTTCAGTGCTTGGCAATAACTGCGTAGTTGTTTTGAAAGATAGCGCCTGCTCGGAGTTGCATGATAATGGCTGTTCAGTGCTTGGCAACAGCTGCGTAGAAGTTTTGAAAGACAGCGGCTGCTCGGAGTTGAAAGGCAATGGCGGAACTGAGTCAGGTGAAGACAACAAAATATCTGCAGTCATTGAAGGAGCAATTAGCAGAGATGGTGACGTGGTTGACATTGGGGCAACAGTTTGTTCAGTAGTAAGAGAGGAAGAAGTGGATGATGGAGGTGTTTCAGGAACCTTCATCGAAGGGACAGCACCTTGTGCAGGTGTGCGCTGAGGGCACTCAGAAGCCAGGTGTCGCTCAGCTCGACACCGGAAACACTGGATACCAGCAAAAAAGTTGAAAACGTATGTTCGTGTGTCCGTAACAAGTTGCAGAGTTGTGGGGCGATAAGAAATGGCTTGGTCAGTGGGGGAAATAACACGATATTGGCGACGACCCCCTTGCACAAAGTTGAAAGGAGAGTCTCTGGCAGCAGCTAGAAGAAATTTTGTCTCTCCCACTACTCGACCAAGAGTGCCGAGTGCAGCAACAAGCAAGTTGTCAGGAATAGCAGTAGGCACAGGAGATAATGTCACTGTGACCGGTCGCTGTGCAGAAGCAACAGGTTGCAAGTGAAAGGAGCCAATATCAATGCCTGTAGCAAGAACGGTGTCGGTGATTTTTGGTGAACAAAATGAACCACAACACCTCCTCCGATGCGAATAATTGAAACAATGCTCTCATTGGGAACAACTTTGACCAAGGCCTACAAATAGAGGGGGAGGAGGTGTCACGAAGAGACGGAAAATACACACTTAATAACAAAGCTGAGGAAAGTTCTTTACCTGCTGGTGAGTCGTCAGAAATCCGAATCTTGAGAACTTTATCTTCTCTTGAAAATTCTGGTTGCATTGAAACAGGTGCATCAGATGATTTGTTTGGACGAGCAGTCGCAGCATACGAGCGTGAAGGAGTAGCAGCCAGGCCAGCAGAACGTGACTCGGCACTCAGGATATGCAAATTAGGACGAAGAACATTCGATGCAGAAACGTTAGGACGAAGCACATTAGAAGCAGAAACACAATTTGTTGTAGACAAATTCACACTTGAAGAGGTCATACTTGTCTCAGAAGCGGTCGATGTAGCCAAAGAAAATCCAGCGGAGATAAAATCAGCAGTCGGAACTTGCATTTGTATTTGGGAAGCAGCCATCATGGCCGCTAAGCCAAAAAACACGACACTCTGTGCTGCAATTGCGTCACACAGAAGAAACACAAAATAACGTAACAAGAGGCACACACACTCACTTCAAGTGAGGCAAAACGATGAAAACACAACACAGTCAACACGAACCATTAAAGAAGACGAAAAATCCACAGGAAAAAAAAAACATTTTTTTACAGACGCAAAGGAAAGGTGCGAACGAGGCTTGTCTGTCTTCACGATAATCACAGAGGAACGTTCTGGTCTCGTGACCTGCTGCCATGGGGACGCAGAGAATTTGTTATGCATATGCTTTGTTGGTAAAGCTATCTCAGTTGTTTAAGGTGGACGTCAAGTAATTTTGCTTCCTATACTTCCAATTTAAAAACTTTTGTACACATTTTCTTCACAATTAATGCGTTCCCAAGCACGAAAATTTTAACATCGATTAAAATAGCTTCATTTTATAACTTGGAATACTTAATAATTTCTAATGCATAAGCATATTTATGTAATCCAACATTTGTTTGTCTACTGACGTCATTAAAGGTCGCGCCATCTTTTTTCTGGTTTCAATAGCGCCAAAGGAAAAGTTATTGATTTTTTATATAATTATGGTTATGTTTTAGAAAATATTAAGTATTCCAAGTTATAATATGAAGTTATTTTAATCGATGTTCAAATTTTCATCCTTAGGAGCACATTAATTGTGAAGAAAATGTGTACAAAAGTTTTTCCATTGGAAGTATAGGAAGCAAAATTACTTGACGTCCACCTTAACGGTTTAGCATAACGGTTTGCGGTTTACGGAAATGCTTTTTGGTCCGCTTTTGATTTTCTTGGTAAATTTAGTAAGTGCCATAAGTTCAAACGGCAAAAGTCCGACCTTCCAAAACTTAACGACAGTAAAAAAAATACTCTGAAATTTCGGAATAACAAGCCTTATTTGCTTAGACATGCAATAAAAATTAAAATTTATATGAATTTTCCAGTTGTTATTTCATGTGATATACTTGGAGATCGGGCTGCAGGGCCCGAGCGCTACTCTGGAAACGAGCGTAGCGAGCTTAGAGGCGCAGGCAGCCCTAGTTACTTTAAAAATAAAGGTTTTGAGAATTTTTGAAATTTTGAAGGCAATGTCACGGGAAAATGGAATAATGGCAAAATTCTCTTGTAATGAGCGCATCACAGGAGTTAACGTGGAGGTAGGTAGGCTTCGGTTTCCAGAATTTTGTTAGAGCCTTGTCTGTAATGGAAATGTTGTAGGTTGCACCAAAGAGTGGTGCTACACCAGCTGCACCACTTTCTTAGAAATTATACACCATTATGTGGTGCAAATAAACCCAACAACATGATGTAACCTTGTACCATAAAGTGGTGAAAAATTGAACCACGGTGTCTGACTTTGTTTGCAAAACACGATGGCGTATCTTTTCTCAAAACGTGGTGCAGCTGGTGTACCACCACGTTTTGGTGCAACTCAACACGAAATTTTTAATGGGGTAAAAAATGGTTTTATGCGTCTTCCTAATAAGTGGGATAGTGACTGTGTAATACCGCCGTCATCTGTGGCTTTTAAAAGAAATACGTTGTCGCGATGAGAGAAAGGTAGAAGAACAACGAAGTTCAACTGTTGTTTTCAAAATCCGTATTTTGCAAAATCTCAATTCAAAGTTTCTTAAGATGTGCATGATCATGATCGTTGAATGCGGGAAAACACAAAAACGGGAAAGCGTTGCATCTATTCGTTTATATCTACCAATAACAGTTTCGGAAAACCGAACATGAGTTTGTTCAATCTCAACGGGAAGTCTCACTTATTTGATTTACACGGTGTTAACAGAAATCACGGAATATCTACGTAATAATGGATAGATTCACCTTTCGCCGGATAAGGGCAGTTACACTGCGAGGCATTAATTTCACTAGTTCACGAAAGCGTTCCTCCGGTATCTCCACCCATGCTTGCACCGCTGTTCATAATTCCGTCGAAGTCATGCTTGGAGAATTCAAAGCTGGAACGGGCATTTCCGCAATATCCCAGATATGTTCCACAAGGTTCGTGTCCGGTATACGGGGAGGCCATTCCAGAGTGGGAACTTCTGAGGAATGCTCTTCTAACCTTATTCGAGTCACTGCGGCTCTGTGGGGAGGCTCATTGTCCTTCTGGAAGAGTCCATTACCCTGTGGGAGCATGATGACCACGAAGGGCTGCAGATGGTCTACAAGGATGGACACGTAGTGTGGACTGTTCAGAGATGCATCATGAACGAGACCATAACCGAGCCTCGACCAGCCTGAACAGTTTCTTGTTGACATGCCAGGTTCATCGTTATTGCTTCTTGCGGTTTCCACAGTTCAGAGATGCATCTAGATATACCAGACCATAACTGAGCCTTCACCAGCCTGAACAGTTTCTTGTTGACATGCCAGGTTCATCGTTATCGCTTCTTACGGTGTCCATCAGATCCTCACCCTTCCGCGAAATTACTGGAAACGAGACTCATTGGAGCAGGATACCTGTCTCTAATCACCCAAGTTCCAGTGCCGATGTCCTTTCTCCCAGTTGTGACGCACAGTCCTGTGTTGTGGCGTTAGCAATGGGACTCTGCTGGATCGGAGGCTCCCATAATACCATGTCGTTCGGAAAATAATGGCCGATTTGGAGGGGAAAAATGAAAAAGACATACCTCATAGTACACAACCTTGTTTTATTCTAAATAAGCGCATTCGACAGCTACACACCTCTGCCAGCGAATGACAAGTGCTTCAATGTGAATCCGGAAGAAATCTAGCTCCCTGTATGCAAGAAAGTCCAAGAATGCAATTTCATCCTCCTCTCGGTTTCTGAAGGTCCTGTCCTTGAGGTATTGCTAAAATGCATGAACAGATGGAAATCTGTAGATGCCAAGTCGGGCGAGTAGGCTGGATGTGGGAAGGTTTCGAACCTCAGTTCGTGTAATTTCTGTTTCGTCATTTCTAACATGTGTGGTCTCACGTTATCATGGAAGATAGGACCCTTCCTGTTCACCGAAGCGGCTGTTTCGAACACAGCTTCTGGTACATTTGGTTCGTTTCTTCAAAGTATGTGACTGAGGTAATGCTTTCATTAGCATTCAAAAACCTGTAGTGTATAACACCGCGAACAGTTCACCATGATGTCAACTAAACTTTATTTGGCGTCAACCTTGGTTTAGGATGTTATTTCGATTGTTCATCATGGTTCAGCCTCTGTCTGGATCGATTACGATTGTCGTATAGCACCCAATTTTCACCACAGGTTACAATGCGATCAAGTAGGCGCTCCTTTTCGTTGCGAAGCAGAAGGTTACTGCACATATCACACCGTTGTTTTTTCTGATACTCCGTCAGTTCATGTTTCATAACCCACGTATCGAGCATCTTGACCTTTTCAATTTGGTGGAGATGTTCGGAAATGGTTGACATATCGACACATTGTATAGTTTGGCTAGGTATCTGACTGTGACACGAGGATTTGCCTTCAGGGCGTTGTTATCAATGACCAAATGTGGGGCCTCCTTATCTTGTAAGCTCGTGTCACTGGAACGAAAGTTTTGAAACCACCGATGAACAGTACGTTCAGAAGTTTTTTCCTCGCCTCATGCTTCGACCACATTACGGTAGGTTTCTTTCGCATTACGACCCAATTTGAACTCATTAAGCAGAATCTTCCACAACTCACTTCTTCGTAAAATGTTGTACAAACCACTCTCACACGGTTAACAACGACTGCAGCTCAACCGATTATGGCATGTATGTGGCGTCTGAGTCACCCTTCAACTCGTAGAAATGGCGCTGCGAGCGGGTTGCTCTGCAAGCATTGTGAGCGAGTTGAATGCGGCACCTCAGAAAATTGACCACAATTTTCCGAACTACCAGATATACACAGCCGTATCCAAATAATATGATCACCTACCTAATAATGGGGATAACAACCCTTGGCCCGGATGACAGCGGAGAGACGGTGCTACATGGACCCAATGAGGTACTAGAAGATTCCCCGAGACACACGGGCCTATTCGGACTGCAGCAGAGCACGGAGGTTCCAGAGATAACGTGGTTGTGGGTCGGCACCTCGAACCTATCGATCCAGATAGTCCCATAAGAGCTCTATGATATTGAGGTCGGGCGATTTCGCCGGTCAAGGGAGAACGGAGACATCGCCGTCGTAACAGTCAGGACAATGCGCCGTGCCACGACGCACCCCTTTGCGACGTGGCACGGAGCATTGTCCTGTTGGTTGACACCATCACCACCAGAGTAAATGTTTAACATGAAGGGATGCATGTGGTCAGCGAGAATGGACAGGTAGCCATTAGCATTCAGGGATTCGTCGAGTGGTACCAACGGTCCCAGGCCATTACAGCAAAACATCCCCCAGACATGCGCACTGCCACCGTCGGCCTGTACTTGACCGACAAGCGTGCCCGGTTGTTAGTTCTCGTGTGTTTGACGCCTTATCCGCCACCGCCGGTTAGTTCTGTGGAGTAGAAACCTCGATTCGTTGGAGAAGGCAACATTTTCGCGCTGTTCCACTGTCCAATGATGGTAGTCCGATGCGAAGTGCAGGAGTCATTGCCGATGGACCTGGGTCAACATGGGCGCCTTGATGTAGCGTCGACTCCGAAGACCCATGCATAACATGATTTGCTGTACTGTTATCGGGGACACGTACCTGGATGCGTAGCGTCCATTTGCGTGGTCAATTGCTGCAATGTTGCGCGTAGATTGCTATTTACCAGTCGATGTAGGCGACGTTCTCCTCTGGGGTCGATGGCCTTTGGGGCTCTGCAGTTATGACGTCGGGTGGTGTTCGGTGTGGCAGCGCTCCATTCTTGATACACCCTTACTACAGCACCTGGCGAACAGCCCAAGCTTCCACCCTTGGCTACAGCGCCAATGCTTCCACCCTTGGCGCTGTAGCCGATGATCATTCCTTTTTTAACTTCCCTCAGATCACTACCTCTGCTCATTGTGCTCACGTTACGCACTATGGCTCATCTGTCCTTGCCGGCCGCTTATATCTCCGTGTGGTTGACCTTGTCACGTGCACTCTGCAACGCGCCTGAGCGGGATCGCTGTGATTCCGGGGGTGGTCATATTGTTCTGATACGACCGCGTGCATTGCGGCTAATAATCACCTCATCGTATTGTTGACATTTTCGCTGCTCTTTCGTTGAAGTCGGCGGTGATTTGTGCCATTGTCACTCTTCAGTTGGTTGCAATTCTGCGAGACAGTCGTCGACGGCCACGTTCGTCCAGCACCTTTCTACGCCAACAACGCTGTTCATTACGTGATGTTCTTCCGGAACTGGCGCATTCTCGATGCACTCTTGATACTGCCGAACGGGATACTGCAAGTCCAGCACCACCTCAGCGGTGGAGTGACCCATGCGTCGGAAACCCACTAGCATCCATCCTTCACACTGTATTATCTCACGACGTTCACCGATACTGAAATCAAATCATCGTTTATGTGAATGCCGTGATGTCCTCCTACCTACACTGCTGGCCACCCAAAATGCAACACCAAGAAGGACACGAGATAGCAACGCCAGATTTACTGGACACATAACAACAGATACGAAGATGAAACGATTGAGCTTACAGGTCCGTGCGACATGTGGAACAGGCAGACATCAATAGTTCGTGTGGCCCCCATGGCTGGCGATAACGGCCGCTACACGCTGCGGTATCGAACGAAAGAGGCTTTGGATGTGGGCTTGGGGTTTGTCGGTCCAGGCTGCTTCCACAGTTCATCAGGCGTAGGCGCGGGTGGTGCCACTCGGTTGCCGATCAGCGACCAGACGTGTTCGATGGGTGACATATCGGGAGAACAGGCGGGCCACGGCAGCAGTGACACCTGGTGGGCCGTGAAGAATTGTTGCACGATGTGTGCCACTTGCGGGCGCGCATTGTCTTATTGAAACGTGGCCGCTGGCAGGTCCTGCAGGTAAGGGAGGACTACAGACTCCAGACCACTGCTCGGAGATGTTGCGGTGGCTGGCTGTGGCAGCGTTACGATCTGGGGAATGTTTTGTTTCATTCCCTGGGTCCACTCATACCTGTAAAAGGCAGATGGACCGAATTTGTTGTGAATCTATCCTTGCAGACCACGTACACCCATACATGCTGATTGTCTTCCTTGGAGTGAATGGGATCTCCCAGCACCAAAATGCGACGTTTCACACAGCTAGAAATGTCCGAGAGTGGTTGGAAGAGCACGATGAAGACTTCAAAGTACTTCCCTGGCCCCCTAATTCCTCAGACTGAAACCCAATCGAGCATCTGTGAGACCATCTCGACCGTGTCGTTCGCTCTACGGATCATACACCACGCACCCTCCAGCAGCTGTCAGATGCACTGTAGTAAGTATCGCTCCACATACCTGTGAACACCTTCCAGCACCTTATTGAGTTACTCTAAAGCCGCCTATTTGCTGTGCACGCTGCACACGGAGGTTGCTCTGGATATTAGCTGGAGGTCACAATAATGTGACTCGACCGTGTATATGGTCATGTATTGAAATAATGCATGGTCAGGTGATGAGCAAACATAATATAGCCTCTCCTTCACAAGTGTCTACCTCTCCTTCTCGCGGTGCATCCTGTTCTCACTGAAGGGGCTTTGACGACCGTCACATAGCGCTATAACTATACCACCGGAATTACAGGAAATGCTATCCTACACCCACCAGCCTCTTGGCCAACGGGGTAAATTTTGGCAACCCCCCCCCCTAAAAAATAGATGATTTTACGTATCAGAATTCTGCCGTTATTTCCGGGCAGCTCGGAAACCACTTATTCGAAAGCATGCCGGAGGGAGATGGAAAAGATTGGCTCGAGACAGACCGTTGTGGAAGTAACTTGGGGAGATCTTCATCCAGTAGTGGATTGATGATGGCTGATAATGATGATGATGATATTGAAATAACATTTGTGTTTATTTGTTGGCAGAAAAGACTGTATACTTAAAATAATAGCATTCACTGAACAGGCATAAAATAAAGCTACACAGATAACTAATTTTGAAAAAAAAAAAAAAAAAAAAAAACAGAAAGGAAAAAAACATGGAATATACAAGATGATCTTATAGCAGGGGCAGTATTTTTCTTGTATATGTGTGTTTTTAACTGAACATAATTTTTTCTAAATTCGAAAAGAATAGAAATGATCATATTTCATTTTCCAGATTCTGTGAAATTTTCTGATATTTCTTCCCACACACTGTCTTTCATCAACTTATCGTAATGATGTTTATATAAAACTGGATTTGTTTGCACAGCGTTGATTAACTTTTTGGTCAACGGACATTTTCGAAATAAAGAAATGAGCAACCTCACATCAGTGGAAGCTCGTATATCAGGCAGCGCCAAGGCTGAGAAAAAGAGGCTGGAAGACTGTGACAAGTGGCCTTGATCTAACGCACCCGAAAGCTTCAAAACTTTTGGAATCCCAGACAAATTCTCAGCAATCTTCACGAATTCCGTTACGATCCAAGGAAAACGATGCCCTACCAATCTAAGAAATTACGGTTATCAGTTTCTTCTCATTTGCTACCATTCTTATCTGTTGTGAGGGCGTTTTTAAGGAGTACATGTCAAACTTTCAACGCAAAGGTTAACATTGGGACCTCGATAGCTCAAAGGTAAGAGCAGTTGGTTTCCGTTCGACTGTTCTATCACAAACTGATAGTTCCAACCACTTAAGACGCGACGTGATTTCAAAGGGCAAGTTAAATCGGAGGACCCGGATTATTGGACCCCCCCCCCCCCGTTAAAAATAAGGACATCTGTTCTTTCCATTTCGAAGAGCACGCTTTGCTTTGGTATCATCAGCAGGCATTTTGCCACGATGTCAATTCGGTCTTCCCTGTCTCACACTTTTTTTATTGGGGTTTAACGACCACCATGAGCAACTCATTGGGCTATGAGCAGTCGCCCGTCCCTAAATTAGGGTCACTGACTCCAGGCACCAGGGAAGGGAGAGAGCCAGTGCCGTAAGACAAACACAGCATCCATGCCACAACGAGATTCGAAATCGAACCCGTCTCGAACTAATGATCAGAAGCCATCACTTAAACCACTGCGACACCGGGGCGGCGTCTGACACTCTTAACCAGAGTTGGAAACGGGTCAAAAACTTGGGACCCGGACCCGGACGTCACCGAATTGGACCCGACCTGGATCTGTAACTGAGCCGGGCCGGACAAATTTGCTTTCAACTATAATTTTGATGCCTTACTAATATATATATATATATATATATATATATATATATATATATCATCATCATCATCATCACCATTGTCAACCATTATCAATCCACTGCTGGACGAAGGTCTCCCCAAGTTTCCTCCACAACGGTCTGTCTTGTGCCAGTCTCCTCCATGTCACCTCTGCACACATATATATATATATATATACACTATCTACCAACAAGTAATTGGACACCTGTGATAGCAAAGGAAAACGAAGTTTATTCACCTTCAATACTTGGTGGATCCTCCACGAGCGGCGATTACAGCTGCGACCCTCCGGGGCATACTCTCAACCAGGCGTTGCACGACGGCTTGCGGTATTTTCTTCCACTCGGCTTGGAGAAGACAGGTCAGTTCCTTCACCGATTTCGGACGGTGGGAGCACCCCTTAAGTTGACGCTCCAGCTCTTTCCAGAGGTGTTCGATAGGGTTAAGGTCCGGGCTCTGCGCAGACCAGTCCATTCGAATAACCCCATTGTCACCACACCAAGCCATGGTGGACCTCGCAACATGACAGGTGGCATTGTCATCCTGAAAGTAACATGGGTGCACCCCGTAAAACTGCCACAACGTAGGAAGCGCATGGTCATCCAAAATGGGGCAGTAGGTCTTGGCGTTGAGTCTACCAGGAATTGTGACCAAGGGCCCCGTGCCATACCAGGAAAAACACCCCCATAGCATAATTCCACCGCCGCCGAACTTCACAATTGGCACAATACATTCCGGCAGGAGGCGTTCTCCAGGCAGACGCGAAACCCAGACACTACCATCCGAACGATAGAGGGTGAACCTTGATTCGTCGCTCCAGAGAACCTGTTTCCACTGTTCAACGGTCCACTGTCGACGTTCTTTGCACCACGTTAGCCGAGCAGCGCTATCGGACTTGGTGATCAAAGGCTTGTGGGCGGCAGCACGCCATGATAGCCGAGCAGTTGGCTTCCTTACGGATAGTATTCATCTAAAGAACACTGTCGGATGCCTGTTGAAGCTCCTCGCGGATGTGGCACATCGATTTGATGCGGTTCTTCCGAATTTCTCTGGCCAGCACCCGTCGGTCTCTAACTCCCAGTTTTGTGGGTCTGCCGGGTCGGGGCACATTCCGAAAGTCACCTCTCATCTTCCACTTGCCAATCACGTAGGCCACTGTCGATTTTGGGTACTTCAACTCGCTGGATATGTCACGTATGGATCGGCCATTTCTGTGATACCCGACGATTACACCTTTCTCGAAATCAGAGAGCTCCGAACTGAGTGGCATCTTGCATGCGACTGGTTGCGTTGTTGTTTCCCACACGATATTTAACGGCGGCGGCCGTGACGTGTATCAGGACCGCAGATATCGTCTATTGCAAGGGTGTCCAATTACTTGTTGGTAGATAGTGTATAGAAAGTGTTTAATCAATGCATCCTTTCAGTGCTTATGTATTACCGGTACAGAGACATGGACCGTAACTAAAAAAGACATACAAAGACTGCAGACAACTCAAAGAAGCATGGAGAGGTGCATGCTTGGTGTAACCATGAGAGATAAGAAGAGGAACTTGTGGATCAGAAAAATGACAAGAGTTAAATAGATCATGATCAGAGTAAGATCCCTGAAATGGCTGTTGCCGTAAGAACGGATCACCGATGTACAACTGAAGTTCTAGCTGGATTCCAAGGAACAGGAAAAGACCCAGAAGAAGACAACATGGAAGATGGGTGAATGAAATTCGAAAGTATGCAGGGGTGACATGTAGGAGACTGGCACAAGGCACACCGTAGTGGAAGAAACTTGGGGAGACCTTCATCCAGCAAGGGATTGATAATGGTTGAGAATGATGATGATGATATATATATACATAATTTATTACTACTAAACTTGCGGTGTTTATATAGAATAAAAATACGAACGTTTCTCACAATAAAATATTTATTATACATCGACTATAGTTTCGCATAGCGTTTGGCTCGGCTTCATCAGGACAAATGGCTAATCATTCGTCCTGATGAAGCCGAGCCAAACGCTCTGCGAACTATAGTTGATGTAAAAGAAACAGTTTATTGTGAGAAACGTTCGTATTTTTATTCTTTTTATATATATAGGGCATTCAAAAAGTCTCCCCGCAGTGGGTATTTTAAGTTACAAGAAAATCAAATAAATGTATTATTGGAACGTATAGTTTGCTCACTTACTTATAGGAAGTATTGAAACTGTCGTTCTTCATTGGCAATACGTAATCTAACTGTTTTACACATGTTTTAAAACACATCCGCGAGTGTCAAAAAGTCCCTCGCAATAATGTTAAAGCTGTTGCACCTAAATTTGACGGCGTTACCGTCAAAACGTTTGAATTAAGCAACTTGTTGTATGCTTAATTTCGGTTTTTGCTGTTTTCTTGACAAACATATCAAGCTTCAGAATACGTTTCACAGCAACACCAATTTTCACAAGCGTATGATGAGTTGAAAGATTCCAAAATGTGGATGTTGTTTTCATCTTCGCCCCTAAGAAGGAAGGGTAATTCTTCCTTCGCATTGGATGACAAATCATTTTCCAGTCCGCGGGCAACCCTATCGAGCATAAATTTCCTCAGTGTGCATTTTATTTTGGAAAAATAATATTTTTTTTTTTTTTTTTTGCTTTTCAAAAATAAAACGGTAACAAAACCGGTTCGAAATCGTGTCAGGAACACTTTGACCCGACCCGTTTGACCCTCTAGAAATTGTCGACTCGTTGACCCACTGACCCATTTCCATCTCTTCTCCTGTCTACTCACTTTCCTATCAGGGCCTCTAGACCCGTCCTCGCACATTTCCGCTTCTAGTACGCGGCGTATAGACCTCGGGGTCTTTTAGACTTTTCTTCGGTCTAAACCCTACGAGAAATAGGTGCCAATATGAATGTTAACACTGAGTTGGAATAGTAACAATGCCTGAGGCTATCATTTTTTGCACCGCCTTTGGAAAATAAGTGCGGAAAAATACTGTAGTACCAATATACCCGTCAGTCTCTCTATCTGTCAGTCTGTAACTTTGTTTCTTTAAGCCGAATTGGTAAAAGTCTTATAAAAAAATAGCAATCAAATGAAATAAGTACGGGAAAATAGTACCAATATACCAGTCAGTCTGTCTGTCAGTCTGTAATTTTTTCTTTAAGCAGAATTGGAAAAAGTCTTCTTGTACAGAAATATCAATCTAATGAAATAAGTACTGGCAAATAGTATCAATATACCCGTCAGTATCTCTGTCTGTCAGTCTGTAACTTTGTATCTTTAAGCCGAATTGGAAAAAGTCTTTTTGTACAAAAAGAGCAATCAAATGAAATAAGTACGGGCAATAAGTACCAATATACCCGTCAGTCTATCTGTCAGTCTGTAATTTTTTTCTTTAAGCAGAATTGGAAAAAGCCTTCTTGTACGAAAATAGCAATCAAATGAAATAAGTACGGGTGAATAGTATCCATATACCCGTCAGTCTGTAACTTTGTTTCTTTAAGCCGAATTGAAAAAAGTCTTCTTGTACAGAAATAACAATCTAATGAAAAAAGTACGGGCTAATAGTATCAATATACCCGTCAGTATCTCTGTCTGTCAGTCTTTAGCTTTGTATCTTTAAGCAGAATGGGAAAAAGTCTTTTTGTACAAAAAGAGCAATCAAATGAAATAAGTACGGGCGATAGTATCAATATACCCGTCAGTCTCTCTGTCTGTCAGTCTGTAACTTTGTATCTTTAAGCCGAATTGGAAAAAGTCTTTTTGTACAAAAAGAGCAATCAAATGAAATAAGTACGGGCAATAAGTACCAATATACCCGTCAGTCTATCTGTCAGTCTGTAATTTTTTTCTTTAAGCAGAATTGGAAAAAGCCTTCTTGTACGAAAATAGCAATCAAATGAAATAAGTACGGGTGAATAGTATCCATATACCCGTCAGTCTGTAACTTTGTTTCTTTAAGCCGAATTGAAAAAAGTCTTCTTGTACAGAAATAACAATCTAATGAAAAAAGTACGGGCTAATAGTATCAATATACCCGTCAGTATCTCTGTCTGTCAGTCTTTAGCTTTGTATCTTCAAGCCGAATGGGAAAAAGTCTTTTTGTACAAAAAGAGCAATCAAATGAAATAAGTACGGGCGATAGTATCAATATACCCGTCAGTCTCTCTGTCTGTCAGTCTGTAACTTTGTATCTTTAAGCCGAATTGGAAAAAGTCTTTTTGTACAAAAAGAGCAATCAAATGAAATAAGTACGGGCAATAAGTACCAATATACCCGTCAGTCTATCTGTCAGTCTGTAATTTTTTTCTTTAAGCAGAATTGGAAAAAGCCTTCTTGTACGAAAATAGCAATCAAATGAAATAAGTACGGGTGAATAGTATCCATATACCCGTCAGTCTGTAACTTTGTTTCTTTAAGCCGAATTGAAAAAAGTCTTCTTGTACAGAAATAACAATCTAATGAAAAAAGTACGGGCTAATAGTATCAATATACCCGTCAGTATCTCTGTCTGTCAGTCTGTAACTTTGTATCTTTAAGCCGAATTGGAAAAAGTCTTTTTGTACAAAAAGAGCAATCAAATGAAATAAGTACGGGCGATAGTATCAATATACCCGTCAGTCTCTCTGTCTGTCAGTCTAACTTTGTATCTTTAAGCCAAATTGGAAAAAGTATTTTTGTACAAAAAGAGCAATCAAATGAAATAAGTACGGGCGATAGTATCAATATACCCGTCAGTATCTCTGTCTGTCAGTCTAACTTTGTATCTTTAAGCCGAATTGGAAAAGTTTTTTTGCACAAAACTAGCAATCAGGATTTTAATTTAAGTTTTTACTTCTGTGACAGAATTTTCCCCGTTACATGACGAAATACGTTTTTATACTTTGTACGATACCTATATGTCTAAGCAAAACAGGATAATTTATTCTAGCATTTCATATCTGGAAATTAGAGCAACATTTTCGTGCATTTCTTGCTTTGCACGATGGGGGAGCTTTACTTCTAGGTGGTGTGTACATATGTTTCTGCAAGGTGATGTGTGTAAATGCATGTTTGGATATTTCATAATATCTTTGCTTCTAAAGTTCGCTTTGAAAAGGATTTTTTGCATCCGATAGCAGAAATGAAAAAAAAAAAAAAAATCATGCATTTCTGCAGCTTTTTGGAGGCGTAAATTAGAGTTTTGGTCTAACAAAATCTAATTTCTAATTTCGGATTGAATAAAATTGTTTTAACATATCCTGGCTTTAACCATGGTCAATGTAATTTACGTATGGACTTCTTTTCCAGATGCACTATTTTCCCGCTAGGATTGACACAGCATATTTGGATTCGGAACTGTTCTTTTCCAGATGCACTGTTTTCCCGCTAGAGTTAACACAGTATATTTGCATTCGGAACTGTTCTTTTCCAGATTCACTGTTTTCCCGCTAGGATTGACACAGCATATTTGCATTCGGAACTGTTCTTTTCCAGATTCACTGTTTTCCCGCTAGGGTTGACACAGCATATTTGCATTCGGAACTGTTATATCATAGAAACGTATAAAAGAGCTTTTTCTTTATCCAATTGCAGCATGGTTACGCGGGGTTTTTTTGTTAGCCTAGGCAAGTGGGAATGCCGAGATGTACTGATCATGGGCTGTTTGTTAATATGATCAACCCTGGATTCACTATGCTGTGATATGGACCTAGAGAACGGAAGTGAAGTTGCAATTCAATGTGCAAGTAGATGGAAAAATATCTAAAAACCTTACGCTCTATTTGTACAAGCTGTATTGCTTCGCATGGTTATACGAACATGTTGTTTATGTGGTTTTTTGAATATATCATAACTGCACTTGGAAATGGTGTCACGTATACCTCTATTTAAGCCTGCTTTTGAGTTGCTTTTTTTCTTATGTAAATCTAGTTTCTTCTTCGTTCAACGTTTTCACACGGAACGATACATTACTTACCCGATGAGCTTTCACAATTTGGCAACGCCGACAGTGAGTCACAGAAAGGTGAAATGAAAACACTGAATGCAGTAAAATGAAATCGGCTGAGTTGTCGGGATCTACACAGTATGCATGTGGAGTTATAGACATTAGTAGCAAATTTTGTTAAACGTTGATATAAAGCTCGTTATATCGCTTGAAGGTGACACTGGACATGGCTCAACCGAGAAAACAAGCTGAATTCAGGAGTGGCTACAGCACTATAGATCATATCCACGTACTGAGAGAACTAATTGAAAGAGCGAGGGAATATGAACTTCCGTTATGTATGGCTTTCATCGATTATGAAAAGGCCTTTCATTCGGTGAAACCGTCAGCAGTTACAATGGCTTTGAAATCCTGCGGTACTGAAGATGCATACATTAATATTATTAATAACAGCTATGAAAATGCAAGTGCAAAGATTCGGCTATTTGAGAATACATCACCCATAAAAATTGGAAAGGGAGTGAGACAAGGTGACACTATATATCCCAAACTCTTTAATGCCACATTGGAAAATGCCTTTCAATCACTGAACTGGGGAAACAAAGAGATAAAGATTAATGGAGATTATCTAACTCACCTTCGTTTTGCTGATCATGTAGTCAGTTTTGCAACTCCCCCATCAGAGCTGCAGAGTATGATCCAGGAACTTGCTGACAAGAGTAAAGAAGTGGGATTAAAAATGAACTTTCATAAGACAAAAGTGATGTACAATGCTTTTACAAGAAATAAAGATCTATCGATTGATGGGGAAAAGCTGGAGACAACCAATACCTACATTTATCTTGGACAGCAGATATCAAGTGAAGGTCACATTGATGAAGAAATTAATCGGCGTATAAAACTTGCCTGGAGAGCTTTTGGAAGAAACAGCCTAATTTTCAAGAGCAATATGCCATTATGTCTTAAAAGAAAAGTGTTTGATCAATGCATCCTTCCAGTGCTTACGTATGGTGCAGAGACGTGGACCTTAACTAAAAGAGACGTACAAAGACTGCAGACAACTCAAAGAAGAATGGAGAGATGCATGCTTGGTGTAACCAGGAGAGATAAGAAGAGGAACTGATGGATCAGAAAAATGACAAGAGTGGAAGGCATCATGAACAGAGTAAAATCCCTGAAATGGCAATGGGCTGGACATATTGCCAGAAGGACACACCATCGATGGACAGCTGACATTTTGGACTGGATTCCAAGGGACAGGAAAAGACCCAGAAGGAGACCACATGTGAGATGGGTGGATGAAATTCGAAAGTATGCGGGAGTAACATGGAGGAGACTGGCACTAGACAGACTGTTGTGGAAGAAACTTGGGGAGATCTTCGTCCAATAGTGGATTTATCATGATGATGATAATGATACGTACTCGTATATACAAAGCTCGTTGAGGTATATGTGATCGACTACTGCTGTCATTGGGTTGAATGCTGCGTGGACACCTGAGAGCAGAGGTTTGCACGGGCCTAATTTGGTGAGCCAGGCCCAAGCCCGCGGGTTTAAGGCCCAGCCCTGCCCGTGATGTGCGATTTTGTATTATTTTGTCTTTCTATTGTATTTTTTTTAAATGTGAAAATTGAATAATGGAAGGAGATATTATTGAGAACATTTGGTTGAATGTAAACCTAAAAATATTAATAAGAATAAAAAGGCAGTTGTCTAAGCATGTAGAAAACCAAGAAATCGATGACATTTTTGTCATTTGGCCACATTCAGGTGATGCTTTGCTTTCTTTTAGAAGCCTTTTGTCGTCTAAATATCCTACTATTAATTGGACGATAGAATAGGAGGAAAATTTTAGGATCCCTTTCTTGGACCTTTTAATTACCAGACATGTTGTTATTTGACTTTTGAAGTGTATCGGAAGGCTGTTGGTTCTTCTGATATCATTCCACACGCCTCTTTCCACCCGGCTAGGTATAAACTTGTAGCTTATTCTGGCTTTGGTGAATAGAGCGTATACCCATTCCTCGTGCATTGCTGCTCGGAATAAGGAACTTCTTTTTATTAAGACGATTGTGACGGAACATGGGTATGATGTTGGTATTGTGAAAAAGTTGTGCGCTCGGCATAGCAGAGGTAATTCGACTTCGTTATGTGTTGAGCGCAAGCAGATTAGTTACGTGGGATCAGTGTCCTTTCTTCCACCGATCAGATTAGTTACGTGGGATCAGTGTCCTTTCTTCCACCGATTACTAATGCATTACGGAGAATGTGCAAAAAACACAGAAAAGGCTTTGGTGATGTGGCCTCTAACCTTCGGAGTATACTTAGGAAGGATCGTGAGCCCAAACCCATTCAAGAACAGTGGGGTGTGTACTGTGTGCCCTTGAAGACCGACATTGCTGCCCCTCCTAGTTCATGGTGAATAGGCTCCACTCTTCGTAATTTAGGAGTTCGAGTGACTGAACATCAGTACACTGTAAAGTGAACATCAGTACACTGTACAGACTGGATCTACTACTACTGCTCTTGCACGCCTAGTTAAGTCTGGAAATCATCTGCCCTCTTGGTCTGAGACTTATTTGTTACTTAAGACCACAAGTTATTATAAACTAATAACAGTGTAAAAGGTATATTTCCACAAGTTATTAGAAACTAATAACTTGTGAAATTATACCCTTTACACTGTTAAAATGGCAACGGTCACAACCCATGCGACGTTTGATGACTTATACCCATAATGCATCGTTGCACTACTATATAAAGGAGTACTACATTGCCTCTGTTCCACCTGATGATGGGGTAAATGTTACCCCGAAAGTGCTAGTGGGGTATTTTAACTGTAAATATCTTTCGTATTTTATTAAATATCGTACAAAGACGGTCAGGCTGTCATTTCATTTGACGTATTGTGCGAAGGCATCCTTTTATTGATAATTTTTTTCTAATTATCATTTTATGGTGTCCGAATATTTTTCAAGCTATACCGTCACCAGGTTTGGGAAGTTACGCGTAAAGAATATTTTCTACGTGACGCGTAAAAATGCGTAATTTATGTCATAAATGTAAAAAATGAATAAATTCAAAACTTGCTTTTTTAACAATAAAAACAAACCGAAGTGTTACAATGTTTCTCGACTTCCCAGACTAACTGCAACACGTGCGTGGGTTACCTGCGGCAAATCAAACGAGCTCTCCATATTACGTTTTTCATTTCTTCTTTCCTTTCCAGCGACACGCCGACACCACACATTGGGTTCTCTGTGTTGCTTTGCTAGTCACCGACACAGACCATTGTGTATGATATACAACGTTATTGCTAGTCATCAAAGGCTGCAGACAATTTTCATCATGTGGATTTTGTCACTTTGTGTTTCCCACCAGAAGCCGGCATCATTTGTCTTTTTATTTTATGCTGAACTCATTATTTTCGCTTTGCGGCAATTTTTATAAATGAATATACACTGAAGAGCAATTGAATTAGAGACAGCTGGCGTTATGCAAATGTGGCGCTGTGCGCAGCCCTGAAAACGGAAACGACATGACGTATGCAGCGATCCGACAATATAAGGAGTGATGCGACGACAATCAATAAGAGTCGGACGCAGTATGGGTAAGACGAAGGATCTAAGCGCATTTGATCGTGGGCAAATTGTCGGGGCCCGACAAATGGGTCACTCCATCTCGGAAGTCGTGCAGGCACTGGGATTTTCACGAGCCACTGTGTCACGGGTGCACCGTGAGTACATCGAATCCGGTAAAACCATCCCTGCAAGGGCCAACTGCCGTGGACAACAGCGTGTGGATGAGCGGGGTCATCGTCGGCCAGCTCGCATTGTAACAGCGGATAGACGGGCCACAGTGCAAGAAATCACTCGGCAATTTAACGCTGCTGCACACAAACGGGTAAGCAGCCACACCATCCAGAACCATATCCTCGCTATGGGGTACAGAAGCCATCGTCCCACGAGGGTACCGCGGCTGACCGCACATCACAGGGTGCAAAGATTAGCATGGGCGCTGGAGCATCGCCACTGGACCCTAGACATGTGGGAAAATGTTGCCTGGACTGATGAGTCGAGATTCACGTTGGTACATGCGGATGGCAGGATACGAGTACGGCGCAAACCACATGAAGCGATGGATCCTTCTTGCCAGCAGGGTACTCTTCAAGCTGGTGGGGGTGGCATTCTTGTCTGGGGACTGTTTACGTGGACTGAAATGGGACCCCTGGTACGTGTGACATCGTCCCTCACAGGTCAACGTTACCGTGATATCTTGGACGACCATTTGCTCCCGTTTGTGCGTCTTCAACATCCCACTGGGGACCTCATCCTGCAACAAGACAATGCAGCTCCCGAATTGTATCCGAATGGTTGGATGAACACTCTACCGACGTGACCTCGCTTCCTTGGCCAGCTAGGTCACTTGACCTCAATCCCATCGAGCACATCTGGGATGCCATCGAGAGAGATGTTCGAGGTTCTGACCCTCTTCCATCAAATCTTCGTTAATTGTGGGAGTTTGTTCAGGGGCCGTGGATCCGTATGGCTTCCCAACGCTTCCGGCGTCTTGTCGAGTCCATGCCGAGACGAATCTCCGCCGTCATCAGGGCGTAATGTGCTGCTACACGTTACTAGACAGGTATCTCTAATTCAATTGCTCTTCCGTGTAGTGTCTTTGTGCGTAATTCCGACTTCGTTTATTTCCCTTTATTCCGATGAGCGATGAAGTCGTCCTGTTCACAGCAGCAACTTAAAAGAGACAACACAAAAGTTAATGTTTACTTATGAGAACTCTTTGTGGATACTTTCCCAAAGGCTCCATCTTTAGACATATATTACACTCTAAAAATGAAAGGTGAAAAATGTGATAATTATGCACATAAAAAGACACGAAATGTCATTCTATAGTAAACGGAAAGGCATTCTGTTTTGTAATGAAAAAAAAAGTGTTTCGAAAGTGTTTTTTAAATAAAATTTTGTAAATATATACAATATTTGATTTATATGTACTACTACAATACACATTAAAACATGTTATTTTTTAAAATTTCCTTTTAATTTAACTTTACTTCAATTTAAAAAAAAACTTGGCCTTGAAACTTCGATCATAATTTTGACATAATACTACCACTGTTTATTTGCAACGACATATCACTGATGTGCGGAGGGGAGAATATGAAAAATTGGAATCCTGGTAAATTCCTCCACAGGTAAATTCCCCCACCGGAAAATTCCCCCACATTCGGTAAATTGCCCCACATTGAAAAACTGCCCCATAGGAAAATTCCCCTGCGGAAATCTACCCCACCTTTTTCAGTCAGGGACCATGCACAAATTGAATTTTCCACAAAATATCGAATGTGGGGGAGATTTCCGGGTTCACCAATTCCATTTTCAAGCACTTCAAATCAAACGACAGCCTTAAAAGTCGCACAAATATGTAGGGCAAATTTCCGGGTTCGGCATTTCAATATTTTCCGCAATTTACAGATGTTTTGTAAGTGTTATTGCCATGTGGAGGAAATTTCCGGGTTCGGCATTTGGATTTTTAACTCAGTGTATACACTGCTGACCGCTAAAATAGCAACACCAAGAAGGACGAAAGATAAGATAGCCAAATTGAGTTCATTTATACCTTCTAGTACAAGGATGAAGTGATTAAAATTTGAGGTAATTGGGATGCCCCACATTCGTACCAGACGTACAAAAATCAGTACGGAGAGTAGCTACCATGGGCATGAATAACCGCTGCCAGACGGTTCAGTATAGAGTAGAAGAGACTCTGGATGACACCTTGGGGTATTGCATTCCATGAGGCTTCAATTCTGTGCCAGAGTTCATCTACTGTAGTTGCCGATTGTCGTTGTCGGGCCACTCGCTCCACGACCAGGGACGAGACGTTTTCAATAGGCGAAAGATCTGGTGATCGCTCCGGCCAAGGGAGTAGTGGAACATGCTAGGCATCAAGGAAATGCCGGACGTTGCCTTGTTGGTAGGTGGCCACCCGGAGGCCCTGTAGAACAACCACAGGCTCTAACACCTCGGAGATGTAACGGTGGCTGTTTAAATTTCCGTCTATACGTACTAGACGCGTGCGGGTTGCATATCCAATGGCATCCCATATCATTACTCCAGGTGCTGGGCCAGTATGACGCTGTAAAATGCAAGACTCCAGGAGCCGGTCTCCACGGATACGGCCGTCATGGTGCTGGATGAAAAAGCGGGATTCGTCTGAAAAGACGATGTCATGCCATTCCCGCGTCCCTCTGCGTCGTTCAGCGCACCATTGGTGTCTCAGACGCCTGTGCTGTAAAGTTAAAGGTAGGCAAAGCAATGGGTGCCTTGCAAACAGTCCGTGCCGCTGCAAATGACGTTGCACCGTACGTCCGGATACTTGTAGTCGTGCCACAGACCTAAATTCGTGAGCTAGGGTCCGTGATGTGCTGGTTCGATCCCTAAGGGCCATACGCACAACATGTCTGTCCTCTCGGGCGTTGGTGTATCGGGGCCGTTGTGATTCTTCCCGTCGCTCCGTCGTACCCTCCGGGACCCATCAATTCCAAATTCACATCACAGTGGTCGGATTTCGCCCAACAGTCTTGCGGCACGATAATCCACAGTCTCCGTGCGCTACGATTCTGCCATGATCGAATTCCGACACGTGCTGTCTTCTTACAGGAGGCATCCTGAGACCTTCTGCGTGAAAAATCCGCGAGCAAACACAATTCCACTATGGAAAAACAGCTCTCTAATCTCACCACTTATACGGCTTCTAGGTGGCGTTACTGGCGCAAATGATTTGCATATGCGCTGCATTGCTACTCATATGCTTGCGCTATCATACGGTATACGCATCATGCAAATTTCAGGTCTGTTGGATGCTTCCTTCTTGGTGTTACTATTTTAATGGCCAGCAATGTATACACTGAGTTAAAAATCTAAATGACGAACCCTGAAATTTCCCCCACATGGCAATAATACTTGCAAAACATCTGTAAATTGCAGTAAAAATCGAAATGCCGAACCTGGAAATTTGCCCTACATATTTGTGCTACTTTTAAGGTTGTCGTTTGATTTGAAGTGCTTGAAAATGGAATTGGTGAACCCGGAAATCTCCCCCACATTCGATATTTTGAGTAAAATTCAATTTGTGCATGGTCCCTGACTGAAAAAGGTGGGGGAGATTTCCGTGGGGGAATTTACCGGTTACCGAAAAATTATCCACCGCAAAAAAAAAAAAAGATTGAAGAGTTGCAACCGGTCGAGTTGTCGTGACGAAGGGAAATGGTGGGTGGGAAATTGGTGAGGAAACGGAAATATGGATTATATGGTTAGTGGAGGAGCCGAGGTGGATGAGGGGTCAGACATTTTATTGCACTGGGGCCCGAGCTCGCTCTCCACGGCCCTGAATATACTGTATGTGCTGTTCTTTCTCATAACTTTCAGCGGTTGCCAAGGTAACACACAGTTCACAGTAGACCTTATGATGTGCATCAAGTTAGTTACTTGACTGGACTTGTACTGAGCTTTGTTTCTTTTTCGGTAGGCAGAAAAGGGCGGGACATAAACACATTGTTGTGTAATTGTCACTCATTTCTTATGCCCATTCTGTTCTCGGCAAATTAAATATACAATACCTGCTACGTAAGTCTCTTATGTATGCTTATTCTTTTCTCTAGTCGTTAGCAGTTATTTAATAATTCCAACAGTTTTCCATTAGAAACTTATGCCACCCAGGTGGCGATGTGGTCTAAATGGCTGATGATCATTCGTCCGAGAAGGATCCGGGTTTGAATCCCGGTGAGGAATGGATGTTGTGTTTGTCTTACGGTACTGGCCCCCACCCTTCCTTGGAGCCAGTGGCCTTAAATTAAGGACGGGCGACTGCTTATAGCCCATTGAGTTGCTCACGGTGGTCGTTAAACCTTCAATAAAAAAACAACAAAAAAACACTTGTACTCCAACTAAACACTAGTTTAGACGCTATAATAATTTGGGGGGGATTTAACAACCACCGCGAGTAATTTTGAGGGCTATAAGCAGTCGCCCGTCCCTCATTTGGTGTCACTGTTACTATGGGAAGGAAGAGAGCCAGTGCCGTAAGACAAGCACACCACCCACACTATAAAAAAATTTCTAAAATTCACGAGCCACTTCCTGTCATTTCTTTCGTGAATGAACGAAGAATATTTCTGATACAACCTTTTTCGTGAAATGACGGAAAGAAACTTGAATTTCAGGGATTTTCCGTACGCCAGGAACATTTTGGATTTTTAGAAACCTTTCCGCAGTTTCTTTCTTATATTGACGGTAAATTACCGTTTTAGAGAAGTGTTAACGGAAAATTATGAATTTTAAGAAACCTTTCTACACTTCATTTCGTATGTTAACGAAAAAACTCCGTTCTCACTTTATCCGTATCCGTATGATGAGAAATTACCGCTAATGCGAGCGATTGGTGAGAATACTTGAGGTTTGATTAACTTTTAAATTTCAATTGTGTATCGAATTTCGAAGTTCCGTAGCAAGATCGGATATCTTGGATAGCATATCCCATGAATTTTGTTTATTGTGGCACAGGATGTTTCTTCTCCTCTCCCCTATTATGTGCACCAGCTATTTATTATATATATTGTGTTACTGTAAGAAACCGGGTCCTTAACTTATTGAACAGTTATACGATGTCTATGTATCAGTCTCTAGACAACTTAAGACAAAAGCTATTATACCTATCAAGAGTAAATTTTATATTTAGGAGTTGTGTGTGTGTGTGTGTGTGTGTGTGTGTGTGTGAAGTAATACTATAAAAAATTAAATTTTACCGTTTTTAAGGATAACTGAAAGTCATTGTCCGTTTAAAAAATCAAGTTGCAAAGCAATTTGTTGCTTCGAAAAATCACGATGAAAA
This sequence comes from Macrothele yani, assembly GCA_039090855.1. Taxonomy (NCBI): domain Eukaryota; kingdom Metazoa; phylum Arthropoda; class Arachnida; order Araneae; family Macrothelidae; genus Macrothele; species Macrothele yani. The sequence continues at coordinate 39,410,794 of CM077010.1, read as the reverse complement.
ATGAAAAATGCTTAATTGTGAAAAGTCCTCCTATAGATAAAATAATTACAAACATATTCAAAAAAAAAAAAAAAAAAAAAAAGGAGAAGAAAAAGAAGCTCCAACAGAAACTAAAATAACTAAACCACTCGCATAATGAAAAAAAAAAAAATCATCGTCGCACAATTTATTTTACGATATACGTGAGTCGGATTTCCGAGAGTTTGTAGCTTAGTGGTTAAAGGCGTGCGTTCTCTGTTGACCCAAATGACAGGGGTTCGATCATGACTGCAGCGGAAGGATTATTTGAGGTAAGGGCTAAAAAAATGCCGGCTCGTCGATTTTGCGGAATTACAGTTTAAATACGGAAAAACCCGAAATGGATTTTTCTGAAATAAACGGAATTTCTGACTACGGAAAATTTGTGAAAATACGGAAGTTAAAATAAACGGGCATTTTTAAAAACGGAAATTTCTAAAAAACACGGACACCTACCGGCAACTCTGCTTCACGTTATTTAAAAAAAAAAATTCCGTGAATTCACACCAGTTATTTTCTACAGTGCATATCTTATACAAGACTCGAACCTGGGCCCATTTAGACGAATTTTCATAAGCCAGCACTTGCACTTAGACCACTGCGCCACTGGATCGGCTATAACGGATTTGAGAAAAACAAATCAAAATTTTTATATGCCTGTAAAGGGAAAGTGCCCGGTGGGTGGGGGCGATCCTATTCTTTTTCAACATTTGTTTTGATTTTTTGGACACCTAGAGGTTTATATTTTGATTTTAGCAGGGTTTGGCATGATTTCTCATATTATTAGATCTTCAGTTAGTAAGCGTGAACCGTTTGGGACTTTAGGAATAATTTACGCAATAGCTGGGAATCGGTGCATTCTGATTAATTTCCAGCGAGGTTTAAAGGTCATTATGAGCAACTCTTAAGGCTATAAGCACTCGAGCATCCCTAATTTAGGGTCACTAGTTTCAGAGAAGGGAGAGAACCAGAACCATGGGACGAGCGCGGCACCCATGCCTCAACCGGGACTCGGATCGAACGACAAATCAGAAACTAACTTCTCTGCCCACTCCACCATCGGGACGACTGAATTCTGATTATACCCATTTTAAAGAACAATTCGTAATCTTTGATTACGTGTCGTAGGTAACATGCAGAGTTCACGGGATCCGTTTTTAATTTTTTTGAAATCTGACAACGTAATTCGAATTTCGCTTGCTGCGGAAAGATCGAATGTTTGAAATGCTATAGATGGATGACTGCAAAGGTTCGGCTCATAATGCTGCACCTCTTCCCTTTCCTCTGTGTCGACTTCTTAATCAAAACCTTATTGTACACTTTTCAGATTTGCCGTTTGAGGCCTGCACTTAAGAAGTCGCTATGGTTTTGCGGAAGTGACGTCATGACGGGACATCTGCCCACGAATGATGGGTGACGCCCAGATTTCCCATCCCATCATTTAACTAGGGAGAAGGAGGAGGAGGAGGAGGAGAAGATTTGCGGAGCGAAAGGGTTGTTACTGGTTCACGCTTACTTCCCCACTTACTCACTATATCAAAAGAAAGTACCGCAGTATTAATCAGAGGTGCACGTTTCCGCGAGGACAGACAGATGTTTCAGAAAAATGGGAGCGTAGGGGGAAGGGATAAAAATCTCTCTCACCCATCTATACTGACCCCCTTTCATGCAACTCTTCCGTTCCACCCTAGCGGCAGCCTGACTGCCTGTTTGTAAAGCTTGCTGAAAAAGTGCACAAAGGTTTATTAGGGAATGAACTTACATGCCAGCCATGCCACGGACCATCCCATTGGATACGAGAAGGTTTTTCCAAAGCGCACCAGGTGGGCTAAAGAATGAAAAAAAATTGGAAAAGGAGAAGAGGGGTTAAAAAAAAAAAAAAAAAAAGGAGTGGAACTCATCGAATGGTGCTCGCACCGTTACAAATTGATCTCAGTCATCTACTGCGAATCGTCCGATCAGCTGCGGAGGGCTCTTGTTTTAAAGTTTTACGACAAAATTAATCACCAACCCATTGTTTCCTGAGTGGGTATCGAGTGGGGTCAAAGAGGGCGTAAGCAAGACATGCACACCGAGTGAGGGCTGTATGATTTGGTGAAATTTATTGAAACAAGATCGTAAATTTTCAATGACTTTCACTTCAAGGATCATCCGCACTTTGTACAAAAGACAACGAGGAAGTTATTTTAATCCAACTTGACCTGTGAAAGCACAAGTTTGTTCGTGACGGGGATCGAACCTGAACCCCTCACTCCGAAGTAAGTTGCTCTCCCAACTAAGCCACACGGACGGAATGTATCACTGCAGATTTGTCGTCTTGACACATGCTTTGCCTCTGTAGTACGCCACAGACCTTTTTGAAAATTCACGGGGCTATTATCTGTTGCCAAATTGCTGTTGAGATTTGTGAAAGCACAAGTTTGTCCGTGACGGGATCAAACCTGAACCCCATCACTCCGGAGTAAGTTGCTCTCCCAACTAAGCTACACGGACGGAATGTATCGCTGCAAATTTGTCGTCTTGACACATGCTTTGCCTCTGTAGTACGCCACAGACCTTCTTTTTGAAAATTCACGGTGCTATTATCCGTTGTCAAATGGCTCTTGAGAATTGTGAAAGCACAAGTTTGTCTGTGACGAGGATCGAACCTGAACCCCTTCACTCCGGAGTAAATTGCTCTCTCCCAACTAAGCTACACGGACGGAATGTATCTCTGCAGATTTGTCGTCTTGACACATGCTTTGTCTCTGTAGTACGCCACAGACCTTCTTCTTGAAAATTCACAGTGCTATTATCTGTTGCCAAATTGCTCTTGAGATTGTGAAAGCACAAATTTGTCCGTGACAGCGATCGAACTTGCACCCCCTCACTCCGGAGTAAGTTGCTCTCCCAAGTAAGCTGCACGGACGGAATATATCGCAGCAGATTTGTCGTCTTGACACGTGCTTTACCTTTGTAGTACGTTATGTCATCTCCCTGTTAATAGTTTTTTTATTTGAAGCGAAGTAGGTATTTTTCATTAATTCTAGACCATGTGTGAAATGAACATCGCGCATTTTTCGAAGAACCCAACGGCCTGTACATCCATTTTTAAGTTCGGACGCCAATGTGGAAACACAAGTTTGTCCGCGCCCCCTCACTGAGGAACAAGTTGCTCTCCCAACTAAGCTACACGAACGGAATGTATCGCTGTAGATTTGTCGTCTTGACATGACATAGATGTCGATTTATCTCTGTAGTACGTCACAGAATATAATTCATATTTTCTGATGTGGGAAAAAATGCCTAGTTCAAAGATTTATCCTCAATGGCGAAGTTCATTCACTAAGTGGATGAACAGATTTCAGGAAAAGTTACACAGTCTTCTCGGGGAGTGGAAATGCAACAGCACACTCAATTAAAGCATTATCCGATCTTTTGCCGAAAACAAGAAAAAAAAAAAAAAAAAAAAAAAAAAAAAAAAGACACGTAGCACTGGAGTTATGATGCTGGGACTGATAAACGTTGTTTTGCATCTACCGATAAACACAAAACAAAATGCTCGAACAAATGCCAAAGGCTCATTTTACAGCCTATTTCAAACTAAAAACAGGATATCAGTAAAACACACAAATAAATAAGTAAAAGCGTAAAATCGCTGTCAATTTCAAAATTTTAGGTACTGTCATATGCTTTTGAATTCAAGTCACGCCGCTGCTACCAGCACCAGGGCTCAGTGGCGCACATGGAATTTCCTCAAGGAAGGGGTCCAACAAGAAATTCATTGGGAGGGGACGGGGCGTCATGTATATAGATACTCAAACGAAAAGGGAAGGGGGAAGGGGAGAAAGAAAAATACTGTCAGATGAAAGAAAGAAGAAACCAAAATTTGGTAAATCTTGACGCGCAAGTTGCTGCAGAGAAGGATTTAGCCAAACAAGTAAAATAAAAAAGAAATTGAGAAGTGAGATAAAAAAATAGAAACTAAAGAAAAAAATTATTTTGGGAAGAGAGAGGACTAGGGAAGTTTAAAAACAATTCATCGTGGAAGAAACGACATGTACACGTGCATACAGGCTTAAAAAATTTACTGATTTAAAATGATTTTTTTTTTTGAGGTTTAACGACCACCGTGAGCAACTCAATGGGCTATAAGCAGTCGCCCGTCCCTAATTTAGGGTCACTGGTTCCAGGAAAGGGAGAGAGCCAATGCCGTTACGCAAACACACCATCCATGCCTCACCGGGATTCGAACCCAGACCCCTTTCGGACGAATGATCAGAGGCCATCGCTTAGACCACTGCGCCACCGGGCGGCTGAAATGAATTTGATGTTCGTTATTAAACTGTAAAACGTACAGAAAAGTAACGATCATTACGAAAATTAGAATTACGACTTACAGAAAAGTAATCGATCATAGCGTTTAGCTGTAGTCGCAGCAAGGTGTATAAAGAAAATATCATTTGTTTCTTCGTCAGGTCAATGAAGGATAAAGAGGGAGGGGGGGGGGGGTCCGGACCCGATGGACCCTCACCGTGTGTGCCACTACCAGGGCTTCTTCACTGAGTATGTGACCTTTTAGAAACAAATCATTGAGCCTGAGATATGTGACCCACTAAGTAAAGATAAACAGAGAGGGAGATTATATTCTACCGGTCACAAAGCAAAGCGAATTTTCGTTATTCCCTATTACTACTCATCGAGCCAACGCAAACATGCAGCTTTCATTACTTCCTGATCTGAATATTTCTGCGAACTGTTATTTACTACATGACATGACATAGATGTCGTACTACTGAGGTGACGCATGAGTCAAATCGACAATGAAGTGGCGATAAGCTCGCTGGCGTAGTTCAGTTGGGAGAATAGTAAGAAGATGTTGGTTGGAATCCCACTGCCGGCAAACAAAGGTTACACAACTTTTTATGTCATCGCCGTGGTAAGCCCGTTACAATAACACACACCTTTCGTTTGTACTTGTTCAATGGATAAATCTCAGCTGGAACGGAATCTTATTCAGATGTGAGACGAAATTCCTTAAGCCTCGCAGAAAAGTGTAGTTATCTCGACTGGTAGTCCTACATTCATTAATGAGTCTCTTTCGAGTAGCCCACACGGGCAATGGAAGTTTTGTTTATATGTTTTGAAATGCACTATCATAGGGTGCTCTTCATATCTGTCTGAAGTTTACAACGTGCTGCAAAAGGTAACAACAATAAAGTATCTGTACAGAGTGTAATGGAAAATTTTTACTGCCGTGCTTTCCAGCTTATTTGCGCCTATCACGTGTGACGCATATTCTAAAATTACTTTCATTTTTAGTTCCTTTTCCTATGTAAATTTGAGTTTGTTCTCCTTTATACTTCCAAACTTAACGTGATATCTTCTCTCTCACAAGAATGAGAGTGGCAACACATTTGAGGTCAGAGAGAAAATGGCGTATGAATGTGATAAGAATTATAGATAACAAGTTTGTAAAATCATGCAATGCATTGATTATAATACGCTTTCCAACATACCAGAAATCATTACTCAAGTTATCACTCAAGTTAAGAGAATAATGGCTGTGGAATAAATCTCGGTCCTGTGCCCTGACCCTTGATCCCATATCGATGATATTCAACAGAACCGGTTTGGTATACCTCCGAAATAACATGATTAAGTTCTGTCGCAATCGAAGCATTTTTACGTGAATTATGACGCATAAGGGCTATGGAATAGATCCCGCTCCTGTGTCCTAACCTTTGACCCCATTTCGCCGATTTTCAATAGAATTCGTCTCCAGACAGGCCCCTACAACATACTAACATTTCATCCAAATCGAAGCATTTTTACGTAAGTTATGACGCATAATGGCGATGGAAGTGATTCCGCTCCTATATCCTGACCTTTGACCCTATTTCGCCCATTTTCAATAGGGTTTATGGCCAGGTGGTCCCCTACCACATACTAAAATTTCATCGAAATCGAACCATTATTACGTGAGTTATCGTGCCCACAGACGGACGGACGGACGGACAGACGGACGGAAAAAGCTGAAACATATGCGCTTCTTCAACCTACGGTTGGAAAGCGTAAAAAAGGACGATACGACAGTTGTTTGGTGGTGGATGTGTGTGTGTGTGTGTGTAGACGTTCGATTGTTAAGATAAATGTGAAATTGACAACTTGTGTAGTGCCATTTTGTGGAGTTCTACTGAAATGTTGCTGTACCAACAAAAGGTTATCGTAAGTTGACTTCTGTTTATGTTTCGTCTGGCCGTAAAAGCTTAATTAGGAACTATTGCATCGTATTCTTGTTTAGTTCAACATTCCTTAGTCATGGTTTTAGATATAGCGCAACACCAATCTTGCTCACGAAAAAGACATTACGTTATGCACACCGAAAGTTTCAAATTCTTTGACAGATTATAATTTTTTTAATTATGGGCTACTAAATTATAAAAGTTCTTCAGTCATTAAATTAAAAATAATCAAAGTATTTTCAAGCCTTTCCGTTATGAACTTTATTAGTGATTGTTGAAGTAGCAAGTCGAGTAAACTAATTAGCCAGATATTCTTCTGATATCTGGTTAAATATCTAATTCAACACAAATCAGAAGATAATTAATGATATATTAGGGTCCGCTTTGTGATTAATGCTTAGAAATTGTTAAGATTGTTTCGTGGTTTTGTTTTGAAGATACTTTATAAATTTTTGAAAAAGAAAAAAAGCGAAAGCTTGAGAAACAATGCTGCCTCTCAACTGCTCTCGGGGGAGGATATGAAACAAAAAAATAAATAAACATTGCTAGTAATTTACAATATGGTCAGTTTGCAACTTCTCAAACCAAAGTATAAGAACAATGAGAAAATGTTGAGATTTTTAAAAATTTGCTTAAAATATTACAGCAGTTCGTTTGTAAATATTGTCATTCTCTTGCTGCATGATAACTTTGTGATAATGTAGAGGGAAAAACCTTCAAATATTTCTTTAACTGGAGCATAGAAGGAAAGTACGTAGTGGAATGAAAAAGAAATATTACGTTCGGATGTTTCTTTAAACAAGACCTGCATACTGTATTCTAAGGACAGTTTGTGGCGTACCTGCCAGCAGGACGCACACGACATAAAGGCAGATAGGAATCAGAATAATCGTCTGCGTAGCTCAGTTGGTAGAGCGACTTGTTCCGGAATAAGCGGCCTCGGGTTCCGTACCTGCCAGCAGGACGCACACGACATAAAGGCAGATAGGAATCAGAATAATCGTCTGCGTAGCTCAGTTGGTAGAGCGACTTGTTCCGGAATAAGCGGCCTCGGGTTCGAATCCCGGCGTAGACCAAAAATGACGGAGAAATTCACTTCGTTATAATGGCGCCCGAACTATCCGGATGACCCGACCGTTCAAAATCTCGCATTGGTGTGATGTTATTTCCACACCGCGAGATAGGAAAAATATGAGCAGCACTTCGAAAGAAAAGGAAAAATAAGGGGGAGATGATGTAACGTACCAGGAGATGTGACGTACCTGCCAGAAGGACGCACACGACATAAAGGCAGATAGGAATCAGAATACATGTCCGCGTAGCTTAATTGGTAGAGCAACTTATTCCGGAGTGAGTGGACCGGGTTCGAACCCCGGCGCGGATAAAAATGACGGAGAAATTCACTTCGTTATAAGTTGTTCACGAAACGGAGTTTCCCGTCCTCCGTCCCCCGCAACAAGACGAAACGACAGAAAATTCGGTTTCAATGCAGGTCGGTTGCATGTTATACAAAACTGAAGTGGTATAGTGAAAAAAATTAAAAAAAAAACCCAGTAAAATCTCCCTTTATGCGTAAAGCTTGGACTAATACTAACGCCCGAAAATTAGGAAATTTCAAAATTGGTGCCCAAGCGAATGATAAATTGTATTTACGCTACTTTCACGTGATGTTGTTCCCAGTTTAGTGTAACTGGCAAACAGAAATCCCTGACATCATTTGCCAGTACAATCTTGTGAACTCAGCTGACGAACGCGCATTGGGGTGATTCTGGTGATTACTCTCCTGTCATTTTAACATTCACAGTTACTATGATTCAAGTTTTTTTTTATAAACCATTATAAACCTAACGGTTCAGAATGGTTCGTTAAGTTGTGGTGTTAGTACAAGTGTTAAAAAATGCATCCAAAAATCAATAACTTTGAAACAAAAGTTGCACCTGATAAAGTGTCATGAAGAAGGCAAAACAACCACCATCGTAAGTTGTATTGTTGATTTAGGAGAGATAAGAAGCATATCTGTGAATATATACACAGTGGAGTCACATTATTGTGACAAACTCCTACTTTTGACGTCAACAACGCGTAGCCAATAAAAGAAGGCACGTGTCGTGAGCTGGCTTGGAGGGTACATAAAATATGCTGTAGGCATTCTGAAAACATATCACTCGTTGATTTCATGGACAAAAGGAGCGATTTATCAGATTTTCAGAAAGGGATATTTATCGGCTTTCGGGCCAAGGGTGGCAGTATTTCTGAAACAGCGCAGTTTGTGATCTGTTTGCGTGCTGCTGTGGTTAAAGTGTATCGGGATTGGAGAAATGGCACCATTGCGAATAAGCGACGTGAAAACTACGGAGCACCACGTGCGAGGGGTGAATGTTGGCTTCGAAGGTGCGTGAGGGCCGATCAACACGCTACAGTGGAGCAACTCATTGGCAGAATGAACCAGGGGTTACCGGAAGTGCGTCTAAAACGACAGTTCAGCAAACCCTGCTGCGTATGGGGCTCCGATGCAGACGGATGGTCACTGCACCTATGCTAACGAAGGTGCGTCGGTAGAAAAGGCTTACATTTGCACGGCAGTATCGGAATTAGACCTCCGCTGATTGGCAAAGGATTGCCTTCTCCGATGCGCCACGTTACCTGCTTCATCGAACGGATAGACGTTGGCGTATAAGGCGAGAAACATCGGAGAACAAACACTCTTCGACCATTGCTGGCAGAACACAAGCTGGTAGGGGAGCAGCGTTATGGTCTTTGGAATGTTTTCCTGGCATTCCCTGGGTCCACTCATACCTGTGGAAGGAACTATGGACCGAATTCGTTATGAATTCATCCTTGCAGACCACGTATACCCATACATACTGATTGTCTTCCCTGTGGCGGATAAGATCTTCCAGCACGACAATGCGACGTGTCACACAGCTAGAAATGTCTGAGAGTGGTTGGAAGACCACGATGAAGACTTCGAAGTACTTCCCTGGCCCCCTGATTCTCCAGACTTAAACCCAATTGAGTATCTGTGGGACCACCTGGATCGTGTTGTTCGCTCTATGGATCCTCCACCACGCACCCTCCAGCAGCTGTCAGATGCACTGCAGTCAGATGGCTCCACATACCTGTGAACACATTCCAAAACCTTACTGAGTCACTCCCAGTCCGCTTAGCTGCTGTTCGCGCTGCACATGGCGGTTACTCTGGATTACTTCAGATATTAGCTGGTGGTCACAATAATGTGACTCGACCGTGTATTACCTACAACGTATTAGAGATAATACTGAGAAAATTAAAAATCAGCATTAAAGCCAGTACACCTTTATGTTAGCAAAAATTGCCAAAATATTTGGCAAAGGATTAATGGAAAAAGTGATTGCGACATGGTTATAACATGAGCAAGATTAATAATTTAGCGCCTGTTGAATCATCTCTTCTTTCAGGTGATGAAGGAGTTCTTCCCGCCAATTGAAGATGTATTTTCAGGGTTCATGTTTGAGTGTTGGGAGGTGTGTGAAGCTCAAATACCGCTTCTGCAAGGCAATTTGTGGTATTATAAAGCTTTTTCTTTTTTTGAAATTTACAGTATAAAAAAAATCGTAAACTCATGAAATAAAAGTTAGTTAACTCATTAACTGATGAAATTTTCTTTAAATTAACTTTAATCATTTATAATACTATGTGATTAAAAATAATGTGTCCACAAGCACTGCATTGGTTGTACATTTATGTGTCAAAAAACCTCGTACTTTATCGAAGTCATTTATCATACCAGTGGGCTCGTTCCTGCCCGTTGATGTCGGGGATGTACTGCTAGCAGTGAGCGTAGGACTCGATTGTGGTACTGCGGCCAGACTTTTTTCAGCTGTCTGCTAAGTGTGCTTATACAGAAGTACTGCGCTAAAGTCTGACCTCAAAGATAACGACGATCATAGGGTGAGAACAGCGTTTGTTCCAAGATTACGGCGCTCGCTTTCTTGTCAGCCATCCGATGGCCAAGTGCAGATAGATAAATGCAATCGCCTTTCCGTAGCAGCTTCGCTTACAAGTGACTAAAGATTTCGGTTAATATAACGAAATGTTGCTCACAAGATTTCATGATGTTAAGCATTTAACTTCGCAAAGTCTCAATCTCACTTGTTTTGAAGATGACAATCTGATTTTTGGTGTAAATGTGACAAGGATGGTAAGTCAGATAATATCCGAAAACGTGAAAATTTTCATCGTCCTGGAGCGGGACTCGAATCCGCGTCTCCCAGATAGCGTCCGGGTATATTAACCACTACACCACCAAGAACGTTTTCGGATATTATCTGAATTACCATCGTTGTCACATTTACGCCAAAAATCGGATTGCTATCTTCAAAATTTGTATTATATGGCGTAATCCCGTATTTCTTTCATGATTTATCTGCTACTCCGAGCAATCACGGGATGGGATTCTTAACCTCCAGATTCGCTAAACATGAATGCCGGTTGCTTCGACTAGCGAATCCTGTGATGGTTTTATTCAAATTAATGGGAAACTTGAAACTTGGTCGTTCTGGGTGGTGTAGTGGTTAGCATACCCGGGCGCTATCCGGGAGACGAAGGTTCGAGTCCCGCTCCAGGACGATGAAAATTTTCAAGTTTTCGGATATTATCTGACTTACCATCCTTGTCACATTTACGCCAAAAATCGGATTGGCATCTTCAAAATTTGTATTATATGGTGTAATCCCGTATTTCTTTCATGACTCACTTCTTTGTTGGGAGTGTCCGTGAATTGAAAGCAGTATTAAGTAAACAACACATATACATTTTTTTCTTCCAGTGATCATTATTTTGATGCTTGTCCTCAGTATCATTATCTCTTAACCGGTTTGATAACGCCAGTGTTACCACGATCCTTTCCGTGAATACGGCTATGCGGGCACAATAAGTAATCTATAAACGCAAGAAATAAAAAAAAATTATAATATAAAAAAATAGAAAGACAAGTTGAAAAACTTTGATGCTATAAACAGGTGGTTTGATGAGGCACATCGATATGACCTACAGTCGTGGCCAAAAGTCCTGCACCGGTAGACCGAAAGTAAAATTTTTGATGTTTGAAGTCAACTTATACAGCGTAATGGTAAAGTCAGGAATACATATTATACATCATTTTAAAGGAAATTTTATATTAAATTCAAATATTTTTACAGAATGTTATTATCACTAACAGAAGGGAAGTTACAAGCAAAAGTACAGAGTCTAGTCAAAAAAAGCAAAAAAATAGTGGAATTTGTGAAATTAGTGCACAGTGCATTTAAGGTAAAATTACTGTTCAGTGCATTATTGACACTTGCAGGACACTTGAAATAACTGACCAACAAACAAAATACGCTTTCATATTTAATTGAATAACCACGGCTTCTTAGTAAGAAAGTGCACCTTCTTGGCATGGAACTAATGAGCTTCTGTATTTGTCCATTGATGATAACACTGTGCCATACGGCCCTTACAGACTCAATTAAAGTATCTAATACTCAATTAAAGTATCTAATTGTGTCTTGATTTAAGTCTTTAATTGAGTCTGTAAGGGGTGTATGGTGACGTGTTATCACCAATGGACAACTAGAGAAGCTCATTAGTTCCATGCCAAAAAGGCGCACTTTGTTACTAAGAAACTGCGGTTATCCAGTTAAATATTAAAGCGTATTTTGCTTGTTGGTCAGTTATTTCTAGTGTCCTGCAAGTGTCAATAATGCACTGTACAGTATTTTTACCTTAAATGCGTTGTACACTAATTTCACAAATTCCACTATTTTTTGCTTTTTTTGACTAGACTCTGTACTTTTGCTTGTAACTTCCCTTCTATTACTGGTAATAACATTCTGTAAAAATATTTGAATTCAGCATAAAATTTCCTTTACAATAATGTATAATATGTATTCCTTACTTTACCATTACGCTGTGTAAGTTGACTTCAAGCATCAAAAATTTGACTTTCGATCTACTGGTGCAGGTCTTTCGGCCACGATTGTAATTTTTTTAAGTCAGCTGAATGTATCATTCAGTAACACGTCGTGTAGTGCAGTCTTACAGACATCGAATTGCTTACACTGTTCACGGGTGAATTTGGAAATGGGTACTAAGCATTTCCCACACATGTTCTGTTGCCGATAAGTTGGCTGGCTGCCATGGGGACGCCGCATAAATATTTCTAAGGATGTTTTGTTCTTGAGCAGCCCCAGTGCCTGATATCGCTGTTTCACGAAGGGCATAGCTGTGGGTTCCAGGATACCTGATGTATAGCGCCGAGCCTTTGAAATGCCTGTGAGACCCATCTATGTGTTTGGCTATCGTAACTAATTACTTCCCAGACCATGACGTCTGCCGTTCGCGTTCTCTTTCGTTTTACCATGGCTCCTCATTCGATGTGTTGACCGTATTGCCTCCGTATGTAACCTGGCGATCACCGGACCCTAGGCAGAAACTGGATTCATTGTTACAAACTGCACAGCACCATTCGTATCTTAGTTGGCTCAGGAACGTCAGCACTCCAGACGCTGGTAGCTATAGGTATCATTCAGACACACTTTATGCCGTGAATGCAATTCTACCTTCGCGAACGGCCGGTAGATGATCGCGCCGTGTGATAGGGTGACTCATCATTGGCATCGACTCTGCATTGGTGGAAAGTTTTTTTATAGGTACGGTGTTTTGGCCTCGCGCTGGATTTCGATGGTTCTTCCCATATTGTAATCGTCTGCCATTCATTAATCCCAACCCTGACAGTCTGCTACCTTCTAGCAACTACTGTTTCAACATCTATGGACTGTCGTACTGTCATGGCTTTGCGGCTAAACCAATAATTCGTCCTTTCTTGCAGTCTATCCATTTAACTGATCAACGTATCTTTTATGAAGCTGGAAGACTGTTACACAAACGCACGATAAACCTCACCAGAAGACTGGCGTGTCCTTGCTTATATTGGCCACCGTCGCTCCTGATTATCGTTCACGTCTTCGCTTATATTGGAACTATATTGAATGATATTCCCACCTGGTGTTCCAATTTCACTGTCAAAGAGTGCATGTGTTTCGTCACGATATCGTTGTTTCTTGTGCCGGGCGGGAAATGTATTTACTCCTGCTCTTTGGAAAACTTATGTATCAAAAACGTTCCAACACGGGTTATTAATTTAAAAAAGCCGAATTCTGCTCGGTGTTGGAAGTTTTTTCCCTATACATTCAGTCAATGATCGAATGGTCCAGGACATGTTCTTATGACCTCTGATTATGCAGGAACTGGGTTCGGTTCTCAGGACAAGCTAAAGATGCGTTTGTCTTTCCCGATCAGGTTTCATCTCTTCTGTGGGACGAGTGGCATTAAATTCCGAATGGTCATCTTAAGCCTTAGGTATCCATGGGGTTCCTTATAAAGCCCGACAAAAAAACGCTTCTTCCTTTTTTTATTTTCGTGGTATAGCGACCAACATGAGCAATTCCGAGAGCTATAAATCGTCGGCTGTCCCTAACTTGGGGCCGCTCGTCCCTGCGCTGTTAAGAAAAACACACCACCTATGCCTCATCCGGCACTTGAACCCGCAATCCGCTCAAATGACGGGCCCGAAACCTACGAATAGGAAATCTTGTGTCCACTGAAGATCACGCAATTATAAATATATATATATATATATATATATCGTATCTGGCGTGATATACTGTATATACACTATATTGACAAAAGTCACCCGACACCCCTTCAAAAGCAAATGAACGGATCCTCTGCGTTGTTAAGATGCGCGGTACAGCTGCAAACGGTATAAAAACAAGCCCGCAGCTGACAGCGATCATATTGTAGCGTGAGGTTGAGTGAAAATGTCGCGGCGGGAGAGAACTGACTTTGAGAAAGGAAACATTGTTGGGCGTTATATTAGTGGGTTGTCAATAAGAGAAACCGAGAGGCGTTTAAACATACCCAAGTCATCTGTTTTGGATGTACTGAATAAGTGGAAGACACATGGCGTGCCTGAAACAGCAAAACGTACCGGCAGACCAAAGAAAATCAGTGATAGGGGACGTCGAAGCCTAAGGAGAGTCGTTACTGCTAATCGATCATCTCACCTGTACACTGAGGCACAAGACCTCAGTGTACAGGTGAGTAAAAATGCTGGAACCTCGGTATGTACAAGTACCATTCGCAGAGAACTTCATTGCATGGGCTACCGTGCTCATGCGGCTGCTCATAAGCCTTTCATCTCCACTCGGAATGCTATTCGTCGTTTAGCATGGTGTAAAAATTATTTATCGTGGACCGTAGATCAACGGAAACGGGTCCTATAGACTGATGAATCCAGATACACGACATATCTGTCCGATGGGCGTGTGTGGGTATAAAGGCCGCCGGGGAAGCGTTATTTACTGCAGTGTACTGTTTCTACGGTCAAGTTTGGAGCTGGCAGTATAATCGTGTGAGTGTGTTTTTTCGTAGTATGGTCCGGGCTTATTGGTTATCATGGACAAACCTGTTAACCAGCACGTCTACCTCGATATTCTGGACAATTATGCCCTACCAACTCTGTGGCAATACTATGGAACCGAGCCTTGTTGGTACCAGCAGGATAATGCACCGAGCCGTAAAGTAAGGACTGTTACGGCGTGGTTTGACGATAATTCCGTGTCGTGTGTGGACTGGACAGCACAGAGCCTTGATCTTAATCCCATAGAGCACCCATGGGATGAATTAGAGCGCCGCGTAGGAAATTTGGAACCAAGGCCTACTACTAAGCAACAATTAGCGGCAGCATTATGCACTGAATGGAAGCTCATACCTATCGCTGTGTTCCAAAACTTTGTCGAAAGCATGTCTCGAAGGGTCAGTGCATACATTAAGGCCAAAGGTGGACCGACACCGTACTAATGTATGCCAATAAATGCTATTTTGTATTTCTCTTCTAAGTGTCCGGTGACTTTTGTCAATATAGTGTGTGTGTGTGTATATATATATATATCATCATCATCATCATTGTCAACCATTATCAATCCACTGCTGGACGAAGGTCTCCCCAAGTTTCCTCCACAACGGCCTGTCTCGTTCCAGTCTCCTCCATGTCACTCCCGCATATTTTCGAATTTCATCCACCCATCTTCCATGTGGTCTTCTTCTGGGTCTTTTCCTGTCCCTTGGAATCCAATCTAAAATTTCGGCTGTCCATCGATGGTCTGTTCTTCTGGCAGTATGTCCAGCCCATTGCTATTTCAGGGATTTAACTCTGATCATGATGTCTTCCACTCTTGTCATTTTTCGGATCCACGTGTTCCTCTTCTTGCCTCTCCTGGTTACACCAAGCATGCCCCTCTCGATGCTTCTTTGAGTTGTCTGCAGCCTTTGTATGTCTCTTTTAGCTAAGGTCCACGTCTCTGCACCATACGTAATCACTGGAAGGATGCATTGATCAAACACTTTTCTTTTAAGACATAATGGCATATTGCTCTTGAAAATTATGCTGTTTCTTCCAAAAGCTCTCCAGGCAAGTTTTGTACGCCGATTAATTTCTTCACCAATGTGACCCTCACTTGATATCTGCTGTCCAAGATAAACGTACGTGTCTGTTATCTCCAGCTTTTCTCCATCAATCGATAAATCTTCATTTCTTGTAAAAGCATTGTACATCACTTTAGTCTCCTGAAAGTTGATTTTTAATCCCACTTCTTTACTCTTGTCAGAAAGTTCCTGGATCATACTCTGTAGCTGTGATGGGGCAGTTGCAAAAATGACTATGTCATCAGCAAAACGAAGGTGGGTTAGATAATCTCCATTAATCTTTATCCCTTTGTTTTCCCAGTTCAGTGATTGAAAGACATTTTCCAGTGTGGCATTAAAGAGCTTCGGAGATATGGTGTCACCTTGTCTCACTCCTTTTCCAATTTTTATGTGTGTTGTATTTTCAAACAGCCGAATCTTTGCACTTGCATTTTCATAGATGTTATTAATAATATTAATGTATGCATCTTCAATACCGCAGGATTTCAGAGCCATTGCAACTGCTGATGGTTTCACCGAATCAAAGGCTTTTTCATGATCGATAAAAGCCATGCACAATGGAAGTTCATATTCCCTCGCTCTTTCAATTAGTTCTTTCAGTACGTGGATATGATCTATTGTGCTGTAGCCACTCCTGAATCCAGCTTGTTCTCTCGGTTGAGCCATGTCCAGTGTCACCTTCAAGCGGTGTGAAAGAACTTTAGTGAAGATTTTATAAACCACTGTTAGGAGGCTGAAAGGTCTGTAGTTCCTGAGATCCTCAATGTCACCTTTTTTATGTAGCAAGATCATTGTAGCGTTGTTCCAATCCTCAGGAATTTTCCCTTCATTAAGGCATCGAGTGAAAATTTGGGCGAGTACTGTTTCGATTTCTCCACTTGCTTCTTGTATGATGTCTACAGTAATTCCATCTTCTCCTGGAGCTTTTCCCCGCTTCATGTTCTTGATTGCATGTGCAACTTCTGCTGGAAGGACTGGAAGAACTCTGGTACTGGTACCTTTCATGATGTCTGGAGTACATGTATCATCCCTTTCATATAATTTGGAGTAGAAATCTTTCACTCTTGTCAAAATTTCGCCTCTATTTCTTGTTACAGAACCACCTTCTTTTCTCAGTGCCATAATCTGTTTTTTCCCCTTACTGAGATGTCTCTTTGCTATCTTTAGGCTTTGGTTGTTTTCAATTGCTTTCCTCACTAGTTCACAGTTGAATTTCCTTACGTCTTCAGTGATACTTTTTCGTACTGTCTTGCATAGCTCTATATATTCCACTTTGGAAGTCACATCTTCTTTAGTTGTCCTCATCACTCTTCTTTTGCATCAACATTTTGGTTTTTCCTGATAATTTGTTCACATGCAATTTGTTCTTAGACCCAGCTAATTTTGTTGCTGTTTCCATAAGAGCTTTGGTTACTTTTCTGTTAACTTCAGAAATATCCACTTCTTCCAATGTTAGGCCTTCTAAAGCAGAGAATCTGTTCTTCAGTTCCAATTTGAAGGTATTATGGTGTTTTTTAAGGTTGGTTATGTCAATACATTTTGTTTGTCTTATGAGCTTGCTACGTTCGAGTTTAGTGTTGAGGTGCATGTTACATCTCACCAATCCATGGTCACTGCCTGTGTTGAACTTGTTTAGCACACTGCAGTCTTCTATGACGAATTTTTTGTTACACGTAATAAAATCAATTTCACTTGTCGTCCCATTTGGATGTCTCCATGTCCATTTGCTGTGTGGCTTTTTCTTGAAAAAGGAGTTCAAGATGAAAAATCCTTCTGCCTCTGCAATCTCTACGAGAGTATTTCCACGCTGGTTTCTGTTGCCGTGACCGAATTTACCTACTGAAGTTTCATTCTGTTGCCGTTGCCCTATTTTTGCATTGAAATCTCCCATAATTATCTTCAAGTGCTGCTTACCTTTATTATTTAGATGACGAATTTCCTCATAAAATTCTTCAATTTCTTCTTCAGCATGACTTGTGGTGGGTGCATAAGTTTGAATAATCTGAGCCTGGTATCTTCTCGAGAGTTGGATAACGAGTCGTGCAGCTGTGTCAGAGAAACTTTCAACTTCTACAACTTTATCCTTCCGTTTCTTGTTTATTATAAATCCAACAACACTAGTTCTGCCAGTATCTGTCCCACGATAGTAGAAGAGATGTCCACTTTTCAGTTCAATGAGATCTTCTCCTTTTCTTCTTACCTCACTTAGCCCGACGATGTCCCACTTGATCCTTTGTAGTTCCACTTCCAATTCAAGAAGCATTGAATCAGAAGATAGGGAGCGTCCGTTATACGTAGCCAAGGTCAGCATCAGATGGCAGCCTAGTCCGGTCCTCCGGGGATTCTTAGCACCCTCTGCCTTCATGTCGCACTGGCCGCTGCCTTGGCCAGGTACATTCCAGCTGCCGGAGACTGAGGGCCAAGATTTAAGTTGTGGAGTCATTTTGGAGGGGTTTGGCCATAACTCACCACGCTGGCCAAGCGGGTTGGTGAGTGTGGGATAGCATTTCCTCTAATCCCGATGGTATAGTTATACCGCTATTGGCGGTCGTCAGAACCCCTTTAGTGGGAACAGGATGTACCACGAGAAGGCGGGGTTGACATTTGTCAAGGAAAGGCTGTGATGGAGAGGCTATATATATATATATATATATACACTGACGGAAAAAAAACCCCAACACCAAGAAGGAGTTGTGTTAGATAAACGACAGTTGGTAGGCGGGGAGAGTACATCTGTAAGATGACGTCTATGCAAATTTCGCGCTCGGCGCATACGTGTGGCGATAGTAGCGCCCCTCGGAACATGCAAAGCAGGTTTGCTGTAAATACGCGCTGTAACGTTCGTGAGCGTTAGTTATCGTTGAGATTCGACGTAGGGTGTTGATGTTAGTCAAGAATGCCTTTAAGAAGACGAAGAAGCCATTATCAACAGCTCACGGAGTTTGAACGAGGTCGTGTAATAGGGCTACGAGAAGGTGGATTTTCTTTCCGCAATATTGCAGAACGACTTAGCAGGAATGTAGCCACTGTGCATGATTGTTGGCAGCGGTGGTCAAGGAAAGGTACTGCCTCAAGAAGACTGGGTTCTGGCCGGCCACGTGGCACTTCTGAGAGGGAAGACCGCCGTGTATGGCGTATGGCCATGGCGCATTGTACCGCGTCTGCGGCAGCAATTCGAGCTACAGTTGCCATCACAGTGACACAACGAACTGTTACAAATCGGTTACTTGAAGGACAGCTCCGAGCCAGACGCCCTGTAGCGTGCATTCCTCTTACTCCAAATCACTGCCGTTTGCGACGTCAGTGGTGTCAAGCTAGAGCTCATTGGAGGACGGAGTGGAGATCTGTTGTGTTTTCTGATGAAAGCCGGCTCTGTCTGGGTGCCAGTGATGGCCGTGTGTTGGTTTGAAGGAGGCCAGGTGGGCGCCTGCAACCAACCTGTCTGCGGCCGAGACACACTAGACCTACACCTGGAGTTATGGTCTGGGGAGCAATTTCCTATGACAGCAGGAGCACTCTCGTGGTTATCCCACGCACCCTGACGGCACAGTTGTACGTCGGTCTGGTGATTCAACCTGTTGTGCTGCCATTCATGAACAGTATTCCAGGGGTGTTTTCCAACAGGATAACGCCCGCCCGCATACCGCTGTTGTAACCCAACATGCTCTACAGAGTGTCGACATGTTGCCGTGGCCTGCTAGATCACCAGATCTTTCACCAATCGAGCACGTATGGGACATCATTGGACGACAACTCCAGCATCACCCCCAACCAGCATTAACCGTCCCTGTATTGACCGACCAAGTGCAACAGGCATGGAACTCCATCCCACAAACTGACATCCAGCATCTGTACGACACAATGCATGAACGTTTGCGTGCTTGCATTCAACATTCTGGCGGTTACACCGGTTATTAATGTACCAGCATTTCACATTTAAAATGGCTCTTCTCGCGCTTACAATAAGCTGTGATCTTGAAACCTTAATCGATTAAATATGTTACCTATACAAATGTATTGCCGCCATTTCATTCCTCTACAACTATTTTTTCGTGGTGTTGGGATTTTTTTCCGTCAGTGTATATATATATATTTATTACAGTATAATATCGTATGTGGCGTGTATAATGCAAGATATTGAGGGCCTGCAGTGACGTAAACATCGCAGAGTGCTGTGCGCGTAAGAATAGATTCTAAGGATAGAACGTACGCTGTTGTGATGAAGGTTAGTAGCACGTGGCAGCAATATGATAGCAATATCGAAGGAAGGTGTGCGTGTAGTATTATTCTAATGATATCTGAGTGGCGTGAAAGTTACGGAAGCACTTGGAAAATTGCGTAACGCGTTTGGTAACGATATTATCGAACAAAGTACTTGTTATGACTGGTACAGGAAATTCGACACTGGTGTGCGGGATCTGTCTGATGCACCCAGAAGTGGCAGAGACCCAGTAAGGTTGAGGATGATACAGTGCAACACATGATATCGACCAAGCCTGAAGCAACACTACGTGAACTGAAAGAGGAAGTGAAGACCTCCTATACAACCACCACGTCATTCAAATATTCATAGAGGAAGTTGGGATATTCGTGTAAACTGTGCAAATTAGTACACCATGCTTTGTCTTGCCAGAATAAGAAGCAACGATACTCCATTGCTGTTGATCTGCGTGGAAGAGAGAAACGGGAAGGCTTTTTGTATCGTTTGGTCACAGGTGACGAAAAATGGGTCGCATTTGTGAATGTTACGCGACAAAGAGCCTAAACCGAGCAGGGAAAACTCCCACAGAAAGTCGCTAAGCCACTCTTTCATGGACGGAAGGTGATAATGAGTTGACGGTGGGATTGCCGCGGTGTGATTCGCTATGAACTTTTACCGAAGAACAATACCATCACAGTGGATGCTCACATCCAACAATTGGACCGTCCCATGCTGCACTGCAAGAAAAGCCCCCAGCGTCGATTAATCCCAATGGAGTTGTTTTTCACCAGAATAACGCTCGTCCACATTTCACTTTACGGACCCAGCAAAAATTGCACGAGATGAAATGGGAAATATTGTCGCTCCCCCGTATTCACCGAACCTTACCCCGTCAGGATTTCATCTCTTCCGGCCTTTGTCGAATTTTCTCGCTGAGAAAAATTTTGCTAATGACGATGATGGGAAACATTTCATGGATGAATTCTTCAGCTCCCCCTCACAATACTTCTATTGCAATGGAACATTTCAACTCGTAGATCAGTGGAACAAAGCCATCAGTTCTAATGGGGAATACCTGGACCATTAGATTAAGAGTTTTGTGCGATTTTTAAGCTTAAAATACATGCTTCTCTATTTTCTGGATACTTACTTTACAACCTGATATACATTATCTACCAACAAGTAATTGGACACCCCTGCAATCGACGATATCTGCAGTCCTGATACACGTCACGGCCGCCCCCGTTAAATATCGTGTGGGAAACAACAACACAACCAGTCGCATGCAAGATGCCACGCAGTTCAGAGCTCTCTGATTTCGAGAAAGGTGTAATCGTCGGGTATCACAGAAATGGCCGATCCATACGTGACGTATCCAGCGAGTTGAAGTACCCAAAATCGACAGTGGCCTACGTGATTGGCAAAAGGAAGATGAGAGGTGACTGTCGGAATGTACCCCGACCCGGTAGACCCACAAAACTGGGAGTTAGAGACCGACGGGTGCTGGCCACAGAAATTCGGAAAAACCGCACCAAATCGATGGGCCACATCAGCGAGGAGTTGCAGCAGGCATCCGGGAGTGTTCTTTCAATGAATACCATCCGTAAGGAAGCCCATCTGCTCGGTTATCATGGACGTGCTGCCGCCCACAAGCTTTTGATCACCAAGTCCAATAGTGCTGCTCG
This sequence comes from Macrothele yani, assembly GCA_039090855.1. Taxonomy (NCBI): domain Eukaryota; kingdom Metazoa; phylum Arthropoda; class Arachnida; order Araneae; family Macrothelidae; genus Macrothele; species Macrothele yani. The sequence goes on along the minus strand of CM077010.1, from coordinate 39,389,159 downwards.
GCTAACATGGTGCAAAGAACGTCGACAGTGGACCGTTGAACAATGGAAACAAGTTCTCTGGAGCGACGAATCAAGGTTCACCCTCTACCGTTCGGATGGCAGGGTCTGGGTTTAGCGTCTGCCTGGAGAACGCCTCCTGCCGGAATGTATTGTGCCAATTGTAAATTTCGGCGGCGGTGGAATTGTGCTATGGGGGTGTTTCTCCTGGTATGGCACGGGACCCTTGGTCGCAGTTCCTGGTAGACTCGACGCCGAGACCTACTGTATCATTTTGGATGACCATGCGCTTCCTACGTTGTGGCAGTTTTACGGGGTGGACCCATGTTACTTTCAGGATGACAATGCCACCTGTCATGTTGCGAGGTCCACCATGGCTTGGTATGGTGACAATGGGGTTAATCGAATGGACTGGCCTGCGCAGAGCCCGGACCTTAACCCTATCGAGCACCTCTGGGACGAGTTGGAGCGTCGACTTAAGGGGTGCCCCCACATTCCGAAATCGGTGAAGGAACTGATCTGTCTTCTCCAAGCCGAGTGGAAGAAAATACCGCTAGCCGTCGTACAACGCCTGGTTGAGAGTATGCCCCGGAGGGTCGCAGCTGTAATCGCCGCTCGTGGAAGCTCTACCAACTATTGAAGGTGAATAAACTACGTTTTCCTTTGCTATCACAGGTGTCCAATTACTTGTTGGTAGGTAGTGTATATACACGGTCGAGTCACATTATTGTGACCACCAGCTAATATCCCGAATAACCGCCCTATGCAGCGCGGACAGCAGCTAGACGGGATAGGAGTGACTCAGTAAGGTGCTGGAAAGTGCTCGCAGGTATGTGGAGCCATACTGACTGCAGAGCGTCTAACAGCTGCTGGAGGGTGCGTGGTGGAGGATTCATTGAGCGAACAACACGATCGAGGTGGTCCCATAAGTGCTCAATTGGGTTTAAGTCTGGGAAATTAGGGGGCCAGGGAAGTACTTTGAAGTCTTCATCTAGCTCTTCCAACCATTCTCGGACATTTCTATCTGTGTGGCACGTCGCATTGTCGTGCTGGAAGATCCCTATCCGCCCCAGGGAACACTATCAGCATGAGTGTACGTGGTTTGCAAGGATGAATTTATAACGAATTCGGTCCATAGTGCCTTCTACAGGTATGAGTGGACCCAGAGAATTCCCCAGACCATAACGCTGCCCCCACCAGCTTGTGTCCTTCCAGAAATGGTTGAAGAGTGTTTGTTCTCCGATGGTTTTAGACTTATACGCTAACGTCCATCCGTTCGATGAAGCAGAAAACGTGACTCATCGGAGAAGGCAATACTTTGCCAATCAGCGGAGGTCCAATTCCGATAATGCCATGCAAATGTAAGCCTTTTCTGCCGATGCAGCTTTGTTAGCATAGGTACAGTGACCATCCGCCTTCATCGAAGCACCATAATCATTAGGATTCGCTGAACTGTCGTTTTAGACACATTTCCGGTAACCCCCTGGTTCATTCTGCCAGTGAGTTGCTCCACTGTAGCGTGTCGATAGGCTCTCACGTACCTTCAAAGCCGACGTTCACATCTGTCATCAATGGCACGTGGTGCTTCGCAATTTCCACGTCGCTTATGCGCAATGGTACCATGTCTCCGATCACGATACACTTTAACCACAGCAGGTCGCGAACTGTTCACAAACTGCGCTGTTTCAGAAATACTACCACCCTTGGCTTGAAAGCCGATAATTATTCCTTTTTGCAAATATGTTAAATCGCTCATTTTATCCATGACAGCAACGGGTGCTATGTTTTCAGAATGCCTACAGCATATTTTATGTACCCTCCAAGCCAACTCACAACACGTGCCTTCTTTCATTGACTATGCGCTGTTGACGTCAAAAATAGGAGGTGATCACAATAATGTGGAGGGGGGCGCTCGTTGATGAGCATTCATTATATAGGTATCACGAGGATGTTCTGGAAGATCATCTACAAAATGATAGATCATAGTTACTGATTTTACTTACAGTTAATGCATCAAACGTCTCCATTTACAGCGATCATGGCACACAACTCGAGCTTTATTAACATCCATCACACGTCTAGCGCAACAGCTCTAGTACTTTAGATTGTTATCTTCTTCTCGTTTTATACCAATACAAAGTATTACAAAACACTTACGCCAAAGTTAATCATATCATGCAGATTTAATTCTTTTAGAGAACTAAGCCCAGCCTTTTTGAAATGCCTCACGAACACACACACATAAAACAAGTAACGGCCGTGGGATGACTTTTGTGGATTTATACGAAAACACAGAACAAATATAAGCAAAAAGATTGCAAGATTAAAATTACCTTAATTTTTTAATATATAAAACACACTTAACATAACACAGTTTAAACGTCTTTTCTTTTGACAGTGTCAAAAAAAAAAAAAAAAAAAAAAGGGACACAGGTTTCCCGTTTTTCGTTCCTGCGAAGAGCACCTTATAGATCATTGTATTTTGAAGGATGCGTAGTTATGTGCAAACAAAGAAGCTCGATGGGATGTAAATCCGAGGACTGTGAACTCCATTGAAGCAAAGAAAATTCGTCGGCATGTTCCTGGAACCATTCGGCGACGATACAAGGCTTCTAAGCAGGTGCATTATTCTGCTCGACGCGCTGATTTGCTTGAGGACAAACCGTAGTCATGCAGGAATGAATTTAGTGGCACCGATGTTCAGATGTCCTTCGATGGATATCGGGGAGCGTAATGAGTGCCAGGGAAACATTTCTTAGACCAGCACACCACCGCCACTGGCCTGTGCTATTGGCACTTGACAAAATGACTCCATGGCGTCCTGTTGGTTGCTTGCGCAGAAATCGGATCCTGCCATCCGCATAACGCAGAAGGATGCTTGACTCGTCCATCCACGCCATCTTTTTTCAATCCTCAATGATCCATTGTCTGCCCTCGCGCCCACTGGAAGCACGCTTTCGTGTTCTGCGCAGACAACATCGGCACTCAACGTGGTTCTCGACTGTTTTAGCCTATTACCGGCGTAGTACGATGTGGGGGTCCTAACAAAAGTTCTGCACCCTGTCCATTTTTGAGAAAACTTACCTTATTGCCGTTCAATGTACTCCCCTCTGCTACGAATAACAGCTTGCCAGCCGTGAGGTAAGTCCTGGATGCCCCGTAGTACGCCATCTTTGTTCAGCTGTCGTATTACTCGAGTCACGTCCAATGACAGTTCGCCCAGCGATTCGCAGTGGATGCCACGGAGCCGATTTTTTTTTACTTTGGGAAAAGATCAAAGTCGGGTGGACTGAGATCAGGGCTGTATGGTGGGTGGGATAAAGTTTTTCAGCCATATTTCGACAGAAGGCCCCGTACCGACGCTACACCATGACACGATACGTTGAAATACAGCAAGATCGCTCCCGCTTCCAACAAGTTGGGGCGATTTTGGTGAATTTTCCGTCTCACCTTTGTCCTCAGAAAGTCAAGATAATATTGTGCGTTGACATTTTGCGCTACCGGCATTCGACCAGAGACCGCAACGCCCTAGGCATCGTACGCAAAAATCATCATTTGCTTCAGTTTGGATTGTTGCCGACGACACTTTGAGGAGCGTGGGGATCTTGGATGCCTCCATTCCGCTGATTGTGACGTCAGTTCCGGTTCAAAATCACGGGTCCAAGTCGCATCAATTGCGTCAATTCTGTTCAGGAAGGTGTCACACTCACTTTCGAACTTGTGGAGGTGATCCTGTGCGACGCTCACTCTGGTTGCCTTCTGCTCGGGGGTGAGTTGATGGGGCACCCAGCGCGTGGCGATTTTTTTTCCAGTGAGTTGGTCAAAATCCGGCGAACAGACATGATGGACAAATTTGCCTGATGAGCAATCTCCTCGACTGTCAAACGGCGATTCTCTTCGAGAAGCGTTGCAACAATGGTGACAGATGTTTTGCCTGACGCCGTTTGAGGTCGGCTCGAGCTGTGATCTTCTTCGATGTTGCTTCTGTCCTCCCGAAAGCGCGATGTCCAGCGTGAAATTGTGCTTCGATCAAGAGTTTCTTTCCCAGAAACTTCTTGCAAGGCAGTGTAGATCTGTGTCAAGGTTTTTTCCCGCAGTGTTTCTATTTTCACGTACGAGCGCTGGTCTAACGCTGTGAATCGACCTGAGGAGCTGCACGCTTCGATTTCCAAACCCTCCCACGACCACACAGCAAATGATAGTGCGTCGTTCTGACACCACTGCGTTGCTGAGAGTCTGACCTTGACGTGACGTAATCATTTTCCGATTGCATCATCCTCTTCCATTTCAGATTAACGTGCGCAGAACTTTTGTTATCACCATCGTACGATGTGTGTTCGGAGATCATCCTTGGCACACCAGTGTTGAATTCTGTATTGATTTGTCGGTTTGTGGTCCGTCTGTTCATTTGCACGATTCTTGCCAGCCTCCTCTGACCCCTCTGATCCACTCACTAGCTGTTTACGTCCACAGGATCCTCAATCACTGGTTGTTTTTTTCATTTTGCACATTTCGCGTGAACCCTTGCTACCGTTATGCATGTAAAGCGGCGCCAACAGCATGGCCTTTTGGGAGATGCTCGAACCAGCAGACATGTTCCAAACTGTCATGCAGCGTTCAAAGTCTCTCAGATCACTCGTTTTACCCATTCAGTCCCTGAAACGACCTGCAGCTGATGCTCGACGAGCTGGCATACCAGATTTATACTTCACACTGAGCTTACGTGACGTGACGTCTTGCGTTTTCGAAGTGAGCTATATATGTGAGTGACTAAAGCTGGTGTTCCTAAAACTAGGGGCCGCGGGTGGACTAGTTGGCAACGTTCGTGACTGCCATAGAGAAGACCTCAGGTTCGATCCCAGGCAGGTACGAACCCTCGATCCACTAAATATCCGCTGTGCGTAGATGGGCACGTTAAGCCGTCAGATTCCGGGTACTGCCCCCCCCCCCGGTAATAAATAAAGGCGTCTTCCTCCCCCTTTCTATTTCACTTCAGTGTCACTTTCCTATCGGACACTGTAGCCCTAATCTCCTAGCTTCCTATTTCTAAGGGTTGTTTAAGACTTGGGGTCAGGCACTCCCTTCCTCAAATCCTCTACATATGAGCTGATCTGATCTGATCTAATCTGGTTTACCTAATAAACTGGTATCAAAGTGAATGTTGAAATGTGCATTGCCATTTCAGTCACCCACTACTCAGATGCGTAGGCTCCAGGTTAATCGCTCCAATTTGGCTCGGATAAGGCATGGATGGTTGGAGGGCGGGGCGGGGCTTTTTCCCAAACACTTACGGCCGGTCCGGGCCAAATGAACCCACTCTTTTTATTGCAATGGTAAAGAAAGTAAGGAGTCGTGTTTCCGGATTTCCTGATCTGTTTAACTGTTTTTCTGTCTTTACTTACGTCCATGATGTAGTCCAGGGCGTAATCAAGGAAGTGAGGAGAGACACTTACAGTGATTTTACCATCTGTAGGTATAAAGATGGTAAAAACACTTCGTGGCTTGTTGACAGCAAAAAGATTCAACCCCAAGCGAGTGTGTGTTGTGTGGAGTGGGGGAATGGAGAGTGTGTATGTGTGTGTGTTTACGTGAGAGAGAGAGAGTGGGACGACATCGATTGTTTCTCCTATCTCTAATCCGTACAGAGATTGATTTTTGTAGTGTTACCACTTGCTAGTTCAGAGAAAGGGAGATTTTGAACGCGCTTAGTCTAGTTTTCTGCTCTCTTTAAAGGCTATATTCTTCAAAAATTGCAAAATTTTAGTTAATATTTCTAGACTTACATTCAACCAATATTTCCAATGATGTCTCATTTCATTATTTAATTTTCACAACTTAATAAAATACAATAGAAAGACAAAATAATACAAAATGGCATATCACTGACCGGGCTCACCAAATAAGGCCAGTGCAGATCTCTGTGGGTGGTTAGTCGGACCCGGAACCAGTGTCGATAAATTTAAGACGGGCGACCCCTTTAACTCCAGATGCTCGCGAAGGTCGTTAAACTCCAAAGCTTCTCATTTTTATTAAAACAGCAAATTGGCGGAATTTCTGAGTTATGCTCATTTTCTCATATGAAAGTCTATTACGTACAACACTTTGTTTCTGAACTACGCTTACTCAGGGGCGTACATAGAATTTTTGGGGGGAAAGGGGGGGATGAAAGTTTTTGAAATTCACCAAAAAAAAAAAATAATAATAAATTCTTCTATATTTCATTAAGAAAAATAGAAGAAAAAATTAAAGCATTTTTTTTCTAACGAAAGTTGATGCATTTTTTATTAAATTAAGGCATTTTTTTCTGATGTAAGTCACATTTTAACCCAAAACATTAAAAAATGAAATACTGGGGGATGTCCTATCCCCCCACCCCCCGAATACACTCATCTGCTTATTTTATGTAAAAATGACAATGTGCCAAAACCATCCGAAGTGCGTATTAACTTTTTTGTAAAATCCTCTTGCTTGCATTGGTGCAAACATAATTTTTTTCATGCGTACATACAAGAGGCATTTTTGCTAACTCCAACAGGGGCGTACTGATAGTCCCCGCAACCTTCGCACTGCGGGCAGGAGGCTTACGGCTCAGAGGACCTTTAACATCAGCAGAAAGATTTTACATACATTTTTGCGGAAACTTCATACCAAACTGGTTAAAGAAATAGCCAAGAATTCAGGCAGCTTTGAATGAAGTACTCGTATTAAAAAGAAATAGCCAAGAATTCAGGCAGCTTTGAATGAACTACTCGTATTAAAAAGAAATAGCCAAGAATTCAGGCAGCTTTGAATGAAGCACTCGTATTAAAAAGAGCCAAGAATTCAGGCAGCTATGAATGAAGGAATCGTATTAAAAAGAAATAGCCAAGAATTCAGGCAGCTTTGAATGAAGTACTCGTATTAAAAAGAAATAGCCAAAAATTCAGGCAGCTTTGAATGAAGCACTCGTATTAAAAAGAGCCAAGAATTCAGGCAGCTATGAATGAAGGAATCGTATTAAAAAGAAATAGCCAAGAATTCAGGCAGCTTTGAATGAAGTACTCGTATTAAAAAGAAATAGCCAAGAATTCAGGCAGCTTTGAATGAAGCACTCGTATTAAAAAGAAATAGCCAAGAATTCAGGCAGCTTTGAATGAAGTACTCGTATTAAAAAGAAATAGCCAAGAATTCAGGCAGCTTTGAATGAAGTACTCGTATTAAAAAGAAATAGCCAAGAATTCAGGCAGCTTTGAATGAAGTACTCGTATTAAAAAGAAATAGCCAAGAATTCAGGCAGCTTTGAATGAAGCACTCGTATTAAAAAGAAAGAGCCAAGAATTCAGGCAGCTATGAATGAAGGAATCGTATTAAAAAGAAATAGCCAAGAATTCAGGCAGCTTTGAATGAAGTACTCGTATTAAAAAGAAATAGCCAAGAATTCAGGCAGCTTTGAATGAAGTACTCGTATTAAAAAGAAATAGCCAAGAATTCAGGCAGCTTTGAATGAAGTACTCGTATTAAAAAGAAATAGCCAAGAATTCAGGCAGCTATGAATGAAGGAATCGTATTAAAAAGAAATAGCCAAGAATTCAGGCAGCTTTGAATGAAGCACTCGTATTAAAAAGAAAAGCCAGCTTTGCTTCTTTTCTCAGTAAATAAGTGGAATATTTAGAAAACATTTTCGTTGCTTTAGTTCACAGAAACTGGATGACGGGAAAGGGCTGTTCCAGAGGACTTGAGCACGGCCTGATTAACGGGATGGCATTCCTGGCTCGTGCCCAGATCTTTGAGTTCCCCCTCCCCCCGCGCCTCCCCCCAAATATAGTTATATATTACTTGCTTTGAATGCAACTGATTCGCAATGTTCATCCACTGAAAAAAAGTTAGCCGCCCCGGTGGCGCAGTGGTCTTAGCGATGGCATCAGATCATTCGTCAGAAAGGGGTCCGGATTCGAATCCCGGTGGAGCATAGATGTTGTGTTTGTCTTACGGTACTGGCTTTCTCCCTTACCTGGAACCAGTGACCCTAAATCAGGGATGGGCGACTGCTTATAGCCCTTTGAGTTGCTCGCGGTGGTAGTTAAAATTCCAATAAAAAAAAAAAAAAAGTTAAAATGGTAATTTCATAGCTGTACGTTGAAACACGTGGAAATGGCAATTATAATTTCCACAAATAAGATAAGTAGAACACCATACTACCGGCAAATTAATGTCTTAATCTGCCACTAATAACTATGTAACCTGTCCCAGCATAAGAACGTATAGGGTGCAACCAATCACTGTCGCTTTGTAATTGAAGGAGGCGTGGGCTAACCCGTTTTGAGGAGGGGCCCCTGAAAGTCTCTTGCCTAGGGGCCCTAAACTGTCAAAGTCGGTCCCTGGAGAGCCCTTTTCACGGCCATAGCAAAAGTTCCTACGCATATGCTATATTAACAAGAGAATGTGTGCAAAAATATCAGTTCAGTGAGAGGAATTTCCATATCAATGAGGGAACAGACCTTTGCATTTACGTCTTTTATTTCCTTCCTTAATTACTTTAACATGTTTACTAACTTACTTTTAATAATTTGTGATTGCTGTCTCTATGGTACTTGACTGGCTATGCGTATATACAAGTATTGAGACTGGGGCAATGTCATGTCTTTGTTTGACCTTTTCCCCTGTCTTCCTAGCTGTTTGTATTAATAAAGGTAATAATATCAATTATTTTAATGCCTTCGAATTAAAACAGCTGAAATAAAATAAAAATAAATAAATAAGGTGTTTATGTACGTATTACAGATACATATTTTTTTTATTGGAGGTTTAACGACCACCGTGAGCAACTCAGTGGGCTATATAAGCAGTCGCCCGTCCCTAATTTAGGGTCATTGGTTTCAGGGAAGGGAGAGATCCAGTGCCGTAAGACAAACACAACATCCATGCCTCACCGGGATTCGAACACGGACCCATCTTGAAAGAATGATCAGAAGCCATCGCTTAGACCACTGCGCCACCGAAGCGGTACAGGTATTTGCACATAACTACGCATGCTTCAGAAAATAATGAACTACAAGGGGTTCTTCACTGGAACGAAGAAGCAGAGTCATCCATTTTTATGAGAGAATCAAGAGAAATTTTTTTTTTACTCTGTACAAAATATTGTGATATTATGTTAAATGTGTTTTTTTTTATATTCAAGAGTAAATAATTTAAGTAGTTTTACGTGTTTTGTGCCACAATCCTTAATTGTTACTTATTTATTTGCTTACTTAAGTTCTGTATTTTCGTATAAACCGGAAGAGACTGGCCTTTCATATAGTTCTCTAAAAAAAACAAAATTTTCATAATATCATTAATGTTTTGAATACAATTTGCATAATATGATTAGTGCGTAAGAGTTTTGGAGTACTTTGTATAGGTATGAAAGTAGGGCAAAGATTTTAATTAAGAAGTGCACATTTGTGTTTTACGCAATAAAGTAATAATTTTGGTTTTACGCAAAATACTTGTAGGTTCCAAATAATTGGATTGATTAAAACGCCCGTTAGGCCTAACAAAAAATATGGAAGTTTAAATTTTTCAGTAATTGAAAGCTAATAAATTTTAACAAAAGGGCCTCGAATTTTTTTATTGCGCGGGAGGGGGTTCCGATTCGCCACTGAACTGCACGATGGAATCATGATAACGTGGAAATTTTTATCTAATTTTTATTCGCATGGAGGTTTACTTTGAAATAAGTGGAATTTCTGAAAATGAGTTCTCTCTACCTACGTCCTGGACTGTCTGAGAGAAAAAAAAAAAAATGCCTTACTAGAGAAATATCAGCAATTCTAATACTACCTATCCCCTGAATATATCAGCTTCCAAAGGAAAAATAAATTATTCAGATTTAGAAAAAAGCAAAGGGGGAAAACTGATGTTTAACAACGTTCGCACATACGCAGGTCGAAAAAACTGTATTCAGATAGGAAAGGACTTTGCGCTTCAACACCTTAAAATGTAACACAGGAAGAAATGGCATAAAAAAAATGTTAAAAAAAAATGTAGTGTGATCTGGAAGCTGTGCTTTTTGCTATCACAGAAGCGTGTAACTTTACGCACTGTTCGGGTACGGAAAAAAATTGACAACATTAGCGGGAAAAAATGGATGAAAAAAAGGCTTCACCCACCTTTCTCTGGGGGAAACGTAGGGGTCCATTAGGGGATGGGTTTTTGCTGTGAGGGGGTCGGAGCACAAGCAGGTGACGAAGCCGGTAGAAGTAAGTGGATTTAGGCTTTTTGTAAATTGGTCAGTAGGTCTGCTTGGTGAAAGGGTCAAGGTCAACGAGTATGCCTAAAGGGAATGAAGAAAAAAGAAAAAAAATTGCGACATGGTCGGAAGGGAAGCAAATTCCTGAAGAGCTGAAAAAACTTGGGATTCTTTCTATTGCACGTATTATTTTAAAATGAAAGTTTGGGCAGATTATTCCTGTTATCAAAACATATATAAAAACGATTACATATTTTAAAATGATATTTGTATTCCGCATGTATTAATATTTAAGTAAATAAAGAAATTACTTATTTATACTGTGACATATTCAGGATTTTTTCAACGAGCACCTCGGGTTTATATACGTATATGTATATATGTGTATGAACCCGGCGCCAAAATCCTGGAAATGCCACTGTATATATACAGGATTTATTCAAAAAGGGAGCCCGGTTTTTATATACATTAGCAAATATATATCTATCATTGTTTTTAAGACAATGATAAATATGTAATATTTATGAAAATTTTAGAAATATATCTAAATAATAAACGAAAATATATGTATGTATAGATTTTTTAAAAGAGAAAGCTCAGATTTTTGCCCTTTTCCAGTTTTCTAAGGGAAAAAACTGAAATGTATATGCATATACGTAATATAAATATTAGTTTTCAGTAGCAATTATATTTTGTCAGTGCCAATCATTTCTGCCCGAAACTGCTACTTTTTCTCACTTCATTTGCAAATAAATATACGAGTACAACAATAAGTGACGTAGCTATAATTGTATTGGAAGGATGCACATAAACCAATGAGCCATTACATTATGACCATCTACCTAATAAGCTATAGGATCCCCTTTAGCCAGCAAAACAGCGGCCACTCGGCGAGGCATCGATTCGATGAGGTGGCGATAGGTATCCTGAGGTATCTGGTACCATAATGCCAACAGCAGGCCCTCCAGTTCCCGTACATTTCGGGATGGTGGTGATTTAGGGTGATTTAGCGCAAACCGCAAACCCGCTTTTCCAAGTCGAACCACAAATGTTCTATTGGGTTCATGCCAGTTGAATATGGAGGCTCGGGCATTAATAGAAAGTCACCAGCATATTCCTCGGATCACTCATTGACGATTCTGGCAGTGTTGCATGGCGCATTATCCTGTTGGTAATGGACATCACCAGCAGGGAACACAGTTGCCATGAATGATGGAACTTGGTCCGCAACGATGTTCAGATACCTGACAGCTCTCAGGGATTGTGCTATTGAAATAATGGAGCCTAAAATGTTCCAAGAAAACATCGCCCGCAGCATAACACCGCCTCTGCCGTCGGCATGTTTCCGCCCAACAGTGCCTCCGTTGGTAATCGGAGTATCCGCGATCGGCCGTCTACGTGATGCACCAGGAATCTTGATTCGTCAGACTAGGCCACTTTCTTCCAATCATCCACGGCCCAATCTCGATGATCTTATGAAGCGGAGAAGAGCTCCTGGAGAAGATGGCATTATCGTGGACATTATACAAGAAGTAAGCGGAGAAATAGAAACTACACTCGCCCAAGTTTTCACGAAAGGTCTACATGAAGGAAAGATTCCTGAGGATTGGAACAATGCTACAATGATCCTGCTACACAAAAAGGTGACGCTGAGGATCTGAGGAACTACAGGCCCATCAGCCTCCTTTCAGTGGTTTATGAAATCTTAACTAAGGTCCTTTCACATCACTTGAAGGTAACACTGTATAACGAAGTAAATTTCTCCGTCATTTTTGGTCTACGCCGGGATTCGAACCCGAGGCCGCTTATTCCGGAACAAGTCGCTCTACCAAATGAGCTACGCAGACGATTATTCTGATTCCTATCTGCCTTTATGTCGTGTGCGTCCTGCTGGCAGGTACGTCACATCTCCCCCCCCCCCCGAAAGGGGGAATATGAACTCCCATGAACTCCCGAGGGAATATGAACTCCCATTATGCATGGCTTTTATTGATTATGAAAACGCCTTGAGACCGTGAAACCATCAGCAGTTACAATGGCTTTGAAATCCTGCGATATTGAAGATGCTTACATTAGCATTATTAATAACATCTATGAAAATGCAAGTGCAAAGTTCGGATATTTGAGCACCAATCAAAATTGGAGAGGGAATGATATAAGGTGACACCATATCTCCCAAACTCTTCAATGCCACATTGCAAAGTGTTTTTCAATCATTGAACTTTGAAAACAACAGGGTAAAGATTAATGGAGGTTATTTAACTCACCTTCGTTTTGCTGATAACTTAATCATTTTTGCAACTACGAGTTTCATAACTGTAGAGTATGATCCAGGAATTTGCTGACAGAGTAAAGATGTGGGATTAAAAATTAACTTCAGAAGACAAAACTGATGTACAGGGTTTTTAGAAAGTATGAAGATTTATCGATCGATGGGGAAAAGCTGTAAATAACCGAACCTGCAGTTATCTTGGACAGCAGATATCAAGTAAAGGTCACATTGATGAAGAAATTAATCGACGTGTGGAACTTGGATGGATAGCTTTTGGAAGAAACAGTCAATTTTCAAGAGCAATATACCATTATGTCTTAAAAGAAAAGTGTTTGATCAATGCATCCTTCCAGTTCTTGCATATGGAGCAGAGACCTGGACCTTAATTAAAAAAGACATACAAAGGCTGCAGCATGGAGAGATGCATACTTGATGTAACCAAGAAATATTAGAAGAGGAACTCGTGGATAAAGAGAATGACAAGAGTGGAAGACATCATGATCAGAGTAAAATCCTTAAAATGGCAATTTGGCTGGACATATTGCCAGAAGAACAGACCACGATGGACAACCGAAATTTTAGACTGGATTCCAAGGGGCAGGAAAAGACTCAGAAGGAAACAACGTGTGAGATGATTTTGATTCAAATATAAATTGTCATAAAATAGTGAAGTACAGATTCAATGGGAGAAGTCGTCGAACCAATTCTGAAGATTTCATGAAGTGAGGAATTTGCTTTTTGTGGCTAAAATAACTTTTTTCAAGACAACACTATGTGAGAAAAAAAAATTGAAATTTGAAAAAAAAAAAAAAAAGAACAAGAATGCAAGTAGGCCAATAGCCGGGCTTCGAGTAAACTTTATTATTATTTTTTTTTATTGTTCCTGTTTCATTCCCATTTCAGGAAAGTGACTACTAAACAATGGTAGAAATTTTTCCCATCAAAATGTTAGTTAATCACCTAATTAACTGAAAGTGATTCGACATCAGAGTTCAGTCTGGCCTGTTAATTTTAGAGGTGAAGTTGAATCGGTAGTGATTTGGAGTACTAGACATGTAACTGGACTGTAGTTCTTACCATAAGAAAACCGTATCAAGTATGTTATTTACAGGTTTTTTGTAAGGTAACAAGTAATCGATGTTGAATTGCGTTACTTTTTTACAGGTTACTTTGAAACCTCTGTTAACATACAAATTAGCTATTCTTTACAAAGAAGTACCATTCATACAAGTTAGCTATTATTTACAAAGGCGTACCATCCTTTTGCGCATTCTTTACAAAGAAGTACCATTCATACAAGTTAGCTATTCTTTAAAAAGAAGTACCTTCCAACGGCAGTTAATGATAAATCATGAGATTTTTCTTCGAAGCAATGTCTTAATTTCATTCTTTTTTTTTTCCTTTTCTTCTCTTTACAGATAGAGAAAAACTGTTCTCTATACTCTCGATGGCGATACAGTGATGTAGCGAAGGTGACTGGCGCCCTGAGGCAAGATATGCGCATAATTTCCACCCCTTCGGAAACAACAACACGGATGATTTAGAAAGTGGTTTCGAGAAGTAACTTGAGTATCGGCAAGCACCTGCTCGAGGAAATGTTTTTATTTTTCTATATTGAACATATTCTGTGAGTTTATTCAAGAAAATGCACTGTCGAGTCACATTATTGTGACCACCAGCTAACAGACAGAGTAACCGCCGTGTGCAGCGCGGACAGCAGCTAGACACGCTGGGAGTGACTCAATAAGGTGCTGGAAAGTTTTCACTGGTATGTGGAGCCATGCTGACTGCAGTTCATCTGACAACTGCTGGACGGTGCTTGGTGGAGTATCCATCGAGCGAACAACACGATCGAGGTGGTCCCACAGATGTTCAACTGGGTTTAAGTCTGGAGAATCAGGGGGCCAGGGAAGTACTTTGAAGTCTTCATCGTGCCTTTCCAACCACTCTCAGACATTTCTAGCTGTGTCACACGTCGCATTGTCGTGATGGAAGACTATCAGCCTGTATGGGTGTACGTGGTCTGCAAGGATGGATTCATAACGAATTCGGTCCATAGTGCCTTCCACAGGTATGTGTGGACCTAAAGAATGTCACTTAAACATTCCCCGGACCATAACGCTGCCCCCACTAGCTTGTGTTCTGCCAACAATGGTTGAAGAGTATTTGTTCTCCGATGTTTCTCGCCTTATATGCCAACGTCCATCCGTTCGATGAAGCAGAAAACGTGACTCATTAGAGAAGGCAATCCTTTGCCAATCAGCGAAGGTCCAATTCCGATACTGCCGAGCAAATGTCAGCCTTTTGTGCCGATGCACCTTCGTTAGCATAGGTGCAGTGACCGACCGTCTGTCGTTTAGACACACTTCCGGTAGTCCCCTGGTTCATTCGGCCACTGAGTTGCTCCACTGGTGTAGTGACCGACCGTCTGTCGTTTTAGACACACTTCCGGTAGTCCCCTGATTCATTCGGCCACTGAGTTGCTCCACTGTAGCGTGTCAGTCGGCCCTCAGGCACCTTTGAAGCCGACATTCACCTCTCACGTGGTGCCATTTCTCCAATCACGATGCACTTTAACCACAGCAGCATGCGAACAGTTCACAAACTGCGGTGTTTCAGAAATACCGCCACCCTTGGCCGGAAAGCCGATAATCATCCCTTTTTGCAAATCTGATAAATCGCTCTTTTTATTCATGCGAGCAACGAGGGATATGTTTTCAGATTGCCTACAACACACCTTATACAGCATACCCTCCAAACCAGCTCACGACACGTGCCTCCTTTTAATTGACTACGTGCTGTTGACATCAAAAGTATGAGGTGAACAAAATAATGTGACTCAATTGTGTATTGATTTTAACCTGGATTATACCGCAAAAAAAGAGAGCATCAGTTCCGCTGTGAACCAAGGAGTAATAAAAACAGTAGCATCCAACAAAATGGCAAAATAAAAGCAAAAATAGAAAATTAATAGCTTCCCCGGTGACTGAATGGTTCTAGTACAAAACACCGACAATCAAAACACCGACAAATCAAAATACCGACAGTTCAAAACATCGATAGTTCAAAACGCCGATAGGCCGAAACACCGACAAATCATAACACCGACAATCATAACACCGACAGTTCAAAACACCGACAATCATAAAACCGACAGTTCAAAACACCGACAATCATAACACCGACAAATCCTAACCGAGACAACCATAACACCGACAATTACATGGATTAATATAATTGTCCGGCGAGTAGTAGAACTTTATTCCGAGCGATGCAACAACAGAGTGAGTGGGAAAGGGGATGGCAACACCCAATCGATGGATGTGGTTACCCCTAGCGGTAAACGACGGAACTTCATACAATTTTATTCTGACCGATGGCAACATATTTTTATTCCGAGCGATGGCAACATCGGAGTGGATGAGTGGGAAGGGGGATGCATAGGTGTTGGATATGGCGATGCTTATGTGCTGCCTCTAGCGGTGAACGATGGAACTTTATTATTTTTATTACGAGAGATGTCAGCATGGGAGTGGATGCACAAATGGCTGGGTGATTGAAGGGGATAACAACAACGAAACGATGCTTATGTGCTGCCCCTAGTGGTGAACGATGCAACTGCATAACTTTTTATTCCGACCGAGGGAAAACATATTTTAATTCCGAGCGAAGGCAACATCTGAGTGGATGATTGGGAAGGGGGATGTGGTGTTGGATATGTCGATGCCTATGTGCTGGCCCTAGCGGTGAAGGATGGAACTTTATTATTTTTTATTCCGAGAGATGGCAACATTGGAGTGGATGCACAAATGGGTGGGTGATAGAAGGGAATGATAGCAACCAAACGATGCGTATGGAAGAAACTGTACAATTTTCAAGGGCATTGTGTCTCAAATATTTCAATATCTTAGGAACCAGCTATTTCTTTTTATGTGACAAAAATCATGTTTCCATGGCAAGTACCATTATCCATATATTGATAAAAAAAGTCAGTTTATTGTCATTTAATTTGTGGAAGTAATAGTTATAATTTGTAATATAAATTTATTGTTTGCTGTCTCCTGCCGGGAAACAATCTAGTGCCGCCCCGGTGGCGCAGTGGTCTAAGGCGTTGGCCTCTGATCATTCGTCCGAAGGGGTCCAGGTTCGAATCCCGGTGAGGCATGGATGTTGTGTTTGTCTTACGGCATTGGCTCTCTCCCTTCCCTGGAACCAGTGACCCTAAATTAGGGACGGGCGACTGCTTATAGCCCATTGAGTTGCTCACGATGGTCGTTAAACCTCCAACCAAAAAAAAAAAAAAAAAAAAAAAAAAAGAAACAATCTAGTATTCTATCCCAAAATACAGGATCAGCCATAGTTATGTTTGCATGTAGTCTAGGCAGTTGCCCCTGATTACCTCCAGTTCATCTACATCACTGAGTGGCCACTTTATTACCACCACCGTGAGTAACTCAATGGGCTATAAGCAGTCGCCCGTCCCTAATTTAGGGTCACTGGTTCCAGCGAAGGGAGAGAGACAGTGCCGTAAAACAAACACAACATCCATGCCTCACCGGGATTCGAACCCGGACCCCTTTCGGACGAATGATCAGAGGTCATCGCTTAGACCGCTGTGAAATTACTCACTTTTGCCACCTCATTTCCTTCCAATGAAACGTGATGTTCGGTTAGATTTTCCTGAGATATACCATGAGAAGTGGATGCAGCTAAATTGGTAGCAAAAGAAGCAGCAAAAGAAGCAGCGTTGTTGTTCATTTCAGAAGCACTTCCTTCCTTTTCGAAGATCGTAAGAAGACAACGGCTACAATAAAATCAACAGAGGGCAATGTGAATCAGAAATTCGGCGATAGAAAATATCGACGTCGAAGGAACGGCGCAGCGAAGAAGTTGCCTCTTCAAATGACCGAGTTCAACGCTAGGCTGCAACACATAAGCATCGTTTCGTTGTTGTCATACCCTTCTTTCACTCACCCATTTGTGCATCCATTCTGATGTTGCCATCTCTCGGAATAAAAATAATAAAGTACTATCGTTCACCTCTAGCGGGAGCACATAAGCATCAACATATCCAACACCTATGCATCCCCCTTCCCACCCATCCATTCAGATGTTGCCATTGCTCGGAATTAAAATATGTTGCCAGCGGTCGGAATAAAAAATTATGCAGTTCTATTGTTCACCGCTAGGGACAGCACATAAGCATCGACATATCCAACTCCTATGCATTCCAACTCCCACCCATCCACTCAGATGTTGCCATATCTCGGAATAAAAATATGTTGCCGTCGGTCGGAATAGAAATGAATAAAGTTGCATCGTTCACCGCTAAGGGGAAGCACATCTATTCGTTGGGTCTTGTCATCCCCCATACCACCCACTGTGATTTTGCAATCGCTCGGGATAAAGTTCCTCTACTCGCCGGCTTAGAGTCCATGTAATTGTCGGTGTTTTGAAATGTCGGTGTTATGATTGTCGGTGTTTTGAAGTGTCGGTGTTATGATTGTCGGTGTTTTGAACTGTCGGTGTTATAATTTGTTGGTGTTTTGATTGTCGGTGTTTTGAACTGTGGGTGTTATGATTTGTCGGTGTTTTGATTGTCGGTGTTTTGAACTGTGGGTGTTATGATTTGTCGGTGTTTTGATTGTCGGTGTTTCGACATGTCGGCGTTTTGAACTGTCGGTGTTTCGACCTGTAGGTGTTTTGACCTGTCGGTGTTTCGGTGTCGGTGTTTTGACCTGTCGGTGTTTTGATTGTCGGCGTTTTGACCGGCATCCGACTGAATGGTCTGAGGCGCCGGCTTCTGGCATTTCAGCCGATCTGAGTCCCAAATGAGGAATGGGTGGCGTATTTATTCGTCTCTTTTCCTTTCCCTGGAATCAGTGGTCGTTAGTTAGGGACGCGCGGCTGCTTATATGCATTAGAGTTGTTCATAGGGATCGTTAAACGCAGAAACAAAAACGAAAAGAAAGAAAAAACCGAGGTGAACATTCAATTGCAAGGAAAATTTCTACCTGTGAAAAATGTATGCTTTCATACTATAAAATTACTTGCCGTGGCGCATTTCCATCATTAGCAGCAGCATCATTTCAACCTTTTCGAAGACCCTGTAGACTCAGATCATATGTAGAGGATTTTAGGAAGGGAGTGTCTGACCCCAGGTCTTAAACAACCCTTAGAAATAGGAAGCTAGGAGATTTGGGCTAGAGTGCCCGATAGGAAAGTGACACGGAAGCGAGGTAGAAAGGGGAGGAAGACGCCTTTATTTATTACCGAGGGGCCAGTACCCGGGGTCCGACGGCTTAACGTGCCCATCCGACGCACGGCGGGTATTTAGCGGTTCGAACGTTCGTACCTGCTCAGGATCGAACCTGGGGTCATCTCCTTGGCAGTCACGAACGCTGACCACTAGGCCACCCGCGGCCCCAACCCCGTAGACTACTTGCGCTTAAGGCAGTTGCCCCTCACTGGGCCCCTCCCCTCCCACCCGACGCTATGCTGTTGTGGCGATACTCTTGATTCGCTTACATGCACCAGATAATTGAGATATCACAGAATTTTAACCTAAGCCGAAATTTAGCGCAATCTCAGGAAAAACTATTCTGATACGACCACTGTAACGTATTAGAAAAAGTGACTACGAACCCCCGTGAAGCTAGTGATTACGTGTCGAGAGAAAAAAAAAAAAAAAAAAGAAAGATTTATCTGACTTTAACGAAAGTTTTCTGAAGTTCAAAACAATGTTCTGGATGTGAGATAACCATCAACCATTTCAC